>CM055060.1:15947434-16009830 GCA_029204045.2 Tillandsia leiboldiana | reverse complement strand
GAAGGATAGCCCCGAAGCTACCAAACTGACGTATTTTTTTTTTTTTGTTGAAACCAAACTTCCCCGGTTCGTGCCCAGATCCGCCGCATAATACAAATTCACTCTACAACGGACATAGTCTCTTGATAATCACGGCGTCCTGACTACAATATCCATACAAAAAGTCTTTAAACCACACTAGTTTATCAGTCCAAGACACACAACTTTTTTTCCACAAGTAATAAAGAGGCCGACTATTTTTGAAAGGATAAAACCGCAGGGTGTTTTGAAAGAAAGTCCCACGCGACACCCCAAATTTTGCAAACCATTTCTAAGCCATAAATCCACAGGTTTGAAAACGGTCGCCCACGCGACACCCAGGTTTAAAAAACTATTTTCGCAATCACATAAATCCACAGGGTTTTGAAACATTGGACACACGACCCCCATATTTGGTTTTAAAACTGTTTTCCCGCAATGTTTTCTTTTTTTTCTTTTCTTTGTATTTGAAACGGGCCAACGTAAAATAGAAGGTAAAATAACAGTCATTCACACCGGTTAAACACTCCAACATCCACTTCGACCCCACAAGGGTATCGAAATCCACAGAGTAAGCTGCTAAGCGGAAATAAAATGAACAAGGAAAGAAAAGCAAAGTCTGCAGCCTCGAAGGGCTGAAGGATCGCTCGTGTGGCCTCACCGATCCCTAGCACTCGCCCCCTGGACCGAAACTGTCACGGAGTTTTGGGAAGTCAGTGGACCAGAAATAAAACCCAAGCGAAAAGGGCTAAAAGTAAGGCAAAACCGCAAGAAAACTAGAGTAACCCGCCCTCCTCCATGTGCAAACCAACCGTGAAACCCCCCACCCTGTACAATCCAAACCCGGGCACCTAACCCCGGAACCCCGCCGGCCACCTATCTCGGTAAAAAAAAAAAAAAAAAAAAAAAAAAAAAACAAATCCGCAACCGGCACCTGTCCCTACCACCTCGGAGCCACAAAACTGCCTCGCCCCCGCTCACAACCCCCCACCCATGAGGACGCACATTACGTCACCCACACGTGGGGTACCGGTCAACGGACCAGTTTTTTTCGGAAAGGGTTGTCCCGAAATTGCCAAAGGGGTTGTTTACGGCATTTTTGGTGTTGGCATATTTCGTGAGTCAAGTCAGTGAGTTGAGTCGGAGTCTTAAAGGGATCAAATTGTCAATCAGCAATCAAAGACTTAGAGAAGATTCAACAAGAGCTCAAGTTGACACTCAGTGTCTTGAGTCTTGAAGATTGAAGTTGAAGAATTGTGGATCAGTTACATCAATCTCAAGAAGAAAGTATTCAAGAGGATCAGGTATGTTTAACTAAATAATTGTGGTGATCCGAATACTTTCTTATAGTGTAGAAACACTTGGATGAACTTTTAATTGCATATAATCAAAAACTGGTGTTCGGACATGTTCAGGATCCGGATCAGAGCCAACGATCCGGATCCCGAAGGTTGTTGCTTCATACAAGACTTCGATCCGGATCCATGCAATTTCCGATCCGGCCCGAATGTTAAGTTTTCTGATTTGTATGAACGATCCGGATCGGGCAATGCATCCGGATCCCGAACCCTTGGTTTTCTGGAATCGTCAATCTCGTTACGACGATCCGGATCGCAGTAAATCCGATCCGGATCGCCGTCCTGAAAATTTCCAGATAAGGTATGTTTTTGATTCTTATCTCTTTCCAAAGGTTTCTAAACTATAAATAGACACTTAGGGTTTCTCAAAAACGTGGGAGCTACGGCCGATCAATTTATAAAACACTTGAGAGCAACCCTAGAGGCTAGGTTTTTATCGTTCTTCTTTATAGCCTCTTTAGGTCAATTCGATGGTTCTTTCAAGAACATATCTTTTGTCGAATTGATCTAATCTTTGCTTAGAGATTTCTTCTACGGTTCCTCAATGAGAATCTAAGCAAAGGATCACCATCGAAGTCAATATTCTTATCGACTGAGTTTGCGTCGTGGATTCGACGTGGCATCGTGGATTCGGTGTGCTAAAGGCGTTTCGTGGATTCGAAACGTGTGCTCGTGGATTCGAGTGGCGTTCGTGGATTCGAACGTGTGCAGTGGACGTGCAAAACGGTGGAGCGCGAGGTCCAAGAAATTGAAGGAGGGGTTAAATCCGTGGAGACGGTGTAATTTGGTTTGCTCTTATTCCTTATTGATATTAGATATCTACTTTGTTGGGTCACCGACTTTACCACTCCGACAGGTGTTTACGAGTGCGTTCCGATGAGTTGGGCGGTGAGACTGCGTCGCGAGGAACCTTCAGGATACTTTGGGTTTATCTCGTCTTCCTTATGCTTAAATTAGTCATTTGCTTGTGGATCTTATTAGTCGTGGACATGGGTATTAGATAGCCACTGGGATGAGAGGTACCTATTCGTTTTAGTTACTTTCAGTGATGTTTTCTTATGCGGCCGCTTTCAGGAAAAGCTAAATGATTTCGAAAATATTTTCTCAAAACGAAGGTGCGTGTGGGCACTGGGGTTTTGCAAACGCTCTGGTTTTATCCTTCCAAACGGTGACGACGTTTATAATTAGTTAAATTACTGTACTCTTTTTGACGATGTATGTCTATTGTATGGCTGATGGTTGATGTATGATGTTGTAAATGAGACGCCGTGCATATGCAAAGGAGACTCTGCCGTGGGCAGAGAGAATTTGTGTATGTGGCGGTCTGGCACGCACCGTGGAATGAGGTTTAAGTTACCTTGTTAAGAAAAAAATAATAATACACGCAATTTTCCGGCTTGAAAGACTCAAAAACCCCGTGGGCGTGACAGTATCAGAGAAAACAACCATAACCATATAGACGTGATCACATCCCAGTGTAGGGTGCCACATCAAATTGGACTTAGAATCCCACCAAGTTAGAGTGCTAAGTACGTGGCGTACGGGGAAAAGGGAACTAATAAGAGGTGTAACGAAGACAGGGTGCTAGGGTTAAACCTTAGGGAACTGTTACGGCTTTTTGGTATTGGCATATTTCGTGAGTCAAGTCAGTGAGTTGAGTCGGAGTCTTAAAGGGATCAAATTGTCAATCAGCAATCAAAGACTTAGAGAAGATTCAACAAGAGCTCAAGTTGACACTCAGTGTCTTGAGTCTTGAAGATTGAAGTTGAAGAATTGTGGATCAGTTACATCAATCTCAAGAAGAAAGTATTCAAGAGGATCAGGTATGTTTAACTAAATAATTGTGGTGATCCGAATACTTTCTTATAGTGTAGAAACACTTGGATGAACTTTTAATTGCATAATAATCAAAAACTGGTGTTCGGACATGTTCAGGATCCGGATCAGAGCCAACGATCCGGATCCCGAAGGTTGTTGCTTCATACAAGACTTCGATCCGGATCCATGCAATTTCCGATCCGGATCCCGAATGTTAAGTTTTCTGATTTGTATGAACGATCCGGATCGGGCAATGCAATCCGGATCCCGAACCCTTGGTTTTCTGGAATCGTCAATCTCGTTACGACGATCCGGATCGCAGTAAATCCGATCCGGATCGCCGTCCTGAAAATTTCCAGATAAGGTATGTTTTTGATTCTTATCTCTTTCCAAAGGTTTCTAAACTATAAATAGACATTTAGGGTTTCTCAAAAACGTGGGAGCTACGGCCGATCAATTTTATAAAACACTTGAGAGCAACCCTAGAGGCTAGGTTTTCATCGTTCTTCTTTATAGCCTCTTTTAGGTCAATTCGACGGTTCTTTCAAGAACATATCTTTTGTCGAATTGATCTAATCTTTGCTTAGAGATTTCTTCTACGGTTCCTCAATGAGAATCTAAGCAAAGGATCACCATCGAAGTCAATATTCTTATCGACTGAGTTTGCGTCGTGGATTCGACGTGGCATCGTGGATTCGGTGTGCTAAAGGCGTTTCGTGGATTCGAAGCGTGCGTTCGTGGATTCGAACGTGTGCAGTGGACGTGCAAAACGGTGGAGCGCGAGGTCCAAGAAATTGAAGGAGGGGTTAAATCCGTGGAGACGGTAATCACCTTGTTATTCTTCTTTTCTTAGGGATTGTTATTGCGTGGATATCCAACCGGTCAGCGCAAGGTCCGAAGAAGCTGAAGGAGGGTTTGAGTCCGTGGAGTCGGTAATCACCTTGTTATTCTTCTATTCTTAGTGGATTGTTATTGCGTGTTGGTCCCGTGGTTTTTCTCCTGGATTGGAGTTTCCACGTAAATCTCGGTGTGCTGTTTTTATTTTCCGCATTGGTTTTTATTTTGCACTGAGATTGAGTTTTTAAGTATTACACCTATTCACCCCCCCTCTAGTTGTTTGATAGTACCTATTTAGATCCTTGTGGATCCATAACTCTACAATTGGTATCAGAGCGGGTTTTAGGTTTATCTATCATGATGGGTGAAAGTGGTAATATTTATAGACCTCCTCTTTTTGATGGGACTAATTATGCTTATTGGAAAGTGCGGATGAGAGCTTTTCTCATCGCAATTGATGAGCGGGTATGGCAATCCGTGGAATACGGTTGGGTGCATCCTGTTGAGGAAGTAGGAAATTCTACTACCCCAAAACCTCGCTCTAGATGGTCCAAAGAGGAATTTGAAAGATCTTCTTACAATGGGAAAGGTATGAACGCTTTATTTAATTCTCTTTCCTCGACTGAGTTCACACGAATTTCCGCGTGTGAAACCGCGAAGGAAATTTGGGATATTCTCAAAATTACACATGAGGGTACTAATCTTGTAAAAATTCAAAAGCTCCAGATGCTTACAAGTCAATTTGACTCTATTCATATGGAAGAGCATGAATTGTTTACAGATTATTACACTAGACTTCAAGATGTAATAAATACATGTGCTAATTTAGGAGAAAAGATCCCGGAGTCGAAAATTGTAAGAAAGATACTTCGGACTCTTCCGGAACGGTTTAGGGCAAAGGTTACCGCCATTGAAACCGTTAGTCATCCGGATGAGATGAGTGTAGAGGAATTAGTAGGTGCTTTGCAAACTTATGAAATGACTTTTCCTACTAATCAAGTTTCTTCCAAGTCTTCTTCTAAGCTTACAGGTATTGCATTCAAATCAACAAAGGAAGAAGATAGCGAATCAAGTTCCGACGATGAAATCTCTTTTGCCGATTTTGAAGAACAATTGGCGCGGATCACAAAGAAATTTCGTCGGAAATTTTGGAAGAATCGAACCGATGGATCTTCATCCACGAAACCTTCTAAAGGATCATCGGGTTCTAAATCCTCTAACCTCAAAAGCTTTGCAAAACCTTCTAAAGAAAAAGAAAAAGATGATTTCGAAGGGGAAATCCAATGCTATCGATGCAAAGGCTACGGCCATTTTTCAACGGATTGTCCTTCTCCGAAATCATATAAAAAGAAGGCTTTGCAAGCGAAAACTTGGGACGATTCTACTTCTAATGAATCGACCTCAAGTAAAGAGGAAAAAGTCGTTGCCTCTCATGCCTCTCATTTTCCCTCTTCTAATAATTGTTTATCATCTTTAGTCACTGACTCTACTCCTTTGATTTTGTATGAAACATCAACAACCGGCGGAGAGTCATCAAGTGAGGGGGAGTCGGACGAGGAAGAACTCGTTGAGGCATATCAACAACTTCTTGCGGAATCTAAGAAGATGGCCAAGCATATCAAGAAGTTGAGGAAGCAACGACTTGAGAATCAAGACGAGAATCATGCTTTAAAGATAAAACTTCATGATCTCGAGGAGGAACGAGAGTTTATTGGATAACAATAAAATCCTCCAAGAAAAGCTAAACCAATCGGAGACAAACGCTAAATCATATATGGACAAGATTGGTTTTCTAGAAAAACAGTTTGAGGAGATTCATGTCACCAACCAAGCATTGACCAAGCAAGTTCATCAACTTAAATCCGACATACAAAGGATTTCAACCGGTTCCAAGAAACTTGATTGTATGTCCGGATTAGGTCAAACAAGCAAGGTTGGTTTGGGATTCAAAAAGAACCAAACTGTGCATGCTTCAAGTTCCACAATGAAATTGAAAGGAAGAACTTGTCACCTATGTGGACTTGAAGGACATTTGGTGAAGATTGCCCGAAAAAGAGAAAGAAGAGTCCTTCGGCAACTTCATCTACGGAGCGAACTCAACGGAATCAAAAGACACATCAAGTCAAAGGAGTTCACTCAACCCACCAAAGGTCCGAGCCACAACATCAATCATTCAAGTGGATCACTGCGAGGCAAAGACCTAAGGTGGATCAACAGTCAAAGCGGACAACCCCCGGCCACAACGAATCAAGACAACCCAAAATCCAGCGATTTTGGATTCGGAAAGGTGATATCTTTCCTTGTCTTAAGTTCTAAATAGCTTATGACCTGTATGTAATGCTTTGATTAGTTTTCCTTTCATATTTTTCTTAATCTTTGCATTACATGTTTTCAATGCTCTTCGTTTTTATACTTTGTTTTGAACAAAAGGGTTTTAATGAACAAGTGCATTGAATGAAAAGGGCTTTCACTTTCAATCACTCCATTTAATTTTATATGGATTATCAACTTTACTCCATAATCATAATCTTGAAGATACTTCATTATAGGAGTTTTTGATATTATAAGCATCAAATTTTAGAAATCATGTGTGATCCTTAGATGCTTAATCTATCTCGGTTGTGTGAGTTCATTGTGATAAACGTGAGACAAACCGATAGACTAAAATTTGGGATTTAATTCTTTCACGTAAGAGATTGCATTCTTACAAGGGTATTGAAATGATTTGCAAAAGATGTGGAAAGAGTTACATCCGAAAGGAGTGTGAAAACTACCACCACATGCTGGAAAAGCTGCCACCCCCGGTCGTCCGGTTTGTGTGTGAAGCTACCACATGTTATGGATGCTTGATAGTATTTTATGAGAAAATCTTTAGTTGAAGCATTTGGAGATTTATATGCAAAACTCTTATATTTTGAACAATCTCTTGGTTGGTATAAGGTGGGATAGTTGAAAGATGCTCAAAGAGCCACCCTTAGGTATTTTAGTGATTATCTCAATTTGAAAGGGTAGAATTCAAGATTGATGTCGTTTGGAAATCTCCGTATGTCATCTTTGTAAATCCGTTACATCTTGATTGACTTTGGATCTCAAGATTATTTTTGATGACTTGTGTTTGATGAATATAACATGAAAAACGGTTTATAATGTTTTACCTTTATTTTCATGATTTTGGAGTAAATCTTTTTAATTTTGTGAAATTAATTGGATTGAATGACATCTGTGTGAATTCACTGTTTAAAGCACTTAAATTGATTTCTTGATGGAATACAAATCGGTATTTGAAAAGATTCTAAAATCTGGATTTGTTTCAAGAAATTATTTGATTTTTGCTTTCTGGTACAGGTACGGAATCTGCATTTTTGTTATATACCAGAACTGAGCTTTTATCTCTCTTTCTCTATGAACTAATATTGTTAGTGATTTCCTTTTGTCTAGTATGTTCACTGTTTGACAATTTGTGACAAAAAGGGGGAGAAGAGAAATGACGGAGATGAGATCATCAAGAGAGGACAAACGAAATGAAAATGGAAAAATGGGGGAGAACGGAAAATGATGATCGTACCACAAAGGGGGAGAACATAGATGCTCAAGAACATGGAGAACATGGAAAACATGTTAGAGATGCTCAAGATAGGGGGAGACAAAGAAAAATTGAAAGAGCCGAAAAACAAAAGAACCAAAGGAAGACGGATCAAATGCAGGATTCTAATTTCTAACGACTAACGTTTGATTTCGTTTGGAGTTTTGTTTTGCAGGAATTACATCACTTTAAGACTCCAAGTCCTAAGTCATAGAGTATGTTCTAGGACTGTTTGGTTCAAATGTAATTTTGTATTTATTGGATCTTTCACGCAAAGAAAATCAATGTTTTGGTGATGACATTGAGTTTCGATTTTTTGGTTTAAGATGAGTGACTTGAGCGCTTTTATGTATTTTTGGGTTTTGTCACGAAATTGCCAAAGGGGGAGATTGTTACGGCTTTTTGGTGTTGGAATATTTCGTGAGTCAAGTCAGTGAGTTGAGTCGGAGTCTTAAAGGGATCAAATTGTCAATCAGCAATCAAAGACTTAGAGAAGATTCAACAAGAGCTCAAGTTGACACTCAGTGTCTTGAGTCTTGAAGATTGAAGTTGAAGAATTGTGGATCAGTTACATCAATCTCAAGAAGAAAGTATTCAAGAGGATCAGGTATGTTTAACTAAATATTTGTGGTGATCCGAATACTTTCTTATAGTGTAGAAACACTTGGATGAACTTTTAATTGCATAATAATCAAAAACTGGTGTTCGGACATGTTCAGGATCCGGATCAGAGCCAACGATCCGGATCCCGAAGGTTGTTGCTTCATACAAGACTTCGATCCGGATCCATGCAATTTCCGATCCGGATCCCGAATGTTAAGTTTTCTGATTTGTATGAACGATCCGGATCGGGCAATGCAATCCGGATCCGAACCCTTGGTATTTCTGGAATCGTCAATCTCGTTACGACGATCCGGATCGCAGTAAATCCGATCCGGATCGCCGTCCTGAAAATTTCCAGATAAGGTATGTTTTTGATTCTTATCTCTTTCCAAAGGTTTCTAAACTATAAATAGACATTTAGGGTTTCTCAAGAACGTGGGTTCTCTACCGATTAATTTATAAAACACTTGAGAGCAACCCTAGAGGCTAGGTTTTTCATTGTTCTTCTTAATAGCCTCTTTTAGGTCAATTCGACGGTTCTTTCAAGAACATATCTTTCGTCGAATTGATCTAATCTTTGCTTAGAGATTTCTTCTACGGTTCCTCAATGAGAATCTAAGCAAAGGATCACCATCGAAGTCAATTTTCTTATCGACTGAGTTTGCGTCGTGGATTCGACGTGGCATCGTGGATTCGGTGTGCTAAGGCGTTTCGTGGATTCGAAGCGTGCGTTCGTGGATTCGAACGTGAGCAGTGGACGGGCAAAACGGTGGAGCGCGAGGTCCAAGAAATTGAAGGAGGGGTTAAATCCGTGGAGACGGTAATCACCTTGTTATTCTTCTTTTCTTAGGGATTGTTATTGCGTGGATATCCAACCGGTCAGCGCAAGGTCCGAAGAAGCTGAAGGAGGGGTTTGAGTCCGTGGAGTCGGTAATCACCTTGTTATTCTTCTATTCTTAGTGGATTGTTATTGCGTGTTGGTCCCGTGGTTTTTCTCCTGGATTGGAGTTTCCACGTAAATCTCGGTGTGCTGTTTTTATTTTCCGCATTGGTTTTTATTTTGCACTGAGATTGAGTTTTTAAGTATTACACCTATTCACCCCCCCTCTAGGTGTTTGATAGTACCTATTTAGATCCTTTGGGATTCATAACTCTACAACATAGTTTCTCTGTTTATAGCGGACGATGGCCCGGACTAGATCGTCCACCGAGAATGCGGACGCGGACAGAGTGACCCCGGCCACCGCAGAGAACCAGCTCCTCCGGCGACAACTGCGGGAAATGGCCGGGCAGGTAGCGACGCTGACGGAGCAGGTTCGTCAACTGACGCAGCGACAGGCAACCGCGCCAGCCGAGCGCGATCCGACCCCTCCGCCCGAAACCACCGCACCTACTACGGAACCGCAAGGGACGGGTGGTACGACGACGGAACAGCCCCCAGCCCCAAGGGATGTACCTACTCCGACGACCTCGGGGCCCGTGTTGGGAGCGACAGCGGGGGAGGCAGGAACGACCCCTACTCTTGGGGGGTCCGCCGCTGCAGGAGGGATCACGGAGCAACGAGCGACGCGAGAAAGGGTCCGGACGAATTTGACTAAGTTCAAGAAGCATGACCCTCCCACTTTCGAGGGAGAGACGACCGATCCATGGGTCGTCGAGAAATGGGTGGATACCATGGAAAAACTCTTCGAGGACCTACTGATGGAGGAGCACGAGCGGGTTCCACTAGCCGTCCACTTTCTCGAAGGGAATGCACGCATCTGGTGGAAGACGGTACGCCCGGATCCGTCTACAAACGACCCGCTACCGACATGGTCGGCCTTTGGAGAGGAACTTTTTGGCGCTTTCTTCTCCGATAGCGTCAAGCGGCAATTGGAAGACGACCTGAAGAACATTAGACAAGGGAACCGCTCGGTCATGGAATATCAAAGGGAGTTTGTAAGATTGGTTAACTGCGTCCCGTTTGTTATACGGGATGAACCCCACAAGGCCCGTCTTTTTGTGGGCGGGTTACGGAGCGACATCTTCGAGATGGTTCAGGCAGCGGACCTGCGCACGTTCAGGGAGGTGGTGGACAGGGCCACCATTGTGGAGCGGGGATTCGCTATCACCCGAGCTCGACGTGAGGGATCAGAAAATAACCGGGAGAGGAAGCGGACACAGACTTACCCGGGAGGGGGCCCATCTGGTGGGAGCCGACCCCCAAAGTACCCCAAGACGCAACAAGGAAGCAAGAGTGCGCCTACCGGAAAGCCGCGACCAGCGAACAAGCCATGTGTTATTTGCGGAGCATCGCATCCAGTGACGGAATGCCCTAAGAGACAGGATCACTGTTACCGCTGCGGCAAACCGGGGCATTTCCGATTCAACTGTCCCCTGAACACTGGAGCGGCATCTTCCGCAGCTTCCACCCCAACGGCGCAGCCACCAGGACGGGGTAGAGCATCAACGGGAATGCCCCCACACCCTCCGGCGCCAAGAGCAGAAGGAGAATCGCGACCACAACCAGGAGGGAGGCTCTACTCCATGGGCCAGCATGGAGCGACACTGCCAGAGGAGGTGGTCGCAGGTATTACCTCCGTTTCTAATTTTCGAGCGCGAACCCTGTTTGACACCGGGGCGACTCGCTCCTCTATTTCCCGCACTTTTGCACAAACACATTTGCTAGAAAGTAGTCCCATTGATGTCTTACTGACCGTCCAGACCCCTGGGGGGCCAATCGAGGCGACTGGCCTAGTACCCTCGTGTTCAATAAGACTGGGAAGGTTGTCGTGCCCCTGGGATCTGGTGGTCATACCGCTAAAAGAATACGACGTGGTTTTTGGCATGGACTGGCTTACCGAGTATCAGGCGGTCATCGACTGCGAGAAGCGCCAGGTGCAACTACAGAAGCCGGGATTCCCAGAAAATGTGTACTTGGCATGTAAAAGCACTTCCTTTTTGGCTATCATCTCCGTGTCGCGGGCTAGGAAGTTGATGGAGGGCGGGTGCGTGGCCTATCTAGCCTCGGTAGATTTAGCCACCTGACCCGTTCCCTCGCCTTCCGAAATTCCAGTGGTAAAGGAATTTCCTGATGTATTTCCGGCAGAGCTCCCCGGAATGCCACCGGAACGAGAGGTCGACTTCCCTATTGAACTACTTCCCGGCACCAAACCCATCACCAAGGCACCGTACAGGATGGCCTTCGCGGAGTTGAAGGAACTCAAGGCACAGTTGGAGGACCTTTTGGATAAGGGTTTCATCAGACCTAGCGCGTCACCCTGGGGCGCGCCCGTCCTGTTTGTGAGGAAGAAGGACGGAAGTCTCCGGTTGTGCATCGACTACCGGGAGATAAATAAGGTCACCGTTAAGAACAAGTACCCCCTGCCAAGGATCGACGACCTCTTCGATCAACTACAGGGGGCGACGGTGTTTTCAAAGATTGACATGCAGTCGGGCTATCATCAGGTCCAGGTCAAGGGGGAGGACATCCCCAAAACGGCTTTCCGGACTCGCTACGGCCATTATGAATTTACAGTAATGCCGTTCGGGCTCACAAATGCCCCGGCGGTGTTCATGGACATGATGAACAGGGTATTCAAACCCTTCCTGGACTTATTCGTGGTGGTCTTCATCGACGATATCCTCATCTACTCCCGTACAGACGAGGAACACGAAGAACATCTGCGCACAGTCCTCCGGACCCTACGGGAACAGAAACTCTACGCCAAACTCAAAAAGTGTGAGTTTTGGCTCTGTGAGGTCGGCTTCTTGGGGCACATAATCTCGGCGGCTGGAGTCGTAGTCGATCCGAAGAAGATAGATTCGGTGACGGACTGGCCCCAACCGACGACGGTGACGGAGATTCGAAGCTTCCTGGGATTAGCCGGGTACTACCGGCGCTTCGTGGAGGGTTTCTCCAAGATAGCCACCCCCTTAAACCGTTTGACTAGAAAGGGGGAAAAGTTCATCTGGACGGACAAATGTCAGAGGAGCTTCGAGGAGCTCAAGGATAGATTGACGCGAGCCCCGATTCTCGCCCTGCCAGAACCAGGGGAGGATTATGAAGTGTATTGCGATGCGTCGCGAAACGGACTGGGTGGAGTACTCATGCAACGGGGAAAGGTTATAGCCTATGCGTCAAGGCAGCTCAAGGAATACGAGCGGAACTACCCTGTGCACGATTTGGAACTCGCAGCGGTTGTGTTCGTCCTCAAGCTTTGGAGACACTACCTGTATGGGGCACACTCCAATGTGTACTCAGATCATAAAAGTCTTAAGTACCTTTTCACCCAAAAGGAGTTAAATTTGCGACAAAGACGGTGGCTCGAGCTACTGAAGGATTACGATTTAACGATCCACTACCACCCGGGAAAGGCAAACGTGGTGGCCGACGCCCTAAGCCGCAAGGGGCAGGCCGAGGAGGCAGGGGTAAGTGCCATCACCCAGCAAGATAGTCTGATTGCGGAATTTTTGCTATTAAGACTAGAAGTAGTACCGGCGGGTACAGTCGCACAACTTCTGACACTGGTGGTCAGACCTACGTTGCTTGACAGAATTCTCGAGGGGCAGTCGACTGATGACCAATTCCAGCTGGTGCGAAGTAGAGTAACTGCCGACCAAGAAGGTGATTTCACAGTAAACTCCGACGGCATGATACGATTTCAGGGACGAATCTGCGTGCCGGATCTACCGGAACTCAAAGAGGAAATCCTGCGGTAGGCGCATACTGCTCCATATGCAGCGCACCCCGGGGGAACGAAGATGTACAAGGACGTCAAACAGACCTTCTGGTGGCCCAAAATGAAGGGAGACGTGACTCAGTTTGTGGCACACTGCCTGGTGTGCCAACGGGTGAAGGCCGAGCACCAGCGTTTTATGCAACCCTTACCGGTGCCCGAGTGGAAGTGGGACATGATTACCATGGATTTTGTGACCGGGTTCCCGAGATCGTCACAGGGACACGATGCAATATGGGTGATTGTGGACCGTCTGACGAAATCGGCCCACTTTCTGCCCATACACACGACGTGGACGCGGGAACGACTGGCACAAACCTACATCAACGAGATAGTAAGGTTGCATGGGGTGCCGACATCCATCACGTCGGACAGGGACACGCGATTTGTGTCAAACTTTTGGCAGAGCCTGCAGCGAGCAATGGGAACCAAGTTGCACTTCAGTACGGCTTTTCACCCGCAGACCGATGGACAATCAGAGCGTGTGATACAAATTGTGGAGGACATGCTTCGAGCATGCGTTTTGGACTTGGGCGAAGGGTGGGCACGGTGTTTGCCCCTAGTGGAATTTGCCTACAATAACAGTTACCAGGCCAGTATTCAGATGGCACCATACGAGGCCCTGTACGGACTCCGCTGTCGGTCTCCAATATGCTGGGACGACTTGGGTGAGCGTAAGTTTCTGGGCCCAGATTTGGTGGAGGAGACCGAAGCAAAGGTGCGATTGATTAGACAAAGGCTACTGACCGCCCAGAGCAGACAGAAAAGCTACGCGGACAACAGACGCCGAGACTTAGAGTTCATGGTGGGTGAGCATGCGTTACTCCGAGTTTCGCCCTCCAAGGGGAACCGACGCTTCGGCATAAAGGGAAAGTTAAGCCCGAGGTACGTAGGACCGTTCGAGATCCTAGAACGCGTAGGACCGGTGGCGTACCGATTAGCCCTGCCGCCGAACCTCGAACGAGTCCATAACGTGTTCTATGTCTCAATGCTCCGAAAGTACCTAGCTGATCCCTCTCATGCCTTGGATGCCTCCACCATCGAGTTGCGAGAGGATTTAAGCGTCGAGGAGACGCCGGTGCGGATTTTGGCGAGAGAGGACAAGAAGTTGCGCAAACGAACAATCCCCTATGTAAAGGTCCAGTGGAGCAACCACGAAGAGCGCGAGGCGACTTGGGAACTGGAATCGAAGACGAGAGAATGTTTTCCCGAATTGATTAGTGGGGTTTGTACTTAAGTTTCGGGACGAAACTTTTTATAAAGTGTGAGTGGTGTAGTGATCCGGCCCTTAGGGGTATTTTTGACTCACATGTAATTATTTAAGCCTTTAAGTGAAATAAAATTATTCAATTCTTAAGAGTTGGCCAGTGTGTGGTGCTGGTATTGTTCTGCGATAGAGCGCGGAAAATGATGGCCGACGGTGCGATCGGATCTGAAATCCGATGTCGGGATCTCCCGGAACGGAATTCTTAGTGATGCGGTGATTAGTCATGCATCGGAATCCGTGCAAAATATCTTGCACCCGTTGGAGATAAGGTGGGTTATCTCGTAGGGGATAATTAATTAATTAATTAATTATCCGATGACGGAAAATAGAATTTTCTTACGTACGAATTAAAGAGGAAATTAATTAAAGATATAATACGAGCTATATAAGGGATCCCGATTATCGGAAAGAAAAGAAAAGAAAAATAAAACCCTAACCGGTGAGGAGAGAAAGAAAGAGAAAAAGGAAAAGACGGAACCCTAGCCGGAAGAAAGGGAAAGGAGAAAGAGAAGGAGCCCGATCTTCCCGGACATCGAACCGATGGCAAGAACGCGACCGGACAACCTTTCCGTCGATTTTCGGTTAGTAAAATAATTGCTATAAATTATTTGGGATTTTTCTGTCGTCCTTTTTGTTTGAGTTCTTGGGTTTCTCCGTCGTATCCGTCACCGTCGCCGTCATCGTCGTCATGCTAGGGCACGGAACGGACGGCGGAGGCGCGCGGTGCCGCTAGGGCATCGCGCGGAGGAGAATCGCGGACGGCCGATCGCTGCCGCAAGCGGCGATGGGACCGTACGGGCACCGCGCGGGCTCAGCGCGGGTCGTATCTGCAACCGCGCGAGCACCGCGCAGGCGCCGCGCGGCTACCGCGCGGGCGGCACCCGCGCGGACCCGCAACCGCGCGGGCGCCGCGCGGGGCACCCACGCGGGCGCCGCGCGGGCAACCCTGCGCGCGGGCGCCGTGCGGGGCCGCACCCGCGTGGGCGCCGCGCGGCCGCCGCACGGGCAGCACCCGGGCGAGGCGCCGCCCGCGGAGACACGCCGCGCGGTTCCGAATCGCGCGGGGCTCCGGCGGCGCGGGATTCCGGTTTTCGTCAACCCGGACGGTGTTGGACTTTTCCGTCGAAAAGAGTAAATTGGGTCTTTTGTTTTGGGACGTTATTACACGTTTTTGACTATAGTTATCCTTGCGGACTTTCTTTAGGTCCAGGTGCGCAGCGGGGGTGCGCGAAGGATTCAGGTGTTCCGATTTCTCTTCAACTAGGTGGGTACGGTTGCTATAAGTGCAACAAGTGCAGTAAGTGCATCTATCATCATTAAAATTCTCTGAATTTGTCTAACATAGTAGATGGACAGTTTAACCTATCGCATAATTGTATTTTATCTAACAATTGAAGCGGCTGCGGTCGCGGTGCTCACTACACGCCGATCTCGGCAAATCCGTTTTCAGATGCTGCACGTACACAGGCGGATTGGCCTCCGCATGGGTGTACTTTTTCGGAGAAGTGGTCTTTTTGACCCGTGTGCCTCACAAAGGGGTGGGAGCCGTGAGGACCTCTTCGCGCCTGCTGAAAATAGCACACCAGCACCGTGAAGAGGTTAAAAGCATCAAAAAGGTGTTTGCGCACGAGGGGAGACTTTAGTCTCTCCGACAGGTACTCTGGGGTTGGTGCCCTACTTAATTGATAAATCTGGGGTTGGTGCCCAGCTTAATTATGTACAGGGTTTTAGCGAAAGGTTCCGGTGTAATCGGTTTGCTCCTTATTCCTTATTGATATTTAGACATCTACTTTGTTTGTCACTGACTTTACCCACTCCGTGACAGGTATTACTAGGTGCGTTAGCCGGGATGGCGGTGAGACAGCGTCGCGAGGACCGTAGTCAGGATACTTGGTTTTTATCTCGTTTTCCTTATACTTTAAATAGTTAATTTGCTTGTGGATCATATTAGTCGTGGACATGTATTAGTTAGCGCTGTGGATGAGGTGTACTTTTATACTTTGATACTTTTAGTGATGTTTTCATACGCGACACGTTTTCATGATAAACCAAATGATTTCGAAAATGTTTTCTCAAAACGAAGTGCCGTGTGGGCATGGGTTTTGCACCCGCTGGTTTTATCCTTTCTAAACGTTGATGCCGCTTTAATAACTCGCTTGAAAAAAAAATAATAAGGTGTCGAGTGGACACCGGTCTTTTAAAACATTAGTTAAATTACTGTACTCTGTTTGACGAGGTATGTCTATTGTATGGTTGATGGTTGATGTATGATGTTGTAAAGGAAACGCATGTTGTAAATGAGACGCCGTGCATATACAAAGGAGACTCTGTCCGTGGGCAGAGAGAATTTGTGTATGTGGCGGTCTGGCACGCACCGGGGATGAGGTTTAAGTTACTTTGTTAAGAAAAAAAAATAATACACGCAATTTTCCGCTTTGATAGACTCAAAAACCCCCGGGGGCGTGACACCTGCGCCCGCACGGGGCTCCGCCGCCCCTGCCGCCGCGCGCTCGCGCGGCTCTGTGCCGCGCGGGGCTCTGCCGCTGTTGCTGCCGCTACCGCCGTCGAGCGCCCGTGTGGGCCTGCGCCCGCGCGGGGCTCCGACGCTGCTGCCGCTGCGCGGGGCTCCGCCGCCGCTGCCGCCGTGAGGGGCTCCGCCGCTGCTGCCGCCGCGCGGGGCTCCGCCGCCGCTGCCGCCGCGCGGGGCTCCGCCGCCGCTGCCGCCGCGCGGGGCTCCGCCGCCGCTGCCGCCGCGCGGGGCTCTGCCGCTGTCGCTGCCGCTGTCGCCGCGCGGGGCTCTGCCGCTGTCGCTGCCGCCGCCGCCGAGCTCCCGTGTGGGCCTGCGCCCACGCGGGGCTTCGTCGCCGCTGCCGCCGCGCGCCCGCGTAGGCACACGCCCGCGCGGGGCTCCGCCGCCGCCTCTGTCGCCACACGCCCGCGTGGGACTGCACCCGCGCGGGGCTTCACTGCCGCTGCCGCCGCGCGCCTGCGTGGGCCTATGCCCGCGCAGGGCTCCGCCGCTGCTGCCGCCGCGCCAGCGCGGCTCTGTGCCGCACGGGGCTCTGCCGAGGTCGCTGCCGCCGCCGCCGCGCGCCCGCGTGGGCCTGCGCCCGCGCGGCGTTCCGTCGCCACCGCACGCCCGCGAGAACACTGAATCGGTGAGTGCGGCCCTCCACAAATGACACATCGGTCCGGGCGTGGCTGCCGCGAGGTCTGCTGCTGCTACGAAGGCTGCTGCTGCCAAGGCGGTCGACGCTGCTGCTGCTGCTGCGAAGACTGACGAGATGCTCCAAATCTCTGGCGCCCCTGATACCCACGACCCTGAGGATGGAATCGTGGAGGTCTCGGGGGTCCCTGCCGACTCGACTGCCCCTCATCCATCGGTGCCGGGCACTTCGCCCCAGGAGTCACTACGGGGGCTGGAGCCACCTCCCCCATCACCACCTCTCCACACTCAACATAGAGTGCCTGCTCCATAGAGGCCTCCAGAGTCTGCAATCTGCGTGAGCGAACAAACTGATAAATGTCCCAGCGCAACCCTCGCTCAAACATGTAAATCTGGTGAGCCTCATCCCTGGCCACGTGAGGCATACATGTCAACAGCTGATTGAAGTCAGCTATGTACACATGCACGGGCCTATCTCCCTGGCGGAGATTCCTCAGCTGCTCCTCCAGTCTCTGACAAACACTCTCAGGAAAGAAGGCCCATAGGAGAAGACTGCGGAACTCCGCCCAAGTGAGAAGCAGGGTCCCAGGCGGACCAGCAGGTCGCACACGCCGCCACCAAGCCTCGGCATTGCTCTCCAAGAAGTGTGTAGCCAAGAGGACCCGAAACCGATCCTCAATGAACAAACTCTCAAAATGACGCTCCATGGCTGTGATCCAAGACTCGGCCTCCCACGGCTCTGCACTCACACCAGAAAAACGGGGTGGATCGAGCTGGCGGAACCTCATCAATAGATCCACCACCGCACGCTGCTCAGCTGAAGTCAAAGGTCCCGTCGACCCAGACGGTGGTCTGCTAGAAACCGGCCCAACAGGAACTGCCGGTGCAGTCTGAACCACAGGGGGCGCCACAACTGGCGAAGAAGTCACAGGCGAACTCTCAAGGGGTGCTACAACCGGCTTCGCCCTCTGCTCCATCATGAGCATCAACCGACCCATGGCCTCCTCCTGGCGCCGAGAAGCCTCCTCCTGGCGCTGAGATGTCTCCTCCTGACGCCGAACCACCTCAGACAACTGTGCCATCTGGGCACGGAGCTCCAGAACCTCTCTCTGCTGTCCCTGCCCCGAGTCCTCCTGCTCGGGTTCAGAGGAAGAAGGCTACGAACGCGTCGACATCGTGCGTCGCGAAGGCATCACTCACCTGAGGAACAAAACAAACAATCAAAACCCAAAACAATACTCGACCCAATCTAGCGAAAGTCAAAAGGCATGTCCCCCTTTCCATAGTACTATGTTGTCTGCAACCAACATAGTTGCCACCGAAGGAAGACATGTCGATCACTCATCCCATCCACTGGGAGAGTTGGTAACCCAATCAAGACTCTCGCTAAAAGGTTACTGCTCTCACGTAAGTCATCCTAGGGTCCAACCACAAGCCTAGGGTTTCTAAGTCCTCAATGACCTACATCCTAGGCTCTGATACCACTCTAATCTGTCACGCCCCGGGTCGAAACTGCGACCCGGGCTCGCCAACAGATCCGCCGCCCATACGGGAAGCCCCGTATAGACGTAGCGTCTAACCTGCAAAAGATCATCTATACTATACAGATATCAGAGTTGAAAGGTAAATGCAGAAATAAAATAAATACAACTCTAGAAATATACATCCCAAGTCCTCACCAAAATACATATATCTCTCAAAACAAAGAAGAGTACAACTCAATCCTCACTACATGATCACTCAACATGAACTCTCAAAATGTAAGGGGGGTACATCTACTCTCAGGACGACAACTGGTAGGGATATATCTCGCGACTCCCTTACCTCGATCAGCCGGATCAGCAACAGGTGCAGCAGGAACAGGAGTAGAAGTCCCAGGGAAAAAGACACCACGACGGGTGTGAGAACTACATCCCACAGTAGTTCTCAGTGGGTACCGCAACCAAGCCCGACGGTCTGCCCACTAAGTCTACCAGAGGCATAAAGTAACATATGCAGTGCTGTAAGGAAAAGCTGGAAAAGTAAACTTTACAACTACTATGCCTCTATCTAGATGCTCAAGAGTGGAATAGAAAGAACACAATGCTACAACTAGCTCTCGACTCAGATCACCCAATCTAAACTGACTGCCTCCTCGGGTCCAGTCAAACTTGCGCCTACCTACTGTCGTTACATCCCGGAGGACCGGACTTACGTAGGGCGTCCGTGACTGCCAAAACTGGCCCAGCCAGAGGGACTGCGTCGACAAGTCGCGATAGAAGTAACAGGCCCAACTCCAGAGTGGCACTCGAGGGGCGCGACCCCAACGAGGAAAGTATCTGCGCATCTCTGTCGAGCTCAAATGTGGCTCATGCAGGCTATAATCCAAATCCTCGATCAACAAGATCGACGAAAACCAATAGAACTCTGTCTCACTCACAGGCTGGAAAACAACACAGCCGAGACCCACTGTCACTCTGACGGCTCCCAAGAACCCTGATCTACAGACCGCTATCCAACTCCACTCCGTCCCCAGACACGAGTGTAATGCATCCCACAACAACCCGACCTCTCGGCCCACTACTCGGGCGAGGAAGACTCTAAGTCCAGAGTGAAAATATAGAATAGTGGTGTGGGAATGTCTAGAGCAATAAAAACCTAGCCCAAGTTGAAGTTTTCTACAGTCTGGCTGAACATACTGCATATGGTGGGGGTGCTAGGTCAAGTTCCAAGATAACAATAATTAACAGGATGTAGGAAAGATAACATATCACATGATCATCTGAATACAACAGGAACATCAATTTTTCACCGACTGACACACTATCAATGTACTATTCTAATCATGCAAGTTCCTACACATATAGAATTAATAAGCAATCCGTAGATCTTGAAGATATGGCCACCCACCTGAAGAGCTGAACTGTCCAAAATCCCACAGCTAAAAAAAAATACCAAGAGAACAACAACTCCAAGTCCAAAGGGTCCAGCACGATCCGCAATCCCTCCTGGGTGCAACACAAGGCTAAAATTACACTTTAATCCCAAAATTTAACCAAGTATTACAATCTGAAATTTCAGCCGCAAAGATGTCAATTTTTCACCTACAGACAGGGCTCCAAAAATTCTGATAAAAATACCACAGCAATCCTCGTGTCGATACCTTCGAAACGGGTACCTGCACGCCCAATTCCGAGCACCGTAGGCCAAGTTACAAATTCCACAGTACCGGTGCGCAAAATCTCCCAACCATACAACTGTAAACTTTCGCACAGATAAAAAGGAAAAAAGTATAGCTCCGGGAAGGTCTCGGAAAAATCCAAGAAAAATACTGTGATGATCCTCGTGTCGAGTAGATGAAAAAAGTGTATAGGCCCGCTTTGATCCGACGCTCGAGCGCGGAGATCTCCTCGAATCAATCCGCTGCCCTCAAAAATCCAAATAGTAAACAAGGTCCTCAGTGAGCATGGAGAAACTCCTCGAAATGCATGAAATGAGGAAAAATGGAAAACACCAAAATCGTAGCCTTACCTATCACGGATCCAACGGCGAAGAAATCGCTCGAAAAGAAGGTAGGAGTAGGCCGGGATAGCACGTGCACCGAAACATGACGGAAGAAACACCGGCGAAAGAATGTCGCGACGCGCCGAGAAAATAGGAATCTCGAAAACCGTGCCACGTAAAATCTCCAAACTCTGCAGAAGGATGCAGCACAGCGTGGGGGTGAAGTCCTCTGAAGAAGCCCGAGAGAGAAAAGGCCGAAATCAGTGAAAAAAACCCACTGTGAAGTGAGTTTGGGCTATATATAGGCCCACCCAAACAACTCAAAAAATACCGGATGGGTCCCAACTTTCGGGCGCATGGGATTTTTCGAGCGGCTACAGTGTTGGGCCTGGCCCAACACTGTGCACGCCCGAAACCTCCCCGTGCTGCCACGCGGCCCAACAAACAGGCAACAGCCGTGTGGGCCGCTCCGCTGCGGCCACGTGGCCCCCACCCGGTCAAAGGGGTGGTTGGCGCCCGCCAAAGAGCGGGCGCCACGTGTCCCCGCGACAGTGCCCACGTGCGGCACTGTCGCGCCGCCTGGCGCCTTGAGGCGGGGTCCCACGCCTTCGTGCGCCGCGTCCGATGAGCCAGCCAATGACACTTCGACATGTGTCCCGTGCACCCGGTCCACGCACCCTAATTCGGGTTCTATGGACCGCGCCGCGTGCACCGACCAACCGGGGGCTGCCACTCGTTCCCCGCCCCGGTCCATGCACCGCCGCGCCAAATCTGTAGACCGCGCATACAGAGCCCACCAATCAGGCGGCGCCACATGTCCCTGCGCCGGGTCCGTGCACCCCGCCGCGGCGCTCTGTGGACCGAGCGTCGTGAACCGGCCAATGATAGGCCGCCACGTGGCATGCCGGCGGTCCACGGCCCCTCCCATGCACCGAAATCCAATAAAAACTTCTGGGAGTCCGTTTTTGGGCATCCGGACTCAGAATTTAACAAGCAAATAGCCGTTTTCAAGCGTTTTTCCGTGCTGAATCCAATTCCAACCTCTGTTTGGCCTAAATCCTTTTCAAAATTTTGGTAAATGCAGCCGAAGGCCAACACAGCTAAAGATAACTCACAGGGTCCATCTGTGGCATCCCTTTGATGCACCATGGGCCAAATACACCAACACTAGGTGTTCTAAACAGTGGATTCACTGGAAAAAAAGGGTGCATGGAAAACTGGGCCACCACATCCTCCCCCACTAAAAGAAAGTTTCGTCCCCGAAACAAGAAAAACAAACAGACGTACCTCAACCAGAAGTCTTGAACAGAAAGGGGTAGGTATCTCTCAACACTGTCTCCAGCTCCCAAGTAGCCTCACGCTCCTGGTGATTGCTCCACAAGATCTTCACATACGGAATGGCCCGGTTGCGCAATTCCCTCACCTCACGAGCAAGAATTCGCAACGGGCGCTCCTCATAACCAAGATTCTCGCCGATCTCCAAAGAAGTGAAGTCAATCACGTGCGAATGGTCAAACACATATCTCCTCAGAGCCGAGACGTGGAAAACATCGTGAACTCCGGCCAGGCGTGGAGGAAGGGCAACTCTATAAGCCACGGGGCCTACTCTCTCAAGTACCTCGAAGGGTCCAATAAAGCGGGGACTGAGCTTCCCACGAACTCCAAATCTCCAGACTCCTTTCGAAGGCGAGACCTTCAAGAAGACATGATCACCAATCTGAAACTCTAGGTCTCGCCGCCGAGTATCAGCGTAGCTCCTCTGACGACTCTTGGCTATCTCAAGATGTCGGTGAACTAATCTGACTTTCTCCTCTGCCTCAAACAGTAAATCCGGTCCCAAAGTCCTCCTCTCACCCACGTCACTCCAATACAAGGGCGACCGACACTTGCATCCATACAACGCCTCAAACGGAGCCATCTGAATGCTCGCCTGATAGTTGTTGTTGTACGCAAACTCAACCAATGCTAAGTGCCGGTACCACCCTCCTCCAAAATCCATAACGCACGCTCTCAACATGTCCTCGAGGGTCTGTATGGTGCGCTCAGACTGTCCATCGGTCTGTGGGTGGAATGCTGTGCTAAATCGGAGCTGGCTCCCCAAGGCTGACTGTAGACTCCCCCAAAAGTGTGATACAAACCTCGGGTCCCTATCTGATACAATCGAGGCGGGTACGCCATGTAGCCTCACAACCTCATCCAAATATAACTGCGCAAGTCACTCCATCGGCAAGTCATCTGAACAGGCAAGAAAAGTGCAGACTTGGTGAGTCTATCCACGACCACCCAAATCGCGTCGGCCCCACTCTGCGCCCTCGGCAGTCTAGTGACGAAGTCCATAGTGATGTGGTCCCACTTCCACTCGGGAATTGGAAGATTCTGCAACTTGCCAGCAGGAACCCGGTGCTCTGCCTTCACTTGCTGGCAAGTTAAACATTGAGCCACAAATCTCCCAATGTCCCGCTTCATTCCGGACCACCAGAAGTGTGCCTTGAGGTCCTTATACATCTTAGTACCACCAGAATGAATGGTATAAGGTGTATAATGGGCCTCTCTCAAAATCTGATCTCTGATCTCTGGATCCGTAGGCACACACACTCAGTCCCTGTACCGTAGTACTCCCGAGCTATCCACTGCAAAATCCCCTAACTGATTTGCCTGAATCTGCGATCTGATCCTCGTCAAGTGGGAGTCCTCACTCTGTGTCTCCCTAATCCTGTCCAACAGAGTGGGCTGCAAGACCATAGACATGAGTCTAGTAGAGACCCCAGGGGATACCACCTCAATCTGTAAACGCCTCAGCTGCTCCACAAGCGGTGCCTGCTGTGTGATCAACATACTCAAACTCTGCACTGACCTCCGACTCAAAGCATCTGCTACAACATTGGCCTTGCCGGGATGATAAAGGATGCTAACATCATAGTCCTTTAGTAACTCCAACCACCGGCGTTGCCTCAAATTCAGCTCCTTTTGAGTAAACAAGTACTTCAAACTCTTATGATCAGTGTAAATCTCGCAGTGCTCACCGTAGAGGTAATGCCGCCACAACTTCAATGCGAATACCACAGCTGCAAGCTCCAAATCATGAGTAGGGTAATTCTTCTCATAATCCTTTAATTGCTGTGAAGCATAAGCAATTACCCTACCATGCTGCATCAAAACACATCCCAAACCGCTGTGAGAGGCATCACTATAAATCATGAACCATCGCCCATCACTGGTAGTGCTAGAACTGGTGCCGTAATCAATCTCCTCTTCAGCTCCTCAAAACTCTCCTGGCACCGCTCAGTCCAAAAAAACTTTATCCCCTTCCTGGTCAAACTAGTCAGGGGGGTAGAGAGCTTCGCAAAGCCCTCCACAAACCGACGATAATAGCCTGCTAAGCCCAAAAAGTTACGGACCTCAGTAACCGTCGTCGGTCTAGGCCAATCCCGAACAGCATCAATCTTCGTCGGGTCTACTGCCACTCCTGCGGCTGATACAATGTGGCCTAGAAATACAACCTCCCGAAGCCAAAATTCGCACTTTTTAAACTTGGCATACAGCTTCTTCTCTCGCAGAAGCTGCAGCACTATCCTCAAGTGCTTCTCGTGCTCCAAATCACTCCGGGAGTAAATCAAAATGTCGTCAATGAACACAACGACGAACCGGTCCAAGTACGGCTGAAATACCCGGTTCATTAAATCCATAAATCCAGCAGGGGCATTAGTCAAACCAAAAGGCATAACAGTGAACTCATAATGCCCACACCAGGATCTAAAAGCCGTCTTGGAGATGTCCTCGGCCCTTAACCGCAGCTGGTGGTAACCTGACTGGAGATCAATCTTCGAGAACACTGACGCTCCCTGCAACTGATCGAACAAATCATCTATCCGTGGTAGGGGGTACTTGTTCCGGATGGTCACTTTTTCAGCTCTTTGTAATCAACACATAATCGAAGCGACCCATCCTTCTTCTTCACGAATAACACCGGCGCTCCCCACGGAGATACGCTGGGCCTGATAAAACCCACGTCCATCAAATCCTGAAGCTGGGCCTTCAACTCCCTCAACTCGGCAGGGGCCATCCTATAAGGTGCCTTTGAGATTGGTACGGTTCCGGGAACCACATCGATCACAAACTCTATCTCCCTCTCCGGCGGCATAGTCGTCAACTCCAGGGGAAACACATCTGGGAACTCGCGGACAATAGGGATATCCTCGAGCCCCAGTGTCGCAGTAGACACCTCTACAATCGTCGCCAGGAAAGCGGTGCAGCCTCTGCTCATCATCCGCCTAGCCCTCACCGAAGAAACTGTCATCGCAAAGAAGGTGCTCTGGCAGCCTCTGAAAACGAAATCCTCCTGTCCAGGCTCACGGAGGGTCACCGTCCTCTCTCTGCAGTCTATAGAAGCGAAATATCGCGACAACCAGTCCATGCCGAGTACAACATCGAAATCCTGGAGCTGCCACAAGACAAGCAAGTCTACCGGCAAGATCCAGGATCCCAACTGTACAGGGCAATCCCTACAATACTCCTCGACATGCAAGATATGGTATGGAATCTGAACCTCTAATGCATGCGATAAAGAAACTGCCTCTATACCATGTAGGGATGCAAATGCTCTACTAATGAATGAATGCGATGCACCAGTATCAAAAAGAGCACGAGTACGAACTGCAGAAATCAAAATAATACTTGCGACGACAAGATCAGCTGCTGAAGCATCCTCAATCTGAGCGGCATAGACTCGGCCGCTCGGCGCCGGGGGACGTCGCTCTGGCTGTCGCGAAGAGGAAGAAGCATGATCGGGCCTACCATAGGCCGCAGAAGGCCCTGCCGGCAGATAAGGAACAGAAGGTGCTGAAGCTGAGGAAGGAGCTAGAGGACCTGCTCTGGGGCACGAACTCTGAAAGTGACCGGTCTGCCCGCAACGGAAGCAACGAGCCTGCCTCTGAGAACACTGAATCGGTGAGTGCGGCCCTCCACATATGACACATCGGTCCGGGCGTGGCTGCCACGAGGTGTGCTGCTGCTGCTGCTGCCGAGGCGGTCGATGCTGCTGCTGCTGCTGCGAAGACTGACGAGATGCTCCAGATCTCTGGCGCCCCTAATACCCACGACCCTGAGGATGGAATCGTGGAGGTCTCGGGGGTCCCTGCCGACTCGACCGCCCCTCATCCATCGGTGCCGGGCACTTCGCCCCAGGAGTCACTACGGGGGCTGGAGCCACCTCCCCCACCACCACCTCTCCACACTCAACATAGAGTGCATGCTCCATAGAGGCCTCCAGAGTCTGCAATCTGCGTGAGCGAACAAACTGATAAATATCCCGGCGCAACCCTCGCTCAAACATGTAAATCTGGTGAGCCTCATCCCTGGCCACGTGAGGCATACATGCCAACAGCTGATTGAAGTCAGCTATGTACACATGCACGGGCCTATCTCCCTGGCGGAGATTCCTCAGCTGCTCCTCCAGTCTCCGACGAACACTCTCAGGAAAGAAGGCCCATAGAAGAAGACTGCGGAACTCCGCCCAAGTGAGAAGCAGGGTCCCAGGCGGACCAGCAGGTCGCACACGTCGCCACCAAGCCTCGGCATTGCTCTCCAAGAAGTGTGTAGCCAAGAGGACCCGAAACCGATCCTCAATGAACAAACTCTCAAAATGACGCTCCATGGTTGTGATCCAAGACTCGGCCTCCCACGGCTCTGCACTCACACCAGAAAAATGGGGTGGATCGAGCTGGCGAAACCTCATCAATAGATCCACCACCGCACGCTGCTCATCTGAAGTCAAAGGTCCCGTCGACCCAGACGGTGGTCTACTAGAAACCGGCCCAACAAGAACTGCCGGTGCAGTCTGAACCACAGGGGGCGCCACAACTGGCGAAGGAGGCACAGGCGAACTCTCAGGGGGTGCTACAACTGGCTGCGCCCTCTGCTCCATCATGAGCATCAACCGACCCATGGCCTCCTCCTGGCACCGAGAAGCCTCCTCCTGGCGCTGTGAAGCCTCCTCCTGTAATATCTGCGGGTTTCAGGACACACGGACCTTTTTATTTTAAATTTTATTTGCACCGCGGTTCGCTTGAGGGGTCCGAAGGGTGATCCTTTTTCTCTGTTTCTGGGCAGGCTGTCGGGGCTCGCGGGTATTTTTAGACAATAAAGCTCGCGAAACGGAGAACGGCGGCGCGATCGGTGTTGGATTCCGGCTCCGGAATCTCCCGAAATAAATTCCGGAAGGTCGCTAGTAGTTTAGACGACTTACACGGTTTTCGAGGCAGACCGGACCCTGGTTGGTGACCGATTGCCCTAGTCTACCTATTTGAGGTTTGGGGTTAATTCCCACTTTTCTTTTAGACCGACTGATATATCTTGTGGTTTGGGGTTAGGGTTCGGACAATTCCAATTCTCGCACCCTAGGCATACTTTTTCTGAGCGCGGACGAGGAACCGTCTTTTCCCTCCCCAACACCACATTCTTCCCATCGATCGGCGTGGAGAACCGAGGGGTGCAATCGAGGAGAGGGAGGAACGTCCGCACACCCTTCGAAACCGGGCACGCAAGAACGGGACGATCCCCCCGTTCAACCCTAGCCGACGAAACCGAGGTGAGCCGTGTCTTCGTTTCCCTTCTTGTTTCCTGGATCGAGCGAGGGGAGGGAGTTCTTGGGGTCTTTTTCGGAGATGGGACACCGATGCCCTAGGAGACGGGGGAGGGGCGAGCCACCCGCCGGCAGGGCACCCGCGCGGGCATGATGCCGCGCGGGGCTGCCCGGGCCTGCGGGCAGCTCCCCCCCCCCCCCCCCCCCCCCCGCGCAAGCTGGGCGCCGCGCGGGGCCGCCCGCATGCGGGGACGCCGCGCGGGGCAGCCCGCGCATGCGGGCAGTGCACCCGCGCGGGCTGGGCGTCGCGCGGGGCAGCCCGCGCATGCGGGCAGTGCACCCGAGTGGCCTGGGCGCCGCGCGGGGTCGCCCGCATGCGGGGGCGCCGCGCGGGGTCTAGCACCGCGCGGGGCAGCCCGCGCATGCCGGAAGTGCACCCGCGCGGGCTGGGCGCCACGCGGGGCCGCCCGCATGCGGGGGCGCCGCGCGGGGTCTGGCACCGCGCGGGGCAGCCCGCGCATGCGGGTAGTGCACCGCGCGGGCTAGGCGCCGCGCGGGGCCGCCCGCATGCGGGGGTGCCGCGCGGGGCCGGGCACCGCGCGGGGCAGCCCGCGCATGCGTGGGCGCCGCGCGGGGCAGCCGCGCATGCGGGCAGTGCACCCGCGCGGGCTGGGCGCCGCGCTGGGCCGCCCGCATGCGGGGGCTCCGTGCGAGGGGCGCCGCGCGGGGCCGTGCGAGGGGCGCCGTGCGGGTCCGACACCGCACGGGCCCATACGCATGCGCGGACAGCGAGACGGCGTGGGGTCACCTCCGCCACGGTCACCGACGTCGCCCCCCGTCGAAACCGAGGGCCCCGTCCCGAGACAAGAACCGGTCGGTGTTGTCGTTGTTTTGCTTATCGACGGTGTTTGGTGGGTATTGATTCTTTCCCGGGAACTCTTTTGTAGTGCGGAGAGCGCGCCGGGACGCGGAGGAGTTGAACGTTGATCACCGCACGTGACAGGTGGGTTTTGTTTTGGGGCGTAGCGTCGGTTTCCGGCAGTCGCTTTTATCCTTGTTGATACGTTTAATGTTGCTAACGTGATAGTCGTTATAGCTTTATTTGTGAGTATTATTGGTATTGTTGGTTACCTTGCTCGAGGCTGCAGCACGCGCACCCGCGGTTTGGCCACCGCAAAGGGTGCGCTTTTCCGGAAAAGTGGTCCATGACCCGTGTATACCCACCAGGACGGAGTGGGGCCCCTGTAGTTGTGGGGTTTGGATGCGCCAAGGTGTGAGCGGTGCGACTCGTCGGTTTAGTTGTCCGACGTGGAAGCGGTGCGACCCGTCGGTTTAGTTGTCCGACGTGGGAGCGGTGCGACCCATTCGGTTTAGTTGTCCGACTTGGGAGCGGTGCGATCCGTCGGTTTAGTTGTCCGACGGGATCGGGCATTGCAGGTTTACAGGTGTTCGTATTTACTTTTCCCTTTTGCGAGGGTGGTTGCTCCGGATAGGCTACGGTTGGATGTATTGTCTTTACCCTGCTTTGTTATTATCATTATTGTTTAGTCGCTGACTTCCCACTTTGCGACAGGGTCCTACAGGGGGGAGAGTTAGGCGACGGTGAGGCTGCGGCAGGAGTCTCTGGGTCCCTGGAGACCCGAACAGTACTTTCTATCTTTCTTTCGCATTCCATTTACCATTTGTAGACTGTGGTGTGGTTCTCGATACCCTCATGGGGTCGGTGTGGATGTCGGCATGGTGATTATTGAATTATTTAATTCCTTTTCATCTCTGTTGGCCGCTTTAAGAAAAAAAAATAAAAGAGCAAACAAAAGAAAAGATTGTGAAAACTGTTTTCAAAAATATGGGTGTCGTGTGGGCACCGTTTACCAAACCTTGTGGATTTATGGATTACAAAAATGGATTTCAAAACCTAAGTGTCGTGTGGGCATTATTTTCCAAGACCTCTGGGTTTATGTTCCTTTCGAAAAGTGTTTTCAAAATGTGGGCGCCGGGTGGGCGCCGTTTCAACAATCGTGGATTTATCCTTTTAAACTGATCGGCCGAGAGATTTATTCAGCATTTGTGAATGGGTGTATGTCTGAACTATTGTGATTGAATGAATATCTATTTTTGGACATTGTATGAGCCGCGACGCCGTGCATATATAGGGGAGACTCTGTCCGTTTGCAGAGTGATCCTGTATATGTGGCGGATCTGGGCACACGCCGGGGAAGAAGGTTTCTTTTCAAAAAAATTATACGCGCCCAACACCTACCTTTTTATGAATCGTTTCCGCTAAAATAAACCCCCGGGGCGTGACAGATTAAGATGGTATCAGAGACAAAAATCCTGCTTTACAATCATGACAGTTTGTGCCGACGTCCACGGGAATACCTCACCGGGCTACAAATGAATGGAATGGATAGGGCATAGGAGAGTAGAACGCGAGTGATCGAGGGGGGGGGGGGGAAATTGAGTGGAATGCCTTTTTGGGCCGGGTTTCCCTAGATATGCTAGGATTGACGTGTTTTCTTTGCGGGCACATGTAGAAGTCCGGCTCAGTGAGTAGCCGTTGCTGGAGATGGACTTTGCGGCCGAAGCGAACCGCTTACTGCGCAACCAGCTGCGCGATGTGGCTGGGAAGCTGCTGACCCTCGCTGAGCGCTTGAGTATGCTGACCCAGGAGCTTGAGGGTGTCGACCACGTCCAGCGCAGCACCAGTGGCGTTACCCCTCGTGGGATGCCACCAACGGGTTTTCCCACCTTTCAGGAAGCGGTCAACTCGGCCGTGTGCACGGAGCTAGAGCGTACTCGGCAGGAATACCCCTACCTCGGTCCGACAGAGGACCCCTACCAGAGGGGCCGGGCGACCAAACGCCAGAAGACAGGGCAGAAACCTGGGCAGACGACGAAGGAGCGACCCGAACCACCAAAGCCGTGTGTCATTTGTGGTGGCGCGCATCCAATTATGGGTTGCCTTTGGCGGGACGAACACTGCTTCCGATGTGGTAGGCCGGGTCACACACGTTATACGTGCCCCCGGAAGCCGGCCGTCACTAGACCCCCGGCGCCGAGACCCGCCGATCTACGCACGACGGATTCTTCCAATACCGGGTCCCCACCCCGCCACGCCGTACGTCGCTGGCCCAAAGGTTGTGGGCGGACTTCCCCAGCCGCCCCGGGGGGGGGTGACGCGGCGTCCCAGAAGGGGTAATAGTAGGTAATACTTTATCTACCCTCTCCTAGATAGGCCTTGATTCTTATATTGTTCCTTTCTGTACTGCGATTGTGCTCGAGGGGCCTAGAGAATCTTATGTATTATACGTTAAGTTCCTTCCCTAGTTTCGCCTTAGGAGTTGACGTACCCGGGTTACGGGGAGGGAAGGGGTCGACCGTAAGGAATATACCTAGGAGGGGATCGGGCACCATGGGAGATCTCGATTGCTGTGACACCCCCGGAATTTGGATTAGTCCTATGTATATGAATGATATAATAGGACTAAATCTCAAAACCAGGCTATAGCATTTTGGGTGATAGCAAGACCCAATAGGTTAAGAGAGTTAAGCGTGCTAGAGCTAGAGTAGTTCTAGGATGGGTGACCCCCTGGGAAGGGGGGGGAGGGGGGGGCGTCACAATTGCGCATTGATAATCGAGAAATAGATAAGATCACAGTATAGAACGGGTACCCCTTACCCTGGATTGATGACCTTTTGACCAGCTGAGGGGAGCGACAGTTTTTCCCCAAGTTTGACTTGCAGTCCGGCCACCATCAGCTCAGAGTGCAAGACGAAGAGCACGAGGAGCACCTACGGATTGTTCTGCTGACCCTCAGGGAACAGAGGTAGTTTGCCAAACTCAAGAAGTGTAATTTCTGGCTACGCGAGGTGGGATTTCTAGGGCACGTGATCTCGGCGAAGGGAATCGCCGTGGACCCCAAGAAGATGGAATCGGTGGTCGACTGGCAGCCGCCGACAACGGTGACAGAGATCCGCAGTTCCTGGGCCTGGCAGGATATTACAGACGCTTCGTCGAAGGTTTCGCGAAGATTGCTACCCCTTTAAACCGGTTGACCAGAAACGGGGAGAAGCTTATATGGACAACTGAAGGCCAGGAGAGCTTCGAGGAACTCAAACGAAGGCTAACCAGGGCACCAATACTTGTACTACCAACACCCGGAGAGGACTATGAAGTGTACTGCGACGCATCGAGGATCGGCCTTGGGGGTGTATTGATGCAACAGGGGAAAGTAATAGCCTATGCTTGCAGGCAACTGAAGGATTACGAAAAGAACTACCCGATACACGATTTGGAACTGGCTGCAGTGGTTTTTGTTTTAAAAGTTATGGAGACACTACCTCTTTGGTGTCCACTGTAACGTCTTTTCGGACCACCAAAGTCTTAGGTACCTGTTCACCCAAAAGGAGCTAAATTTGCGGCAGAGGCGGCGGCTTGAATTATCGAAGGATTACGACCTGACAGTTCAATACCACCCCGGGAAGGCAAACGTGGTGGCGGACGCTTTGAGCAGGAAGGGACAACCGGAAGAGGCGTCGGCACGCGCGATAACTGAGCAGAGCACCTTGATCGCGGAATTTTTGCGACTGAAGTTGGAGGTGGTACCAGCGGGCACAGTTGCACAACTGTTAGCTTTGGTGGTCAAGCCGACGCTATTCGAGAAAATCCGAGAAGGACAACAGTCGGACCCGCACCTGCAGCTCGTGCGAGACAAGATCTCCCCGGACCAGGAGAATGACTTTACAGTGGGCGGCGACGGCATCATGCGGTTCCGCGGGCGGTTTTGTGTGCCGGATTCGTCGGAATTGAAGGAGGAAATTCTGGCAGAGGCACACCGCGCTCCTTATGCGGCGCATCCAGGGGGCACGAAGATGTACAGGGACCTCAAGCAGACCTTCTGGTGGCCCAAGCTGAAGGGGGATGTGACACGACATGTAGCTCATTGCCTGGTATGTCAGCAGGTAAAGGCAGAGCATCAGCGGCCGGCGGGAAAGTTACAGCCCTTACCGGTGCCAGAGTGGAAGTGGGATCAGATCACCATGGACTTCGTCACTGGATTCCCACGTTCACAGTAGGGGCACGACGCGATTTGGGTCATCATGGACCGGCTAACCAAGTCAGCACATTTCCTGCCCATCCACACAACCTGGACCAGAGGACGGTTGGCTCAAGTCTACCTCAGCGAGATCGTGAGACTGCATGGAGTGCCGGCATCGATCACCTCGGACAGAGACACTCGTTTCGTCTCGAAGTTTTGGTAGAGCCTACAGCAGGCCCTGGGGACCAAGCTACATTTCAGCACAGCCTTCCACCCTCAGACGGACGGACAGTCGGAGCGAGTGATTCAGACCCTCGAGGACCTGCTTCGCGCCTGTGTACTTGACTGGGGGGTCGGTTGGTCATGCTACCTACCCCTCGTGGAATTCGCCTACAACAACAGCTACCAGGCCAGCATCCAGATGGCGCCCTACGAAGCCCTATATGGGAGACGCTGACAATCCCCGATCTGTTGGGACGACTTGGGTGAACAGAAATTCTTGGGACCCGACTTGGTGGAAGAGACTGAAGAGAAGGTACGCCTCATCAGGCAGCGTTTACTGACCGCCCAAAGCCGACAGAAGAGCTACGCAGACCGGCGACGCCGCGATTTGGAATTCCAAGTGGGAGAGCACGTGTTCTTACGGGTCTCGCCATCCAGAGGAATCATGCGTTTCGGGCTGAAGGGCAAGCTGAGCCCACGGTTTGTGGGGCCATTCGAGATCTTGGAGCGCATTGGCCCAGTGGCGTACCGCCTTGCTCTACCGCCAAACCTCGACCGAGTCAATAATGTTTTCCACGTGTCCATGCTCCGGAAATATCTTTCCGACCCGTCACACGTGTTGGACGTCTCCGCGCTCGAGCTCAAGGACGACCTAAGCTTCGAGGAAACCTCGGTACGTGTCCTTGCAAGAGAAAACAAAGCGCTGCAGAACCGAGTCATCCCCTACGTGAAGGTGCTCTGGAGCAACCATGAGGAATGAGAAGCGACGTGGGAGCTGGAATAAAAAATGAGGGAGTGCTACCCCGATCTTTTCACCGCAACCCAGGATTGAGTTTCGAGGACGAAACTCGTTTTTAAGAGGTAAGTGGTGTAATATCTGCGGGTTTCAGGACACACGGACCTTTTTATTTTAAATTTTATTTGCACCGCGGTTCGCTTGAGGGGTCCGAAGGGTGATCCTTTTTCTCTGTTTCTAGGCAGGCTGTCGGGGCTCGCGGGTATTTTTAGACAATAAAGCTCGCGAAACGGAGAACGACGGCGCGATCGGTGTTGGATTCCGACTCCGGAATCTCCCGAAATAAATTCCGGAAGGTTGCTTGTAGTTTAGAAGACTTACACGGTTTTCGAGGCGGACCGGACCCTGGTTGGTGACCGATTGCCCTAGTCTACCTATTTGAGGTTTAGGGTTAATTCCCACTTTTCTTTTAGACCGACTGATATATCTTGTGGTTTGGGGTTAGGGTTCGGATAATTCCAATTCTCGCACCCTAGGCATACTTTTTCTGAGCGCGGACGAGGAACCGTCTTTTCCCTCCCCAACACCACCTTCTTCCCATCGATCGGCGTGAAGAACCGAGGGGCGCGATCGAGGAGAGGGAGGAACGTCCGCACACCCTTCGAAACCGGGCACGCAAGAACGGGACGATCCCCCTCGTTCAACCCTAGCCGACGAAACCGAGGTGAGCCGTGTCTTCGTTTCCCTTCTTGTTTCCTGGATCGAGCGAGAGGAGGGAGTTCTTGGGGTCTTTTTCGGAGATGGGACACCGATGCCCTAGGAGACGGGGGAGGGGCGAGCCACCCGCCGGCAGGGCACCCACGTGGGGATGATGCTGCGCGGGGCTGCCCGGGCCTGCGGGCAGCTCCCCCCCCCGCCCCCCCCGCGCAAGCTGGGCGCCGCGCGGGGCCGCCCGCATGCGGGGGCGCCGCGCGGGGTCTGGCACCGCGCGGGGCAGCCCGCGCATGCGGGCAGTGCACCCGCACGGGCTAGGCGCCGCGCGGGACCGACCGCATGCGGGGGCGACGCGCGGGGTCTGGCACCGTGCGGGGCAGCCCGCGCTTGCGGGCAGTGCACCCGCGCGGGCTGGGCGCCGCGCGGGGCCGCCCGCATGCGGGTGCGCCGCGCGGGGTCTGGCACCGCGCGGGGCAGCCGCGCATGCGGGCAGTGCACCCGCGTGGCCTGGGCGCCGCGCGGGGCCGCCCGCATGCGGGGGAGCCGTGCGAGGGGCGCCGAGCGGGGCCGCCCGCATGCGGGGGCGCCGTGCGAGGGGTGCCGCGCGGGGCCGGGCGCCGTGCGGGTCCGACACCGCATGGGCCCATACGCATGCGCGGACAGCGAGACGGCGCGGGGTCACCTCCGCCACGGTCACCGACGTTGCCCCCCGTCGGAACCGAGGGCCCCGTCCCGAGACAAGAATCGGTCGGTGTTGTCATTGTTTTGCTTATCGACGGTGTTTGGTGGGTACTGATTCTTTCCCGGGAACTCTTTTGTAGTGCGGAGAGCGCGCCGGGACGCGGAGGAGTCGAACGTTGATCACCACACGTGACAGGTGGGTTTTGTTTTGGCGCGTAGCGTCGGTTTTCGGCCGTCGCTTTTATCCTTGTTGATACGTTTAATGTTGCTAACGTGATAGTCGTTATAGCTTTATTTGTGAGTATTATTGGTATTGTTGGTTACCTTGCTCGAGGCTGCAGCATGCGCACCCGCGGTTTGGCCACCGCAAAGGGTGCGCTTTTCCGGAAAAGTGGTCCATGACCCGTGTATACCCACCAGGACGGAGTGGGGCCCCTGTAGTTGTGGGGCTTGGATGCGCCAAGGTGTGAGCGGTGCGACCCGTCGGTTTAGTTGTCCGACGTGGGAGCGGTGCGACCCGTCGGTTTAGTTGTCCGACGTGGGAGTGGTGCGACCCATTCGGTTTAGTTGTCCGACTTGGGAGCGGTGCGATCCGTCGGTTTAGTTGTCCGACGGGATCGGGCATTGCAGGTTTACAGGTGTTCGTATTTACTTTTCCCTTTTGCGAGGGTGGTTGCTCCGGATAGGCTACGGTTGGATGTATTGTCTTTACCCTGCTTTGTTATTATCATTATTGTTTAGTCGCTGACTTCCCACTTTGCGACAGGGTCCTACAGGGGGGAGAGTTAGGCGACGGTGAGGCTGCGGCAGGAGTCTCTGGGTCCCTGGAGACCCGAACAGTACTTTCTATCTTTCTTTCGCATTCCATTTACCATTTGTAGACTGTGGTGTGGTTCTCGATACCCTCGTGGGGTCGGTGTGGATGTCGGCATGGTGATTATTGAATTATTTAATTCCTTTTCATCTCAGTTGGCCGCTTTAAGAAAAAAAAATTAAAGAGCAAACAAAAGAAAAGATTGCGAAAACTGTTTTCAAAAATATGGGTGTCGTGTGGGCACCGTTTACCAAACCTTGTGGATTTATGGATTACAAAAATGGATTTCAAAACCTAAGTGTCGTGTGGGCACTGTTTTCCAAGACCTCTGGGTTTATGTTGCTTTCGAAAAGTGTTTTCAAAATGTGGGCGTCGGGTGGGCGCCGTTTCAACAATCGTGGATTTATCCTTTTAAATTGATCGGCCGAGAGATTTATTCAGCATTTGTGAATGGGTGTATGTCTGAACTGTTTGTTGGGTTATATGTAATAATGGATCTAAATAGGGGAAAAAACACCTAGAGGGGGGTGAATAGGTGTAAACAATAAACACTCAAAAAATCATTGCGCAATAAAAACCCAATGCGGAAATATAAATGAACACGCAAGATTTTTACGTGGAAAACTTCAAACCGGAGTAAAAAACCACGGGACCGATAACACGGTGAAATCCACTAGAATTAAACACGTACAAGGTGATATACCGTACTCACAGACGACTCAACCTTTTCCATACGCTCCTAGTTGATCTTCTCCGCTCGCTCCGCAACGCGTCTCGAATCCACGATCTGCGTCCAACGCCGAATCCACGGCGTCCAACGTCGAGTCCACGACGTCTGACCGAATCCACGGTCTTCACCCAGTAGCACGCTTCGAATCCACGAACGTACCTCGCTCCGAATCCACGAGAGCGGTTGCACCTTGAATCCACAAGGCCACGCGAGTCCACGCGCCGATTTTGGGGTAAATCGTTGTTTGTTTGGGTGGTGATGATCCGCCGAATACTTAGATCAAAGATAGATAGGAAATACCATCTAAGTATTCATTAGTTTGATTCAACTCAAGATGTGAGTATGAAAACCTAGAATCAAACCAACCAATATAGATGAAGAAACATAGGGTAATATCTAATGATTTCCTTTCTTCTCTATATGTGGATCTTAGGCCGTATAAAAGATATTTGATTATGACGGCTTATGCGGCTTCTCTGGATTAACCCTAGAAAAAGAATCATAGGGTCTATTTATAGGTTAGAAACCCTAGGAAGAAGATAAGGATCAAAAACTGTCGTTTCTGGAAATTTTTACGACGGCGATCCGGATCGGATTAGCTGTGATCCGGATCGTCGTAACGAGTCAGGCAATTCCAGAAAAACGAAGGTTCGGGATCCGGATCGAAGTGCTTGATCCGGATCGTTCATACAGTTCACCAAACATCAACGTTCGGGATCCGGATTGCGAAGCCTGATCCGGATCATTCAAGGAAAATGGTAAACTCAATGTTCGGGATCCGGATCAAGGGAAGCTACGATCCGGATTGAACTGGTGTATGAACGAACCACCTTCGGGATCCGGATTGAACAATCTGATCCGGATCCTGAACAAGTCTCATGTTCAGTTCTTGATTTTTATGCAATAAGAAATTCTTCCAAGTGTTTCTACACTACAAGAAGTATTCGGATCACCAAAAATATTTAGTTAAACTTACCTGATCCTTTTGAATTCTTCTTTCTTGAGATTGAGGTATATGATCCAAACTTCATTCATCTTCAATCTTCAAGACTTAACACTTTCACGAAATGTGCCAAAACAAAATCCTTAACAATCTCCCCCTTTGGCGGTTTCGTGACAAAACACAGATCCACTAAAGAAAATTCAAAAAAAATATTTTTGTTGCTATCACCATACAACAAAAATTTACAATGGAGATCCAAAATAAAATACATGAGTTAAACTCCTAAAACAGACTCTAGACTTAGACATCTGTACTCTCTGCAAAAAAAATCATTCTTGACAAAAGAAATCGTTAGATACCTCAAGAATTTTATATCATTCAAAAACCACATACAGAGATGAAGTTTATACTCATTTACACTTACCATGACATTTATACATTCAGATATGTAAACTGATCATAGTTAAAACACCAACATATCTTCTATGCAATCAAAATCCAAATGTCATGTTAGTGAACATCAACTTGTTAGTTATATTACATGCCCAAATAGTTAGACGAAAGTTAGCCGAGGCATGCATTCAAACACAAACGAAAACCGAAAGTTGAAGTTCTACTTACCTTTCAAGTTGAGGTCAAGTTGAGGTTATACTTACCTCTATAGTTTCAAGTTTCTCACAACCACATTGTATCAATGTCTCAATTGTTTATACTTCTCTCTCCCCCTTTTTGTCACAAAAATTAGCCAAACATACAAAATTTAAAGAGAGTTAAATAGTTCAAAATAAAGAAACTTGAGAGCTGAATAAAATAATCATAAATGCAAAAACTTAAAACCTGCAAAAGAAAGATTAGAAACAAAAACTTTATGCAGAGTCGTCGGAGCTGATACACCCAAGCTTCTGAAACATTTTCTTGATCCGTTTGTTCATAGAAGCTTGCTCATTCTTAACTTCTCTAAGATCTTGGACCATCAAAGCTTGTTCTTTCTTAACTTCTTTGAGATCCTCTTTCATTTCAGCGAACTCAATAGACATGCGTTCTTGCTCGTTTGAGAGTCGCTGTTGTTCCTTAAAGATTGAGCTAACCGACGCATCATCATCAGACGTTGATGGAGGTGCTGGTTGTGTTGCCGGTGCAGAGGTTGTTGCTTGTTGTTGTGCTCTTTGTCGGTGAGGAGGTATTATGGGTTCATCTGGCTTCGTCGAGAGAGACTTCACAATTGTCGTCTCATTGATTGTGCCCAAACTGTACATATATGAGCTTGTACTGGTGTCGACTTTAAACTTTCTAAGGATGCGCATAATTATCATTGGATAGGGGAGTCTCTCTGTGGGATGAGAATGTTCCACATAACGCGCCATCCTCGACCAAATGAGGTAAGGAATGTTTAAGTTCGCTCCCAATGATGCTGCGGGGTGTCCAAGAAGATAAAGAAATAACATTCTGTCCCATCGAAGAACCTTCGTATTCATGTTTGGAAGGATATTGTAGCAGACAATGAAGTTTATATAGCGATACTCTGTTCGAAGTTCTTTTGAGAAAATAGAGTTTCCTGTCGACCGAGTATCTGGAAGACATATTCCATCAACCACTACTCTCCAAGAGTTGTCGTTGAAGACTTGAGTTTTCAGATAATGAGCTCCATCAACTCTGGCCTTCATCCCTAACACCTCCCCAATCAATTGAGGGGTGACTTTGATCTTGATATTCTTGACCAATGTGTGAAATTCTCGACGTCCTTGGTCCTGATTAACTAGACTTGAAGCGTTCTGATAGAACATCCGTACTGAGTGAGGACAATACCCAGTATTCTCAGTGAAGTTGCATATGGGACCAAGACCGGCCTGGTCAAACAATGTCCCAAAGAGTGTAGACCGTTCCTTCATTGCATTGACATCGACATGTCTTTCGCCAATGCATTCTCTCTTCTCAAAATCTTTGATTCTTGCGGAGCTGATGAAGTCCTGTGGAGGAGGCTGGCTGGCAACTGGTTGCTCAATGGAAATTCCCTGAGCACTGCCTCTTTTTCTTGCACCGGTTTTTCTTTTTGTTCCAATTGGACTTGGGTCCATTGGCGCTTTCCCTTTTTCAGCTGCAGTGGCCGGAGCCTTTGAGGTTTCAGCAGGGGCTTTCCCTTTGGAGACAATTGGAATAGTTCCCTCGATTTCGATGTTATCCCAGTCAATCGAGGCCGTCTCTGATTCAGTGTCAGAATCATCCTTAGTTTTCTGCGCTTTCTTGGCCCTCTTGGGCTTGACAGTGTCTCTCATATGTACCATAGCAGCTAGAAGAAAAATGATCCACGTGATCACCATTGCTATTGGTTTCTTGTGAAAAGAAATCCTGTGAGCAACAACTCAAGAACACGAAAAATTGTTAATTTTCAAAAATTTGAAAAATTATACCCAAACAAACATTATCGTGTAGAGAGACTATGAATCAAATTAGTTTTGTAAAAGGAAATTTAAAAATAGATCAATTGCATGATTTTGGAAAATTCCCATTATATGCCCTAAAACCGAAATTTTTGAAATCGAAGACCAAAAATCCGTTTATCTTGAGAATACCTAGAATATAATCAAAACTAATCTACCCAGAGTTCTTATTTCAAAAGAGATTTGACCAAAAACCATTCACAAATGAAAAAGTTCCATGATTTCTACTCACGTTTTGAGCAAACAAGGAAAAACAGTGAAAAACCGAGATTTTGATCAATAAAACTTACTTGGAATCGAAGAACTCGAGTTTGAAAGGCTCCAAGAAGGATGAATTCTAGAGAGAGAAACTCTGGAGTCTTAAGAACAAAAGATTGGAATAAAAGAAATCAAAAACCCTCTTGTTCTAATAAAACCCTAGCCGTGATCCGGATCGGATCGAGATTTCGATCCGGATCGGCTACCCGCAGGAAACACCTGCATTCGGGATCCGGATCATTCATGTCCGATCCGGATCGGCTCCAACTTTTTCTTCAGAATAATTTAGAAAAAAGCTAGAAAAACCAGAAAAAGATTGTAAGCACTTTTGTGTATACTCTTTAAATGAAAAACATCGTTTCATACAACAAGAAATAGATTATACCAAATCTATCAATAACATCCAACAAATGAAATGAAAATTTATAAAAATTAAATCCCTTAAAGTTGAACAACTTCAATTACATCTAACTTGATCTTATGAGTAATGCCTTTATCAAATCATCAATTTAGTAAAGAAAATGAAATACAAAGATCAATAGATGTCTAACATCCCAGATAAATTAGATAATGTATCTAGTCAATTTATTGAAGAGAGTGGCTCTTTGAGCATCTTTCATTAAAAAATCCCACCTTATACCAACCTTGAAATTTTGACAGAGTCAAGTATTTCAACATGCATTTTATTTAATCAAACTTGAAAAACCTTGCTTGGTATACATGTGGTAGCTGCACACAGTACTCGGACGACCGAGGTGGTAGCTCTTTCCTCCATGTGGTGGTAGTTTTCACACTCCTCATTGGGATGTAACTCTTTCCACATCTTTTGAGCATAATACTTTTTCTTTGACTCCCCCTCAATTGGTTATCAATTATTTAAGATATAAAGTATTTAGCCAAAAATTGATCTCGATTTCATACTCGACTAAACAGTCAAATAAGATAAAAACTATACCAAGAGATCATCGAGAGAGAAATTGACTTTGATCAAAACAAAGATGAGTTAATTGACATAAATGATCATTGCATCAAATGAAATATTATGACATCTAAAGCATAATAGATTTCTAAATATATAAAAGGATGCAGTTAAAGTCAATCAAACTAATGCTCAATTAATATTCTATGTCTAAGCATAGATAATGAACAAAAACACAAAAACAAAACCTAACCTAAGCAAAAGTTTCGAAAAGAAGTTTATTTCAAGGAAAGCATTCCAATTGCTTTACGCAAATGAATAAAACGTTTTTGATCCAAAGGTTTTGTTAAAATATCAGCTAATTGATTTCAGTTGAAATATATGACAGTTGAAGAGTATTTGATTCAACTAGCTCTCTAAGAAAATGATATCTAAGTTCAATGTGTTTTGTTCTAGAGTGCAACACAGGGTTTTTGGAAATGTTTATAGCACTAGTGTTGTCACAAAGAATTGTTACCGAAGTTGCTGAAATCCGGAAGTCGCTCAACACACTTTTCATCCAAATGAGTTGGGTTGAACAACTACCCGCTGAAATATATTCCGCTTCGGCAGTCGAGAGTGCAATGCAGTTTTGCTTTTTACTGTGCCATGCAACAAGGCAATGGCCTAAATAAAAACATGCACCACTCGTACTTTTTCGATCATCCACAGATCCTGCCCAATCGGCATCTGAGTATCCAATAATATCTAAACTTGTCCCCATAGGATACCAAATTCCGAAATTTATGGTTCCTTTAATGTATCGGATGATCCGTTTCACCGCTTTCAGGTGAACCTCCTTTGGTGCAGATTGATATCTCGCGCAGATCCCAACACCAAAAGATATATCCGGGCGACTAGCCGTGAGGTAAAGTAGACTTCCAATCATACTCCTATAAAGTTTCTCGTCTACATTATCACTAAAAGATTCACTTCCTAATCCTTTTTTGCTAGTTCCCATTGGAGTTGGAAAATCTTTACAATTTTCTAGATCAAACTTTTTGACCAACTCCAAAGCATACTTGGATTGACACAAATGGATGCCTTCGTCACTCTGTTTCACTTGCAATCTAAGGAAATAAGTCAATTCGCCCATCATTGACATCTCAAATTCGCTTTCCATGGTTTCAGCGAATTTAGAAGCATCATTATCCTTTGTTGCTCCAAAAACAATGTCATCGACATAGATTTGTGCAACAATGAAGTTATTTTGATAATGCTTCACAAAGAGAGTCCTGTCAGCTCCCCCTCGAGTATAGCCCTTATCCAATAGGTGCTTTGTTAGCCTTTCGTACCATGCTCGCGGTGCTTGTTTTAAACCGTAAAGAGCCTTTTTCAAACGAAAAACATGGTTAGGTAGTTTACAGTCTACAAAACCTTTCGGTTGAGCCACATAAACTTCCTCATTTAAAAACCCATTTAAAAACGCGCTCTTAACGTCCATTTGAAATAATTTTATTTTAAAATGACAAGCTATCGCGAATAAGATACGAATGGACTCGAGTCTAGCTACAGGGGCGAAAGTTTCATCAAAGTCTATACCTTCTACTTGAGAGTAGCCTTGAGCAACTAAACGTGCTTTGTTCCTGATGATGGTACCATCTTCATTTTTCTTATTCTTGAAAATCCATTTGGTACCTATCACATTGTGTTGCTTTGGAGGCTTTGTTAATTCCCAGACTTTGTTTCGCTCAAACTGATGGAGCTCTTCCTGCATTGCTTTAATCCAGTAGTCATCCTGAAGAGCTTCATCGATGTTCTTTGGTTCGATCAAGGAAACGTAGCAAGCGAATCCGCAAACCAACTGTCTCCGAGTTTTGACTCCTTCTTGTGGGTCTCCAATGATATTTGATTCAGGATGATCCTTGGAGATTCGTAACGTTTGTTGTAACGGAGTACTCGGAGGTACATGAGATGATTCCTGCATATCAGATAAACTTGAAGAACCATTAGATGCATCATTAATATTGGAAGTATTATCATGAGAGGATGCACTTACAGGAGTATCATCATCAAGAGAGATATCGAGGGTAGATTTTTCAGATGCAAAGTGAAAAGCTTCATTTACTTTAACATTTATAGATTCTACAATCATTTTAGATTCCATGTTAAATACCCGATATGCTCTGCTATTTGTAGAATAACCCAAAAAGATCCCTTCGTCACTTCGAGAATCGAACTTACCAAGATTTTCGCGATCACGCAAAATAAAACATCGACTCCCAAAGATACGAAAGTATTTGATATCCGGTTTTCTACTAAACCACAGCTCATATGGTGTATTTAAAGTTCCTGGGCGCAAATACACTCGATTAATGACATAGACAGCGGTGTTCACAGCTTCAGCCCAAAAATGTAGCGGTAAATTCCGGCTATGAAGCATCACACGTGCCATCTCTTGAACAACCCTGTTTTTGCGCTCAACAACACCATTCTGCTGAGGTGTATAGGGTGCTGAGAATTCATGTTTTATGCCGTTGGAAGTGCAAAAATCAATGAATTTAGAATTAATGAATTCTCCACCTCTATCACTTCTAACACGAATGATCTTTTCATTCTTTTCAATCATAATACGATGGCAAATCTCATGAAAAGAATCAAACGTATCAGCTTTCTCTTTTAAAAATGCTACCCAAGAAAACCTAGAGAAATCATCAACCAATAAGAAAATATACCATTTAACTCCCAAAGATGGTTGACGGGTTGGTCCAAAGAAAGAAAAATAGTCTACATAAACTACACAACATTTAATCGTAGGAAGATTAAAGGCAAGGAAAGATTTCACCTTTGCATACCCAAACCTTTTGAGTTTTAGAGTATGTTGGCAATGGTTGAGAAATTTTCCTTGATGAAGACGTCTTGTATGATTGATCTTTTTCTTTTGTCATCGTCTTGCTTGAAGTACTACCAATGTTCTTTTCTTTTGAAAAGTCCTTCTTTGATTTCCGGGGAGTGAACTCATTGGTAGCAGTTGCAAGATGTGATTGATTTGATCTTTGAGCTCCAATCTTGCAATTTCTTTCAATGTGCCCTTCAACATTACAACGAAAACATACCTTAGTGCTTGACGATTCCGAAGAGGGTGAAGTAGGCTTGTTGTCGTTGCTTGTCGTGAATTCTGGTGTCGGAGGAGGAGATACCGACTGAGGCACAAAAACTGTCCTAACCGAACTAAAGTTGTTTTCAGTTCGATTGTATCCGAGGCCGAACTTGTTTGTTTGACCGAGACCAAGAAGCTTATCCAACTTACTCCTTCCTGATGAAAGTCGCTGTAAGTCATCCTTGAGTTGGAGAATGGTCTCTGTCATTTCCAATTTTTCCTATCGAGCCTCGCCGTTGAGCTTCAAGAAGTAATTCGCTTTGTTCACCATATCTATATAATTCTTCTCGAATTGCTCATTGGACTCTTGAAGGGAAACATTTGCTTTTATCAGATTATCCCTTTCCACTTCAAGATCGGTCGAGAGAGAAGTTACCCTTTTTACTTCTTCTTCGAGATCCTGTAATCTCCCTCTCAACCCCTTGTTTTGTTTAGCCAGTTTCTTTGAATCCCTCAAAAGTCTGTGGTAGGCTAAAACAAAATCTTCACCTTCAGAGTTACTTGATTCATCATCCGTTGCAGTTTTTTCAGCCCGGGAGGAGTTGGACAATGAATCTGAAGTACTTGCCATTAAGCACATGAAGGGTGAAGATGTTGACGCGTGGAATGCCGTTGCGCTTTCTTCTTCATCACTTGAGGATGACTCATTTGACGTTGAGTTGTCATCCCATGTGACGACTTGCATCGCTTTCTTCTTCGACGGATTCTTAGTTGGACACTCCGTTGAGATATGGCCGTATCCTCGGCACTTGAAGCATTGGACTTGTCCCTCTGAACTTTTCTTATCCTTTGAAAAGTTCTCTTGCTTTCTTGACTTGTAACTTGAAGTACCCTTGCCTTTCTTCGACTTTCCGAAGGATGGAGTTTTACTTGAATTACCCCTTCGAAAGTTGCGGCGAAACTTCCTTGTCAAGAGAGCGAGCTGCTTCTCAAATTCCTCCATAGATAGGTTCTCGTCATCGTCTGAGGAGGATGAATCCGTGTCTTCTTCCTTTGTTGTTTTCAAAGCATAACCTGAAGACTTAGAAGAGGATGCCTTTCCCGAAGAATAGTTAGTAGTAAATGCCATTTCATAAGTTTGTAATGAACCAACTAGTTCTTCTACACGCATTTCGTCCGGGTGTTTAATAGTTTCAATGGCTGTAACCTTTGGGCGAAATCGTTCAGGAAGAGTTCTTAAGATCTTTCTTATAACCTTAAATTCTGGAATCTTCTCTCCCAGGTTAGCACATGAGTTTACGATATCTTGCAATCGTGTATAGTAGTCCGTGAAAGATTCATTTTCTGCCATGAAAATAGAGTCAAATCTGCTCGTAAGCATTTGCAGCTTTTGAATCTTCACGAGGTTAGTTCCCTCATGTGTAACCTGAAGAACATCCCAGATTTCTTTCGCAGTCTCACATGCCGAGACGCGAGAGAATTCAGTTTGAGATAAGGCATTAAAAATAGCATTAATTCCCTTGCCATTGTAAGAAGAAGAATCTAACTCTTCCTTGGTCCACTTCGACCTAGGTTTGATGGTGCGAACATCAGCAATAATTTCAGTTGGATTAGACCATCCTAATTCAATTGATTGCCACACCCGTTCGTCGATGGAACTTAAAAAGGCTTTCATCCGTACTCTCCAGTACGCATAATTTGTTCCATCAAAGAATGGGGGTCTGTTGATGTTTCCACCTTCAACCATTGTTTACAACCCTATTCCCGCTCTGATACCACTTGTTGGGTTATATGTAATAATGGATCTAAATAGGGGAAAAAACACCTAGAGGGGGGTGAATAGGTGTAAACAATAAACACTCAAAAAATCATTGCGCAATAAAAACCCAATGCGGAAATATAAATGAACACGCAAGATTTTTACGTGGAAAACTCCAAACCGGAGTAAAAAACCACGGGACCGATAACACGGTGAAATCCACTAGAATTAAACACGTACAAGGTGATATACCGTACTCACAGACGACTCAACCTTTTCCATACGCTCCTAGTTGATCTTCTCCGCTCGCTCCGCAACGCGTCTCGAATCCACGATCTGCGTCCAACGCCGAATCCACGGCGTCCAACGTCGAGTCCACGACGTCTGACCGAATCCACGGTCTTCACCCAGTAGCACGCTTCGAATCCACGAACGTACCTCGCTCCGAATCCACGAGAGCGGTTGCACCTTGAATCCACAAGGCCACGCGAGTCCACGCGCCGATTTTGGGGTAAATCGTTGTTTGTTTGGGTGGTGATGATCCGCCGAATACTTAGATCAAAGATAGATAGGAAATACCATCTAAGTATTCATTAGTTTGATTCAACTCAAGATGCGAGTATGAAAACCTAGAATCAAACCAACCAATATAGATGAAGAAACATAGGGTAATATCTAATGATTTCCTTTCTTCTCTATATGTGGATCTTAGGCCGTATAAAAGATATTTGATTATGACGGCTTATGCGGCTTCTCTGGATTAACCCTAGAAAAAGAATCATAGGGTCTATTTATAGGTTAGAAACCCTAGGAAGAAGATAAGGATCAAAAACTGTCGTTTCTGGAAATTTTTACGACGGCGATCCGGATCAGATTAGCTGTGATCCGGATCGTCGTGACGAGTCAGGCAATTCCAGAAAAACGAAGGTTCGGGATCCGGATCGAAGTGCTTGATCCGGATCGTTCATACAGTTCACCAAACATCAACGTTCGGGATCCGGATTGCGAAGCCTGATCCGGATCGTTCAAGGAAAATGGTAAACTCAATGTTCGGGATCCGGATCAAGGGAAGCTACGATCCGGATTGAACTGGTGTATGAACGAACCACCTTCGGGATCCGGATTGAACAATCTGATCCGGATCCTGAACAAGTCTCATGTTCAGTTCTTGATTTTTATTCAATAAGAAATTCTTCCAAGTGTTTCTACACTACAAGAAGTATTCGGATCACCAAAAATATTTAGTTAAACTTACCTGATCCTTTTGAATTCTTCTTTCTTGAGATTGAGGTATATGATCCAAACTTCATTCATCTTCAATCTTCAAGACTTAACACTTTCGCGAAATGCGCCAAAACAAAATCCTTAACACTGTTGTGATTGAATGAATATCTGTTTTTGGACATTATATGAGCCACGACGCCGTGCATATACAGGGGAGACTCTGTCCGTTTGTAGAGTGATCCTGTATATGTGGCGGATCTGGGCAAGCGCTGGGGAAGAAGGTTTCTTTTCAAAAAAATTATACGCGCCCAACACCTACCTTTTTATGAATTGTTTCCGCTAAAATAAACCCCCGGGGCGTGACACCTCCTGGCGCTGAGATGTCTCCTCCTGACGCCGAACCGCCTCGGACAACTGTGCCATCTGGGCACGGAGCTCCAGAACCTCTCTCTGCTGTCCCTGCCCCGAGTCCTCCTGCTCGGGCTCAGAGGAAGAAGGCTGCGAACGCATCGACATCGTGCGTCGCGGAGGCATCACTCACCTGAGGAATAAAACAAACAATCAGAACCCAAAACAATACTCGACCCAATCTAGCGAAAGTCAAAAGGCATGTCCCCCTTCCCATAGTACTATGTTGTCTGCAACCAACATAGTTGCCACCGAAGGAAGACATGTCGATCACTCATCCCATCCACTGGGAGAGTTGGGAACCCAATCAAGACTCTCGCTAAGAGGTTACGGCTCTCACGTAAGTCATCCTAGGGTCCAACCACAAGCCTAGGGTTTCTAAGTCCTCAATGACCTACATCCTAGGCTCTGATACCACTCTAATCTGTCACGCCCCGGGTCAAAACTGCGACCCGGGCTCGCCAACAGATCCGCCGCCCATACGGGAAGCCCCGTATAGACGCAGCGTCTAACCTGCAAAAGATCATCTATACTATACAGATATCAGAGTTGAAAGGTAAATGCAGAAATAAAATAAATACAACTCTAGAAATATACATCCCAAGTCCTCACCAAAATACATATATCTCTCAAAACAAAGAAGAGTACAACTCAATCCTCACTACATGATCACTCAACATGAACTCTCAAAATGTAAGGGGGGTACATCTACTCTCAGGACGACAACTGGTAGGGATCTATCTCGCGACTCCCTTACCTCGATCAGCCGGATTAGCAACAGGTGCAGCAGGAACAGGAGTAGAAGTCCCAGGGAAAAAGACACCACGACGGGTGTGAGAACTACATCCCACAGTAGTTCTCAGTGGGTACCGCAACCAAGCCCGACGGTCTGCCCACTAAGTCTACCAGAGGCATAAAGTAACATATGCAGTGCTGTAAGGAAAAGCTGGAAAAGTAAACTTTACAACTACTATGCCTCTATCTAGATGCTCAAGAGTGGAACAGAAAGAACACAATGCTACAACTAGCTCTCGACTCAGATCACCCAATCTAAACTGACTGCCTCCTCGGGTCCAGTCAAACCTGCGCCTACCTACTGTCGTTACATCCCGGAGGACCGGACTTACGTAGGGCGTCCGTGACTGCCAAAACAGGCCCAGCCAGAGGGACAGCGTCGACAAGTCGCGATAGAAGTAACAGGCCCAACTCCGGAGTGGCACTCGAGGGGCGCGACCCCAACGAGGAAAGTATCTGCGCATCTCTGTCGAGCTCAAATGTGGCTCATGCAGGCTATAATCCAAATCCTCGATCAACAAGATCGACGGAAACCAATAGAACTCTGTCTCACTCACAGGCTGGAAAACAACACAGCCGAGACCCACTGTCACTCTGACGGCTCCCAAGAACCCTGATCTACAGACCGCTATCCAACTCCACTCGGTCCCCAGACACGAGTGTAATGCATCCCACAACAACCCGACCTCTCGGCCCACTACTCGGGCGAGGAAGACTCTAAGTCCAGAGTGAAAATATAGAATAGTGGTGTGGGAATGTCTAGAGCAATAAAAACCTAGCCCAAGTTGAAGTTTTCTACAGTCTGGCTGAACATACTGCATATGGCGGGAGTGCTAGGTCAAGTTCCAAGATAACAATAATTAACAGGATGTAGGAAAGATAACATATCACATGATCATCTGAATACAACAGGAACATCAATTTTTCACCGACTGGCACACTATCAATATACTATTCTAATCATGCAAGTTCCTACACATATAGAATTAATAAGCAATCCGTAGATCTTGAAGATATGGCCACCCACCTGAAGAGCTGAACTGTCCAAAATCCCACAGCTAAAAAAAATACCAAGAGAACAACAACTCCAAGTCCAAAGGGTCCAGCACTGTAGTGAACCAGAATTTTGGTATATAAATAAATGTAAATAAAATGGTATGAAATGCTATTTTATTGAATTTATTGAGGTAAAGGATGACCTGGAAACGAATTGGGCCCAAATCGGGATTAGAATGTGAGATCTTGAATCTTACATGAGAAAGTGGGCCCAGATTGTAAGTGGAAAATTCACAGTCTCGGAAAATTCTGAGAAAATTACGGGAGCTCCGTAAATGTCTTTTATGGCCACAGTAAAAGTTTCGCGTTGATCGGACACCCGGATAGAGAGAACGGGCTCCGCCAGCGAATTCAAGTATAGTGGGACTTTTGGCAACCCAGAGAGGGTCCAAACTGAAAAGTTTAAGTATCAGGAGGTAAATTAAGTTAAACTGTGGCTGCCCGTCAAATTTGAGCGAAAACGGGCGAGAAACGGGCAAGGACGGACGAAAACGGGCGAAACTGGGCTTGGGCCCAAGTTTCGGGCCCCCGAAAGTGGGAACCGGGCGCCCGGAAAGTACTGTAGCAAACCGGTTTCGGGCTGCAGCGAACCGGGTTTTTTCCACTGTAGCGAACCGGTTACTGTAGCAGCCCGGTCCGGACTTCGATGCGCCCGAAAGTTACTGTAGCGCGCCCGGAAGTTACTGTTGGCACGGATCCCGAGGCAGTGGCACGGATCCCGAGGCAGTTGGCACGGATCCCGAGGCAGCTGGCACGGATCCCGAGGCAGTTGGCACGAATCCTGAGGCAAGCCTTTCCCGCGCGAGGCGCGGGGGCGCGCGGCCCGAGGCGCGTGGTAGGTGGGGAAGCGCCACGTGGCGCTTCCTCATTGGTCGCCCTGACCGAGGGAGTGGGGCGCGTCGGGAACGCGCGCGCGGGTACTGTAGCGGTGTCAGCGGGGGAGTCCACGTGTCGGCCTCCCATTCGTCGGTCAGCGCGACGCGACGCGCTGACGCGACGCGACGCTGCGGCCGGTGTCAGCGCAGGGAGGTAGTGCGGTCCACGTGGCGGCCTCCTATTGGCCGCCGCGGTTCGTTGGTCGCGGTGCACGAGTCCAGGGCCACGTGTCGCCTCATCGTTGGCCGAGCGGTGCTGATGTGGCGCCCAGCTGGCGCAGCATGGATGCGTGGACCGCGGTGGGCCAGCTACTGTAGCCGCCCGAAAGTCTTCGGGCGCCCGAAAGGGTGCGCCCGAAAGTCCGGAAATGGCCTATAAAGGCCCGAAATGGCTCATTTTCCTCATTTTCTCCGTTTTGGCTCCACCCGAGCGTACCAGGAGGCGAACCGGGCGATTTCGCCCGGGGTTTTCGAGGGCGCACGAGCGCGCCGTGGACTCCGTGGAGCGCGCAAGATGTTCCAAAGAGCCTAGTGGACACGTTGGACGACGCGACGATGTTGAGGTAGGTCCCGTATGCCATTTTGCGGTATTTTTGGCACAGTTTGGAATTTCCTTCTTGGATTTTGGATTTGACCCCTTTTGCCTACGTGCGTGTTAGGGACCAAGTTTTACTGTGCCGTTTTACTGCGCGAGTTTCGCGGGCATTTTGGGCGCGCCTCGTTTTGCGTGCCGCTCGTGGAGATATGCATCGTTTTGCGTGCGGATTTGATAAATATGCACAGTTTTGGGCGCAGGCTCAGAAAATATGCACCGTTTTGCGTGCAAAGTTGAAAAAGGAACGTGCACCGTTTTGCGTGCCAATACGGGGTACGTGCTCCGTTTTGCGTGCGGGTTGGACCAATGCGCGCAGTTTCACGAGTAGATTCTAATAATTTACATCGTTTTTCATGCAGGGCTAGGGAAAATATGCACCGTTTTGCGTGCAACCCTACAATCGGATGTGCACCGTTTTGCGTGCAGTTTCGAGGTACGTGCACCGTTTCGCGTGCAGATCGTGTTGCCGCGCATCATTTTGCGTGCCGGCTGAAGTGGCGCGCACCATTCTTACGTATGGATTTTAATGACATGCATCGTTTTGCGTGCAGGATTGTAGGACGTGCACCGTTTTGCGTGCGGACTCGAGGAATGTGCACCATTTTGCGTGCAAGCTCGAGGAAACAAGTGGAATCGCGCGGAGACCAATTGCAAGTGTCTACCAGCAATTGGGGACACCACAAGGTGGGGAATTCTGCCGAAAATGGGTGACCTCTCCCCTTGCTCCTTTGCTTTTTGATTCGAAGCATGATAGTAACCTGTTAGAGGCGTTAGGTAATTATGATTAAGATTGCATGTGTAGATGGATTCAGATGAAAAAGTGCAACTGTTGGTTGCCAGAGATAGAGGAATAGATGTGCATGTGCAAAGGGACACAGAGGAAAAGTGCAACTGTTGGTTGCCAAAGATATATGATGATTATGCATGCGTAGAGATAATTATTATTTTATGAATAAGATTAAAATAATTGCATGCATGAAAAAGGATTAGCTATTATGATTGTGATCATGTTAGGGTATAACCCTAGGAATCACGTGACATAAGGGAACAACATTTGTTGGTAGTAAGACTAGGAGAAAACCTAGTATAGGGGTTTGACGAGTGACATCAACTTAGGAGTTATCCTAGGGTGGATGAGTGGCATGGTCTTAGGTAATAACCTAAGGACACTGGATAGAGTGATCAATATAGAGTCAAGGAACTCTAGGACAAGCATGACATGGAACTTAGATAAAGAGAACCTAAGGTGAACTAGTGATCAGCATAGAGTCAGGGAACTCTAGGACAAGTATGACATGGAACTTAGGTAAAGGGAACCTAAGGTGAACTAGTGGAGTTTGAATTCACAGACAGGATATTAGAGTCAGTGTAACTCTAAGATAAAGTGGAACAGGAAAATAGAGTTAAGTTAACTCTAGGATTCAGTAAGGAATCAGGAAAGCGGGATAAGATCCCAAGGTTAAAGAATTAAACAAATATAACCCTAGAGAGTCATAGGGTGTCTGGGCAAATGGACAATAACTTTAACTTCAATTTGAGTTAAACAAAGAAAGTGAAATGTGTAAGAGTCCAGGAGACTCTCTGGTTACCCGTGTGGCAAGACCTAGGGTAAGGGATGAAAAAGTGGTTAATAATCAAGACAAGCAAATTGCTTAAGATAAAGAGAATGAAAAGAGGATATAAATGACGCCTTCGAATTTGAGACTCGTCAAGTGGAGCAGGACTCCCTGGGCAGTGACCCGTCGGACGAGGTACTTTCGAAAGGCTTAAAGTTAAAAGCAAGCTAAAAGTGGCTAAAAAGCATAAAGAGAATGTAAATGGCGCCTTCGAATTTGAGACTCGTCAAGTGGAGCAGGACTCCCTGGGCAGTGACCCGTCGGACGAGGTACTTTCGAAAGGCTTAAAGTTAAAAGCAAGCTAAAAGTGGCTAAAAAGCATAAAGAGAATGTAAATGGCGCCTTCGAATTTGAGACTCGTCAAGTGGAGCAGGGCTCCCTGGGCAGTGACCCGTCGGACGAGGTACTTTCGAAAGGCTTAAAGTGAAAGTAAAGAGCTAAATGCTCAAAGAAAGAGAAAGAGATTTGCCAGTGGCAAAATGGGAGCTATAAGCTCGAATAAGAAAGGAAAGCAAGTGTTCAAAGGCAAAGAGGCTAAGAACTAAAGTAAAAAGAAAAGAAAGAAAATATAAAAAATAAAACGGGCGGACCTACGGTGAAACCAGCCCAGGTTGGAGGTACGGGCAGTATCCCTCTCCCGGGCAGTGACCCGTTCGGGACGTTTCTTCCGTAGGACGGGGTAACATTTGCGGGTGTTATCGGCAACCTTGGAAATCTTATCTTATGGTAGCAGGACTACCGGGCTTGGGCCCGTTGGATAAGAATTTTCGAGGGTTAACTTGAACTAAAGCACCAGAATTTAAAGAATAAAGAGAAAATAGAGTGGCCAAGATGGCCGGGTTAGTTGAACCCTGTATGCAGCGGCATAGTGGCCGAGTTGGTGCTTAGTAGCCTAGTATGACTAGACAGAGTAGTGCTGGGTCGATGTGTACATACAGATAGTGATATATTATTTTGCATAGCTGCATTTTGATTTCGAGGATTTTAGTTTCCTAGCACTATTATTATTGCTTCCATTGGACCAAGTGGTGTAGGACACTTTTTCTCGGTGGTTGAACCCACTGGGAACTATGTCGTAGTTCTCACACCCCTTGGGTGACTCCCCCCCCACAGGTTCGGGTATGGATGCAGCGATCGCGGCGGTTCAGAGGCAGACGGCGAGGTATAGGACAGGGGCAAGGGCCCAGCAGCATAGAGACCTAGAGGGTCTAGAAGAGGTATCCCATTTATATATTTCTTGAGTGAACCTTGTATGGTGAGGAATTTATGTAAAAGAATTGTAATAATTTTATTTGCAAGTTCAGAGATGTAAAGTGTAATAAAGTAGTGCATGGTTCACTCTTGTATGCTTTCATTTCCGCATTAACTTGCAATCCAAGGAAGTAAGTCAGTTCGCCCATCATGGACATCTCAAATTCGCTCTCCATGGTTTCAACGAATTTAGAAGCATCATTATCTCTTGTTGCACCAAATACAATGTCATCGACATAGATTTGTGCCATAATGAAGTTATCCTGATAATGCTTCACAAAGAGAGTCCGATCCGCTCCCCCTCGAGTATAGCCCTTTTCTAATAGGTGTTTTATCAACCTTTCGTACCACGCTCGCGGTGCTTGTTTTAGACCGTAAAGAGCCCTTTTCAAACGAATAACATGGTTAGGTTGTTTATAGTCTACAAAACCTTTCGGTTGAGCCACATAAACTTCCTCGTTCAAAAACCCATTTAAAAACGCGCTCTTAACGTCCATTTGAAAGAGTTTTATTTTAAAATGACAAGCAATAGCGAATAAAATACGAATTGACTCGAGTCTAGCTACCGGGGCAAACGTTTCATCAAAGTCAATACCTTCAATTTGAGAATAGCCTTGAGCAACTAGACGTGCTTTGTTCTTGATGATGGTACCATCCTCGTTTTTCTTATTCTTGAAAATCCATTTAGTACCAATCACGTTGTGTTGCTTTGGAGGCTTCGTTAATTCCCAGACTTTGTTTCGTTCGAACTGATGGAGCTCTTCCTGCATTGCTTCAATCCAGTAGTCATCCTGAAGAGCTTCATCGATGTTCTTTGGCTCGATCATGGAGACGTAACAAACGACTCCACAAATCAACTGTCTCCGAGTCCTGACTCCTTCGTGTGGGTCTCCAATAATGTTAGATTCTGGATGATCCTTGGAGATGCATAACGTTTGAGGTAACGGAGTACTCGGAGGTACATGTGATAATTCCTACACATCAGATAAACTTGTAGAGCCATTAGATGCATCAACATTATCGGAAGAATTATTTTGAGAAGATGCATTTGCAGGAGAATCATCATCTAGAGACATATCAGGGGTAGATTTATCAGATGCAAAGTGAAAAGCTTCATCTACTTTAACATTTATAGATTCTACCATCGTTTTAGATTCCAAGTTAAATACCCGATATGCTCTACTGTTTGTAGAATAACCCATGAAAATCCCTTCGTCACTTCTAGAGTCAAAATTTCCAAGATTTTCGCGGTCACGTAAAATGTAACAACGACTCCCAAAGATACGAAAATATTTGATATTTGGTTTTTTACAAAACCACAGCTCATATGGTGTATTTAAAGTTCCCGGGCGCAAATACACTCGATTAATTACATAGACGGCGGTGTTCACAGCTTCAGCCCAAAAATATAACGGTAAATTCCGGCTATGAAGCATCACACGCGCCATCTCTTGAACAACCCTGTTTTTGCGCTCGACTACACCATTCTGCTGAGGTGTATAGGGTGCTGAGAATTCATGTTTTATGCCAGTGGATGTGCAAAAATCAATGAATTTAGAATTAATGAATTCTCCACCTCTATCACTTCGAACACGAACGATCTTTTCATTTCTTTCAATCATAATACGATGACAAATCTCATGAAAAGAGTCGAAAGTATCCGCTTTCTCTTTTAAAAATGTTACCCATGAATACCTAGAGAAATCATCAACCAAAAAAAAAATATACCATTTACCTCCCAAAGATGGTTGACGAGTCGGCTCCATTAAATCCATGTGCAGTAATTCCAAGGGCCGATTGGTACCAACGTGGTTCAAGTTCTTGTGTGCAGCCCTTGATTGTTTTCCCTTTTGACAACCACCACACACAATGTTTTTCTTAAATGAAAGTTTAGGAACCCCCTTAACCACGTCTTTATTTGAAATCCTTGCTAGTTCTTTAAAATTTATGTGACCTAGCCTTTCATGCCAAAGAGTTTCATTATCCAAAGAAACTAGGTTACATTTTTCAGAAATTTTGTTTGAAACAACATAGCAATTATTTTGAGATCTAACCCCTTTCAAAAAGAATACGTGGTCCATATCAGTTACAATACATTCTACAGAAGAAAAATTAACTGAGAAACCATTGTCACAAAGTTGACTTATACTAATGAGGTTAGTCTTTAGGCCTTCAACAAATAAGACATTGTTCAAAATCGGGCCTTCTGGAATAGCGATTGTTCCTTTTCCAATAATTTTAGAAGAACGACCGTCTCCGAAAACAACATGTCCTCCGGAGATTTTCTCTAAAGTTTGAAAATAGTTTTTGTCACCGGTCATGTGACGGGAACACCCACTATCCAGATACCAAGACGAGTTGTCACAAGCATGTAAAGAAGTATGAACAACAAGACAAGGGAAGATTTCACCTTTGCGCAGCCAAACCTTTTTGGACTGCATCGGTAATGTTCGTGAAGTTATTCTCCTTGGTGAAAGCGTCTTGTTTGATTCATTGCTTGACATCGTCTTGCGAGGTGAACTACCAAGGCTCCTTTCCTTTGAAAAATTTTCTTTGATTTTCGGGGAATCACCTTTTTAGTAGTTATTGCAAGAGGCGCTAGAGTGATCGTTTTGCTCCCATCTTGCAATTTCTTCAAATGTGCCCTGCATAACCACAACGAAACATACCTTTGTTCTTGACGATCCTGAAGAGGGTGAGGTAGGGTTGTTGTCGTTGTATACAGTGATTTCCGTCGTCGGAGGAGGAGTTACCGACTGGGGCACAAAAACTGTTCCACTCGAACTAGGACTGTCGCCAGTTTGAGTGTATCCGAGGCCGAATCGGTTTGTTTGACCAAGACCAAGTATCTTATCCAACTTGCTCCTTCCAGAAGAAAAACACTTTAAATCATTTTTTAGTTGGAAAATGGTCTTCGTCATTTCCATTTTCTCCTGTCGGGCCTCGGTATAGAGCTTCAAGAAGTAACCAGCTTTATCAATCATTTTTACATGTTCCTTCTCAAAATGCTCATTTTTCTCTTGAAGTGAAGCATTTGCTTTTATCAGGTTATCCCTTTCCACTTCAAGACCCGGTCGAGAGAGAAGTTGCCCTTTTTACTTCTTCTTCGAGATCCTGCAATCTCTCTCTCAACCCCTTGTTTTGCTTAGCAGTTTCTTTGAATCCCTCAAAAGTTTTATAGTAGGCTAGAGCAAATCTTCACCTTCAGAGTTACTCGATTCGTCGTCCGTTGCAGTTTTTTCAACCTGGGAGGGAGTTGGATAATGAATCGGAGTGTACTTGCCATTAAGGACATGAAGGGTGAAGATGTGGACGCGTGGAACGCCGTTTGCGTTATTCTCTTCATTCACTTGAAGATGACTCATTTGACGTTGAGGTGTCATCCCAAGTGACGGCTTGTATCGCTTTATTCTTTGACGGATTCTTATTTGGACACTCCGTTGAGATATGGCCGTACCCTCGGCACTTGAAGCATGAACCTTGTCCCTCTGAGCTTTTCTTATCCTTTGAAAAACTTTCTTGCTTTCTTGACTTTTGTCTTGAAAAACCTTTGCCTTTCTTCCACTTTCCGAAGGATGGAGTTTTACTTGAATTACCCCTTCGAAAACTTCAGCGAAACTTTCTTGTCAAGAGAGCAAGCTGCTTCTCAAAGTCCTCCATAGATAGGTTCTCGTCGTCGTCTGAGGAGGATGAATCCGCGTCTTCTTCTTTTGTTGTTTTCAACGCAAAACCTGAAGACTAGAAGAGGATGCCTTTCCCGAAGAATAGTTAGTAGGAAATGTCATTTCATAAGTTTGTAAAGAACCAACTAATTCTTCTACACGGATTTCGTCCCGGGTGTTTAATAGTTTCAATGGCCGTAACCTTGGAACGAAATCTTTCAGGAAGAGTTCTTAGAATTTTTCTTACAATTTTAAATTCTGAATTTTCTCTCCCAAGTTAGCACATGAATTCACGATGTCTTGCAATCGTGTATAGTAGTCTGTGAATGATTCCTTTTCTGCCATGAAAATGGAGTCAAATCTGCTCGTAAGCATTTGCAGTTTTTGAATCTTCACAAGGTTAGTTCCCTCATGTGTAACTTGAAGAACATCCCAGATTTCTTTCGCAGTCTCACATGCCGAGACGCGAGAGAATTCAGTTTGTGACAAGGCATTAAATAAAGCATTAATTCCTTTGCCATTGTAAGAAGATAATCAATCTCTTCCTTGGTCCATTTCGACCTAGGTTTGATGGTGCGAACATCAGCAATAATTTCAGTTGGATTAGACCATCCTAATTCAATTGATTGCCACACCCGTTCGTCGATGGAAATTAAAAAGGCTTTCATCCGTACTTTCCAGTAGGCATAATTTGTTCCATCGAAGAACGGGGGTCTGTTGATGTTTCCACCTTCAACCATTGTTTACAACCCTATTCCCGCTCTGATACCACTTGTTGGGTTATGTATTAATTGGATCTAAATAGGGGAAAAAACACCTAGAGGGGGGTGAATAGGTGTAAACAATAAACACTCAAAAATCGTTGCGCAATAAAACCCAATGCGGAAATAAAAATAACACGCAAGATTTTTACGTGGAAAACTCCAAACCGGAGTAAAAAACCACGGGACCGATAACACGGTGAAATCCACTAGAATTAAAACACGTACAAGGTGATATACCGTACTCACAGACGACTCAACCTTTTCCATACGCTCCTAGTAGATCTTCTCCGCTCGCTCCGCAACGCTCCTCGAATCCACGATTGCGTCCAACGCCGAATCCACGGCGTCCAACGTCGAATCCACGACGTCCGACCGAATCCACGGTCTTCACCCAGTAGCACGTCTCGAATCCACGAACGTACCTCGCTCCGAATCCACGAGAGCGGTTGCACTTTGAATCCACAAGGCCACGCGAGTCCACGCGCCGATTTTGAGAAAATCGTTGTTTTTGGGTGGTGATGATCCGCCGAATACTTAGATTAGAAATAGATCGGAAATACCATCTAAGTATTCATTAATTTGATTCTACTCAAAATCTGAGTTTGAAAACCTAGAATCAAATAATCAATATAGATGAAGAAACATAGATTTATCTAATTATTTCCTTTCTTCTCTATATGTGGATTTTTCTATTTCGGTCATATACGGATCTACCCTAAAAAATGAATCATAGGGTCTATTTATAGGTTAGAAACCGTTGGAAGAGGATAAGAACCAAAAACTAACATTTTCTAGAATTTTACAGGACGACGGTCCGGACTGGAATTATGGCGGTCCGGACTGTCGTAGCGAAACAGACTTTTTCCAGAAAAACATACCTTCGGGGTCCGGACTGTAATTTCCACGGTCCGGACTGTTCATGCAATTCCTGCAAATTCCACGTTCGGGGTCCGGACTGAAGTGACCAAGGTCCGGACTGGAATTGCGCATGAACTATCCTATGTTCGGGGTCCGGACTGTAATGTCAGGTCCGGACTCTGAACATGTAGTATGTCCATTTTTTGATTTTTATGCAATTAAAAATTCATCCAAGTGTTTCTACACTATAAGAAGTATTCGGATCACCAAAAATATTTAGTTAAACGTACCTGATCCTTTTGAATTCTTCTTTCTTGAGATTGAGGTATATGATCAAAACTTCTTCATCTTCAATCTTCAAGACTTAATCATTTCACGAAATACGCCAACACAAATTCCTTAACAATTCGAAGGTGCGGGTATTTTTCTGCGAAAGAGCTCGGAAAACGGAGAACGGCAGTGCGATCGGATCCGGATTCCGACTTACGGAACTCCCGGAACGGGGTAGAAAGTGATCGCAATGGCCAGGGGGTGCATCGAAATCCGCGTAGGTGATTTGGCACGCTTTCCGAGGAAAAAGAGGGAATTATTTTTAAAGAATTATCTTTAAAGAATTATCCCGAAGGATCTTAATTGAGGAATTAATTAATTGAGGAATTAATTAATTGAGAAATTAATTAATTAGGATTTTAAAATACCCGATGTGGTTTTTGTCGCACAAAAGATTATTTTGTATCTTCTCCCGAAAGAAAGAGAGAGAAAAGGAAAAAAAGACGAAACCCTAACCGGAAGGAAACAAGAGGAAAGGCGAAACCCTAATCGGAAGGGAACGGTGGAAAAGGAGAAGGCTAAAGGACCCAAATCCTCCCGACGAACGTGCCGAAGTCGGGAGCGTGAACGGATAACCGTCTCCTACAATTTGAGGTAAACTAGATTTATTTTTGTATAGTTTCGCATGGTTTTTGGGTTTCGGTCTTTCATGGAGTTTAGGAGTAGCCGTTTGCTACCCAACGCGTCGTGGCGAGAAGCCCTAGGGCATCGCCGTGCGACCGTAATACACGCCGCGCGGGGAAGGTGCCCGCGCGGCCGCGGCTAGAGCCGCGTGGGGACCAAGCTTCCCGTGTGGCCACGGCTAGGGTAAACGCCGCGCGGGGCCGTGTCCGCGCGGCAGCGGCAAACGCCGCGCGGGGCCGGTGCCCGCGCGGCTGCGGCAAGCGCCGCGCGGGACCGGTGCCCGCGCGGCCGCGGCAAGTGCCGCGCGGCGAGCGCCCGCGCGGTCGAGGCACGTGCGCGCGGGCCCAAGCCCGCGCGGCCGCAGCCAGTGCCGCGCGGGCAGGCACCCGCGCGGCTGGGGGGCGCGCCGTGCGGGGCCTGCCCGGCGGCGGCGGTGCATGCCGCGCGGGGCCTTGCCCGCGCGGCTGCGGTTTGTGCCGCGCGGGCGGTGCCCACGCGGCGGCGGCTGCATGTGCCGTGCGGGGCCATGCCCGCGCGGGCCACGACTAATGCCGCGCGGGCGGGCGCCCGCACGGTTGCGGCGCGCGTGGTCGGTGCCCGCGCGGCAGCGGCAAGTGCCGCACGGGGCCGGCGCCCGCGCGGCAGCGGCTTGCGCGTGCGGTGCTGAGGTCCGCACGGTTGCGGATAAGACCACGCGGGGTTGGTGCCCGCGCGGCCGCGGCGTGCGCCGCGCGGAGCTAGGGTCCGCGCGGTCACGACAAATCGCCGCGGGGCCGGTGCCCTCGCGGCCGTACGACCCGCAACTCCGCGGGGGCGGCCGCGTCGCTCAATGCGCCGGGCGCCACCGCCGGGTCAAGTTGTCCTTAGTGTTTTTGAGTTGTTGGGCTTGTTTATCCACTATTATATTTTTGATCTGACCACCAGGCTCTTTTGGGACTACTTCTACGTCCCGGGCGGCAACAGAGAGCAAGGTTCTGTCTCCGGAGTACACGTTCGCATAATCGAGTGTGGGTAGGTTTGGTTATTACCGGTGTGGTGTCGTTTCCGGATACTCGTTTTGATAAAGTAGATATTTTATAGTTTTGACTAACCCCATAGCATGTGAATCCCTTTTACTATGTCAATCAAAGCGGCTGCGGTCGCAGGTGCGTTATACTTTTCTGACTAGAGCGGCTGAGGTCGCAAGGCAATAAATATACTCATATTGCTTACACGCACAACGGCAGTTTGGCCACTGCAGAGGATGTTTTTTTTCCGCGAAAGATGGTAACGTTGTTTTACCCGTGTACCCCACAAGGAGAGGTTAGTGGGGACCCCTCAAGGAGAGGCGACTGCTACTTGGGCAGTGGAGGGTTGGAGGCACCAAGAAAGTGAGTACGGTATTCTGGGGTTGGGGCCCAGCTTGTACGGTATTGGGGTTGGGGCCCAAATTATTCTGAAGCTGGGGTAGGTGCCCAGCGGGACTTTCAACAGGGATTTAGCGATACATGAGGGGGAGGGGGGAAAGTAAATACTCCGGTGATTCGGTGTGTTCATTCTATTATTGCATTTACTTATATGTTTCTACTTATCATCACTGACAACCCACACTGTGACAGGTTCGATTAGGGTGGAATTCGGGACGACGGTGAGGCATCAGTTAGAGGACACTAGCCGAGAGGGCTAGTAAAACGATACGTTACTTTTTTACTTTTGGTTATTTCGTTATACTATGGTTAGTTTAGTTGTGATTCATTTACTGTGGTTTTCTGATGGATGTTGGATGAGGATTATCTTTTGTAATTAACTGGTGATGCTAGGATGTGTAATTGCGGCCTTGTTTTCCAATACAAACCGGTTTCAAAAGTGTTTTCAAAGCAAGTGCCGTGTGGGCACCGATTTTAAAACCCGTGGATTTATCCTTTCAAGTTAATGGCTGCACAAAGAGTTGCGAAAACATTTTAGAAAACTGGGTGTCGAGGGGCACCGATTTCAAAACCCACGGGTTTATGCTATAGTCTTATAGAAGCGGTGATGATGTGATTTAAATATTCTCTCCTCTTTGCCTGTCATGTTTGGAATGGTTAAAGTATTCGACTTGTTGTCACGCCGTGCATATACAAAGGAGGCTCCGCCCGTTTGGGGGAGTGAATTTGTATATGCGGCGGGTCTGATACGCGCCGAGGCAAGGTTCCATAAAATATTTTAGAAAAAAAAAGGGTACGTTTTTCGCTCCTGTTAGAACCTCGGGCGTGACAGGAGGCTCATCGATGAAAAACGAAAACGACTACGTCCAAGCGAACTGCACCGTCAAGCGGACTGCAACCGTCAAGCTGACTGCACCGTCAAGCGGACTGCACCGTTAGTCTGCCTGCAACCGTCAAGCAGACTGCACCGTCAGGCAGACTGCACCGTCAAGCGGACCGCCGTCAAGCGGACTGCACCGTCGGCGAACTGCCCCGTCAGGCGGACTGCACCATCAGGCGGACTGCATATCGTCCACTCGACTTCACGCGTCCAGCTGACTGCACCCGTCAGTTGAACTGCATCGTCAAGCCCAAAACCGTCGACGAAACACCAAGTAAAAATCGGCAAA
>CM055060.1:15781021-15947334 GCA_029204045.2 Tillandsia leiboldiana | reverse complement strand
TTGGCCACAGTAAAAGTTTCGCGTTGATCGGACACCGGATAGAGAGAACGGGCTCCGCCAGCGAATTCAAGTTATAGTGGGACTTTGGCAACCCAGAGAGGGTCCAAACTGAAAAAGTTTAAGTATCAGGAGGTAAATTAATTAAGGTTAAACTGTGGCTGCCCGTCAAATTTGAGCGAAAAGGGCGCGAACGAGAAACGGGCAAGACGGACGAAAACGGGCGAAACTGGGCTTGGGCCCAAGTTTGGCCCCCGAAAGTGGGAACCGGGCGCCCGGAAAGTACTGTAGCAAACCGGTTTCGGGCTGCAGCGAACCGGGTTTTTTCCACTGTAGCGAACCGGTTACTGTAGCAGCCCGTCCGGACTTCGATGCGCACGAAAGTTACTGTAGCGCGCCCTGGAAGTTACTGTTGGCACGGATCCCGAGGCAGTGGCACGGATCCGAGGCAGTTGGCACGGATCCCGAGGCAGCTGGCACGGATCCCGAGGCAGTTGGCACGAATCCTGAGGCAAGCCTTTCCCGCGCGAGGCGCGGGGGCGCGCGGCCCGAGGCGCGTGGTAGGTGGGGAAGCGCCACGTGGGCTTCCATGGTCGCCCTGACCGAGGGAGTGGGGCGCGTCGGGAACGCGCGCCGCGGGTACTGTAGCGGTGTCAGCGGGGGAGTCCACGTGTCGGCCTCCATTCGTCGGTCAGCGCGACGCGACGCGCTGACGCGCGCGACGCTGCGGGCGGTGTCAGCGCAGGGAGGTAGTGCGGTCCACGTGGCGGCTCCTATTGGCCGCCGCGGTTCGTTGGTCGCGGTGCACGAGTCCAGGGCCACGTGTCGCCTCATCGTTGGCCGAGCGGTGCTGATGTGGCGCCCAGCTGGCGCAGCATGGATGCGTGGACCGCGGGTGGGCCAGCTACTGTAGCCGCCCGAAAATTCTCGGGCGCCCGAAAGGGTGCGCCCGAAAGTCCGGAAAGCCTATAAAGGCCAGAATGGCTCATTTTCCTCATTTTCTCCGTTTTGGCTCCACCCGAGCGTACCAGGAGGCGAACCGGGCGATTTCGCCCGGGGTTTTCGAGGGCGCCGACGCGCGCCGTGGACTCCGTGGAGCGCGCAAGATGTTCCAAAGAGCCTAGTGGACACGTTGGACGACGCGACGATGTTGAGGTAGGTCCCGTATGCCATTTTGCGGTATTTTTGGCACAGTTTGGAATTTCCTTCTTGGATTTTGGATTTGACCCCTTTGCCTACGTGCGTGTTAGGGACCAAGTTTTACTGTGCCGTTTTACTGGCGAGTTTCGCGGGCATTTTGGGCGCGCCTCGTTTTGCGTGCCGCTCGTGGAGATATGCATCGTTTTGCGTGCGGATTTGATAAATATGCACAGTTTTGGGCGCAGGCTCAGAAAATATGCACCGTTTTGCGTGCAAAGTTGAAAAAGGAACGTGCACCGTTTTGCGTGCCAATACGGGGTACGGCTCCGTTTTGGCGGGGGTTGGACCAATGCGCGCAGTTTCACGAGTAGATTCTAATAATTTACATCGTTTTCATGCAGGGCTAGGGAAAAATGCACCGTTTTGCGTGCAACCCTACAATCGGATGTGCCCGTTTTGCGTGCAGTTTCGAGGTACGTGCCCGTTTCGCGTGCAGATCGTGTTGCCGCGCATCATTTGCGTGCCGGCTGAAGTGGCGCGCACCATTCTTACGTATGGATTTTAATGACATGCATCGTTTTGCGTGCAGGATTGTAGGACGTGCACCGTTTTGCGTGCGGACTCGAGGAATGTGCACCATTTGCGTGCAAGCTCGAGGAAACAAGTGGAATCGCGCGGAGACCAATTGCAAGTGTCTACCAGCAATTGGGGACACCACAAGGTGGGGAATTCTGCCGAAATGGGTGACCTCTCCCTTGCTCCTTTGCTTTTTGATTCGAAGCATGATAGTAACCTGTTAGAGGCGTTAGGTAATTATGATAAGATTGCATGTGTAGATGGATTCAGATGAAAAGTGCAACTGTTGGTTGCCAGAGATAGAGGAATAGATGTGCATGTGCAAAGGGACACAGAGGAAAAGTGCAACTGTTGGTTGCCAAAGATATATGATGATTATGCATGCGTAGAGATAATTTTATTTTATGAATAAGATAAAATAATTGCATGCATGAAAAAGGATTAGCTATTATGATTGTGATCATGTTAGGGTATAACCCTAGGAATCACGTGACATAAGGGAACAACATTTTGTTGGTAGTAAGACTAGGAGAAAACCTAGTATAGGGGTTTGACGAGTGACATCAACTTAGGAGTTATCCTAGGGTGGATGAGTGGCATGGTCTTAGGTAATAACCTAAGGACACTGGATAGAGTGATCAATATAGAGTCAAGGAACTCTAGGACAAGCATGACATGGAACTTAGATAAAGAGAACCTAAGGTGAACTAGTGATCAGCATAGAGTCAGGGAACTCTAGGACAAGTATGACATGGAACTTAGGTAAAGGGAACCTAAGGTGAACTAGTGGAGTTTGAATTCACAGACAGGATATTAGAGTCAGTGTAATCTAAGATAAAGTGGAACAGGAAAATAGAGTTAAGTTAACTCTAGGATTCAGTAAGGAATCAGGAAAGAAAGCGGGATAAGATCCCAAGGTTAAAGAAATAAACAAATATAACCCTAGAGAGTCATAGGGTGTCTGGGCAAATGGACAATAACTTTAACTTCAATTTGAGTTAAACAAAGAAAGTGAAATGTGTAAGAGTCCAGGAGACTCTCTGGTTACCCGTGTGGCAAGACCTAGGGTAAGGGATGAAAAAGTGGTTAATAATCAAGACAAGCAAATTGCTTAAGATAAAGAGAATGAAAAGGGATATAAATGACGCCTTCGAATTTGAGACTCGTCAAGTGGAGCAGGACTCCCTGGGCAGTGACCCGTCGGACGAGGTACTTTCGAAAGGCTTAAAGTTAAAAGCAAGCTAAAAGTGGCTAAAAAGCATAAAGAGAATGTAAATGGCGCCTTCGAATTTGAGACTCGTCAAGTGGAGCAGGACTCCCTGGGCAGTGACCGTCGGACGAGGGTACTTTCGAAAGGCTTAAAGTTAAAAGCAAGCTAAAGTGGCTAAAAAGCATAAAGAGAATGTAAATGGCGCCTTCGAATTTGAGACTCGTCAAGTGGAGCAGGGCTCCCTGGCAGTGACCCGTCGGACGAGGTACTTTCGAAAGGCTTAAATGTGAAAGTAAAGAGCTAAATGCTCAAAGAAAAGAGAAAGAGAATTTGCCAGTGGCAAAATGGGAGCTATAAGCTCGAATAAAGAAAGGAAAGCAATGTGTCAAAGGCAAAGAGGCTAAGAAACTAAAGTAAAAAGAAAAGAAAGAAAATATAAAAAATAAAACGGGCGGACCTACGGTGAAACCAGCCCAGGTTGGAGGTACGGGCAGTATCCCTCTCCCGGGCAGTAGACCCGTTCGGGACGTTTCTTCCGTAGGACGGGGTAACATTTGCGGGTGTTATCCGGCAACCTTGGAAATCTTATCTTATGGTAGCAGGACTACCGGGCTTGGGCCCGTTGGATAAGAATTTTCGAGGGTTAACTTGAACTAAAGCACCCGAATTTAAAGAATAAAGAGAAAATAGAGTGGCCAAGATGGCCGGGTTAGTTGAACCCTGTATGCAGCGGCATAGTGGCCGAGTTGGTGCTTAGTAGCCTAGTATGACTAGACAGAGTAGTGCTGGGTCGATGTGTACATACAGATAGTGATATATTATTTTGCATAGCTGCATTTTGATTTCGAGGATTTTTAGTTTCCTAGCACTATTATTATTGCTTCCATTGGACCAAGTGGTGTAGGACACTTTTTCTCGGTGGTTGAACCCACTGGGAACTATGTCGTAGTTCTCACACCCCTTGGGTGACTCCCCCCCCACAGGTTCGGGTATGGATGCAGCGATCGCGGCGGTTCAGAGGCAGACGGCGAGGTATAGGACAGGGGCAAGGGCCCAGCAGCATAGAGACCCTAGAGGGTCTAGAAGAGGTATCCCATTTATATATTTCTTGAGTGAACCTTGTATGGTGAGGAATTTATGTAAAAGAATTGTAATAATTTTATTTGCAAGTTCAGAGATGTAAAGTGTAATAAAGTAGTGCATGGTTCACTCTTGTATGCTTTCATTTCGCATTAACTTGCAATCCAAAGAAGTAAGTCAGTTCGCCCATCATGGACATCTCAAATTCGCTCTCCATGGTTTCAACGAATTTAGAAGCATCATTATCTCTTGTTGCACCAAATACAATGTCATCGACATAGATTTGTGCCATAATGAAGTTATCCTGATAATGCTTCACAAAGAGAGTCCGATCCGCTCCCCCTCGAGTATAGCCCTTTTCTAATAGGTGTTTTATCAACCTTTCGTACCACGCTCGCGGTGCTTGTTTTTAGACCGTAAAGAGCCCTTTTCAAACGAATAACATGGTTAGGTTGTTTATAGTCTACAAAACCTTTCGGTTGAGCCACATAAACTTCCTCGTTCAAAAAACCCATTAAAAACGCGCTCTTAACGTCCATTTGAAAGAGTTTTATTTTAAAATGACAAGCAATAGCGAATAAAATACGAATTGACTCGAGTCTAGCTACCGGGGCAAACGTTTCATCAAAGTCAATACCTTCAATTTGAGAATAGCCTTGAGCAACTAGACGTGCTTTGTTCTTGATGAATGGTACCATCCTCGTTTTTCTTATTCTTGAAAATCCATTTAGTACAATCACGTTGTGTTGCTTTGGAGGCTTCGTTAATTCCCAGACTTTGTTTCGTTCGAACTGATGGAGCTCTTCCTGCATTGCTTCAATCCAGTAGTCATCCTGAAGAGCTTCATCGATGTTCTTTGGCTCGATCATGGAGACGTAACAAACGACCTCCACAAATCAACTGTCTCCGAGTCCTGACTCCTTCGTGTGGGTCTCCAATAATGTTAGATTCTGGATGATCCTTGGAGATGCATAACGTTGAGGTAACGGAGTACTCGGAGGTACATGTGATAATTCCTACACATCAGAATAACTTGTAGAGCCATTAGATGCATCAACATTATCGGAAGAATTATTTTGAGAAGATGCATTTGCAGGAGAATCATCATCTAGAGACATATCAGGGGTAGATTTATCAGATGCAAGTGAAAAGCTTCATCTACTTTAACATTTATAGATTCTACCATCGTTTTAGATTCCAAGTTAAATACCCGATATGCTCTACTGTTTGTAGAATAACCCATGAAATCCCTTCGTCACTTCTAGAGTCAAAATTTCCAAGATTTTCGCGGTCACGTAAAATGTAACAACGACTCCCAAAGATACGAAAATATTTGATATTTGGTTTTTTACAAAACCACAGCTCATATGGTGTATTTAAAGTTCCCGGGCGCAAATACACTCGATTAATTACATAGACGGCGGTGTTCACAGCTTCAGCCCAAAAATATAACGGTAAATTCCGGCTATGAAGCATCACACGCGCCATCTCTTGAACAACCCTGTTTTTGCGCTCGACTACACCATTCTGCTGAGGTGTATAGGGTGCTGAGAATTCATGTTTTATGCCAGTGGATGTGCAAAAATCAATGAATTTAGAATTAATGAATTCTCCACCTCTATCACTTCGAACACGAACGATCTTTTCATTTCTTTCAATCATATACGATGACAAATCTCATGAAAAGAGTCGAAAGTATCCGCTTTCTCTTTTAAAAATGTTACCCATGAATACCTAGAGAAATCATCAACCAAAAAAAAATATACCATTTACCTCCCAAAGATGGTTGACGAGTCGGCTCCATTAAATCCATGTGCAGTAATTCCAAGGGCCGATTGGTACCAACGTGGTTCAAGTTCTTGTGTGCAGCCCTTGATTGTTTTCCCTTTTGACAACCACCACACACAATGTTTTTCTTAAATGAAAGTTTAGGAACCCCTTAACCACGTCTTTATTTGAAATCCTTGCTAGTTCTTTAAATTTATGTGACCTAGCCTTTCATGCCAAAGAGTTTCATTATCCAAAGAAACTAGGTTACATTTTTCAGAAATTTTGTTTGAAACAACATAGCAATTATTTTGAGATCTAACCCCTTTCAAAAAGAATACGTGGTCCATATCAGTTACAATACATTCTACAGAAGAAAAATTAACTGAGAAACCATTGTCACAAAGTTGACTTATACTAATGAGGTTAGTCTTTAGGCCTTCAACAAATAAGACATTGTTCAAAATCGGGCCTTCTGGAATAGCGATTGTTCCTTTTCCAATAATTTTAGAAGAACGACCGTCTCCGAAAACAACATGTCCTCCGGAGATTTTCTCTAAAGTTTGAAAATAGTTTTTGTCACCGGTCATGTGACGGGAACACCCACTATCCAGATACCAAGACGAGTTGTCACAAGCATGTAAAGAAGTATGAACAACAAGACAAGGGAAGATTTCACCTTTGCGCAGCCAAACCTTTTTGGACTGCATCGGTAATGTTCGTGAAGTTATTCTCCTTGGTGAAAGCGTCTTGTTTGATTCATTGCTTGACATCGTCTTGCGAGGTGAACTACCAAGGCTCCTTTCCTTTGAAAAATTTTCTTTTGATTTTCGGGGAATCACCTTTTTAGTAGTTATTGCAAGAGGCGCTAGAGTTGATCGTTTTGCTCCCATCTTGCAATTTCTTCAAATGTGCCCTGCATAACCACAACGAAAACATACCTTTGTTCTTGACGATCCTGAAGAGGGTGAGGTAGGGTTGTTGTCGTTGTATACAGTGATTTCCGTCGTCGGAGGAGGAGTTACCGACTGGGGCACAAAAACTGTTCCACTCGAACTAGGACTGTCGCCAGTTTGAGTGTATCCGAGGCCGAATCGGTTTGTTTGACCAAGACCAAGTATCTTATCCAACTTGCTCCTTCCAGAAGAAAAACACTTTAAATCATTTTTTAGTTGGAAAATGGTCTTCGTCATTTCCATTTTCTCCTGTCGGGCCTCGGTATAGAGCTTCAAGAAGTAACCAGCTTTATCAATCATTTTTACATGTTCCTTCTCAAAATGCTCATTTTTCTCTTGAAGTGAAGCATTTGCTTTTATCAGGTTATCCCTTTCCACTTCAAGACCGGTCGAGAGAGAAGTTGCCCTTTTTACTTCTTCTTCGAGATCCTGCAATCTCTCTCTCAACCCCTTGTTTTGCTTAGCCAGTTTCTTTGAATCCCTCAAAAGTTTATAGTAGGCTAGAGCAAAATCTTCACCTTCAGAGTTACTCGATTCGTCGTCCGTTGCAGTTTTTTCAACCTGGGAGGAGTTGGATAATGAATCGGATGTACTTGCCATTAAGGACATGAAGGGTGAAGATGTGGACGCGTGGAACGCCGTTGCGTTATTCTCTTCATCACTTGAAGATGACTCATTTGACGTTGAGGTGTCATCCCAAGTGACGGCTTGTATCGCTTTATTCTTTGACGGATTCTTATTTGGACACTCCGTTGAGATATGGCCGTACCCTCGGCACTTGAAGCATTGAACTTGTCCCTCTGAGCTTTTCTTATCCTTTGAAAAACTTTCTTGCTTTCTTGACTTTTGTCTTGAAAAACCTTTGCCTTTCTTCCACTTTCCGAAGGATGGAGTTTTACTTGAATTACCCCTTCGAAAACTTCAGCGAAACTTTCTTGTCAAGAGAGCAAGCTGCTTCTCAAAGTCCTCCATAGATAGGTTCTCGTCGTCGTCTGAGGAGGATGAATCCGCGTCTTCTTCTTTTGTTGTTTTCAACGCAAAACCTGAAGACTTAGAAGAGGATGCCTTTCCCGAAGAATAGTTAGTAGGAAATGTCATTTCATAAGTTTGTAAAGAACCAACTAATTCTTCTACACGGATTTCGTCCGGGTGTTTAATAGTTTCAATGGCCGTAACCTTGGAACGAAATCTTTCAGGAAGAGTTCTTAGAATTTTTCTTACAATTTTAAATTCTGAAATTTTCTCTCCCAAGTTAGCACATGAATTCACGATGTCTTGCAATCGTGTATAGTAGTCTGTGAATGATTCATTTTCTGCCATGAAAATGGAGTCAAATCTGCTCGTAAGCATTTGCAGTTTTTGAATCTTCACAAGGTTAGTTCCCTCATGTGTAACTTGAAGAACATCCCAGATTTCTTTCGCAGTCTGACATGCCGAAACGCGAGAGAATTCTGTTTGTGACCAGGCATTAAATAAAGCATTAATTCCTTTGCCATTGTAAGAAGATACATCAACCTCTTCCTTGGTCCATTTCGACCTAGGTTTGATGGTGCGAACATCAGCAATAATTTCGGTTGGATTAGACCATCCTAACTCGATTGATTGCCACACCCGTTCATCGATGGAAATTAAAAAGGCTTTCATCCGTACTTTCCAGTAGGCATAATTTGTTCCATCGAAGAACGGGGGTCTGTTGATGTTTCCACCTTCAACCATTGTTTACAACCCTATTCCCGCTCCGATACCACTTGTTGGGTTATGATTAATTGGATCTAAATAGGAGAAAAAACACCTAGAGGGGGGTGAATAGGTGTAAACCGTAAACACTCAAAAATCGTTGCGCAATAAAACCCAATGCGGAAATAAAAAATAACACGCATGATTTTTACGTGGAAAACTCCAAACCGGAGTAAAAAACCACGGGATCGATTACACGGCGAAATCCACTAGAATTAAAACACGTACAAGGTGATATACCGTACTCACTTACGACTCAACCTTTTCCATACGCTCCTAGTAGATCTTCTCCGCTCGCTCCGCAACGCTCCTCGAATCCATGATTTGCGTCCAACGCCGAATCCACGGCGTCCAACGTCGAATCCACGACGTCCGACCGAATCCACGGTCTTCACCCAGTAGGACGTCTCGAATCCACGAACGTACCTCGCTCCGAATCCACGAGAGCGGTTGCACCTTGAATCCACAAGGCCACGCGAGTCCACGCGCCGATTTTGGGAAAATCGTTGTTTTTGGGTGGTGATGATCCGCCGAATACTTAGATTAGAAATAGATCGGAAATACCATCTAAGTATTCATTAATTTGATTCTACTCAAAATCTGAGTTTGAAAACCTAGAATCAAATTAATCAATATAGATGAAGAAACATAGATTTATTCTAATTATTTCCTTTCTTCTCTATATGTGGATTTTTCTATTTCGGTCATATACGGATCTACCCTAAAAAATGAATCATAGGGTCAATTTATAGGTTAGAAACCGTTGGAAGAGGATAAGAATCAAAAACTAACATTTTCTGGAATTTTACAGGACGACGGTCCGGACTGGAATTATGGCGGTCCGGACTGTCGTAGCGAAACAGACTTTTTCCAGAAAAACATACCTTCGGGGTCCGGACTGTAATTTCCACGGTCCGGACTGTTCATGCAATTCCTGCAAATTCCACGTTCGGGGTCCGGATTGAAGTGACCAAGGTCCGGACTGGAATTGCGCATGAACTATTCTATGTTCGGGGTCCGGACTGTAATGTCAGGTCCGGACTCTGAACATGTAGTATGTCCAGTTTTTGATTTTTATGCAATTAAAAATTCATCCAAGTGTTTCTATACTATAAGAAGTATTCGGATCACCAAAAATATTTAGTTAAACGTACCTGATCCTTTTGAATTCTTCTTTCTTGAGATTGAGGTATATGATCCAAACTTCTTCATCTTCAATCTTCAAGACTTAATCAATTTCACGAAATACGCCAACACAAATTCCTTAACAATTCGAAGGTGCGGGTATTTTTCTGCGAAAGAGCTCGGAAAACGGAGAACGGCAGTGCGATCGGATCCGGATTCCGACTTACGGAACTCCCGGAACGGGGTAGAAAGTGATCGCAATGGCCAGGGGGTGCATCGAAATCCGCGTAGGTGATTTGGCACGCTTTCCGAGGAAAAAGAGGGAATTATTTTTAAAGAATTATCTTTAAAGAATTATCCCGAAGGATCTTAATTGAGGAATTAATTAATTGAGGAATTAATTAATTGAGAAATTAATTAATTAGGATTTTAAAATACCCGATGTGGTTTTTGTCGCACAAAAAGATTATTTTGTATCTTCTCCCGAAAGAAAGAGAGAGAAAAGGAAAAAAAGACGAAACCCTAACCGGAAGGAAACAAGAGGAAAGGCGAAACCCTAATCGGAAGGGAACGGTGGAAAAGGAGAAGGCTAAAGGACCCAAATCCTCCCGACGAACGTGCCGAAGTCGGGAGCGTGAACGGATAACCGTCTCCTACAATTTGAGGTAAACTAGATTTATTTTTGTATAGTTTCGCATGGTTTTTGGGTTTCGGTCTTTCATGGAGTTTAGGAGTAGCCGTTTGCTACCCAACGCGTCGTGGCGAGAAGCCCTAGGGCATCGCCGTGCGACCGTAATACACGCCGCGCGGGGAAGGTGCCCGCGCGGCCGCGGCTAGAGCCGCGTGGGACCAAGCTTCCCGTGTGGCCACGGCTAGGGTAAACGCCGCGCGGGGCCGGTGTCCGCGCGGCAGCGGCAAACGCCGCGCGGGGCCGGTGCCCGCGCGGCTGCGGCAAGCGCCGCGCGGGACCGGTGCCCGCGCGGCCGCGGCAAGTGCCGCGCGGGCGAGCGCCCGCGCGGTCGAGGCACGTGCTGCGCGGGGCCCAAGCCCGCGCGGCCGCAGCCAGTGCCGCGCGGGCAGGCACCCGCGCGGCTGGGGGGCGCGCCGTGCGGGGCCATGCCCGCGCGGCGGCGGTGCATGCCGCGCGGGGCCTTGCCCGCGCGGCTGCGGTTTGTGCCGCGCGGGCGGGTGCCCACGCGGCGGCGGCTGCATGTGCCGTGCGGGGCCATGCCCGCGCGGCCACGACTAATGCCGCGCGGGCGGGCGCCCGCACGGTTGCGGCGCGCGTGGTCGGTGCCCGCGCGGCAGCGGCAAGTGCCGCACGGGGCCGGCGCCCGCGCGGCAGCGGCTTGCGCCGTGCGGTGCTGAGGTCCGCACGGTTGCGGATAAGACCACGCGGGGTTGGTGCCCGCGCGGCCGCGGCGTGCGCCGCGCGGAGCTAGGGTCCGCGCGGTCACGACAAATGCCGCGCGGGGCCGGTGCCCTCGCGGCCGTACGACCCGCAACTCCGCGGGGGCGGCCGCGTCGCTCAATGCGCGCGGGCGCCACCGCCGGGTCAAGTTGTCCTTAGTGTTTTTGAGTTGTTGGGCTTGGTTTATCCACTATTATATTTTTGATCTGACCACGGCTCTTTTGGGGACTACTTCTACGTCCGGGCGTCAACAGAGAGCAAGGTTCGGTCTCCGGAGTACACGTTTCGCATAATCGAGGTGGGTAGGTGTTGGTTATTACCGGTGTGGTGTCGTTTCCGGATACTCGTTTTGATAAAGTAGATATGTTTATAGTTTGACTAACCCCATAGCATGTGAATCCCTTTTACTATGTCAATCAAAGCGGCTGCGGTCGCAGGTGCGTTATACTTTTCTGACTAGAGCGGCTGAGGTCGCAAGGCAATAAATATACTCATATTGCTTACACGCACACCGGCAGTTTGGCCACTGCAGAGGATGTTTTTTTCCGGAAAGATGGTAACGTTGTTTTACCCGTGTACCCCACAAGGAGAGGTTAGTGGGGACCCCTCAAGGAGAGGCGACTGCTACTTGGGCAGTGGAGGGGTTGGAGGCACCAAGAAAGTGAGTACGGTATTCTGGGGTTGGGGCCCAGCTTGTTACGGTATTGGGGTTGGGGCCCAAATTATTCTGAAAGCTGGGGTAGGTGCCCAGCGGGACTTTCAACAGGGATTTAGCGATACATGAGGGGGAGGGGGAAAGTAAATACTCCGGTGATTCGGTGTGTTCATTCTATTATTGCATTTACTTATATGTTTCTACTTTATCAGTCACTGACAACCCACACTGTGACAGGTTCGAGTAGGGGTGGAATTCGGGACGACGGTGAGGCATCAGTTAGAGGACACTAGCCGAGAGGGCTAGTAAAACGATACGTTACTTTCTTTACTTTTGGTTATTTCGTTATACTATGGTTAGTTTAGTTGTGATTCATTTACTGTGGTTTCTGATGGATGTTGGGATGAGGATTATCTTGTAATTAACTGGTGAATGCTAGGATGTGTAATTGCGGCTTGTTTTCAAATACAAACCGGTTTCAAAAGTGTTTTCAAAGCAAGTGCCGTGTGGGCACCGATTTTAAAACCCGTGGATTTATCCTTTCAAGTTAATGGCTGCACAAAGAGTTTGCGAAAACATTTTAGAAAACTGGGTGTCGAGTGGGCACCGATTTTCAAAACCCACGGGTTTATGCTATAGTCTTATAGAATAGCGGTGATGATGTGATTTAATATATTCTCTCCTCTTTGCCTGTCATGTTTGGAATGGTTAAAGTATTCGACTTGTTGTCAACGCCGTGCATATACAAAGGAGGCTCCGCCCGTTTGGGGAGTGAATTTGTATATGCGGCGGGTCTGATACGCGCCGGAGGCAAGGTTCCATAAAATATTTTAGAAAAAAAAAATGGGTACGTTTTTCGCTCTGTTAGAACCTCCGGGGCGTGACAGGAGGCTCATCGATGAAAAACGAAAACGACTACGTCAAGCGAACTGCACCGTCAAGCGGACTGCACCGTCAAGCTGACTGCACCGTCAAGCGGACTGCACCGTTAGGCTGACTGCACCGTCAAGCAGACTGCACCGTCAGGCAGACTGCACCGTCAAGCGGACTGCACCGTCAAGCGGACTGCACCGTCAGGCGAACTGCACCGTCAGGCGGACTGCACCATCAGGCGGACTGCATCGTCAATCGGACTTCACCGTCAGGCTGACTGCACCGTCAGGTTGACTGCATCGTCAAGCCCAAAACCGTCGACGAAAACACCAAGTAAAAATCGGCAAACCGAAAACCGTGAAGGCGAAAACCGTCGAACCAAAAACCGTCAAGCCAAGCTGTTTGCCGCAGCAACCTGACCCGTGCGGGCATAGCGGCGGTGTCACGCCCCGGGAGTAATTAAATAGCGAAAAAGTAGAACAATTTTTTTTTTTTTTTTGTTTGTTGAAAAACAACCTCGCCTACCGGTCCACGACAGACCCGCCACATATACAAATTTACCCCGCGAACGGCCGGAGTCTCCTTTGTATATGCACGACGTAGCGCGTTACGACCATACCTCAACTACAACACTCAAACCGTAAAAAGTAACGAAAGTTTAGATAGTTAAGCAGTAGAAGTTGTGCGGTAAAATTAAAAGACTAAACCAAGGGTTTTGAAGATGATGCCTAGGCAACATCGGTTTTTAAATACTTTTCGCAGTCCCTTGATATCATCAAAACCATAGATCAAAACACAGTAGAGATACTTTCATACAAAAATCCAACACCAGTACTAAAGCTACCTCAACATCCACAACGTCCACAATAACCAAAAGCACACGTGAATAATAGAAGAGAAGGAGGTGCTCTTACATGCCAAGTATACGTGATCCGGAAAGCCAGGTTCCTGCAGCCGCACCTGGTGCTTCTCACAATCAATCACCGCCTGGTACCTAGTGAGCCAATCCATACCGAGTACCACATCGAATTCCTTAAGCGGGATTACCACTAAATCCCAAGGGCATTGTAGCCTTCCCAACCTTATCGGGCAGGAAGGTATAAAACTATTCGCTTCTAAGGGTCCCCCAGGGGCCAAAACCGACATTAAACTATGAAGAGGTGTCCCCTCAAAATCATGAGTACGTGCGAACTCACGAGACAGGAACGAGTGGGATGCTCCAGTGTCAAAAAGGGTTCTAGCGCGATGATCTGAGACTAGAGTAATACCTACTACCACGCCCTCCGGTGGGTCCGTCTCCTGGTGGGTTATCGAGTAGACTCTCCCTCCTGATTGCGGCCGCGCCTCCTCTTCCCGTCAGGGTGCTGGTGGGAGAGTGGCCGATCCTGAAGGAGCTTTTCCCCGTCCTCGTTGCTGCGGCGAAGGTGCAGACGCTGCTGAGGATGCTGTTCCCGCGTTCAAGGGGCAGTTGAAACGGAAGTGCCCCGACTTGCCGCAACGAAAGCAGTGGTCGTGCCGCTTGGGACACTCATTCACTCGGTGTGTTCCACCGCAAATGATGCAAGGTCTCTCCACCGGCTTTTGTCCTCCCGTCGGCGCGCTCCTGGTTCCTCGTTGCGATTTCGCATGTTTAGGGGGTCGGCTTCCGTTGGAATAGCCTCCTCCAGAGTAGGACTGAGGTCGCTTCCTGTCCTTGTCATGCTCAAAGCCCTCCCGTCGGGCTTGCGTAACCTCAAATCCTTGCTCCACTATGGTGGCTCTGTCGACCACCTTCTAGAAAGTGTGCAAGTCCGCCGCTTGTACGACCTGAAAGATGTCACTTCGCAGGCCATCCACAAAGAGTTGGGCCTTGTGGGAATCGTCCCTTATAACAAAGGGTATGTAATTGACCAACCTTACAAACTCCCGCTGTACTCCATAACTGTCCTGCTCCCTTGCTTGATGTGCTTCAGATCGTCTTCCATCTGTTGTTTGACGCAGTTGGAGAAAAACACCCCAAATAGCTTTTCTCGGAACGTAGTCCATGATGGAAGGGCGGTGTCCTTCGAGGGGTCCGGGCGCACCGTCTTCCACCACATGCGGGCGTTTCCCTCAAGGAAGTGGACGGCCAAGGGGACCCGTTCATATTCCTCCATCAATAAATCTTCGAAAAGCTTTTCCATAGTATCTACCCACTTTTCCATGACCCACGGATCGGTCGTCTCTCCTTCAAACACAGGTGGGTCGTATTTCTAAAGTCCGCCAAATTCGCTCTCACCCTGTCCCGTTCGGTCTGCTGAACAGACGCTTCCCTTGCGGCGACAGCGGGCTCTACGGGGGTGGGTAATATCACAGTCTCTCTCAAAGGGGCTTCGGCTGTGGCTCATGGCGTAGGTTCCGAAATCGCCGGCGTTGGTGCTACAAAAGGCGCTGTAGGCTGAACCGGCGGTACCCCGGTTGTCGCGGCCGGAGGAGGGGCGATCGTGGTCTCGCCGTCTACTACCGGCGGTGCCGTCGTAGGTGCGGTTGGCCCGGGTGGAGGGGCCTGCGCAATCACTACTGACGTAGCTGGTTGCTGCGTCAATTGACGTACTTGTTCTGTGAGGGCCGCTAGCTATTGGGCCATCTCTCGCAGTTGTTGTCGAAGAAGCTGATTCTCCGCAGCCGTCGGTGCCGTTCCGTCTGCCTCTGCGTTATCAGTTGACGACCTAGTCCGGGCCATTATCCGCTGTACACAAAGAAGCCAAGTCAACCCTAGACCTAACTGGTCTAACACTATGACCTGCGAACAAACCGAACTCTATCCCCTTTTTCCCCAAACTCACTCGCGCTCTACGCACCTATTCTTTGACTATCTCGTTGGTCAGTTGCTAGTGGTGATGTACTTTTGTGGATGTTGGTCAATGACTACCGTGGTTAAAGTTGTTTTTCTCTGATACCATAAAATCTGTCACGCCCCGGGGGCTTAAAATAAGGAAAACGTATACATTTTTTTCTTCTGGAAAGTACACCCGCCAGACACGTGCGCAGATCCGCCACACACACAAATTCACCCTGCACACGGACGGAATCTCCTTTGTTTATGCACGGTGTCGCAAGCATAAATCGTACTTTAACCACACTAGCCACGAAGTTACGATGAGGAAAAAATATCAACATGCACAAAGCCAAGCCGGCCACCTACATTTCGAAAGGATAAATCTACGGGTTGTAAAATGGTACCCACACGACACCTAAGTTTTATTAACCATTTTTGCAATCTTTTACTTGATTTGAAAAGAGTGGCCGAAACAACGACTAATAAGGGAAACGTTCATCCACGATAAAACACAGTTTGAACCCAACATCCACACCACAAAGTATCACACGCACATAAGCTAACTGACCAAAAGTAAACAAAACGTAAGTAAAAGAAATGTCTCCAGCCCCTAAACGGGCTAAGATCCTTGAGTCACGGCCTCAATGTCGTCCCGGACCCCACCCTTGACCGAACCTGTCACAGTGTGGGAAGTCAGTGACCAAAGAGTAAGAGGTAGATGTAAAACATAAGAGATGCTAAAAGTACTGAAAGGAAAGCAAACCGATAAACCAGAGCATCCAAAACTCCCCCTTATGAATCCTCAATAACCCTGTAAGTCAAAACGGAACACCTTCCAGAAGGTCCAAAGACCTCCAGTGTACAGAGTCACCTTGCTCTCACCTTGGAGCTTTTAACCCCTCTACGGTACTTGTGCGGCACCTTAAGTAACCGTAAGGGGCCCCCACCATGTTACCTTGTGGAGTACACGGGTCAACATACCACCTCTCCATAAAAGTACACCGATGCGGTGGCCAAACCGTTGGTGTGCGCGTAAGCAGCCATGAGCATAAAGACCGAAGTCGGTGTGTGATATAGAGCACCGCGACACTCGTCGCAACAGATAGTAATAAAAGGATACTCATGCGAAAAGGGGTTAGTTGAAAACCATTAGCACATCTACTATACTCATAGATAGAACATGATGAGACCTCACTTTAAAAAGGACGCACGATAAGGGTACCCACCTTGAATTGCGTTGAACAGAACAACTGAAACCGTCCTGCGCCCTTGCACGATTCCCAGACCCTATAAGTTCCCAACCAAAACATCAATAACACTTAACATAAAAACCCAGACCACCCGAGTAGAAATACCAACTAAAGGACGCACGGGTGGACATAGAGACTGGGCGGCGGAGCTTAACAACCCTGCGCGGGCGATTTCCCCACGCAGCGCAAGTTGCGGAGCAACCCTGCGCGGGCACCAGCTCCGCGTGGAAAGTTCCCCGTGCGGCACACGCTGCGGAGCAGCCCCGCGCGGACACGCGCCGCCTGCGGGCAGCGCCCCGCACGGCACCAGCCCGTGTGGGTGCGCGCTGCCTGTGGGCAGCGCCCGCGCGGAAACGCACCGCCTGCGGGCAGCGCCCCGCGCGACACCAGCCCGCGTGGCGCACGCTGCCTGCGGGCAGCGCCCTCGCGGCACCAACCTGCACGGGCGCGCGCGCTGCCTGCGGGCAGCGCCCCGTGCGGCACCAGCCCGGGCGGCGCGCGCTGCCTGCGGGCAGCACCTGCGCGGCTCCGCGCCGCTCGCTGGGCGGCCCCGCATGGGCGGCGGCCCCGCACGGGCGGCGGCCCGCAAGGCGCGCGCGCTGCCTGCGGGCAGAGCCCCGCGCGGCACCAGCCCGTGCGGCGCGCGCTGCCTGCGGGCAGTGCCTGCGCGGTCCCGCATCGCGCGCGGTGCGGCCCCGCACGGGCGGCAGCCCCGCGCGGCGTGCCGAACCGTAGGTGGTGCGGCCCCGCGCGGCGGCGGCCCGTGCGCGGCGCGCCGCACCGTAGATGGTGCGGCCCCGCGCGGCAAGAGGTGCGGCGGCGGCGGCGGCGACGCGACGAACGGCAAAACCCTTTAGGCCCACGAAAACCCAAAAAAACTAACATCGCTTACCCTGATCTATTGGAGAAGATGATCCGTTCCCGTTCCTCGCGATAGTGAGGATCCGGATCCGCCCCCGCTGAAGGTAACGTCTCGTTCCCGGCTTCCGGCACCATGTTCCAAGAAGGTTCAGGTTCTGCTTTCCTTTTTCTCTCTTTTCTCTCCGATTAGTGTTTCCGTTTTTCTTTTTCTCTCTTTTCTCTCCGATTAGGGTTTTCGCTTTTTTGAAAAATAATAATTAATTATTTATTCCCCTTTCGTACGTACAAAATGAAACCCTCAATCGATAGATATAACAGAAGGATTCCCATCTCCTCAAAAAGCGTGCCGATCACGCGGCACGGATTCCGGTGCACCCCAAAGCACCGAAACCTTCGAAATCGCATTCCGGGAGATCCGCAAATCGGATTTCACATCCGATCGCTTTGTCGTTCTCCATTTTTCGAGTTCTAACACCGAAAAATACCCGCACACACCAACGCTGTACCCAAGAAATTCTGCTAATTAGTCCCTTAAACAACTAATTTATTCAAAAGGGGGTTAAAAGAAACACAAGACAGTTTGTGATATTACAGCTGTGCACCGAGGAGGGGCAACATGGCAGCCCCGGATTGGCCGGCGCACTAGTGCGGTCCATGGAGGCGCCGCGGGCAGGCGGGGGCAGGTGGCGTGGCAGGCAGGCAAGTGCGCTGGGCACGCGGGCGTTTCGGGGGCGCCGCTAGGTGGCGGGGTGTGGTTGGCGGGCGCCAACCACCCGCCCGCGCAGTGCGGGCCACGTGGTGCGGCCCGGATGGCCTGTCACGCCCCGGGGTCGAAACTGCGACCCGGGCCCGCCAACAGATCCGCCGCGCATACGGAAAGCCCCGTATAGATGAAGCGTCTAACCTACAAAAAGAAGGATACTATAGCTATACAAATATCAGAGCTGAAAAGTAAACTACTGAAATAAGAAATAATACAACTGTCAAATTGTACAAGTCTGAACCTCACTACAAAAGTCTCTCAAAATAAAACTCTCAAAAGTAACTAACTACTAAAATCCAGCAGACTGTATTTGGCGGCTCCCACAACAGGGGTGTGGTTGGCGGCTCCCACAATAGGACATCAACCCAACATGCAAACTCACTAACAGGATATACTCCACAGCTGACAATAATGAAGGGTCCGGGAACCTCGAAAGACTAGAACCTACAACCCAAATCAAACAAGAACAGGCTCTAGGCATAGCCTCTCGTTGTTCTCGACCCAAAGAAAAGGCAGCCCTTAGAACCCAGACCACTCGAATCCTCTCGAGTAGGGAAGTTTACAGTAAAATGTGACATTTATTACTGAAAACCATTTTTCACTCAACCCACGCGAGGTAAGGGCTAAAAGTTGTTCATTTTTGAAAAACCATCTTGATTTGAGAAAAACCCATTTTTAATGATTTTTAGTTCTTTTAGGAAAAACAGTTGGAAAACAAGTTTTTATACCCAAACCCCGAAGGGCTAATGCCTTCGTCCAATCAGACAAGAACAGACTCCGGCGACCCTTCGATGTTTGGAAGAAAACATTAGTTGACTAAAATCATGTGTGTCCATTGGGGAGAAGGAAGAAAGAAAAAGAAGAGAAGAAGAAGGGGGGTTCCATTGGACCCGGTCCACGGAGCCCCCCAATGGGGAACCGCCACATGGCGGTCCACCCCCCGCGGACGCGCGCGCCAGAATTCCTGGGAAAAAAATTTCGAATTTGGAATTCGAAATTTTTTCCCAGGCGCGCCTCCTTGGCCACGCGGGCGCGACACCCGCGCGCCACATGGGGCGCGGGAGACGGTGCGCGCCACACGGGCGCGCGCCCCCCACGAGGGCCTGCTGTGACCCGCAGCAGCCAGTGGGGCGCTGCCACGTGGCACCCCACCGGCCCCGCGCGCTCATTTTTATCCGTTTTCGCCCCGCTTTTTGTCCGTTTCTTGCCCGTTTCCGCCCAAATTTGACAGGCAGGCTCCTCTCAACTTAATCTATCATAGAAAATTTTAAATTTTAAATTTGGACCATTTCTGGGTCACCAAAAGTCTCGCTGTATCCAGAATCGTTGGAGGACCCCGTTCTCACAATTCGGGAATCCGATCGACACGAAACTTTTACTGTGGCCTTAGAACATATTTACGGAGCTCCCGTAATTTTCTCGGAATTTTCCGACACTGTGAATTTTCCACTAAAAATCTGGGTCCTCTTTCTCAAATAAAATTCTAAATCTCTCCTTTTTAATCGAATTTCGGCCCAATTCGCTTTCACATCATCCTTACTTCTCTAACTTTCATAAAAATAGTATTTCGTACCATTTTTTATTCAGATTTATTTATATACCAAAATTCGGTACACTACATTATACCCCCCTTAAAATAAGTTTCGTCCTCGAAACTTGAATCACATCGTGACTCCTACTTGATCGAGAGGAAGGAACCTTGCCGTCATTACTGCTGGGCTCACTGTATGTCGTTACTGGGCCTCAATTTGCCTGCTCGCTGAAACCACACGAGCAACTCATCCGTGAATCCCTATCTCAACCCAGGGACAAATTCAGACCTGGTGTCTGGCCACTTTCACCAAATAGGTGAAAGACACAGTTGAGCACTTGCTCTCTCCATTGCCACGAATTGCCCCGTCTTTTCTTGCGAAATTTCCACTTTAATTCCGCCATCATTTTTTCATAATGAGGCTGCATCTGCAACCAATCACATTTACCGCATATTCCGGTCGCTCCGTTGCCTAATGTGGAGGGCAAGGCCAACCCACGAGTTCCAAGCTATCACACACGCTACTGGTGCTCTAAGTCCACGGGTTATCAGCTAACCCGATATCCCGGACTACTAATAGGTTCACAAACCACGATCCAATAGGGCCTATAGCCCAAAACTAGTCCAACACTGTGCAACGGCTCTCGCCACCACGCAGACCCAATCGTCATACGGGTAGATCCACACTTAGGATTACTACACCAACACTCCCACTAGGAGCTACAATACCTCAACCATCACTAGCTCTACGGCCTGGTCATATCACACTCTCAGTGTACTAACAGTCTCAATGCTCACACGTGGCATTCCACGTTCCCGGGTCATCGCTCGGACTACCGTCCCGACCAAATCTCTATCATGCCCCGCCCTCAGGTCTCGGGCCGCTATCTCTCACAGCCGACTGCGCCTGCCCACTGGGCCACAGGCCTGCAGTCCACAAACATGGTCCAGGCACGGGTCGTCCTCAAGCGAACCCGCTAATCGTCGCCACGCGACCACTATGCTCACTGAGCAAAACCAACTAACAAGTCGTCAATCCACGACCCAAACTCTCTATCAACTCTGGCCACACTGGGCAAAGGCTAATGTGCCACCGAATCAGCTCTCTCTGGCTAAACGATACTTGTGCTCCATGAGCACCCAAACAGTTGGGCGTCCTACGCCCCCATGCTAACTCGCAAAAATCCAGTATTAAGCGATTTGCTTACGCACCCCTACGACTCTTGTGCAACTCTCCCAACGAGAGATCCTCGTACCTTGAAGCTTACTCTGGGCCTCACTAATTCTATGCGGCAACTCATCCACAATCGTCACGCCACACGGTTACTACCGTCATCAGGGGCGAATTCCCCTACCAGGCCTGTAAATCTTTCTTGCCCTAACCCTCAGGGCACATTAACTTGGTTCTCGCACATAGCGATCACCAGTGTTCTGTGAGTCGGTCTCTCACTGGACCTTTCTAACCACACTTTGCCAGCAACTAGCTAACACAAGCTTACAACATCCCTTACTGAGGGTGCAGGGCGCGCCGACAAAAGTTCGGCGGCCACTGCCACTCTCTACTGTCGCCCCAACATGCGGCGACGCCTTACGCTCATGCGTTATTTCTACAGCCTCGGTTTGCTGCGCTATCAGCCACTGGAGCCTATTGATCTGCTCCGACTGTCACCCTGACGCCACTCTTAGGCGTTGGAGTTTGTCTTCCTGTCGGCGGGGAATTTCCGCTGACGGCAAGAAGCTTGACCTGCTGCTGGATCACACCAACAGGTGCGGTCACCTGCTATCGCAGCTCGTGTACGTCGTTTGACCCCGAGCCCTCTCGTGACTCGAGTCAAAACAGGTGCGTCTCCCTATGTGGTGTCATCGCTAATATGCACACCACAACGAAACAACCAGCCCAAACTTAGCCATTTGAGCAACGCGCAGTCTATATACCGACAAAAAGGATCGTCAACCCAATCATGCGAAAGTATAAGAGGGTACTTCTTTTCATCTCCAACAGTACGTTGTCGGCCGCCAACGTATTATCTGAAGAATGAAAGCTCGTCGCCCTCGATCAGTCCCAACATCCTTTTTGGGAACAACAATAACCAATCGAATACTTTCGCCCAACAATCCACACACTCTCTCGTGCTAATCCCTAGGGTCTCCCTAAGGTTGCTAACCAACTAGGAATATTCCTAGGCTCTGATACCACTCTAATCTGTCACGCCCCGAGTTCGCCAATTTGTACGGTTTGGGCACGCCAACAGACCCGCCAATCGGGTATGACCTTTCACTACCCGAAAGGAACGGTAACATCCATAATAACACAATAAGTGTATGCGAAAGCTCAATATCAGAGTACTAAAAATCACTACTAATTTAAAACTTTCATTCAGTAACAAACAGTTAAAGCGGAAATGAAAGCATACAAGAGTGAACCATGAATTAAATTTATTACACTTTACATTTCTGAACTTGCAAATAAAATTATTACAATTCTTTTACATAAATTTCCTCACCATACAAGGTTCACTCAAGAAATATATAAAAAGGGATACCTCTGCTAGACCCTCTAGGTCTCTATGCTGCTGGGCCCTTGCCCCTGTCGTATGCCTCGCCGTCTGCATCTGAACCGTCTCGACCGCTGTATCCATACCTGAACCTGTGGGGAGGTCACCCAAGGGGTGTGAGAACTACGACAGAGTTCCCAGTGGGTTCAACCACCGAGAAAAAGTGTCCTACACCACTTGGTCCAATGGAAGCAATAATAATAGTATGCTAGGAAACTATAATCCTCGATATCAAAATGCTGATACAATGAATCACTACACTATCTGTTTATACTAACCAACCCATCACTACTCTGTCTAGCCATACCAGGCTGCTATGCACCAACTCGGCAACTTTGCCGCTATATACAGGGTTCAACTAACCCGGCCACCCTGGCCACTCTATTTTTTTCTCTTTTTTTTTTCTTTACATTCTGGTGCTTTAGTTCAAATTAACCCTCAGAAATTCTTATCCAACGGGCCCCAGCCCGGTAGTCCTGCTACCATAAGATAAGATTTCTAAGGTTGCCGATAACACCCGCAAGTGTTACCCCGTCCTACGGGAGAAACGTCCTGAACGGGTCTCTGCCCGGGAGAGGGACACTGCCTGCTACTCCAACATGGGCCGCGTTTCACCCCGTAGGTACGCCCGTTTTATCTTTATCTTTTCTTTTGCCTTTAGCTCTTGTTTTGCCTTTACTTGGGAAGCTAAGTCTTGCTCACACACTTCCCCCGGGAGTGACATATGCTCAACCCTCCCGTTGGCAACTTAGCTTTAACTCTTTAATTCACTTGGGAGTGACATATGCTCGACCCTCCCAATGGCCATTTAGGCTATTCTTTTACAGGGTCCGAGGGTTCCAAAAGACAGATGCCTACAACCCCAATCAAACAAGAACAGGTTGTAGCATTGCCTCCCGTAGTGCTCGGCCCAATGTATTTTATCTTATCCCTTTTTACCTTTCATTAATCATTCTCTTTCTTTAACCATTCTCTTTACACTTTAGGTTCATATGAGTTTAAGGCACCTGGGCACTCATCTACCGGGGAGTGACATATGCTCAACCCTCCCGTTAACATTCATGCCTCAATGCTTCTCTTTTACTTTTCTCTTTTATTTCAAGCAATTTGCTTGTCTTGCTTATTAATCACTTTTAGCTCTCTTTCGAGCAATTTGCTTGTCTTGCTTATTAATCACTTTTGCTCTCTCTCGAGCAATTTGCTTGTCTTGCTTATTAATCACTTTTAGCTCTCTCTCTAACAATTTGTTTGTCTTGCTTATTAGCCACTTTTAGCTCTCTCTCGAGCAATTTGCTTGTCTTGCTTATTAGCCACTTTAGCTTTCACTTAAGCTTTATTCATTTTATCCTAAGTTCTTTACTCTAGGATAATTTGGGTGTCTCTAACACCAATTTAAGTTTGAACATCTTGTTCATTTATATTTCCACTTATTTTGCCACTTGGCAATATCTTTAGTTTCCTAGCCACTTTTACACTTTTTCTTACTTGTTCTCAATTCACAACCCTATGCTTCAATTACCCTTAAGGTTGCACTATGTCACTAGGACACTAGTTACTTTCGATTTTATCTAATTTAGGGTTTATTAACCCTATTTCCATTTTCTTTTCCATTCATGTCTCCACACTTGATCATTTTCCATTTTCCTTTATTTAACTCAGATTGAAGTTAAACTAATTGATCCATTTACCCAGACGTCCTATGACTTTCTGGGGTTACATTATTTAATTCTTTAACTTGGGAATCTAATCCCCCTTTTTCCTGATTCCTCACTGAATCCTAGAGTTTTACTAACTCTATTTTCCTGTTCCATGTTTAACCTAGGGTTGCACTAACTCTATTTCATCACTAGAGTTTAACCCTATTAGTTCATCTTAGGTTCCTTTACCTAAGTTCCATAACTTGTTTAACCTAGAGTTCTCTGACTCTATTTTTAACACTCTATTCTTAACAGTAGGTTATTTCCTATAAGTTAATGCCACTCGTCTACCTAGGTGTATCTCCTAGGTCATCATGCCACTCGTTGAACCTAAATCTAGGTTTTCTCCTAGGTCTCACTACTATCATGCATTTCTTTTCCCCTATGCTTTCACATGATTCCTAGGGTTACACCCTAACATGATCACAACAATAAATAATTGTTTACATCTACGCATGCAATTATTTCCATATCCATCATAAAATAATATTTATCTCCTACGCATGCCACTATTATCATGATTCCCTAACGCCTCTAACAGGCTACTATCATGCTTCTGGATCGAAAAGCAAAGGAGCAAGGGGAGAGGTCACCCAATTTTGGCAGAATCCCCCACCTTGTGGTGTCCCCAACTGCTTGTAGACACTTGCAATTGGTCTCCGCGCGATTCCACTTGTTTCCTCGAGCTTGCACGCAAACGGTGCACATCCATCGAGTCCGCACGCAAAACGGTGCCCGTCCACCAAACCTGCACGCAAAACGGTGCACGTCATTAAAACCCGAACGCAAAATGGTGCGCGCCATTTCAACCTACACGCAAAACGGTGCACGTACCTCGGGTTTGCACGCAAAACGAAACATGCTTCTCTTAAGGTTGCACGCAAAATGGTGCGCGTTCTTCTTGCCCTGCACGCAAAACGATGCATAATATTAGAGCCGGCACGCAAAACGGTGCGTGACAACACAACTTGCACGCGAAACGGTGCACGTACCTCAAATCTGCACGCAAAACGGTGCACGCTCGACTGTAGGGTTGCACGCAAAACGGTGCACATTTTTCTAGTCCTGATGCAAATCGATGCAAAATATTAGAATTTGCACATAAAACGTTGCACAATAGACCTGCACGCAAAACGGAGCACGTACCTCGAATTGGCACGCAAAACGGTGCACGTTCCTTTTTTAACGTTGCACGCAAAACGGTGCACATTTTTCGAGTTTGCGCCTAAAACTACGTATATTCGCCGAATCCGCACATAAAACGGTGTATTTCTCCCACAAGCTTGCACGCAAAACGAGGCGCGCCAAAACGCCCCCGACAGTCCGCGCAGTAAAACGGCACAGTAAACTTGGTCCCTAACACGCACGTGGGTATGGGGTCAAATCCAAAATCCAAAAGGGCGCCTCAAAATTGTGCCAAAAATACCACAAAATAACACGCGGGACTTACCTCGACAACGTCGCGCCGCCCATCCGGCTTTTTGGAACTCCTCGCGCGCTCCGCGAGGTCCACGGCGCGCCGCAGCACCCCACGAGATTCCCTCCCTCTCCCTCTCTCTAGTGCTCGGGTGTGGAGAAGAAAAGGGAGAAAAGAGAATGGGTGCGCGGGGAGAAGGAAGAAAGAAAAAGAAGAGAAGAAGAAGGGGGGTTCCATTAGACCCGGTCCACGGAACCCCCCAATGGGGAACCGCCACGTGGCGGTCCACCCCCCGCAGACGCGCACGCCAGAATTCCTGGGAAAAAAATTTTGAATTTGGAATTCGAAATTTTTTCCCAGGTGTGCCTCCTGCACCACGCGGGCGTGACACCCGCGCGCCACATGGGGCGCCACACGGGCGCGCGCCCCTAACGCGGGCCTGGTGCGACCCGCAGCAGCCAGTGGGGCGCTGCCACGTGGCGCCCCACCAGCCCCGTGCGCTCATTTTTATCTGTTTCCGCCCCGTTTTTTGTCGGTTTCTTGTCCGTTTCCAACTAAATTTGACAGGCAGGCTCCTCTCAACTTAATCTATCATAGAAAATTTTAAAATTTTAATTTGGACCATTTCTGGGTCACTAGAAGTCTCGCTGTATCGAGAATCGTTGGCGGACCCCGTTCTCACAATCCGGGAATCCGATCGACACGAAACTTTTACTGTGGTCTTAGAACATATTTACAGAGCTCCCGTAATTTTTTCGAAATTTTTCGACACTGTGAATTTTCCACTAAAAATCTAGGCCCTCTTTCTCAAATAAAATTCTAAATCTCTCCTTTTTAATCCAATTTCGGCCTAATTCACTTTCACATCATCCTTACTTCTCTAACTTTCATAAAAATAGTATTTCGTACCATTTTTTATTCAGATTTATTTATATACCAAAATTCGGTACACTACAACTATAGCACGACTGGATCACGACTATGGTCAAGTGGGAAAAATCCATCCACTAATGAACCCCGATCCCCAAATCTGATGCATAAGTAAACATCCGGTCAATCGTCCAATATCCGCGGTTGCCGCAATACCCCACAATCCAAAATCTAGGCCCCGGCTACACTATCCCAAACCCCTGCTCTAACTGGAGTAACAAATATCCTGGGTCTATAATAAAGGAGAATAATATAGAAATCATGATTTTTCCTAATTCAAATTCCCAGCATGATAGTGTAGCAGAAAAAAGTGGCCTAACTAGATGTCCATACAAGCATGCAAGTGTCCTCATGATGTAGTGTCGCGACATGCCTTATGCCCTTGAATACCTTTTCTTATTAGCGGGTCAATTGGGGGAAACTGTTCACCGTGTTTTCTCCAATAGACCGGCCTGGACCACGGGTATTTTTCTTAGATAGAGCTCGGACGTCGGGGAACGGCAAAGCGATCGGATTCGAATTTTCGATGGACGGATCTCCCAAATCGGGCCCTTTTTTGTGTTAACGGGTACTACCCAATAAGTTGAACCCATTAAGGGTTCGGTGCATCGGAATCCGTGCTGGTTGTTGAGTCGGTGCTAGGGGCACGCACATCGGACGATCGGTTGGGGTTTTCCCCGTTTATTTATATCCCACCTTAGGGTTTCATACGTACACGCAAAATTAATATTATTTATTCATTTGTTAGTAGAAAGGTTTTAGACCGCCGCTTCCCGGTTAGGGTTTTTCCTCGCTCGACCTCCTCGTGGTGACGGAACCAGAGCGGTTCAACGCCTTCAGCGGAGAACGAAACCCGAAGAGCAACACCGTCGGTTGGATCGCGTTGCCTTCTCCTTCCAACGAGGTTAGTCTACCTCGTTATTTCCCGGTTCCGGATCTTTTCCCCCTTTCCCTTTTTTTTTTTTCGCTTTGTTTGCGTCGGCACGGCTACCTCACCGCCCGCACCGTGTGCCGCGTGTGCACGCTCGCGCAGCGCGCCACCATAGCCTGGCCGCGTTGGGCCACGCCGCGTTGCGGGCGCACGCCCGCGCAGCGCGAGGCTGCGCGCCGCCTGCCTGGCCGTGCGGGGCCTTGCAGCGCTGTGGGTGAATGCCCGCGCATTGCGGGGCCACGCGCCGCTAGAGCCTGGCCGCGCGGGGCCACGCCGCGTGGCGAGCGCACGCCCGCGCAGCGCGGGGCCGTGCGCCTCCTGTCCTGGCCGCGTGGGGCCTTGCAGCGCTGCGGGCGCATGCCCGCGCAGCGCGGTGCCGCGCGCCGCCATAGCCTGGCCGCGCGGGGCCCCGCCGCGTGGCGGGCGGACTCCCGCGCAGCGCGGGGCCGCGCGCCGCCTGTCCTGGCTGCACCGGGCCACGCGCTGGCTGACTTGGCAGCGCGGGGCCATGCAGCGCTGCGGGCGTAGGCCTGCGCAACGTGGGGCCGCGCGCCGCCTGTCTTGGCAGCGCGGGGCCATGCCACGCTTCGGGCGCACGCCTGCACAGCCAGGGCTTGGCAGCGTGGGGCCATGCCGCGCTGCGGGCGCATGCCTGCGCAGTGCGGGGCCGCGCGCCGCCTGACTTGGCAGCGCGGGGCCATGCCGCGCTGCGGGCGCATGCCTGCGCAGCGCGGGGCCGCGCGCCTCCTGACTTGGTAGCGCGGGGCCATGCCGCGCTGCAGGCGCACGCCTGCGCAGCGCGGTGCCGCCGCCAGGCTTGGCAGCGCGGGGCCTTGCTGCGCTGCGGGCGTAGGCCCGCGCAGCTTGGGGCCGCACGGGGTCGTCCCGCACTGCGGGTGCTTGCCTGCGCGCAGTGTTAGGGTGCAGTGTGCGCCTAGGGGGTTGGTTACTGCGCGGGGTTGGCGCCCGCGCGGGAGTAAGCAAGCGCCGCCGCACCTTGGTGTTCTTGCGCTGCGTCAGACGGGAGGGGTCTGGGGTTATCCGGACAGGGGTCAGGTCTTGTGTCGCGGGGCACAGTTGGTTACTGATGTTTCTTTGTGGGACTCTGTAGGTTCGGGAATCGTATCACGGTGCGGATCATTTCGGGTGTTTCGGGCGACTTATTTCGAGGTGGGTACCGTATCTTGGGAAGGGGTGGCCTTCAGACCTCCCCTACCCATCTACTGTTTTTACTGGAAACTCTTACAAAAGAATCTGAGAATGTTAGGACTGGTTATTTATCACTTCAAGAGAAAATGCAAGGTAATTCAACCCCGGGTCACTAAATGAGTCCTTATGCTACGTTAGTGCGACTGAGTGTCGCGGGAGGTGTACAGCACAGGTTGATGATGGTTATGCTCATGGAGCTTACACGCACACCAGCGGTTTGGCCACCGTGTCGGTGTACTTTTCCGAAGAGGTGGTCTGATTAGACCCGTGGACCCCACGCGCCTATTTGCGTGGGGGCCCCCTTGCGGCCACTTGCAGAACTGTAATCTTACAGTGGGGGGTTATTGGCACCAGGTTTTGAGTGGGATGATTTCTTTTGCCTGAGGTCCTTGGACCGACATGGCGGTTTTGTGCTAGGATTTTGGTGAAATTCATTGAGTAGCATGTTGGGGTTGTGGATGCTCAGGGTTACGGTTTGGTTTACGTACTTTTCTTAGTTCTCGTACTTTCCTAGCATCTCTTGCAGTTTTTCAGTGTTTTACTCTTGTCACTAATTCCCACTTTGTGACAGGTTCGGTTCGGGGTCAGGGACGTCGGTGAGGCTGCGCATTAGGGAGTTTAGCCTCGTTTGGGGCTGGTGACCTTTCTTGACTTATGCTTCTTTTTGTGGTTAGTTAGTTGTGTGTGTGCGCTACTTATTACTTACTGCTTCGGCCACCTCTTTTGAATCATGTGAAAGTTTACAAAAACGTTTTATTAAACCTTGGGGTGTCGTGTGGATACCGTTTTTTTTACAAAACACGTTGATTTGTCCTTTCAAAATATTGGTGGTTGCTTTACTTGTTAAATAGGTTTACCTCTTTTCTTTGCCCGACTGTTTGAACTTGGTGGTTAAAGTGTATGTTCGTAATCGCGATGCCGTGCGTATACAGAGGAGACTCCGTGCGTGGGGTTAATGTGTATATGTGGCGGGTCTGGCATGTACTAGAGAGTTAAGTTTATTTTAATAATAAATATATACACGTTTTCTGCTTATTTAAACCTCCGAGGCGTGACAGATTTTATGTTGCGTGGGGTTAATGTGTATATGTGGCGGGTCTGGCACGTACCGGAGAGTTACGTTTATTTCAATAATAAATATATACATGTTTTCCGCTTATTTAAACCTCCGGGGCGTGACAGATTTTATGGTATCAGAGAAAAACACCTTTAACCACGTTAGTCGGTGTCCAACATCCACAGCGTGAAATGCCACTAACAACTAACCAGTGCGTCAATCGAGTAATAGGTGCGTAGAGCGCGGGTGATGTGGGAGGGGGGGGGGGAACGGGGTATCTGGTGGATCGTGGGTCATGGTGCTAACCTGTTAAGTTTAGGGTTGACTTGTTTTGCTATGTGTGCACAGATAACGGCCGAATTCGGACATCGATCAGCAACGCAGAAATGGATGCGACTAACCCGACTGGTGCGGTGAATCTACTCCTTCTACAACAGCTACATGACATGGCCGGGCAACTGTTGACCCTCACGGAATGCATGTACTCGTTGGCACAAGACATCGGCGTGACCGAACGCGCTCCCTTTGGCGGGAGGGGCTGACCCTATATGGCACACCTTTTCGGGGACGGCCTAGGGAGCGACACTTTTCGGGTAGTCCCAGCAGTGGGTATGTCCACCTTTCGAGAGGTGGTTGACAGAGCCACTTGGATAGAGCGGGAACAGGCCGTCGCCCGTGCCCGACAGGAGGACCGTGAGCCCAACCAGGGCCAGAAGAGACCTCACCCTTGCTCTGGGAAGGGTATTCCCAAGGAAAGCAGACCCTCCAAGCCTCCGAAGACGAAGCAAGGAAACCGGAATGCGCCGACGAGAGGACATGGATCAGGGGACAAGCCTTCCGTCATCTGCGAAGGAGCAAACTCGGTGACCGTTTGTCCGTGGAGGCGGGGACATTGTTTCGGTTGCGGCAAGCCGGGGCATCTTCGCCCGTATTGCCTTCAGAAGCCGGCAACTTCACCTATCGCACCCCGGCGCAAGGAGAAGAGCGCCCCCATCGGCCCGCAGGAAGTTCCACACGACGACCCAGCTAAAGACGATCCAGTTGAAGATGACCCGGTTGAAGATGATCCAGTGGAAGATGACCCAGTTGAAGATGACCCAGTTGAAGAGGACCCAGTTGAGGGTGACCCAACCGAAGCTGACCATAAAGAACCAGGAGACCAAGTCTACTACGCACTGCGCCGCTGGCCCAGGGGCTGCCGCCGTAGTTCCCGCGACAACTGGGCAGAGGATGCACAATCCCGTATGGAGTAGTAACAGGTAATGCACCTTTGGTAGTTTTTCCGTTCTAGGGTCCTGTTTGAGACCGGAGCATCCCACCCCTTACACCAGCGTTTATCCTCCGCCATTACCTTTAGTACTAGGAGTTAGTCCCTTTTTCCTCCCTTACCTTTTGTAGGGACGTGCCCACTCCGACCACTAGTTGGTTTTCCCCCGAACTATGTGGTTATGTTCCACCCTGACCGGCGAACTTTGGGCAGGGCTTTCTACTTTTGGAACTGGAAGGGATCCCGCTCGAGGATTCCGAAGTGGCACTCGGGTCTAACTAGGGCAGCCACCTTTTTGCGTGGATTGACTGCTTGCTGTTTCTTGTGTTCCTCCGGATGCGGGGCCGCTGGGACTCACGAGTTTGGTCCGCAAAAGCGAACCCTGCCCGTTTTTCGGGTCACGGGCATGTTGAGCATTGGAAGATAGTTGGATAGCATCTTTAGGCTCGAAAGGTCTGATCCCTCAACCTTGAGCCCCACGGGTCAACGTACCACCTTTCCGAAAAAGTACACCGATGCGGTGGCCAAACCGCTGGTGTGCGTGTGAGCAACCATGAGCATAAAAACAGAAGACGGTGTGCGATATGAAGCACCGCGACACCCGTCATAATTGATAGTCATAAAGGGATACTCATACGAAACAGGGGTTAGTTGTAAACCATTAGCACCTCTACTTTACTCTTACATAACACAAATTGAGACCTCACTTTAACAAGGACGCACAATAAGGGTACCCACCTTGGATCGCGTTGAACGGAACACTTGAGACCGTCCTACGCCCTTGCACGATTCCTAGACCTAAAAAGGGAAAACCCCAACAAAACATAACATCGATAAGCTAAACTGAGACTTGCGAAAACCGTAGCCTCAAACTCTGTCCAGAACAAGACAGAGAACGCCAAGACCCACCCAGACGCGGCGCAAGAACGGCGCGGCGCAAGGACAACGCGGCGTGGCGGCGCGGCGTAAGCGAAACAGCCCCGCGCGGGCACCAGCCCGCGCGGGCGTGCGCTGCGGCGGCGCGGCCCCGCATGGGCGCGCGGCATGTGGCGTAGCCCCGCGCGGGCTCCAGACGCGCGCGGGCGTGCGCTGCGGCGGTGCGGCCCCGTACGGCATGCGGCGCTGCGGCGGTGCAGCCCCGCGCGAGCGTGCGCTGCGGCGGTGCGGCCCCGCGCGGGCACCAGCCCCGCGCAGGCGCGCGGCATGTGGCGCAGCCCCACTCAGCTCCAGCCCCACGTGGGCGTGCCCTGCGGCGTTGCGGCCCTGCGCGGGCACCAGCTCCGCGCACGCGCGGGGCATGCGGCGCCACCTCCCCGGGCGGGCCCCAGCCCGGTGCGGCGCGCGCAAGGGGCGCGGCAGCGGCGGCTGCCCCGCGTGGGCACAACCCCGCGCGGGCGCGGTGGCGGCTAGGGCATCCTAGGCCGCCCAAACGACAAACCAAAAACGCAACAACCCAAAACCAAAGATATGAAACTCGGAACAACGAAAACGCGAGAGAGGTAAACGCCGCTAACCTCGCTTAAATGGAGAAGACAACCCGATCTCGTTCCTCGCGGTAGTGAGAATCCGGATCCACTCCCCGTTGACGGTGACGCTCTGATCCCGGCTTTCGGCACGTTGATCGAAGAAGATAGAAGATCCGATCTCTTTTTCCTCTCCAAAATAGGGTTTCCTTTTTCTCTCGTTTCTCTCCGATTAGGGTTTCCGCTTTTTTGAAAATAATAATTAAATATTTTATTTTCCCTCTCGTATGTACCAAATAAAACCCTTAATTGGAAGATATAACAGAAAGATTCTCATCTCCTCGAAAAGCGTGCCGATCACGTGGCACAGGTTCCGGTGCATCCTACGAGTACCGAAACCCTCAAAATCCCATTCCGGGAGATCCGTAAATCGGATTTCAGATCCGATCGCTTTGTCGTTCCCCGTTTTTCGAGCTCTAACACCGAAAAATACCCATACCCACCGATGTGGTACCCAAGAAATCCCGCTAATTAATTCCTTAAACAACTAATTTATTCAAAAGGGGTAGAAAAAACACACAAGATAGTTCGTGATATTACATCACACACCCCTTAAAGGAAGTTTCATCCTCGAAACTTAACCTCAACCCACGCTAAACAAGTTTGGAAAATATTCTCTCATCTTCGACTCCAATTTCCAGGTCGCCTCGCGCTCTTCATGGTTACTCCATAGCACCTTCACATAGGGAATAGTCTGGCTACGTAACTTTTTGTCTTCACGTGCCAGGATTCGGACCGGTGTTTCATCGAAGCTCAAATCCTCACGAAGTTCAATAGTAGAAACGTCGAGAACATGCGATGGTTCAGGGACGTATTTCTGAAGCATCGAGACATGAAATACGTTGTGCACGCGGTCGAGATTTGGTGGCAATGCCAAGCGGTAAGCCACTGGGCCAACGCGCTCCAAGATTTCAAAAGGTCCCACGAACCGCGGGCTCAGTTTGCCTCTTAAACCGAACCGTTTAATCCCCTTGGATGGGGAAACCCGGAGCAACATGTGTTCCCCTACTTGAAACTCCAAGTCGCGTCGTCTCTGGTCTGCATAGCTTTTCTGCCGACTCTGGGCGGTCAATAACCGCTGCCTGATAAGGCGCACCTTTGTCTCGGTCTCCTCCACTAGGTCCGGGCCCAGAAACTTTCGCTCCCCCAAATCATCCCAACAGATAGGCGACCGACATTGACGCCCATACAGTGCTTCATAGGGCGCCATCTGAATACTAGCCTGGTAACTGTTGTTGTAGGCGAATTCCACTAAGGGCAGATAGCGGGACCATCCTTCTCCCAAATCGAGCGCGCAAGCTCGAAGCATATCTTCGAGGATCTGGATCACCCGTTCCGATTGTCCGTCGGTCTGGGGGTGAAAAGCCGTGCTGAAGTGCAGTTTGGTTCCCAAGGCCCGCTGCAAACTCTGCCAAAAGTTTGACACGAACCGTGTGTCTCTATCTGAAGTAATCGATGCCGGTACCCCGTGCAACCTCACCACCTCGTTGATGTAGACTTGCGCCAAACGGTCTCGGGTCCACGTCGTATGAATAGGTAGGAAATGGGTCGACTTTGTCAATCGATCCACTATGACCCAGACCACGTCGTGTCCTTGCTGTGATCGTGGAAATCCGGTGACGAAGTCCATGGTGCTCTGCTCCCATTTCCACTCGGGCATGGGTAGAGGTTGCAGCTTCCCTGCCGGGCGCTAATGTTCAGCTTTTACTTGTTGACAAGTTAAACAGTGCGCCACGAATCGCGTTACGTCTCCCTTCAATTCAGGCCACCAGAAAGTCTGCTTAAGGTCCCAGTGCATCTTCGTACCACCGGGATGCGCTGCGTAAGGAGCACAATGCGCCTCCTATAATATCTCTTCCTTCAGATCCGGTAGATCGGGCACACAAATGCGTCCTCAGAACCACATTGTACCGTCCGCTCCGACCGAAAAGTCACCTTCCCGGTCCGAAGGAATCTTGTCCCGTACAAGCTGTAGTTGAGCGTCCGTCTTCTGACTGTCACGCCCCGGGGGTTTTTCGGTTAAGCGGAAAACGTGAATTATTAATTTTTTTTTTCTTGACAGAGTCCCCCAGTGCACGCCAGACCTGCCACACGTGCAAATTCCTCGACCCCGAGGGCGGAGTCTCCTTTGCACGTGCACGGCGGTTTCAACATAGATAGGCATACCCACCCGCATAATCTCGTTCACACTTTAACCACAATCATCGTTCACAATAGTGAGAGAAAGTACTATAACTACTTAACACGGCCGTCGTTATTTAGAAAGGATAAATCCATGGGTTTTCAAATCGGTGTCCACACGACACTCGTTGTTTTAAAAGCCGTTTTCGTAAACATTTTACCTAGTTTGAAAATAGGTCGACAACTACAGAGTATGCAAGCACACAGAGTCACTACAGTAGTTTGATCATCCACACAAGCACAGTCGAACCCACTCACATAGCACAAAAAACTAAGGAGATATACATGAATAAAGCCTCGCAATGTCACTCAAAAGAGATGCTAAATACGAAACATCTCCCTAGACCGTCCTCACATCCGTCCCGTGCCCGCGCCCGACCAACCTGTCACAGAGTGGGGAGTCAGTGACACTACCAGATGTAACATAAACCAAGGAAAACAATATATATGCGAAAATTGGGAAACTGAAGATAATGCAAACCGAGCCACCCGCGTGTCCGTGTTTACCCCCTCCCAAGAGAGCCACGGTACCCTGTAACGAGCCAAACACGTGCATCTGCTCCTGTAACAATCAAACATACGTACTTGCCCCAGTAACAATCAAACGTGCACCTGCCTCTCGTGATTTGCCTATACCCCTCCACGACGCTCGTGCGGTATGTGAGCAGCCGTGAGAGGTCCCCATCACCACTAGTCGTGGGGTACACGGGCCAACGTGCCATCTTTCCGGAAAAATACACTCTATGCGGTGGCCAGAGCGCCGGTGTGCGTGCAAGCAAACCTTGGGCTCATAACGTGTGTGTATCATAAACCAGAGCGACCCACAGTTGCTAGAGATATTAGTAATAACATGCTTATGGAAAACAGGGGTTAGATGAGATCAAAAGGCCAATATTATTATATTCATGCATACACGAAACTTTACCATATCTCATAAATGTTAGGATTTGAAGGAACACCCACCTGAACAGCGTTGGGTCGGAACACCCAAAGTTGACCTGTCCCCACTCGATCGGCACGCGGACCTAGAAAGTCCCCAAGATAAACATTAATAAGCTAACACTGTCCCCTACGAGACCCGTAATCCCCAAACTCTGTCCCGAAAGAAACTACATTAAGGAACGTTGTTAAAAATATCGTCGTGGTTAAAAACATTAAAAAACGAGGCGAAACGGGCCAAAAATGGGCCAAAACAGAGTTACCGAGCTCCCGGGCTGAAGGATGGTGCACGGAGCTAGGCGTGGACCGGGTTCACAGCACAGCGGGGGCGGCGTCGCAGACCGGGCTCACCCCGGGCGCGTGCACCAGGCAGCTTGGGCCGGGCTGGTGCACGGGCGGAGCGCGCACCGGGCTCACGCATTCCCGGTCGCGGCGGCAGCGCCGGGTGCACGCCCAGGCGTGGACCGCGCCTGCGGGCCGGGCTGGCGCACGCGCCCGTACGCCGGGTCCGCGCCGGGTGCACGTGCGCCGGGTGCACGCCGGCCCGGTGGACCGCGCGGGTGCGGGGTCGGGCTGGCGCACGCGCCCGTGCGCCGGGTCTGCGCCTTCGGGCTGCGGACACGTGCGCCGGGTGCACGCCGGTCCGGTGGACCGCGTGGGTGCAGCCGTACGGGATGAACAGTACTTCTCCGTTTCCGCCCCTCGCAGCTCCGGTTGCGACCCCGCGACCACGGCGACTTCGGCGACGACCCCGTGAATGTGATAACGGCGGCGGCGGCTTCCCGTTACCACAAAACCCACATCGCGTGCGACAACCGAACAACCAACACCCAAACCCTCGACCCCACAGAAATTGCATAAAGGAAAAACAACAAGAGGGGTTTCCCCCGATCGCTTACCGTGATCCTGCGAGGAAGGAGAAGGTGGATCGTCCCTCTCGTCACCAACGTGATGCTCCACGAGAGATGGATTCCCCCTTTTCTTCCTTCTCATTTTTCGCTCGCTCCCCTATTTCGGATTTTCGAATTTCGAAAATCCCCCCCTCCGTTCAAGTTCTCGAAAGGGAAAAAAAGGAAAGGCTATTACAAAAAGGGTGATGTATATATAAATATATCCACCAAACCCTAGGCCAAGATCTGACTTACACTTCCTCAAAAATCGTGCAAATTACAATGCACAAATCTCGGTGCACTTTACGGTCACCGAGAGCTTCAAACCCCCATTCCGGGAGATCCGTAAGTCCGATTTCAGATCCGATCGCACCGCCATTCATCATTTTTCGAGCTCTATCACCGAAAAATACTAACGAGCACCAAAACACGACTCACCAAAAGTCGATAAGAAAGGGCACTTTCAACTAACATTAAACGACAAGGGTCAACAATGACACCAAAAAAGTTAGGATACTACACTGACCTTCCAGGATTTTCTCCGACAAGGTAGGCTTGACCACCAGGGTCAAAAGTCGTAAAACAGCACCCGCCGGCACGACCTCTAATCTTATCCGCGAGAAATCCGCGATTAGACGGTCTTGTTGAGTGATAGGGTTCACTGGTAACTGTTCTGTTTGACCCTTCCTTCTCAAGGCATCAGCTACTACGTTTGCCTTTCCAGGGTGATACTGAATGGTCAGGTCATAATCCTTCAACAATTCCAACCAACGTCTCTGCCGTAAGTTCAATTCTTTTTTTGTGAAAATGTATTTAAGGCTCTGGTGATCAGAAAACACGTTGCAATGAGCTCCGTAAAGGTAGTGCCTCCAGAGCTTTAAAGCGAAAACGACCGCTGCGAGTTCTAGGTCGTGAGTAGGGTAGTTTCGCTCATAATCCTTGAGTTGTCTTGATGCGTAGGCTATAACTTTTCCCTGTTGCATCAGCACACTTCCGAGACCACTCTGTGACGCAGCACAATAAACCTCGAAGTCCTCCCCGGGTGTCGGTAATGTAAGCACGGGTGCCCGTGTTAGCCTGTCCTTGAGTTCCTCGAAGCTCTCCTGGCATTGAGTCTTCCACACAAATTTCTCCCCTTTCCGGGTTAGACGACTCAGAGGGGTGGCAATTTTTGAGAAACCTTCCACGAAGCGTCTATAATACCCCGCCAAACCTAAGAAGCTTCGGACATCCGTTACCGTAGTCGGTCGGGGCCAGTTAGTTACTGACTCCACCTTCTTAGGATCCACCGCAATTCCCGTTGCGAAAACTATGTGTCCCAAAAAGCTCACCTCACGAAGCCAGAACTCACACTTCTTGAGCTTAGCAAACAACTTCTGATCCCTGAGAGTCTGAAGGATTACTCGCAGATGCTCCTTATGTTCCTCATCCGTTCGCGAGTAGACCAAAATGTCGTTAATAAAGACCACTACAAATTGGTCCAAGAAGGGTTTGAATATCCTATTCATCATATCCATGAACACCGTTGGGGCGTTTGTAAGTCCAAACGGCATAACCGTAAACTCGTAATGACCATATCGAGTTCGAAAGGCTGTTATAGGTATATCCTCCCCTCGAACTCTAAGCTGATGGTAGCCGGACTGCAAATCTATCTTCGAGAATACTGTCGCTCCTTGTAGTTGATCGAACAGGTCATCAATCCGAGGCAAGGGATACTTGTTTTTCACTGTAACCTTGTTTATCTCCCGGTAGTCGATGCAAAGACGCAAACTCCCATCCTTTTTTCGCACGAAGAGAACGGGTGCGCCCCAAGGCGACACACTTGGCCTGATAAACCCCTTATCCAAAAGATCTTCTAGTTGGGCCTTGAGCTCTCTTAATTCTGCAAACGCCATTCGATACGGTGCCTTGGTGATAGGTTGCATACCCGGGAGAAGCTCGATGGTGAAATCGGTTTCTCGCTCGGGGGGCATCCCGGATAGTTCGGTCGAAAAAACGTCCGAAAAATCCCTTACGATAGGGATATCCAAGAGCTGTGCCGAGGGTCGAGTCGCTAAGTGTCACACCCCGGAGGTCTAAGGATAAGCGGAAAAGCGAATATATATATATTTTTTCTTTGTAAATAACGACCTCGCCTACCGGTGCGTGTCAGACCCGCCACATATACAAATTCACTTTTCAAACGGACAGAGTCTCCTTTGTATCTGTCACGCCCCGGGGGTTTCATTCAGCGGAACCAGTCAACGAAGAAGTTTCGTTTTGCGTATAAATTTTTTTTTGAAATTCCTTCCTCCCCGGTGCGTGCCCAGACCCGCCGCATATACGGAATCACCCTACAAACGGACAGAGTCTCCTCTGTATATGCACGGCGTCGCGGCTAATACAACATGCAATCAGAGCAGTTTATTCAATCACAACAGTTCACAACACATACACATACACAACAGAAAAATTCTCAAGGCCGACCAATTTGAAAGGATAAATCCACAGTTTTAAAAGCGGCGCCCACCCGGCATCTAGATTTTCTAAAACAGTTTCGAAAACCATAAATCCACAGAGTTTTTAAAACAGTGCCCACACGACACTCAGGTCTTGAAATCCGTTTTCTAAAATCCATAAGTCCACAAGATTTTGAAAATGGTGCCCACACGACACCCAAGTTTTGAAAACGATTTCACAATTCCTTTTTCTTTTTCTTCCTTTTTTTTTGAAAAATGGCCGAACAGAGATAAGAAATAACTCAGCATCCACATAACTAGAGAGAGAAAATACCGACATCCACACCGACCCCAAGAGGGTATCGAGAACCACACAATAGTCTACAAGTAGTAAATGAAATGCGAAAGAAAGGAGAAAAAATAAAATCTGAGGTCTCAATGGACCCGAAAGCTCCTGACCCGGCCTCACCATCGCCTAGCTCTCACCCCTGAGGGAACCTGTCACGGAGTGGGAAGTCAGCGACCCGATAATACTAATCATAAAGCAGGAAAAAGTAGTAAAGCCAACCGTAAGACTATCCGGAGCAACCGCCCTCCCAAGAGGGAAAGTAAACCACGAACACCTGCAAAACCTGACCACCCTCCCAAGAGGGAAAGTAAACCACGAACACCTGCAAAACCCGACCACCCTCCCAAGAGGGAAAGTAAACCACGAACACCTGCAAAACCTGACCACGTCGAGCATCTACGTCGACGGGTCGCACCGCTCACAAAGAGCCATGAACACCTGTAACACCTGACCACGTCGAGCATCTACGTCGACGGGTTGCACCGCTCGCACCTTGGCGCCTCAAAACCCCACAACTACGGGGGCCCCACTACGTCACCTCGTGGGTTTACACGGGTCATAGACCACTTTTCCGGAAAAGCGCACCCTTTGCGGTGGCCAAACCGCGGGTGCGCGTGCTGCAGTCTCGAGCATAGTAACCAAGAATACCGTACATAATCAAGTAGCGAGAATCATAGAGACTATCAACCACATATAATAAAATAACGAGAATCATAATGACTATCAACCATATATAATCAAATAACGAGAACCATCATGACTATCAACCACATATAATCATATAACGAGAACCATCATGACTATCCACAATATCGCAGTTAAACGCACAAATAGAGTTAATCACAAGTGTCAAAAATGCCATGCTAAGTCTCCAAATAAAACCCACAACATGGTAAACATGAAAATAGCGATAGTGCGCATAAAGGGATTCTAAGAGTGTACCCACCTGAAACGCGAAGAAGAAGATGTGCGGAAAACTCCAGTTAAAACACTCCCACCTTGTGCCCGAAAAGAACTACAGTAAGAAAGTGATGTTAAAAACATCGTCGCGGTCAAAAACACTCAGAAACAGGGCGAAACGGGCCAAAAACCGAGCTTCTGGATCCTTTTCTGAATACTGGTGCAGGAAACCAGGCGTGGACCGGGTCCACGACAGCAGGCGGCCGCGGCGCGGGCCGGGAGCACGCTGTAGCGGTGGACCACTGCGGCTTGGGCCGGGCCGCGCACGGGCTCGGGCGCGCACCGGGTTCACCGCTCCCCGCTGCGGTGACGAGCACCGGGTGCACGCCTAGGGCGTGCACCTCGCGGCCTGGCGCACGCATTCCGTGCGCCGGGTCTACGGCCCCGGGCCGCGGAGGCATGCGCCGGGTGCACTCCGGTCCGGTGGACCGCGCGGCCTGGCGCACGCATCCGTGCACCGGGTCTGCGCCCCCAGGCCGCGGAAGCGTGCGCCGGGTGCACGCGGGCGCGGTGGACCGCGGCCTGAACCCCTGTTGATGAACAGTATTCCGTCCCCCTTTTTCGGCTCCGGTTGCGACCCGGCGATCACGGCGGCTGCGGCGATGACTCCGTGAACACGGTAACGGCGGCGGCGGCCTCCCGTTTAACCACGGCGGCGGCGGCCTCCCGTTTAGTACCAAACTTGCCTCGCATGCGACCCGACAAAAGGGAAACCTCATACCGTAAGACTACGGAAAGACCCAAAATGCTCACCTCGTTTTCGCCGGTAAGGGAGGAAGAAGGAGGATCGTTCCGCTCCCATTCGCCGGGTTCCGCAGGACGTGCGATCGTCCTTCCTTCTCCCCCTCTCGTCGCCTCGGTTCCTCACGCCCACAGTTGAAAAGAGAGAAACAAGAATTAGGGTCCCCCCCCCGCACGCACCCAGATTAGACTTAACGCCCAAATGAAAAACCGGGAAAAAAACCCTAAATCCCCAAAACACAACTAAAATTAGTCGGGATGCAACGAGGGGTCTAGATTGCCCCGAAAAACATGCCGATCGCCTGCATGGCTTTCGATGCGCCCAAACTATTGGTAAAACTTCAAAATTTATTTCTGGGAGATCCCGGGGTCGGAATTCAAATCCGATCGCGCCACCGTTCACCGTTTTGCGAGCTCTACCATCTAAAAATACCCGCCAACCCCGACGATCCGCCTAGAAATTCTCGAATTTCAACCCCCCCTTAACAACTGAAAATATTCAATTAGGACCCAAAACGGAAAACCGAAAGGTCGAGGTACCACCAAATAAATAAAATAACCCACTGACATAAAAAGATGAAAAGTCCGATCACAGCAGGATCCCGTCCGATCACCTCGAAAAGCGTGTCGGCCACTTAGCACGGATTCCGATGCACCACTCGAAGGCAACCGCTTTGACCCCCATCCCGGGAGATCCGTAAATCGGAATCCGAATCCGTTCGCTTTGCCGTCCTCCGTTTTTCGAGCTCAATCGCAGAAAAATTCTCGGGGTCCGGGCCAGTCCATTGCAGAAGACACAGTGAAAAGTTTTCCTAACAATCCCGTCATAAAAAAAATAAAAGGGAGGTATACAGGGGCAAGGGAACGCCAGGACTCTACATCACTCACCACTTAAAATAAGTTTCGTCCTCGAAACTTAAACCTGGTCCGCAACGAATAAATCTGGGTAGCACTCCCTCATCTTTGACTCCAGTTCCCCAGTCGCTTCACGTTCTTCCTGGTTGCTCCACAGCACCTTCACATGGGGGATCGTCTGGTTGCGCAATCCTTTATGTCCTCCCGTGCTAAGATCCGCACCGGTGTTTCACCGAAGCTCAGGTCCTCTCTAAGCTCTACAGCAGTGATCATCCAACATCCCAATCAAGTACGCAGGTTCGAAGCATATCTTCGAGAATCCGGATCGCTCGCTCGGACTATCCGTCGGTCTGGGGGTGAAACGCCGTGCTGACGTGTGGTTTAGTCTCTATAGCTTGCCATAGACTTTGCCAACGGTTCGACACAAGCCGAGTGTCTCTAGCCCACGTCGTATGGATGGGTGGGAAAAGAGCCGACTTCATCAATCGATCCACTGTGACTCAAACCGCATCGCGTCCTTGAACATCTTCGTGTCACCCGGATGCGCCGTATAGGGGGCGCAGTGCGCCTCTGACAGTATCTCCTCATTCAACTCTGGCAGCTTTGGTAAGCAATTTCGCCCTCGAAAACACATTGCGCCGTTCGCACTCGCCGAAAAGTCGCTCGCGTGGTCCGGGGGGAAAACATGTCTCGAACAAGCTGTATCGGTGCGCCTCTCTTCTGACCTTCCAGGATTTCTCTAATAGGGTTGGCTTGATCATTAAGGACAACAAGGTCGCGCGACAGTACCGGTCCTGCTGAGTACTCGCGCTCATCGATTTCCCCCCCCGGTTTGACCCTTCCTGCTCACAACATCCGCTACTACACTTGCTTTTCCCCGGGGGTGATACCGAATGGACAAGCCGAGTCCTTCAGCAACTCCCACCAATGCCTCTGCTGCAAAAAACAAATCCTTCTCTGTGGACAAAACTCAAGGCTCTGGCGATCCGAAAACATCACGATGAACTCCAAAAGATGGTGTCTCCAAAGTTTTTAAAACGAAGACGACTGCTGCCAGTTCCGGATCGCGTGTCGGGCAGTTCCGCTCACATCCTCTATGATTCCCGTCGCTGACACAATGTGCCCCAAAAAGTCCACTTCGCGAAGTCAGAACTCACATTTCTTAAATTTAGCTACCAGCTCCTGGTCCCTGAGATTCCGGAGAATAATCCGCCAGTGCTCCTCGCAGTTGATTGAAGAGGTCGTCAATCCTGGGCTTGTTCTTCACTATAACCTTGTTTATCTCCCTGTAGTCGATGCGTAGATGTAGGCTTCCGTTCTTCTTTCGCACGAAAGCACGGGTGCGCCCCAAGGCGACACACACGGTCTAATGAACCCTTTATCCAGAAAACTCCTTGTCGTGCCTGGTAGAAGCTTGAAAGAGAGGATGACCTCACGCTCGGGGGTATTCCCGGCAGTTCAGTCAGAAGGACGTCGGAAGGAACCCCTACAACGAGGGTGTCAGTGAGTGATGCAGAGGGTCGAGTCGCTAGGCTCACTGAAACCAAGTAACTACACATCCGCCTGGTACCTCGTGAACCACTCCATTCCCAGCACCTCGTCGTAATCCTGCTTCCTGACTCGGAATTTCCCGTCACGATGCCACCGGTCCGCAACCCACCTCAGCCGGCGCTGAGAAGTCAGCAACAAAAGTCTCGGGATGCGTCGAGGTACCCCAGTCCTACCGCCCAACCCGTACCGATGAGCCTTTAAAAGTCCAACACAACTAACCCGACGACAAGGAAAACAAACCATACTAATGCCCTCACAAGGCTCCAAGAGGTGCCAACAAAACAGGCTGGGTTACTAACCACCCGAAATTTTCCCCCCCGAAAACAACGAACTCACCTGTCACCAACACGGACCACAAACTCGAAGCATAACCACCCTCCCGGACTACCCGTTCCGACTGTCCGTCCTACCGAGGCGACGGTCAAGACTAACGTTAGGTTTCAGCTCTAAGACTTACCACAAGGTCTACCCCACAAAAAGAGCTGCGTACAGGGCCCCCTAGCCGAAAGTGACCAGTGCCAAAACTCTGAGTAGTCGCCAGATTCCCTCTTGACTCACACCTGCCCCAAAAGGTCAACAATCCAAAACGCTCCCAAACTAAGCCTCAAGGCTAAGCCTTAGTCATGGGAAGCTGGCGACACAACCCACAAGGTAAGGTCCTACCTCGGTTGTAGTGATCCGGCCCTTAGGGGTATTTTTGACCCACATATAGTCATTTAAGCCTTTAAGGGAAATAAAATTATTCAATTCTTAAAAGTTGGCCGGTGTGTGGTGCTGGTATTTTTCTGCGATAGAGCGCGGAAAAAGAAGGCCGACGGTGCGATCGGATCTGAAATCCGATACCGGGATCTCCCGGAACGGAATTCCTAGTGATACGGTGATTAGTCATGCATCGGAATCCGTGCAAAATATCTTGCACCCGTTAGAGATAAGGTGGGTTATCTCGTGGGGGATAATTAATTAGTTAATTAATTATCCGATGACGGAAAATAGAATTCTCTTACGTACGAATTAAAGAGGAAATTAATTAAAGATACAATACGAGCTATATAAGGGATCCCGATTATCGGAAAGAAAAGAGAAGAAAAATAAAAACCCTAATCGGTGAGATGAGAAAAAGAAAAGAAAAGACGGAACCCGAGCCGGAAGAAAGGGAAAGGAGAAAGAGAAGGAGTCCGATCTTCCCGGACTTCGAACCGAAGGCAAGAACGCGACCGGACAACCTTCCTGTCGATCTTCGGTTAGAAAAATAATTGCTACAAATTATTTGGGATTTTTCCATCGTCCTTTTTGTTTGAGTTCTTGGGTTTCTCCGTCGCCGTCGCCGTCATCGTCGCCATGCTAGGGCACGGAATGGACGGCGGAGGCGCGCGGTGCCGCGAGGGCATCGCGCGGGGGGGAGAGTCGCGGACGGCCACCGTCGCCGCAAGCGGCGACGGGACCGTGCGGGCACCGCATGGGCGCCGCGCGGCTACCGCACGGACGGCATCCATGCGGACCCGCAACCGCGCGGGCACCGCATGGGCGCCGCGCGGCCACCGCACGGACGGCACCCATGCGGGCCCGCAACCGCGCGGGCACCGCATGGGCGCCGCGCGGCCACCGCGCGGGCGGCACCCACGCGGACCCGCAACCGCGCGGGCACCGCATGGGCGCCGCGCGGCTACCGCGCGGGCGGCACCCACACGGACCCGCAGCCGCGCGGGCACCGCATGGGCGCCGCGCGGCTACCGCGCGGGCGGCACCCACGCGGACCCGCAGCCGCGCGGGCACCGCATGGGCGCCGCGCGGCTACCGCGCGGGCGGCACCCACGCGGACCCGCAACCGCGCGGGCACTGCATGGGCGCCGCGCGGCTGCCGCGCGGGCGGCACCCACGCGGACCCGCAACCGCGCGGGCACCGCGCGGGCGCCGCGCGGCCGCCGCACGGGCAACACCCGCGCGAGGCACCGCGCCGCGTGGGGGTCGCCGCGGAGACACGCCGCGCGGTTCCGAACCGCGCGGGGCTCCGGCGGACGACGACGGCGGCGCGGGATTTCCGGTTTCGTCAACCCGGACGGTGTTGGACTTTTCCGTCGAAAAGAGTAAATTGGGTCTTTTGTTTCGGGATGTTAGTACACGTTTTTGACTATAGTTATCCTTACGGACTTTCTTTAGGTCCAGGAGCGCAGCGGGGGTGCGCGAAGGATTCAGGTGTTCCGACTTCTCTTCAACTAGGTGGGTACGGTTGCGATAAGTGCAACAAGTGCAGTAAGTGCATCTATCGTCATTAAAATGCTCTTAATTTGTCTAACAAAGTAGATGGACAGTTTAACCTTTCGCATAATTGTATTTTATCTAACAATTGAAGCGGCTACGGTCGCGGTGCTCAATACACGCCGATCTCGGCAAATCCGTTTCGGATGCTGCACGTACACAGGCGGATTAGCCTCCGCATGGGTGTACTTTTCCGGAGAAGTGGTCTTTTTGACCCGTGTGCCCCACGAAAGTATAGGTGCGAGTGGGGACCCCTTCACGACAGCTATAGGTGCCGCACTAGCTCCGTGAAGAGGTTAAAAGCATCAAAAAGGTGTTTGCGCACGAGGGGAGACTTTAGTCTCCCCGACAGGTACTCTGGGGTTGGTGCCCAACTTAATTGGTAAATCTGGGGTTGGTGCCCAGCTTAATTATGTGCAGGATTTTAGTGAAAGGTTCCGGTGTATTTGGTTTGCTCCTTATTCCTTATTGTTATTAGACATCTACTTTGTTTGTCACTGACTTTACCCACTCCGTGACAGGTGTTAGGTGGTGCGTTAGCCGGGAGGGCGGTGAGACTGCGTCGCGAGGACCGTAGTTAGTATACTTGGGTTTTTATCTCGTCTTCCTTATGCTTTAATTAGTTCATTTGCTTGTGGAACTTACTAGTCGTGGACATGTATTAGATAGCACTGTGGATGAGATGTACCTATGCATTTTAGTTACTTTCAGTGATGTTTTCTTATGCGGCACGCTTTCAGGAAAAGCTAAATGATTTCGAAAACGTTTTCTCAAAACGAAGTGCCATGTGGGCACGGGTTTTGCAACCGCTGGTTTTATCCTTTCCAAACGGTGACGCCACTTTTATAACATTAGTTAAATTACTGTACTCTGTTTGACGATGTATGTCTATTGTATGGTTGATGGTTGGTGTATGATGTTGTAAACGAAACGCTTATTGTAAATGAGACGTCGTGCATATACAAAGGAGACTCTGTCCGTGGGCAGAGAGAATTTGTGTATGTGGCGGTCTGGCACGCACCGGGGATGAGGTTTAAGTTACCTTGTTAAGAAAGAAAAAAATTAATACACGCAATTTTTCTGCTTGAAAGACTCAAAAACCCCCGGGGGCGTGACAGATTAAATGGTATCAGAGAAAAACAACCATAACCATAGTAGACGTGATCCACATCCACGGTGTAAGGTGCCACAAGCAAATGGGACATGAGATAACCAAGGTCTAGGTGCGTAGTACGTGAGAGTACGGGGAAAAAGGGGACGTAATATAGGTGTAATCGTAGGACAGGGTGCTAGGGTTATAACCTTAGGGTTAACATGGTTTCTTTGTCTATAGCGGACGATGGCCCGGACTAGATCGTCCACTGAGGATGCGGACGCGGACAGAATGACCCCGGCCACCGCAGAGAACTAGCTCCTCCGGCGACAACTGCGGGAAATGGCCGGGGGGTTAGCGACGCTGACGGAGCAGGTTCGTCAACTGACGCAGCGACAGGCAACCGCGCCAGCCGAGCGCGATCCGGCCCCTCCGCCCGAAACCACCGCACCCACTACGGAGACGCAAAGGACGGGTGGTACGACGACGGAACAGCCCCCAGCCCCAAGGGATGTACCTACTCCGACGACCTCGGGGCCCGTGTTGGGAGCGACAGCGGGGGAGGTAGGAACGACCCCTACTCATGGGGGGTCCGCCGCTGCAGGAGGGATCACGGAGCAACAAACGACGCGAGAAAGGATCAGGATGAATCTGACTAAGTTCAAGAAGTATGACCCTCCCACTTTCGAGGGAGAGACGACCGATCCATGGGTCATCGAGAAATGGGTGGATAGCATGGAAAAACTCTTCGAGGACCTACTGATGGAGAAGCACGAGCGGGTTCCACTAGCCGTCCACTTTCTCGAAGGGAATGCACGCATCTGGTGGAAGACGGTACGCCCGGACCCATCTACAAACGACCCGCTACCGACATGGTCGGCCTTTAGAGAGGAACTTTTTGGCGCTTTCTTCTCCGATAGTGTCAAGCGGCAATTGGAAGACGACCTGAAGAACATTAGACAAGGGAACCGCTCGGTCATGGAATATCAAAGGGAGTTTGTAAGATTGGTTAACTGCGTCCCGTTTGTTATACGGGATGAACCCCACAAGGCCCGTCTTTTTGTGGACGGGTTACGGAGCGACATCTTCGAAATGGTTCAGGCAGCGGACCTGCGCACGTTCAGGGAAGTGGTGGACAGGGCCACCATTGTGGAGCGGGGATTTGCTATCACCCGAGCTCGACGTGAGGGATCAGAAAATAACCGGGAAAGGAAGCGGACACAGACTTACCCGGGAGGGGGTCCGTCAGGTGGGAGCCGGCCCCCAAAGTACCCCAAGACGCAACAAGGAAGCAAGAGTGCGCCTATCGGAAAGCCGCGACCAGCGAACAAGCCATGTGTTATTTGCGGAGCGTCGCATCCTGTGACGGAATGCCCTAAGAGACAGAATCACTGTTACCGCTGCGGCAAACCAGGGCATCTCCGATTCAACTGTCCCTTGAACACTGGAGCGGCATCTTCCGCAGCTTCCACCCCAACGGCGCAGCCACCAGGACGGGGTAGAGCATCAGCGGGAATGCCCCCACACCCTCCGGCGCCAAGAGCAGAAGGAGAATCGCGACCACAACCCGGAGGGAGGCTCTACTCCATGGGCCAACATGGAGCGTCACTGCCAGAGGAGGTAGTCGCAGGTATTACCTCCGTTTCTAATTTTCGAGCTCGAACCCTGTTCGACACCGGGGCGACTCGCTCCTTCATTTCCCGCACTTTTGCACAAACACATCTGCTAGAAAGTAGTCCCCTTGATGTCTTACTGACCGTCCAGACCCCTGGGGGGCCAATCGCGGCGACTGGCCTAGTACCCTCGTGTTCAATAAGACAGGGAAGGTTGTCGTGCCCCTGGGATCTGGTGGTCATACCGCTAAAAGAATACGACGTGGTTTTGGGTATGGACTGGCTTATCGAGTATCAGGCGGTCATCGATTGCGAGAAGCGCCAGGTGCAACTACAGAAGCCGGGATTCCCAGAAAACGTGTACTTGGCATGTAAAAGCACTTCCTTTTTGGCTATCATCTCCGCGTCGCGAGCTAGGAAGTTGATGGAGGGCGGGTGCGTGGCGTACCTAGCCTCGGTAGATTTAGCCACCCGACCCGTTCCCTCGCCTTCCGAAATTCCAGTGGTAAGAGAATTTCCGGACGTGTTTCCGGCGGAGCTCCCCGGAACGCCACCGGAACGAGAGGTCGACTTCCCTATTGAACTACTTCCCGGCACCAAACCCATCACCAAGGCACCGTACACGATGGCCTTCGCGGAATTGAAGGAACTCAAGGCACAGTTGCAGGACCTTCTAGATAAGGGCTTCATCAGACCTAGCGCGTCACCCTGGGGCGCGCCCGTCCTGTTTGTGAGGAAGAAGGACGGAAGTCTCCGGTTGTGCATCGACTACCGGGAGATAAATAAGGTCACTATTAAGAACAAATACCCCCTGCCAAGGATCGACGACCTCTTCGACCAACTACAGGGGGCGACGGTGTTTTCAAAGATTGACCTGCAGTCGGGCTATCATCTGGTCCGGGTTAAGGGGGAGGACATCCCCAAAACGGCTTTCCGAACTCGCTACGGCCATTACGAATTTACAGTAATGCCGTTTGGGCTCACAAATGCCCCGGCGGTATTCATGGACATGATGAACAGGGTATTCAAACCCTTCCTGGACTTATTCGTGGTGGTCTTCATCGACGATATCCTCATCTACTCCCGTACAGACGAGGAACACGAAGAACATCTGCGCACAGTCCTCCAGACCCTACGGGAACAGAAACTCTATGCCAAACTCAAAAAGTGTGAGTTTTGGCTCCGTGAGGTCGGCTTCTTGGGGCACGTAATCTCGGCGGCTGGAGTCGCAGTCGATCCGAAGAAGATAGATTCGGTGACGGACTGGTCCCCACCGACGACGGTGACGGAGATTCGAAGCTTCCTGGGGTTAGCCGGGTACTACCGGCGCTTCGTGGAGGGTTTCTCCAAGATAGCCACCGCCTTAAACCGGTTGACTAAAAAGGGGGAAAAGTTCATCTGGACGGACAAATGTCAGAGGAGCTTCGAGGAGCTCAAGGATAGATTGACGCGAGCCCCGATTCTCGCCCTGCCAGAACCAGGGGAGGATTATGAAGTGTATTGCGATGCGTCGCGAAGCGGACTGGGTGGAGTACTCATGCAACGGGGAAAGGTTATAGCCTATGCGTCAAGGCAGCTCAAGGAATACGAGCGGAACTACCCCGTGCACGATTTGGAACTCGCAGCGGTTGTGTTCGTCCTCAAGCTCTGGAGACACTACTTGTATGGGGCACACTCCAATGTGTACTCAGATCATAAAAGTCTTAAGTACCTTTTCACCCAAAGGGAGTTAAATTTGCGACAAAGACGGTGGCTCGAGCTACTGAAGGATTACGATTTAACGATCCACTACCACCCGGGAAAGGCAAACGTGGTGGCCGACGCCCTGAGCCGCAAGGGGCAGGCCGAAAAGGCAGGGGTAAGTGCCATCACCCAGCAAGATAGTCTGATTGCGGAATTTTCGCGATTAAGACTAGAAGTAGTACCGGCAGGTACAGTCGCACAACTTCTGACGCTGGTGGTCAGACCTACCCTGCTTGACAGAATTCTCGAGGGGCAGTCGACTGATGACCAACTCCAGCTGGTGCGAAGTAGAGTAACTGCCAACCAAGAAGGTGACTTCACAGTAAACTCCGACGGCACGATACGATTTCGAGGACGAATCTGCGTGCCGGATCTACCGAAACTCAAAGAGGAAATCCTGCGGGAGGCGCATACTGCTCCATATACAGCGCATCCCGGGGGAACGAAGATGTACAAGGACGTTAAACAGACCTTCTGGTGGCCCAAAATGAAGGGAGACGTGAGTCGGTTTGTGGCACACTGCCTGGTGTTCCAACGGGTGAAGGCCGAGCACCAGCGTCCGGTAGGAAAATTGCAACCCTTACCGGTGCCCGAATGGAAGTGGGACATGGTTACCATGGATTTTGTGACCGGGTTCCCGAGATCGTCACAGGGACACGATGCAATATGGGTAATTGTGGACCGTCTGACGAAATCGGCCCACTTTCTGCCCATACACACGACGTGGACGCGGGAACGACTGGCACAAACCTACATCAACGAGATAGTAAGGTTGCATGGGGTGCCGACATCCATCACGTCGGACAGGGACACGCGATTTGTGTCAAACTTTTGGCAGAGCCTGCAGCGAGCAATGGGAACCAAGTTGCACTTCAGTACGGCTTTTCACCCGCAGACCGATGGACAATCAGAGCGGGTGATACAAATTGTGGAGGACATGCTTCGAGCATGTGTTTTGGACTTGGGCGAAGGGTGGGCACGGTGTTTGCCCCTAGTTGAATTTGCCTACAATAACAGTTACCAGGCCAGCATTCAGATGGCACCATACGAGGCCCTGTACGGGCGCCGCTGTCGGTCTCCAATATGCTGGGACGACTTGGGTGAGCGTAAGTTTCTGGGCCCAGATTTGGTGGAGGAGACCGGAGCAAAGGTGCGATTGATTAGACAAAGGCTGCTGACCGCCCAGAGCAGACAGAAAAGCTACGCGGACAACAGACGCCGAGACTTAGAGTTCATGGTGGGTGAGCATGCGTTACTCCGAGTTTTGCCCTCCAAGGGGAACCGACGCTTCGGCATAAAGGGAAAGTTAAGCCCGAGGTACGTAGGACCGTTCGAGATCCTAGAACGCGTAGGACCGGTGGCGTACCGATTAGCCCTGCCGCCGAACCTCGAACGAGTCCATAACGTGTTCCATGTCTCAATGCTCCGGAAGTACCTAGCTGACCCCTCTCATGCCTTGGATGCCTCCATCATCGAGTTGCGAGAGGATTTAAGCGTCGAGGAGACGCCGGTGCGGATTTTGGCAAGAGAGGACAAGAAGTTGCGCAATCGAACTATCCCCTATGTAAAGGTCCAGTGGAGAACCACGAAGAGCACGAGGCGACTTGGGAACTGGAATCGAAGATGAGAGAATGTTTTCCCGAATTGATTAGTGGGGTTTGTACTTAAGTTTCGGGACGAAACTTTTTATAAAGTGTGAGTGGTGTAGTGATCCGGCCCTTAGGGGTATTTTTGACCCACATATAGTCATTTAAGCCTTTAAGGGAAATAAAATTATTCAATTCTTAAAAGTTGGCCGGTGTGTGGTGCTGGTATTTTTCTGCGATAGAGCGCGAAAAAAGAAGGCCGACGGTGCGATCGGATCTGAAATCCGATACCGGGATCTCCCGGAACGGAATTCCTAGTGATATGGTGATTAGTCATGCATCGGAATCCGTGCAAAATATCTTGCACCCGTTAGAGATAAGGTGGGTTATCTCATGGGGGATAATTAATTAGTTAATTAATTATCCGATGACGGAAAATAGAATTCTCTTACGTACGAATTAAAGAGGAAATTAATTAAAGATATAATACGAGCTATATAAGGGATCCCGATTATCGGAAAGAAAAGAAAAGAAAAATAAAAACCCTAATCGGTGAGAAGAGAAAAAGAAAAGAAAAGACGGAACCCTAGCCGGAAGAAAGGGAAAGGAGAAAGAGAAGGAGCATGATCTTCCCGGACTTCGAACCGAAGGCAAGAACGCGACCGGACAACCTTCCCGTCGATCTTCGGTTAGTAAAATAATTGTTACAAATTATTTGGGATTTCTTCGTCATCCTTTTTGTTTGAGTTCTTTGGTTTCTCCGTCGCCGTCGCCGTCATCGTCGCCATGCTAGGGCACGGAACGGACGGCAGAGGCGCGCGGTGCCGCTAGGGCATCGCACGGGGGGGAGAGTCGCGGACGGCCACCGTCGCCGCAAGCGGCGACGGGACCGCGCGGGCACCGCGCGGCTACCGCGCGGACGGCATCCATGCGGACCCGCAACCGCGCGGGCACCGCATGGGCGCCGCGCGGCCACCGCACGGACGGCACCCATGCGGGCCCGCAACCGCGCGGGCACCGCATGGGCGCCGCCCGGCTACCGCGCGGGCGGCACCCACGCGGACCCGCAACCGCGCGGGCACCGCATGGGCGCCGCGCGGCTACCGCGCGGGCGGCACCCACGCGGACCCGCAGCCGCGCGGGCACCGCATGGGCGCCGCGCGGCTACCGCGCGGGCGACACCCATGCGGACCCGCAACCGCGAGGGCGGCACCCACACGGACCCGCAACCGCGCGGCCACCGCATGGGCGCCGCGCGGCTACCGCGCGGGCGGCACCCACGCGGACCCGCAACCGCGCGGGCACCGCATGGGCGCCGCGTGGCTACCGCGCGGGCGGCACCCACGCGGACCCGCAACCGCGCTGGCACCGCATGGGCGCCGCGCGGCTGCCGCGCGGGCGGCACCCACGCGGACCCGCAACCGCGCGGGCACCGCGCGGGCGCCGCGCGGCCGCCGCACGGGCAACACCCGCGCGAGGCACCGCGCCGCGTGGGGGTCGCCGCGGAGACACGCCGCGCGGTTCCGAACCGCGCGGGGCTCCGGCGGACCACGACGGCGGCGCGGGATTTCCGGTTTCGTCAACCCGGACGGTGTTGGACTTTTCCGTCGAAAAGAATAAATTGGGTCTTTTGTTTCGGGATGTTAGTACACGTTTTTGACTATAGTTATCCTTACGGACTTTCTTTAGGTCCAGGAGCGCAGCGGGGGTGCGCGAAGGATTCAGGTGTTCCGACTTCTCTTCAACTAGGTGGGTACGGTTGCGATAAGTGCAACAAGTGCAGTAAGTGCATCTATCGTCATTAAAATGCTCTTAATTTGTCTAACAAAGTAGATGGACAGTTTAACCTTTCGCATAATTGTATTTTATCTAACAATTGAAGCGGCTACGGTCGCGGTGCTCAATACACGCCGATCTCGGCAAATCCGTTTCGGATGTTGCACGTACACAGGCGGATTGGCCTCCGCATGGGTGTACTTTTTCGGAGAAGTGGTCTTTTTGACCCGTGTGCCCCACGAAAGTATAGGTGCGAGTGGGGACCCCTTCACGACAGCTATAGGTGCCGCACTAGCTCCGTGAAGAGGTTAAAAGCATCAAAAAGGTGTTTGCGCACGAGGGGAGACTTTAGTCTCCCCGACAGGTACTCTGGGGTTGGTGCCCAACTTAATTGGTAAATCTGGGGTTGGTGCCCAGCTTAATTATGTGCAGGGTTTTAGCGAAAGGTTCCGGTGTGTTTGGTTTGTTCCTTATTCCTTATTGTTATTAGACATCTACTTTGTTTGTCACTGACTTTACCCACTCCGTGACAGGTGTTACGAGGTGCGTTAGCCGGGAGGGCGGTGAGACTGCGTCGCGAGGACCGTAGTTAGGATACTTGGGTTTTTATCTCGTCTTCCTTATGCTTTAATTAGTTCATTTTCTTGTGGAACTTACTAGTCGTGGACATGTATTAGATAGCACTGTGGATGAGATGTACCTATGCGTTTTAGTTACTTTCAGTGATGTTTTCTTATGCGGCACGCTTTCAGGAAAAGCTAAATGATTTCGAAAACGTTTTCTCAAAACGAAGTGCCGTGTGGGCACGGTTTTTTCAACCGCTGGTTTTATCCTTTCCAAACGGTGACGCCGCTTTTATAACATTAGTTAAATTACTGTACTCTGTTTGACGATGTATGTCTATTGTATGGTTGATGGTTGGTGTATGATGTTGTAAACGAAACGCTTGTTGTAAATGAGACGCCGTGCATATACAAAGGAGACTCTGTCCGTGGGCAGAGAGAATTTGTGTATGTGGCGGTCTGGCACGCACCGGGGATGAGGTTTAAGTTACCTTGTTAAGAAAGAAAAAAATTAATACACGCAATTTTTCCGCTTGAAAGACTCAAAAACCCCCGGGGGCGTGACATCGGTCCTGGCACCGGCGGGGTGCGACGCTCTAAATTGCCACTAACTCTCGGTCCCACCAAGTACCGGGCATCGAAACGAGCGGTAAACCTCCAGATCAACAGTGACACTCCCAACTAGGAGAAAATCTAAGCTCTAGGTCCGCTCAACAGTGACCTCCAGGTACTGAAGACTATCCATCTGAAACCTAAAGGGTCGGAAGAAGACAAGCAACGAAAATAGCGAGAAGAACCCTGTCAAAAGTTGCCTAGGTTCACTAAACGCACTCGAGGGATCACACGCCAACCCACCAATAGGACAACCTAACCGGCCCTCTAGCGCAGAACACAGGAACCCGACCCAAAGCTACCTGGCACCACCAGCGTCAAAAGTTAAACTCCCCAATAAAAGTCACCACCTACGCACACTTGTGCTAAGCAAGGCACGACCTCTCTAACCAAAAACGAGCCCAAACGAAGAAGATTTACCAGCCCCGGTGGTCTCCCTTTCTAACCCAAAGGAGCCCCCGAGACCCCATCACGACGATCTCTACAACCATCGCAGTGTCTACGGTGAAAAGCCGAACTATGGGTAACAGTCATAGGGGAAGAATCCTCATTCCCACCCATACCTTGCCCAAGGTGCAAAAAGAATCAGCCAACTACTTGCTATAACCTAACCACCACGGTCTCCCCCAGGGAACCCCCGCCAGTGGTTCCCGGCGCCGGTCCCGTAGTCACTGTCGTAGCTGCTGCGGCTGGCGTCGTGGTCTGGGCTGACGGCATCCCGGCTGCCGCAGCCGGTGGAGGGGCCGCGCCTGTCCAGGCCCTCGTCACCTGCGATCCCGTTGCTGGTGCGTTTGGCCCCTGCGGAGGGGCCTGGGCGACCGTCACTGTCACGGCCGGTTGTTGCTGCGTCAACTGCCGCACGTGGTCTGTGAGGGTCACCAGTTGCCCTGCCATTTCCCGCAGCGGTTGCTGCAGGAGTTGGTTCTCCGCGGCCGTCGGCGCCGTCGCATCTGCCCCCGTGTCCCCGGCCGATGATCTAGTTCGGGCCAAACTCTGTGTACACACACACTACAAAAGTCAGCTCTAGACTTCACTAGCAGCAGTCAACCGCCTATTGAGAGAAAAGGGCCTGTACTCCCCCCCCCTCCGATCACTCGCGTTCTACTCTCCTATGCCCTACCCATTTCATTCCCTTGTAGCTAAGTGAGGTATCTCCGTGGATGTCGGGCACTGAACTATTGTGATTAAAGAATGTCTCTGATACCATCTTAAACTGTCACGCCCCGGGGGTTTCATTCAGCGGAACCAGTCAACGAAGAAGTTTCGTTTTGCGTATAAATTTTTTTTTGAAATTCCTTCCTCCCGGGTGCGTGCCCGGACCCGCCGCATATACAAAATCACCCTGCAAACGGACAGAGTCTCCTCTGTATATGCACGGCGTCGCGGCTAATACAACATGCAATCATAGCAGTTTATTCAATCACAACAGTTCACAACACTTACACATACACAACAGAACAATTCTCAAGGCCGACCAATTTGAAAGGATAAATCCACAGTTTTAAAAGCGGCGCCACCCAGCATCCAGATTTTCTAAAATAGTTTCGAAAACCATAAATCCACAGAGTTTTTAAAACAGTGCCCACACGACACTCAGGTCTTGAAATCCGTTTTCTAAAATCCATAAGTCCACAAGATTTTGAAAACGGTGCCCACACGACACCCAAGTTTTGAAAATGATTTCACAATTCCTTTTTGTTTTTCTTTCTTTTTTTTTGAAAAACGGCCGAATAGAGATAAGAAATAAATCAGCATCCACATAACTAGAGAGAGAAAATATCGACATCCACACCGACCCCACGAGGGTATCGAGAACCACACAATAGTCTACAAGTAGTAAATGAAATGCGAAAAAAAGGAGAAAAAATACAGTCTGAGGTCACAATGGACCCAAAAGCTCCTGACCCGGCCTCACCGTCGCCTAGCTCTCACCCCTGAAGGAACCTGTCACGGAGTGGGAAGTCAGCGACCCGATAATACTAATCATAAAGCAGGAAAAAGTAGTAAAGCCAACCGTAAGACTATCCGGAGCAACCGCCCTCCCAAGAGGGAAAGTAAACCACGAACACCAGCAAAACATGACCACCCTCCCAAGAGGGAAAGTAAACCACGAACACCTGCAAAACCCGACCACCCTCCCAAGAGGGAAAGTAAACCACGAACACCTGCAAAACCCGACCACCCTCCCAAGAGGGAAAGTAAACCTGACCACGTCGAGCATCTACGTCGACGGGTCGCACCACTCACAAAGAGCCACGAACACCTCTAACACCTGACCACGTCGAGCATCTACGTCGACGGGTTGTGTAAAGTACCGGGGCTTTGGATAGCGCGCCGACCACACTGATGGCTTGGAGCAGAGAGTTGCCTTGGGCATGTTGCATCTGAGTTCACAGTTGATGCCGGGTTGATTCGGATCAACGCGGAAGCTCCAGCTCGATTCGGGGTTTTTCCGGGCTTTGTAGGCCGATTGAGGATGAGATTGGGAATTTCCGACTTCACCGTGGAGTGTCGGAAACTCAGGAACACTTGGAACACGTGTATTTTCAGATTACAGCGAGGTTCGGGAGGTTCCGGACTGACGCGGAGGACCCGGAGGCAAAAAGTGAGTCGGAACTGGCAATTTTGGAGCCGGTAATTGATTTGAGCACCCCGACTCAACGGATGAGCTTTTTGAAGAGAAAAAGCTGTGAACACGTGTATTTTCGATTTACAGCGAGGTTCGGGAGGTTCCGGACTGACGCGGAGGACCCGGAGGCAAAAAGTGAGTCGGAACTGGCAATTTTGGAGCCGGTAATTGATTTGAGCACCCCGACTCAACGGATGAGCTTTTTGAAGAGAAAAAGCTGTGAGCGCGTGTATTTTCGATTTACAGCGGAGTTCGGGAGGTTCCGGGCAGCGGCGGAGAGCCCGAAGGCAAAAAGTGAGTTGGAGTTGGATTTTTGGGAATTAATTAATTAGTTAATTAATTAAATAAAGCTTTTGCTTTATAAAAGCTTCCACCTCTCCCTCTGCAGCAGAGAAAGAAAGAAAAGGAAGAAAGAAAGAAAGGAAAAGAAAAGAGAGGAAAAGGAAGAAGAAGAAGAGGAAGGAAAGGGCTTTTGAGGCATTCATGGATTTTTGGACTCGCCGTTGGAGTCCGTGTGAAGCTCGTGGGCGTGCGACGTGCGACGACGAGGTAAGCAAAATTCAGATTTTTGAGGTTTTCTCGGGTTTTTGAGCTTTGAGGATGTTTAATTGGTTTTTAAAATGCTAAAAATTGGATTTTTGGATTAATTGGATTGTTGGGGATTTTTCGGTTTTATTGGGGGTCTTTTCAGATTTTTGCCGTCGCCGACGGCCGCGCGCGCGCGCAACGGCGCACGCGCGGCGCCAGGGTGCTGCTGTTGGCAGCACCCTGCGGCGACATGCCGCTGGGCGCGGCGCCACGTGTAGCAAAGGGCGGCACGCGGCGCTGCCTGGCCGCGCGCAGGCGCGCGCGGCAGGGCCGCGCGCGGGTGCGCGCGGCACTGCCTGGCCGCGCGCAGGCGCGCGCGGCAGGGCCGCGCGCAGGGGCGCGTGGCACTTCCTGGCCGCGCGCGGCCGCGCGCAGCGCAGCGGGCTGCGCGCGGGCCTGCGCGCATCGCAGCGGGCTGCGCGCGGGCCTGCGCGCAGCGCCGCAGGGCGCCGCGCGCAGCGCCGCAGGGCGCCGCGCGCAGCGCCGCAGGGCGCCGCGCGGCGCGCTCCGGCACCGCGCTGCGGGTCGCTGCGTGGTTTGGCGCCGTGCGGCGGGCCTCCCTCGTCGCGCGGCTGGTTTTTCGCCGCTCGGCGTGCTCCCGGACGGCGGGCGACTCCTCGGTTTGCGTGCCGGCGCCGTGTTTTCGCCGTCGGAGCCCGTTGGTCGCCGTCGGCCGCTGTTTTCGCCGTCGGCCGCGGTGTTCGCCGTCGGCTGCTGCTTTTTCGCCGTCAAGCAGATTTTGAGCAGTTTTCGCGAGCAGGTTGCGAGCAGTTTTCGCGCTGGCTTTCGCGCAGGTTTTCGCTGTTTTTCGCAAGCCGTTTCTTGCTGTTTTCGCGAGCAGTTTCGCGAGCGGTGTTCGGGCAGTTTTTCGCGAGCGGTTTTCGCAGGATTTTCGCAAGCTGATTTTTGAGCTGTTTTTCGCCGTCGGGCGCTGGTTTTCGCCGACGGAGCTGTTTTTCGCCGCCGCGTGCTGTTTTTCGCCGTCGGGCGCTGGTTTTCGCCGACGGAGCTGTTTTTCGCCGCCGCGTGCTGTTTTTCGCCGTCGGGCGCTGGTTTTCGCCGACGGAGCTGCTTTTCACCGCCGCGTGCTGTTTTTCGCCGTCGGGCGCTGGTTTTCGCCGACGGAGCTGTTTTTCGCCGCCGCGTGCTGTTTTTCGCCGTCGGGCGCTGGTTTTCGCTGACGGAGGCTGTTTTCGCCGACGGAGGCTGTTTTTCGCCGTCGGATGCTCGGTTTTGACCGTTTTGATTGATTTTGCGATTTCTTCGCTTCTGGCAGCTTGCGGTGGGGTTTTTAGCTTCCGCCGGGGGCGGTTGTGGGTTTTTCCGTCGCGTTGACCCGCCGGCTTGTTTCGGGACATCCGCAGAGCGCGCGGTCGTGTGGTTGGACGCAGCGTGCTCCGTTTTGCGTGCGGACCTCGTGGAGGCAAGGTAAGTCCCGCTGAGCCCAATTGCAAGTGTCGACAAGCAATTGGTGGCATTCTGAGGTGGGTTGGTTTTCTCTCCAAGTCTACGGACTTCCTTCTAATTCTATTGTGATAGGATTGCATGCTAGTTTAAGTGTTTTCTTGGAACTTAACTAGCACCCCCGTCATATGTGCATGTGTTTGACCAGACCAATAGAGAACCTTAATCTGGGCTAGGTTCTTTTATGTTTTAGACATCCCACACCGTGCATATCCTTCTGGACATAGTGTTCCTCGCCCGGGTAGTGGGCTGAGTGGTCTGAGTGTTGTGGGACGGGTGTTGCACTCGGGCCCGGGGGGCCGAGTGGGGTCTGGTGGCTGGGTTAGGCCAGTGTTAGTGTTTTGGGGAACCGTTTTAGTTAAACGGTGGTCCCGGGGTTTTCCTTTCCGTTGTTCTTCTCGTCACCACCCTGTTGTGATCGTGGTGCACGTGTGTTAGCAGGACCTTGAACCCAGAACCTTTTTGGATGAATACATGATTTTAGTCAGCCAATGTTTCTTCCAAGCCTCGCAAGGTTGCCTGAGTCTGTTCTTGTGTGATAGGACGAGGGCATTAGCTCTTCGAGGTTTGGGCATAAAACTTGATTTCAAAGGGTTTTCCTAAAAAGACTAAAAATCACTAATAAGATGGATTTCTCTCAGATCGAATGGTTTTCTGAAATAAATGACATGGTTTCTTATAAACTTATCCACCCGAGCGGATTCGAGTGATCTGGGTTCTAAGGGCTGTTTTCTTTCTTGGGGACGTAGATGTTAGTCCCCCGGGGTTTCGGACCCTTCGCAGATCTGGCCGTGGAGTAGCTCCGGCCGTGTGTTGTGTGTTGAGTTCAGTGGGGTGTTGTTGAGGGAGCCGTTGGGAGAGACGGTGGTCCCAGCCGAGTAGTACTTTCGTTGAGTGGGTCAGTGTTGTGAGAGTGAGTCGTGGAGGGTTCTCCGACTGAGTTGTGCTTTGAGCATCGGGATACCGATCTGTTTGATCGAGGACTATAGCCTGCAGGAGCCACTTGTGAGACAGTGATACTGATGTGATACTTGAGTTCGGTGGGGTCGCACCCCTCGAACCACGCCCCGGGTGCGTTGATGATTTCGAGCCTGATGAGGCTGCGATGATGATACCGAGCCTGACGAGGCTGCGATGATGCGCCTAGTTCATATACTAGAGGTCGCTTGATACCCCTGGCCGAGCTACCATGGGGTCACTGTGTGAGATATCGAGTTTGTCCGTTTGGACACCCTGGTTGATACACCAGGGGGCGCAGGCTTGACTCGACTGGACCCTGTGGGGCAGTCGCTGAGATTTGGGTTACACTGAGAGAGTGATGGCGTAGCATATGTCATAGTAGAGCGTCTTGGGCTTAGTACTTGTGACATATTGTCAGCAGTGAGTGACTGCATACCATCATCCTTAGTCTCTTCCTTTTGAGCATAGTAGATAGAGGCATGATAGCTGTAGATTCTTTTCCAGCTTATTTATATTATCATCAGTCTCTTCTCTATCTTCTGCCTCTGGTAGACTTAGTGGGCAGACCGTGGTTCTTGGAGACGGTACCCACTGAGAACTACTGTAGGATGTAGTTCTCACACCCTCTGTCGGTGACAGGTTGCTGAGGCTTTCTTCCGTTCCTGCTGGGCTTGACTGGACGGACCGAGGACAGGGAGTCGCGTGATAGTTCCCTACCAGCATTGTTACTTTAGAGAGAGGTAGATGTACCATCCCGGATTGTGGGAGTTGGTTTTGTTTCCTGTTTAGCTATCTCCCATTTGGATTCGTAGATGTTGTATAGGCGGACTTCTTTTTGTATCTTCTGATTTTGGGAGATAGGCTATGTGTTGTTGCAACTTTTTAGTTGTGAAATTTTATAGTACAGCTTTTTATCCGCTCTGATATCTGTGTAGCTGTAGTTTTGTCTTTTGCAGGCTAGACGCTTCGTCTGTACGGCAGTTTCCGTACAGATGGCGGATCTGTTAGCGAGCCCGGGTCGCAGTTTCGACCCCGGGCCGTGACAGGTTGCACCGCTCGCACCTTGGCGCCTCAAAACCCCACAACTACGGGGGCCCCACTACGTCACCTCGTGGGTTTACACGGGTCATAGATCACTTTTTCGGAAAAGCGCACCCTTTGCGGTGGCCAAACCGCGGGTGCGCGTGCTGCAGCCTCGTGCATAGTAACCAATAATACCGTACATAATCAAGTAGCGAGAATCATAGAGACTATCAACCACATATAATCAAATAACGAGAATCATAATGACTATCAACCACATATAATCAAATAACGAGAACCATCATGACTATCAACCACATATATTCATATAACGAGAACCATCATGACTATCCACAATATCGCAGTTAAACGCACAAATAGAGTTAATCACAAGTGTCGGAAATGCCATGCTAAGTCTCCAAATAAAACCCACAACATGGTAAACATGAAAATAGCGATAGTGCGCATAAAGGGATTCTAAGAGTGTACCCACCTGAAACGCGAAGAATAAGGTGTGCGGAAAACTCTAGTTAAAACACTCCCACCTTGTGCCCGAAAAGAACTACAGTAAGAAAGTAATGTTAAAAACATCGTCGCGGTCAAAAACACTCAGAAACAGGGCAAATAGGGCCAAAAACCGAGCTTCTGGATCCTTTTCTGAATACTGGTGCAGGAAACCAGGCGTGGACCGGGTCCACGACAGCAGGCGGCCGCGGCGCGGGCCGGGTGCACGCTGCAGCAGTGGACCACTGCGGCTTGGGCCGGGCTGCGCACGGGCTCGGGCGTGCACCGGGTTCACCGCTCCCCGCTGCGGTGACGAGCACCGGGTGCACGCCTAGGGCGTGCACCGCGCGGCCTGGCGCACCCATTCCGTGCGCCGGGTCTGCGGCCCCGGGCCACGGAGGCGTGCGCCGGGTGCACGCCGGTCCGGTGGACCGCGCGGCCTGGCGCACGCATCCGTGCACCGGGTCTGCGCCCCCGGGCCGCGGAAGCGTGCGCCGGGTGCACGCGGGCGCGGTGGACCGCGGCCTGAACCCCTGTTGATGAATAGTATTCCGTCCCCCTTTTTCGGCTCCGGTTGCGACCCCGCAATCACGGCGGCTGCGGCGATGACTCCGTGAACACGGTAACGGTGGCGGCGGCCTCCCGTTTAACCACGGCGGCGGCGGCCTCCCGTTTAGTACCAAACTTGCCTCGCACGCGACCCGACAAAAGGGAAACCTCATACCGTAAGACCACGGAAAGACCCAAAATGCTCACCTTGTTTTCGCCGGTAAGGGAGGAAAAAGGAGGATCGTTCCGCTCCCGTTCGCCGGGTTCCGCAGGACGTGCGATCGTCCTTCCTTCTCCCCGTCTCGTCGCCTCAGTTCCTCACGTCCACAGTTGAAAAGAGAGAAACAAGAATTGGGGTTCCCTGTAGTAACCATGATTTTAAAATCTAGAATTCAGGTTTAAATAATTTCCAGAATTATTTAAATAGCAAAAATTGGTAGATAGTAGTGCAACAGTGGTCCTAAAATATCGACTTTTGATCGGGGTCTGATCTGGAAAATCCGAGATCACCATTGCGATCGTCTCGTCGAAACATAGAAGTTTCATATTCATATGTTTTCGATCCGACGGTCGGATCTTCCAGAAATCAGAAATCAAAAAGCGGGCCCCGCGACTTAAAGTGAATAGTAACCCTCGGTTTTTAATCCCTCGCTTTCACTAATGGCCGAACCACTATCTAGAGTTTTAACCTAGAGGTATGAGTAATGGATCCTAGCTATTTTCGACGTTCTGAGCGCAATGACACTGACGGATTTCGCGTTTGGCCACCCGGGTGCATCGAAGTGCGTGCCACGCGCTATATTGAGTCAACTTTATGGAACGACTTTTAATCCGGGCGTCGAACAAACCAAACAAACACGCTACCTGACAGGTCTCGACGAGCCGGACGTCGTGGCGAAGTCCGCTTCGCAAAACGGCGACCGGATTGTCTCGAATTGCGTGAAAGGTGCCGAAAAAGTGGGTATTTTTGAAGAAACCTTAATATTTTATGTAGCTAAATTAGTGGGATTAATACTATGAGGTGTTGGGTGCAAAATGCATCTACAGGAGGGACCATGGAGTCTAGGTTAGCTTGTATAGGGATCTTTTGCAAAATGCAAATTCTATGCATTAAACCCTTGTGACTTTTGGGCTTCCTCGGGGGGGGGGGGGTTACAAGAGGGGCTCTTGGGATTTTTCTAACTCCCAAGAGTAACTCCTCTTAAGCCTCGGATGCTGGGGTGGCCGAGAGAGATCACCCCATTGAGAGGAACTCGAGAAAGAGAGAGATTGAGAAAAATTTGGAGAAGGAAGAAACTTGGATCAAGTTACTTCAAGGTTGGACCTAAGGAAGTCTGAGGGCTTCTCTGTGAAGCCTCAACTGAGCCATGGGTTTCCCGTCGCCGAGCGCCGCCGCGCGCCGCCGCGGCCACCCTTTCTTCTTCCTATTCTCCGGCAAGTCCGGCGCCGCCGCGCGTGCCCGCCTCCGGCCAACCACCTAGCTAGCACCAGGGGACCAAGAGGATCATGTTGATCCATCTTGCGCCGGCCCGGGCCTCGCCGGCCGGAAATCGCCATTAATGGTGGCCGGAAAACATGGAGCTTGGAGAATTTGATCTCCGGCTATCGCCGGAGCTCCGTCAAATGGGAAAATGGCCCAGGTAAGTTCTATTGGTCTGTAGGAAGCCCCCCATCCATTTGCATGCGGATTCTAACGTATGGTTTAGCGTAACCAAAGTTGCACCACTTTGGTCCATGTTTTGGCCGAGCTCCCCTCCGGCCGCCGCTGCTGCCCGCGCTGCCGGCCACCACCACGGGAGGCATGGGGGAGTCTAGAGGACTCATTCGGTCCAAGTTGTTGGGTCTCAAAAGCCTCCGGTTGAGTTCCACCATTAATGTCCACCGAGCTCGGGTGAGGTTGGCCGCGGGTTGTCGTCGTCGCCTCCCGTTGCCGTTCAAACTCCCAGGTAAATCCCTAAACCTTGTATGCTTTTTCTCCTTCAAGTTGGAGGTCCCCTAGTTGCCCTGTACAGAGATCGAGCTCGGGCAAGAGCTTAGTTATTAGTTAATACATTATGCCCACTAGGTGTTTGATAAAATGTTTCAAAGAATTTCTGATTAAAATTAGAGTTAGATTTGTATATAAAAGTTGTTGGTGAACATCCCCTGAGCTCCGTGCTCACTTCAGATCAAATTTATTCTGAGTGGATGTGGGTGTGGTGCTTTGTCTAAATGTTAGAGAGCAAGGAGCTCGGATCTGGTTGATCCGTCGATTTTGGACTGAAACTAGGGTAAGCCCTAGGGTGTTGGCACTGTCCAGAGACACTTTTATATACAAAGTTCGTCTGGTTGACGATCGGATTAAAAGATATAGAGAAATCAACTTTTTTTAGTAATGTTGGAACAAAACTAAGTTTCGGGCTGTTAGCGAAGCCGCGATAGTGTGTCCTAGGCTAATTCGGGGTCACTGGACGCGATGCTCGCGTTAAAAACTGATTTTGAAGATTCGGAGAAACAAAAATTCATTTTGGCTAGGTTGGAAGAATATTTTATGGCCCGAAGTTTTCCTCGGGTCCCGTGCTGCCGCAAATTGGTGAGCACGGTGTTCAGCAAGATAAATGTCACCTGCTGGAAGTGACGGTTCGTTAAAATGAATCTCCAGTTGAAAGAACGAGCGAAAACAGTGCCCAAACTGGCACTAAAAGTGAAAATTTAAAAGCCCTAGGGGTCTAGATGCAAAAGTCACATCATTTACTGGTTAGTAAGTTGATTCCTGAACCTTAATTCACATTCAGGGTTATTCGGTAGCATATGGTGTGCTGAGCGTACAGTTGGTTCAGTTTGGCCGCCTGCGTTATATCAGGTGGGTTATCTTCGGTCCGGGCTTTATCAGTTCGGCCCTCTGTGTACGGTATTGGTTGGACTCCTGTTTTTGGTAACCTAGTTTATCTTGAGCCTGTCTGCCTTTGGTTGCAATATATATTACTGTTAGTTGCTTTGACTGATTGGCCATTTCGTAGTTGCACTCCTATGCTTGATTATTATATTGATCTACCAATGCTTGAGCCTGCCTTCCTTTGATTCAGTTATTTGCTACGTCATACCTGCTTTATGCCTGATTATGATCTTCTTTAGTGATCTTTACCATATCTGCTGATTAGTTGTTTCCAGTGGTTATATTATTGCTCTACATATTGCCATGCCTGTTTGGTCATCTGATAGTTGAGCTTGCTTCCTTGTTGTTCGCCTGTTATGCTGCTAAATACATGATCTTCTAAAATAAATATTTTTACCAAGCCTTGTAGGGTAGCCTGAGTCTGTTCTTGTTTGATAGGACAAGGGCAACACTCTACGAGGTTTGGGACCCATTGTTTTCAAAGGTTTTCTTAAAAACATGTGTTTAGTTGCATAAGGGGTTAGTCTGTCTGATTGGTTGTTAGATGTTGAGCTACGCCTGTTATCAGTTCTATTCTGCCTTACATGATTATTCTTAGTGCCTCTGGTATTTATATCTTATCTTGGAACATTTCCATGGTTGATGAGTAAGCCTGTTTGTCCTGTCGATCAAATGATACACTGCTGAGCACATAGATTTGTTTAACTGATGTTTTTACCGAGCTTCGTAGGGTCGCCGGAGTCTGTTCTTGTTTGATAGGACAAAGGCAATTGCTCTGCGAGGTTTGGAAACCCAAGCTTCGTAGTGTCGCCTGAGTCTGTTCTTGTTTGATAGGACGAGGGCAATGCTCTTCGGGGTGTGGACTTTTCAAAACAGTTTTCTTAAAAATATGTGTTTAAGTTTTGTATTATTTGGTTGGTCTGCATGATTGAGTTGAGTTTTTCGGTTGAGCTTATGCTGAGTTGAGATTTGCCTTGGTCTTGCATATGAGTTGAGATTCAGTTGATTTGGTTATTGCATGCTAGTGGGGATTTCCCGGCTTGTTGCCGATTACCCGGTCAGTGGACCGCCAGTTTGAGCATTTGCACATGATTCGCCCGCACCGTTGTTCTTCACGTACACCAGCGGACTGATCCCCCGTAGCGGTGTACTTTACCGGTAAAGTGGTTAGCTGAGGCAACCCGTGACCCTAGTTTGGGGAATGTCAACCAGGTGGTGCCAAGTGGGCAGCCTTGCCTGAGGTCTTGTGAAGGCCAATATGGTAGCTTGTGATTGGGTCTTTGTGTTTTCATCTATTTGATGCATGTGTTGTTAAGTTGCTTTAACATGATTCTTTGATTCTTTGATCTGGCTTCTAGTTATCTACCTTTATATGATTCTATGTGATGCCTCTGATTATAGTTTCATTGTTATCTTGCTGATTGTCCTAACTCCTTGATGCGTTGATTATCCTGATACATGTTTGTCCTGTTTTAAATTCTGCTAAAATTATCTCTTATGCTCGTACCCAGATTATAAGTTTTGCTTTCTTTACAGCACCAGTTATATATCTGCTTTACCCTAACCCCTGATCTATTACTATCCTCTAGCATTGTATACCAGTAGGTACGATCTGCTATTTCTCGGCTCGTCGTGCCCACTGGGATATACTCCGGTGTATCTCACACCCTCGGGTGACTGTTTTTCAGGCCGAGCGGGTGCTGGGATGTCGGGACGTGTTGGTGAGATTCCGTGTTAGATGTTGACCCTGGACAGCCGAAAGTTCATGTATTATTTGATGTTAAAGGAAAGAGTTGTAATTCAGATGTAAATAATTGTAAAGTTAATTATAACTTTTGCTTGTAGTTGTACGTAGTTAGTACTCTGATGATTGTTGCCAAGCTAGCCGTGCATATATAGAAAAGGCTCAATTCCATTGGGGATTGGGACTCTTATATATATGTGGCGGTCTGTCATTGCCCTGGTTGTTTTTGCAACTCTGATTTAAAAAAAAAAAAAAAAAATTATACACTAGTTTTTGGACTCGGGGCGTGACATTCCCCCCCCCCGCACGCACCCAGATTAGACTTAACGCCCAAATGAAAAACCGGGAAAAAAACCCTAAATCCCCAAACCACAACTAAAATTAGTCGGGATGCAACTAGGGGTCTAGATTACCCCGAAAAACGTGCCGATCGCCTGCACAGCTTTCGATGCGCCCAAACTGATGGTAAAACTTCAAAATTTATTTCTGGGAGATCCCAGGGTCGGAATTCAAATCCGATTGCGCCACCGTTCACCGTTTTGCGAGCTCTACCATCTAAAAATACCCGCCAACCCCGACGATCCGCCCAGAAATTCTCAAATTTCAACCCTCCCTTAACAACTGAAAATATTCAATTAGGACCCAAAACGGAAAACCGAAAGGTCGAGGTACCACCAAATAAATAAAATAACCCACTGACATAAAAAGATGAAAGTCCGATCATAGCAGGATCCCGTCCGATCACCTCGAAAAGCGTGTCGGCCACTTAGCACGGATTCCGATGCACCACTCGAAGGCAACCACTTTGACCCCCATCCCGGGAGATCCGTAAATCGGAATCCGAATCCGTTCGCTTTGCCGTCCTCCGTTTTTCGAGCTCAATCGCAGAAAAATTCTCGCGGTCCAGGCCAGTCCATTGCAAAAAACACAGTGAAAAGTTTTCCTAACAATCCCGTCATAAAAAAAATAAAAGGGAGGTATACAGGGGCAAGGGAACGCCAGGACTCTACATTATATGCACGGCGTCACATTTACAACAACATTCTTTAACCACACAATCACAGTGAACATAGCAAGGAAGAGTAATTCCATTTAATCACATCAAGAGGTAAGCTACGGGTTTGCAAACGGTGTCCACCTGACACCCAGTCTTTCCAAAATGTCTACACATTCACGATAAAGCGGCTACATCTTTTTGTAAGGATAAATCCAGAGATTTTCCAAGATTGTGCCCACACGACACTTGGTTTTTAGAAAGCGTTTTCGAAACCTTTGTTTAATGTAAAACGGCCGCAAGAATTCATAACAGTATGTCAAAATCCACAGTGTCAGCTAATTAACTATCCAACATCCAATATGATCCACAATCAAGCAAATTAAACTAACAGTTAGACTAGGAAGAGAAATGAGACAAACCAAAATAAGAATAACGTAGCAAAGTCTCATGCGGCTATGGTCCTCTAGACGCTGCCTCACCACCGTCCCGGTTACTACACCTAGTCGGACCTGTCACAGTGTGGGAAAGTCAGTGACAAATAAAGTAGATGTTTCAAACAATTAACAGTAACTTTAAAACAAACGAAATACACCGGAACCTTTCGCTTTTCCTCCTCATGAGTCCACATCACTTGATTTAATTACATTGTACCTGTCGGGGAGTCGATGATCTCCCCTCGTGAACATTTACTTTACTTACGTGATGCCTTTAACTGTCACGCCCCGGGGGTTCAAACGCGCGGAAGAAGAGCCACCGACGCTCCCAAACCAACGTCATATTTTTTTTTTTTGAAATCAATTCCGTCCCGGTGCGCGCCCAGACCCGCCGCATATACAAATTCACTCTGCAAACGGGCAGAGTCTCCTTTGTATATGCACGGCGTCCTGACTACAAAGTACATCTCATTCAAGCTTTAACCACACTAGATCAAGGCACAGACACATACAACATGCATTTCATACATTCTACCAACTTTCACACGTAGAAAAGGGGCCGACTGTTTTAAAAGGATAAAACCACAGAGTTTTGAAAGCGGTGTCCACCCGACACCGAGTTTTACAAAATCCGTTTCAAAGCCACATAAATCCACAGAATTTGAAAACGGCACCCACTCGGTGCCTGATTTTATAAAGCTGTTTTCGAAATCACATAAATCCCACAGAGGTTTAAAACGGTGCCCACACGACACCCACGTTTTCAAAACGGTTTTTGCAAACGGTTTTCCTTGATTCTTGTTATAGTTTAAAATGCCCAAGTAAAGAGAAAAGGACATCATTCATTTAACAGTTATAAAAAGAAAGGACAACATCCACGTCGATCCCACGGGGGTATCGCAATCCACGTCTAGCTATCATGAATAATAAAAGAGCAAGGAGATAGAGTCAACTGTATCTGCAGTCTCTAAGAGTCAGAACAGAGCTCACACGGCCTCACCAGTGCCCTAGCACTCGCCCCTGGACGAACCTGTCACAAAGTGGGAAGTCAGTGACTATAAAGAAATAGTAAGAGCATAAAGGCTATAAAACGGGCAAACCACTGACGACCGGAGCAACCCCCGCCTCAAAGTAACCAACAGTGTGCAACCCTGTGTAAAAACAAACCGGGCACCTCCCCAGGCAACCACACCGAGAACCTACCTCGGAAACCCCTACCGAGCACCCGCCTTGGCCGCCGAGCACCCGCCTCGGCATCACCGCTCACACCCCCCACCCACGAGGGCCCCCATCAGGTCACCGTCACGTGGGGTACAGGTCAACGTACCACTTTTCCGAAAAAGCACACCCTTGCAGAGGCCAAGCCGCCGGTGTGTGTGCAGTAACACGAGCCTCATAATCAAGTAATTAGATGAATAATTAAATAAACAGTGTAAACAGGGTTAGCGAAGTCAACAGTAAATATTTTAGAAATCCACCTTTGCTCGAACATGCATCTTACAACTAACACCCTTTCCCAACTGACCCTGGAGAAAGTACCCACCTTGAAAGGAGACCGGCGTTTGGTTCGTCCGCGTTTGTGTGTCTGCCGAGTCCACAGCGTCCCGCGACCCTGAGGAAGCGAAGACTAAGACCTGGTGATCAAAAACACCTTACGACGACTCCGGCAGAAAACGGGAAAACGACAAGTTCCTAAAACCCCATGCGCGAAGTTCCCGCACGACGACGATGACCCGGGCGGCGCACGCCCCGTATGCGGACAGCTCCGCGCGGCCCTGCCCTGTCGGCGGCGGCCCCGCGCGGCCTCAGCACGCGCGGGTGCCCCACCTGCGGGCGGCCCCCGCGTTGCGCAGGTCCGTGCAGAGTGCTGTCCGTAGGCACGGGTGGCCCCGCGCGGCACCAGCCGGCGCGGGCGCCCCACCTGCGGGCGGCCCCGCGAGGCACCGAGCCGCGCGGGCGCGCTGCCCGCAGGTGCGGGCGACCCCGCGCGGCGCCAGCCCGCGCGGGCGCCCCTCCTGCGGGCGGCCCCGCGCGGCACCGAGCCGCGCGGGCGCGCTGCACGCAGGTGCGGGCGACCCCGCGTGGCGCCAGCCCGCGCGGGCGCCCCACCTGCGGGCGGCCCCGCACGGCACCGGTCCGCGCAGACGCGCTGCCCGCAGGCGCGGGTGACCCCACGCGGCGCCAGCCCGCGCGGGCGCCCCACCTGCGGGCGGCCCCACGGGGCACCGATCCGCGCGGGCTCGCTGCCCGCCGGTGCGGGCGACCCCGCGCGGCCCCAGCCCGTGCGGGCGCCCCCACCTGTGGGCGGCCCCGCGCAGCTCCGATTCGCGCGGGCGTGCTTCCCACAGGCGCGGCGACCCCGCGCGGCCCTAGCTCGCGCGGGCGCCCCACCAGCGGGCGGCCCCGCGCGGCACCGGTCCGCACGGGCGCGCTGCCCACAGGCGCGGGCGACCCCGCGCGGGCGCCCCACCTGCGTTCGGCCTAGCGCGACATCGATCCGGGCGGGCGCGCTGCCCGCCGGTGCGGGCGACCCCGCGCGGCCCCAGCCCGCGCGAGGGCCCCACCTGTGGGCGGCCCCGCGCGGCGCCGATCCGCGCGGTCGTGCTGCCCGCAGGCGCGGCGACCCCGCGCGGCCCCATCCCGCGCGGCCCCATCCCGCGCGGGTGTCCCGCCTGCGGGTGGCCCCGCGACGGCGGCAGCCGCCTCGACGGCGGCGGCGGCGGCGGCGGCGATCTCCGTTCTCGAAACGACCGACAAAACCCAAGAAATTTACGAAACCTAAAACAAGAGCGGTAAAGACTCACCTTGATTCGCGAGAGATGGAGGAGAAGGATCGTCCACCTCCTTCCTTTTCCCCCCTCCGGATCGTAGAGTTCTGCGTCGTAGAAATCTCGAGCGAGAGCGAAAAGGGTTGGGTTCCCGTTCCTTTCCTCTCCCTCTTTCTGATCGCGCCTCTGCTAACCTAGCCGCACGATCAAGGTTTCCTGAGTACGAAGAAACCCAAAGAACCCTAAGTCCAGCTTATAAACCCAATCCAACTAAAGCAAAAACAGCGGCTAAAAGTTACCTCGAAAAGCGTGCAGATCATCCGCACGGATCCCGGAGCGTCTAAAAGATCACAAACTTCAAAATTAAATTCTGGGAGATCCCGGGGTCGGAATTCAAATCCGATCGTGCCACCCTTCCCCGTTTCGCGAGCTCTAACACCTAAAAAATACCCGCGAGCCCCGACGGACTGTCCAGAAAACACGAATTAATTAGCCCCTCAGCCGGACCGCTACAAGTGAAGTAAAAGGAAAAAACCAAATAAAAGGGCGGTTCTTACATTAACCCCTTCACGGTGCTAGTGCGGCACTTATAGCTGGCGTGAAGAGGTCCCCACCCGACACTTTCACTTTTGTGGGGTACACGGGTCATTCAAACCACTTCTCCGGAAAAGTACACCCATGCGGAGGCCAATCCGCCTGTGTACGTGTAAGCATCCAAGAACATGATAGCCGAAACCGGCGTGTAACAATCACCGCGACACTTAGTCGCCACAGTTAATAACAGAAGAAATGGTACATATTCATGCGAAAGGTTAAATCAATTGAAACATCTCATCTACTTTATTAGACAGGTTATTATACTTTTTACGATGACATATTGCACTTACTACAAAGGGTACCCACCTGGTTGCGGAAAGATCGGAGCACTTGGATCTTTAACACACTCCCGCTGCACACTTGGACCTAAAGAAGTCCCCAAAAACGATAATTAATAAAACTCACTAACACCGCGAAAACGTAAATCCAAAACTAACCCCACGACGAAAACCCAAAAACGGTGCTGTGATGACCTGGATCTCTGCAGAGCTATGGTAGAGTCATTGGTGACATCCGGGGAGCCTGTACTGTGTGTTGGAGGTGTTAGTGCACCAATTGGACACAAGTGGCGGACTTCGGGCTTAATGGATCACGTGGGTGATCAGTGGACTCCGTCGGATCTTTAGAAGTGGCTTCGCGCGAAGCGGATATTAAAAATGGGCTCAGCGCGAAGTTTGGACCAAGGAACACCTTTTCGGATGCCTTTGGCAAATTTTGGAGTTAGAATTTGGCAAATCGGACATCAAATTCGGATTCAGCGCGCGAAAACGGTCAAAATGGACTACCCACTTGTTATTTTTGAGCACCGGTTACTGTTCATGCCGGAATAGTGATTCCGGCGGCTGGCGGGCAGCACCGGCGGCGGCGGGCAGCGGCGGAGCAGCCGCGGGCAGCGCGGCGGGCAGAGGCGCGGGCCGCCCGGTCCACGCGGCGGGCGTGCACCGGGGGCTGGACGCGTGGCGGCTCGGGAGTGGGCCGGTCCGCGGTGCGCGGTCTACGGAGAGAGCGGGGCGCACGGTGGACCGGGGTGGACACGTGGCGGCCGGTGGTTGGTGCGGTGTAGCGCGCTCGGTGCACCGAACGGGTGCGGGTGGCCTCGGGGCGCGTGCCCGGCAGGGTTGGCAGGCGGCGCTGGCAGGCGGAACGTGGGCGCTGACCGCGGTTTCCCGCGCGTTGGGGGCGCCACGTGTCGATCCCCAGGGGTGGCCACGCGGCGCAGCGGGAGTGGTGGCTCCCGCTGTTGCCTGTTTTGTGGGCAACGTGGAGGCCCAGGAAGAATTCGCGCGTGAACAGTGTTGGGCCGGGCCCAACACTGTAGCAGCCCGAAAACTCCCGGCGCCCGAAACTTGGGACAGGTTGGGAATTTTTGGATTTGTTTCTTCCAGCATATAAATAGGCCGAGTTCAGCACTGAAGAACTTCTTCTCTGCGCGGATTTTCACAGTGCCACCTTCACAAGAAATCTTCATCTCCCAGAGCCGGATCCATCTGCAGATTCCAGGATTTTTCGGCGGCACGTATCCCGAGGTTTGCATTTTTACGGCGCGGCACGACGCTCCTTCGTTTATGATCTTCTTCGTCGCATTTTGGTGCGAGGACTCCCCCGGCTTACTCCGACCTCCGATTGAGGCGATTCTTGCGCCGTTGGACTCACGACAGGTAAGGCTTTGATATTCATGTTTTGAGCTCCTCCTCATTTCGAGTTTATCTTGGAGTTCCCCGAGCTTCCATTTGACTCTTTTTCTTGGGCTGAGTTTTGGACAGCAATGTGGTATTTTGGCCATATCTTTACGCACAGGCATCGGATTGGGGTGATTCAAAAGGCGTTTTGCATCTACACATCACGAGGAATATCCCTAAATTTTCTTGGAATTTTCTGGGCACTTCTCGCAGGTAAAAATAGGGCATCTTTGGGATTGAATTCTGGACAGCATGTTTGCGGATACTTGTGTGCTTATTTGTGTGTATGTTTTGGGGTAATTGTGAACAGCGATCGCGGCGGTTTACCTGTTTGAGCATTTGGCGTGAAAAGGGGATATTGGACAGCGAGGAGGTTTTACAGCTGAGGATTGCGCGTGTCCAGGTGGGTGGTTGCTTTATCCCTCTTTTCTGACTTACCCACTAGGAGTATTAGAGAGATCCTTCTTGGACATCCATGATTGATAATTGTAATTAGGACTTGCATGCTTGTGGATATCTGATAGTGGTTGGGACTTATACATGATTGTATGGATTGCTATGTTAGCACTTAACCTTGCATGTGGAATGGAACATTTAATTGGGACTATATGATTTATCCTGTTAGTGGTATTACTTGAGGATAGATGACATGCATAGGTGGATGATTTAGGTGAGGGAAAATTGTGAATTTTAAACATGTGTGGTTGGACAACGATTTAGCATGATGGTTATATCTATGCGGAGCTATTGATTGATACACATGTGGAGCCATTATTTATCACCTATCTTTATCTTTCATGAGGACATATGCATGCTTGTATGGACATCTAGATAGGCCATCTTTTATCGCTACACTTTCATGCTGGAACTCGACTTAGGAGAAACCTTGTTTGCTTCTTTTCTCCTTTTCGTTAGTCAGGTGGTTCTTGTTGCTCGGGTTTGAGCAGGGGTTTGGGATAGTGTAGCCGGGGCCTGGATTGTGGATTATGGGTTTTGGCGGCGACCGCGGATATTGGGCGGTTGACCGGATGTCGGTTATAGGACCTCGGTGATAGGGCATGATTATGGACTAGAGGGTTTTGTGGCAACCGCGGATAGTAGGCGGTTGACCAGATGTCGGATGTGGGACATGATTGTGATTGTGGGTTATTCCGGCGACCGCGGATATTGGGCGGTTGACCGGAGGTCGGTTGTGAGACCTAGTCGTGGATTTTGGGGTATTGCGGCAATCGCGGATATTGGGCGATTGACCGGATGGTTACTTTTGCATCTGATTGGGAATCAGTTTTCTTTTAGTGGAGGGTTGTGTTCCACTAGGGCTTTATAGTTGTGATCCAGTCCTGCTTTGGTTACTTATCACACCGGCGCGGTTATTGCCCGGTGATGCTTTTATCACACCGGCGCGGTTATTGCCCGGTGATGCTTTCGTCACACCGGCGCGGTTATTTCCCGATGATGCTTTCCTCGTGTGGGTCGCTCCCCTCGAGATCCCCTCCGGAGGCCGGGGCCAGACAGTTATGGACAGTTTTGCTATCACATCGGCGCGGCTTATTTGCCCGATGATGAGGGCGGCAGCAGGAACTTTGCTATCACATCGGCGCGGCTTACTTGCCCGATGATGAGGGCGGTACAGATTGGGTTCATCTGGGACGGTTGGTTATCGTTGCATACGGTTATTCCAGTCTAGGACTGTATTTTAGAGGCATAGTAGTGGTAGATTTCCCTTTTTCGGCGGTTTAATTTCTTACCACTCTTCTTTCTTTTTGCCTCTGGTAGGCCTAGTGGGTGTGTCAGAATTTGAGGTTTTACCCACTAGGGGAGGCTACTGGTTTACTAGTAGTTCTCACCCCCATTCTTCTTTCCTCTTTTTCTTCTCCCTTGTTTTTGCAGTGTCTTCTGCGGGTGCTGCTGGGCTTTCAGCGGCGGGTCGAGGAGAGAGGACGGCTGAGTAGATAGATCTCGAGGCAGGATGAGCGAGTTAGCTGGACTGTTGGTGTACCCAGGTTTCCTCAGACGGTTGTACTTTTACAATTGGGACTGGCTTTTGCCAGCAGGTTGTATTTATTTTGGTGAGCTGGGAGAGACTGATGTATCATTTATACAGATGTATTGTATTTTATTTCCAGCTTCAGTCTGAGATGTATTAGATTTTAGTTCAGCTCTGTTTTTATTGCTCTTTTATTATTATCTCTTATATCTGAGCAGGTTTGGCGCTTCGTGTACACGGGAAATACCGTGTGCATGGCGGTCTGTAGACGGGCCCGGGTTCTGGTTTACACCCGGGGCGTGACAGGTGCTTTTACAACACTTGACGGCTCCCCGCGCGCCATCCCACGCGGAAGTCGTCGCCCGCGGAGTTTGCCCGCGTGAATGCCGCCGCTCGCGGATGCCCCGCGCGGCACGAAACCGCTCGGCGTGCGTCCGCCGGCTCGCGGGTGCCTCGCGCGGCGGAAGGCCGCGCGGTATGTGTGCCCGCGGGCGGTGCCTGCACGGCACCCGCGCAGCACCCGCCCGCCCGCGCGGCGCCGGCCCGCCCGCGGGCGCCCCGCGTGGCACGAGGCCACGCGGTGCGCACCCGCGGGCAGCGCCCGCGCGGCGCCCGCCCGTCCGCGGGCGCCCCGCGCGGCACGAGGGTGCGCGGTGCACGCCCGCGGGCGGCGCCCGCGCGTCGTCCGTCCGCCCGCGCGGTGCCCTAGCGGCACCCGCGCGTCGTCCGCCGGCCCGCGCCGTGCCCTAGATCGCGCGACGACGGCGGCGGCGGGCCGGCGATGACGACGGGGACGGAGACGGTGATGACGACAACGAAAAAGATACGAAAACCCCATTAATACAACAAAATGAATTCTACTTACCGAAAATTCCGACGGGGAAGTCGACCGATCGCACTCCTAATTCCGGTACGTTGTTCGGGGTGATCGGATTCCTCCGTCTCTTTCCTCTTTCTTTCTTTTTCCCTCCTCCGGTTAGGGTTCTGCCTTTTTCTTCTCTTTTCTCCTCATTCTCTCCGGCTAGGGTTTCTCTTTTTGCGAAAAGTGGGATTTTTCCCTTTCGTACGTACAATTAAATCCCACCTTTTAATATCTGTCACCGAATAATTAATTCTTTAATTAATTAATCCTACGGAATAAACCCACATTTCCTCATAAAGCATGCAGGATATTTTGCACGGATTCCGATGCACGTTAAGTCACCGCAACTCTAAAAACCCTGTTCCGGGAGATCCCTACGTCGGATTTCAGATCCGATTGCACCGTCGGTCATCATTTTTCGAGCCCTTTTACAGAAAAATACCCGTGCCACAACTCGGCCGACTCACGAAAACTCGGTAATTCAAATTCACTAAAAGAAACACTTTATTAACAGGAGGGTAAAAATTACTAGAAAAGTCGTGTCATTACACTAAGTCCACCGAGGCCATGTACGCTACACATCCACCCTGCACCAGTTTCCTAGCCCGCGACGCAGTGATAATAGAAGAGAAGGAGGTGCTCTTACATGCCAAGTATACGTGATCCGGAAAGCCAGATTCGTGCAGCCGCACCTGGTGCTTCTCGCAATCGATCACCGCTTGGTACCTAGTGAGCCAATCCATACCGAGTACCACATCGAATTCCTTAAGCGGGATTACTACCAAATCCCAAGGACATTGTAGCCTTCCCAACCTTATTGGGCAGGAAGGTATAAAACTATTCGCTTCTAAGGGTCCCCCAGGGGTCAAAACTGACATTACACTACGGAGAGGTGCCCCCTCAAAATCATGAGTACATGCGAACTCACGAGGCATGAACGAGTGGGATGCTCCAGTGTCAAAAAGGGTTCTAGCGCGATAATCTAAGACTAGAGTAATACCTGCTACCACACCCTCCGGTGGGTCCGTCTCCTGGTGGGTCATGGAGTAGACTCTCCCTCCTGATTGCGGCCACACCTCTACTTCCCGTCGGGGTGCTGGTGGGCGAGTGACCTATCCTGAAGGAGCTTTTCCCCGTCCTTGTTGCTGCGGCGAAGGTGCAGACGCTGCTGAGGATGCTGTTCCCGCGTTCAAGGGGCAATTGAAATGTGTTACGGCATTTTGGTGTTGGCATATTTCGTGAGTCAAGTCAGTGAGTTGAGTCGGAGTCTTAAAGGGATCAAATTGTCAATCTGCAATCAAAGACTTAGAGAAGATTCAACAAGAGCTCAAGTTGACACTCAGTGTCTTGAGTCTTGAAGATTGAAGTTGAAGAATTGTGGATCAGTTACATCAATCTCAAGAAGAAAGTATTCAAAAGGATCAGGTATGGTTAACTAAATAATTTTGGTGATCCGAATACTTTCTTATAGTGTAGAAACACTTGGATGAATTTTTAATTGCATAAAAATTAAAAACTGGACATGGGACATGTTCAGGATCCGGATCAGACAGTCCAATCCGGATCCCGAAGAGTGCTTGTTCATTGGCAAATCCGATCCGGATCATAGTCATTTCGATCCGGATCCCGAACATGGGAATTTGCTGGAATACATGAACGATCCGGATCGGGCATTTTAATCCGGATCCCGAACCCTTGTTTTTATGGAATTGTCTGACTCGCTACGACGATCCGGATCGCAGTAAATCCGATCCGGATCGCCGTCCTGAAAATTTCCAGATAAGGTAAGTTTTTGATTCTTATCTCTTTCCAAAGGTTTCTAAACTATAAATAGACATTTAGGGTTTCTCAAAAAGGTGGGGAGCACGGCCGATCAATTGATAAAACACTTGAGAGCAACCCTAGAGGCTAGGTTTTTATCATTCTTCTTTATAGCCTCTTTTAGGTCAATTCGATGGTTCTTTCAAGAACATATCTTTTGTCGAATTGATCTAATCTTTGCTTAGAGATTTCCTCTACGGTTCATCAATGAGAATCTAAGCAAAGGATCACCATCGAAGCCAATATTCTTACCGGCTGAGTTTGCGTCGTGGATTCGACGTGGCATCGTGGATTCGGTGTGCTAAAGGCGTTTCGTGGATTCGAAACTGGTGCTCGTGGATTCGAGTGGCGTTCGTGGATTCGAACGTGTGCAGTGGACGTGCAATCGTTGGAGCGCAAGGTCCGAAGAAGTTGAAGGAGGGGTTAAATCCGTGGAGACGGTAATCACCTTGTTATTCTTCTTTTCTTAGTGGATTGTTATTGCGTGGACATCCAATCGGTGAGCGCAAGGTCCGAAGAAGCTGAAGGAGGGGTTTGAGTCCGTGGAGTCGGTAATCACCTTGTTATTCTTCTATTCTTAGTGGATTGTTATTGCGTGTTGGTCCCGCGGTTTTTCTCCTGGATTGGAGTTTCCACGTATATCTCGGTGTGCTGTTTTTATTTTCCGCATTGGTTTTTATTTCGCACTGAGATTTGGTTTTATAAGTATTACACCTATTCACCCCCCCTCTAGTTGTTTGATAGTACCTATTTAGATCCTTGTGGATCATATATAAACCTACAATTGGTATCAGAGCGGGTTTTAGGCTTATCTATCATGATGGGTGAAAGTGGTAATATTTATAGACCTCCTCTTTTTGATGGGACTAATTATGCTTATTGGAAAGTGCGGATGAGAGCTTTTCTCATCTCAATTGATGAGCGGGTATGGCAAACCGTGGAATACGGTTGGGTGCATCCTGTTGAGGAAGTAGGAAATTCTACTACCCCAAAACCTCGCTCTAGATGGTCCAAAGAGGAAATTGAAAGATCTTCTTACAATGGGAAAGGTATGAACGCTTTATTTAATTCTCTTTCCTCGACTGAGTTCACACGAATTTCCGCATGTGAAACCGCGAAGGAAATTTGGGATATTCTCAAAATTACACATGAGGGTACTAATCTTGTAAAAATTCAAAAGCTCCAGATGCTTACAAGTCAATTTGACTCTATTCATATGGAAGAGCATGAATTGTTTACAGATTATTACACTAGACTTCAAGATGTAATAAATACATGTGCTAATTTAGGAGAAAAGATCCCGGAGTCGAAAATTGTAAGAAAGATACTTCGGACTCTTCCGGAACGGTTTAGGGCAAAGGTTACCGCCATTGAAACCGTTAGTCATCCGGATGAGATGAGTGTAGAGGAATTAGTGAATTTTTTTTAAAAATAATCTTAAAATTTTTTATAATTATAAAAATAGACTTCTGAAAACTTTTATTACAAAAATAGTCTTATGCGGCGAATGGTTTGCCGCTTTTAAAAGCGGTAAACCATTCACCGCTTTCATAAACTTACAGAAAATTCTAAATCCTATGAAAGCGGCAAATGGTTCACCGCTTTTAAAAGCGGTAAATCATTTGCCGCTTTTAAAAGCGGTGAACAAATTGCCGCTTTCATAGGATTTAAAATTTAATAATCAATATTTAATAAATCGCTGATACGAAAGTAAATATTTAGCAAAACAAACTGAGTTGCAGATTATCGTTTGTACATTGAATCAAAATCATAATTTAACCTATATATATTTTAACAAAAGCTAAATCACATGAATGTTCGAATTTTTTATTAGTGACTAAAATTATTTCATAATTATTATTTAGATTGTGGTTTATAAAATTAGGACTGAGAATCCTACAAATTCATTTTAGAATGGGATTCAAACTGCCCAGCATCTTGTATATATTATTATTATTATTATTATTATTATTATTATAACTTAAATTTTAGCTGCTTAGAAAGAATTTAGGTTTCCTTGGGAATTATTAAAGTATGATAAAAAAATATTTAATTTTTATATTACGGTGACATTATTAAGATATATGTTTTTATTTTAATTTTATTTTAAAAATATAAATATATTTTTTTATATATATATTTTTTAACTCTATTTTATCTCATCGTACTAGATGAACTTCCATACCAAACTAGTTATTACTCATTTATAAAAAATAATAAAATAATATAATTTAAAGTTTAGTTGCTTGAGAAAATTTAGATGCGAGGTAAAAGTACAATAAAAAAATATTATATTTATTTTTATATATAATATTACGCTTGAAATATTATAATAATATTATATCTAATATAGTTTATCTTTTTATTTAGATGCACTTGGATACCAAACACACTAAAAAGTTGAAAAAAATAATAAAATAAAATAAATAAATATATCAAATTTGACGTAATCCAACAAATCATTTGGTTTGCCTATTTTAAAAGAGGCAAATGGTTTGCCGCTTTTAAAAGCGGCAAATGATTTGCCTCTTTTAAAAGTGGCAAATGATTTGCCGCTTTTAAAAGCGGCAAATCATTTGCCTCTTTTACGGGACTACGACAAATTTTCAGAAAGCGGTGAACCATTTACCGCTTTTCAAGAAAGCGGCAAATGGTTCACCGCTTTTGAATCCCCTGACTTCCGGAGGCCTATTTTTATAAATAAATTTTTTAGGAGACTATTTTTGTAATATAGAATGTTAGGGTGGTTACTTTTGTAAATACCCCGGAATTAGTAGGTGCTTTGCAAACTTATGAAATGACTTTTCCTACTAATCAAGTTTCTTCCAAGTCTTCTTCTAAGCTTACAGGTATTGCATTCAAATCAACAAAGGAAGAAGATAGCGAATCAAGTTCCGACGATGAAATCTCTTTTGCCGATTTTGAAGAACAATTGGCGCGGATCACAAAGAAATTTCGTCGGAAATTTTGGAAGAATCGAACCGATGGATCTTCATCCACGAAACCATCTAAAGGATCATCGGGTTCTAAATCCTCTAATCTCAAAGGCATTGCAAAATCTTCTAAAGAAAAAGAAAAAGATGATTTCGAAGGGGAAATCCAATGCTATCGATGCAAAGGCTACGGCAATTTTTCAACGGATTGTCCTTCTCCGAAATCATATAAAAGGAATGCTTTGCAAGCGAAAACTTGGGACGATTCTACTTCTAATGAATCGACCTCAAGTAAAGAGGAAAAAGCCGTTGCCTTACACGCCTCTCAAATTCCCTCCTCTAATGTTTGTTTATCATCATTAATCACTGACTCTATTCCTTTGATTTTGCATGTCGCATCAACATCTGGCGGAGAGTCATCAAGTGAGGGGGAGTCGGACGAGGAAGAACTCGTTGAGGCATATCAACAACTTCTTGCGGAATCTAAGAAGATGGCCAAGCATATCAAGAAGTTGAGGAAGCAACGACTTGAAGTTCAAGACGAGAATCAAGCTTTAAAGATAAAACTTCATGATCTCGAGGAGGAACACGGACGTTTGTTGGATAACAATAAAATCCTCCAAGAAAAGCTAAACCAATCGGAGACAAACGCTAAATCATATATGGACAAGATTGGTTTTCTAGAAAAACAGTTTGAGGAGATTCATGTCACCAACCAAGCATTGACCAAGCAAGTTCATGAACTCAAATCCGACATACAAAGGCTTTCAACCGTTTCCAAGAAACTAGATTGTATGTGCGGATTAGGTCAAACAAGAAAGGTTGGTTTGGGATTCAAAAAGGACCAAACTGTGCATGCTTCAAGTTCCACAATGAAATTGAAAGGAAGAACTTGTCACTTATGTGGACTTGAAGGACATTTGGTGAAGAATTGCCCGAAAAAGAGAAAGAAGAGTCCTTCGGCAACTTCATCTACGGAGCGAACTCAACGGAATCAAAAGACACATCAAGTCAAAGGAGTTCACTCAACCCACCAAAGGTCCGAGCCACAATATCAATCATACAAGTGGATCACTACGAGGCAAAGACCTAAGGTGGACCAACAGTCAAAGCGGACAACCCCCGGCCACAACGAATCAAGACAACCCAAAATCCAGCGATTTTGGATTCGGAAAGGTGATATCTTTCCTTGTCTTAAGTTCTAAATAGCTTATGACTGTATGTAATGCTTTGATTGGTTTTCCCTTCATATCTTTCTTAATCTTTGCATTACATGTTTTTCAATGCTCTTCGTTTTTATACTTTGTTTTTGAACAAAAGGGTTTTTACTGAACAAGTGCATTGAATAAAAAGGGCTTCACGTTTATTCACTCCAAATTAATTTTATTTGGATTATCAACTTTACTCCATAATCATAATCTTGAAGATACTTCATTATAGGAGTTTTTGATATTATAAGCATCAAATTTTAGAAATCATGTGTGATCTTTAGATGCTTAATCTATCTCGATTGTGTGAATTCATTGTGATAAACGTGAGACAACCGATAGACTAAAATTTGGGATTTAATTCTTTCACGTAAGAGATTGCATTCTTACAAGGGTAATGAAATGGTTTGCAAAAGATGTGGAAAGAGTTACATCCGAAAGGAGTGTGAAAACTACCACCACATGTTGGAAAGAGCTGCCACCCCGGTCGTCCGGTCTGTGTGTGAAGCTACCACATGTTATGGATGCTTGAAAATTATTTATGAAATTTTGTTAAGTTGAAGCATTCGGAGATTTAAATTTAAAGCTCTTATTTTGAACAATCTCCTGGTTGGTATAAGGTGGGATAGTTGAAAGATGCTCAAAGAGCCACCCTTAGGTATTTTAGTGCTTATCTCAAATTTGAAAGGGTAAGAAATCAAATTGATGTCATTTGGAAATCTCTGTAAGTCATCTTTGTACATCCGTTACATCTTGATAGACTTTGGATCTCAAGATTATTTTTGATGACTTGTGTTTGATGAATATAATATGAAAAACGGTTTATAATGTTTTACCTTTATTTTTCATGATTTCGGAGTAAATCTTTTTAATTTTTGTAAAATTAATTGGATTGAATGACATCTATGTGATCTCATATTATTTTCAAGCACTTAAATTGTTTTCTTGATGGAATACAAATCGGTAATTCAATTATTTCAAAATCTGGATTTGTTTCAAGAAATTATTTGATTTTTGCTTTCTGGTACAGGTACGCAATCTGCATTTTTGTTATATACCGGAACTGAGCCTTTATCTCTCTTTCTCTATGAACTAATGCTGTTAGTGATTTCCTTTTGTCTAGTATGTTCACTGTTTGACAATTTGTGACAAAAAAGGGGAGAACAGAAAATAATGATCGTATCACAAAGGGGGAGAACATAAATGCTCAAGACAGGGGGAGAACATGGAGAACATGTTAGAGATGCTCATGATAGGGGGAGATAAAGAAAAGATTGAAAGAGCCGAAAAACAAAAGAACCAAAAGGACGAATCAAATGTAGGATTTTAATTTCTAACGACTAACGTTTGATTTTGTTTGGAGTTTTGTTTTGCAGGAATTACATCACTTTAAGACTCCAAGTCCTAAGTCATAGAGTATGTTCTAGGACTGTTTGGTTCAAATGTAATTTTGTATTTATTGGATCTTTCACGCAAAGAAAATCAATGTTTTGGTGATAACATTGAATTTCGACTGTTTGGTTTAAGATGAGTGACTTGATCGCTTTTATGTATTTTTGGGTTTTGTCACGAAATTGCCAAAGGGGGAGATTGTTACGGCATTTTGGTGTTGGCATATTTCGTGAGTCAAGTCAGTGAGTTGAGTCGGAGTCTTAAAGGGATCAAATTGTCAATCTGCAATCAAAGACTTAGAGAAGATTCAACAAGAGCTCAAGTTGACACTCAGTGTCTTGAGTCTTGAAGATTGAAGTTGAAGAATTGTGGATCAGTTACATCAATCTCAAGAAGAAAGTATTCAAAAGGATCAGGTATGGTTAACTAAATAATTTTGGTGATCCGAATACTTTCTTATAGTGTAGAAACACTTGGATGAATTTTTAATTGCATAAAAATCAAAAACTGGACATGGGACATGTTCAGGATCCGGATCAGACAGTCCAATCCGGATCCCGAAGAGTGCTTGTTCATTGGCAAATCCGATCCGGATCATAGTCATTTCGATCCGGATCCCGAACATGGGAATTTGCTGGAATACATGAACGATCCGGATCGGGCATTTCAATCCGGATCCCGAACCCTTGTTTTTCTGGAATTGTCTGACTCGCTACGACGATCCGGATCGCAGTAAATCCGATCCGGATCGCCGTCCTGAAAATTTCCAGATAAGGTAAGTTTTTGATTCTTATCTCTTTCCAAAGGTTTCTAAACTATAAATAGACATTTAGGGTTTCTCAAAAAGGTGGGGAGCACGGCCGATCAATTGATAAAACACTTGAGAGCAACCCTAGAGGCTAGGTTTTTATCGTTCTTTTTTATAGCCTCTTTTAGGTCAATTCGATGGTTCTTTCAAGAACATATCTTTTGTCGAATTGATCTAATCTTTGCTTAGAGATTTCTTCTACGGTTCCTCAATGAGAATCTAAGCAAAGGGTCACCATCGAAGCCAATATTCTTACCGGCTGAGTTTGCGTCGTGGATTCGACGTGGCATCGTGGATTCGGTGTGCTAAAGGCGTTTCGTGGATTCGAAACGTGTGCTCGTGGATTCGAGTGGCGTTCGTGGATTCGAACGTGTGCAGTGGACGTGCAATCGTTGGAGCGCAAGGTCCGAAGAAGTTGAAGGAGGGGTTAAATCCGTGGAGACGGTAATCACCTTGTTATTCTTCTTTTCTTAGTGGATTGTTATTGCGTGGACATCCAATCGGTGAGCGCAAGGTCCGAAGAAGCTGAAGGAGGGGTTTGAGTCCGTGGAGTCGGTAATCACCTTGTTATTCTTCTATTCTTAGTGGATTGTTATTGCGTGTTGGTCCCGTGGTTTTTCTCCTGGATTGGAGTTTCCACGTATATCTCGGTGTGCTGTTTTTATTTTCCGCATTGGTTTTTATTTCGCACTGAGATTTGGTTTTATAAGTATTACACCTATTCACCCCCCCTCTAGTTGTTTGATAGTACCTATTTAGATCCTTGTGGATCATATATAAACCTACAAAATGGAAGTGCCCCAGCTTGCCACAACGAAAGCAGTGATCGTGCCTCTTGGTACATTCATTCACTCGGTGTGTTCCACCGCAAATGATGCAAGGTCTCTCCACCGGCTTTTGTCCTCCCGTCGGTGCGCTCCTGGCTCCTCGTTGCGATCTCGCATGTTTTGGGGGTCGGCTTCCGCTGGAATAGCCTCCTCCAGAGTAGGACTGAGGTCGCTTCCTGTCCTTGTCATGCTCAAAGCCCTCCCGTCGGGCTCACATAACCTCAAATCCTCGCTCCACTATGGTGGCTCGGTTGACCACATTCTGGAAAGTGTGCAAGTCCGCCGCTTGCACGACCTGAAAGATGTCAGTCCGCAGACCATCCACAAAAAATTGGGCCTTGTGGGAATCATCCCTTATAACAAAGGGTACGCAATTGACCAATCTTACAAACTCCCGCTGGTACTCCATAACCGTCCTGCTCCCCTACTTGATGTGCTTCAGATCGTCTTCCATCTGTTGTTTGACGCTGTTGGAGAAAAACGCCCCAAACAGCTTTTCTCGGAACGTAGTCCATGATGGAAGGGCGGTGCCCTTCGAGGGGTCCGGGCGCACCGTCTTCCACCACATGCGGGCGTTTCCCTCAAGGAAGTGGACGGCCAAGGGGACCCATTCATATTCCTCCATCAACAAGTCTTCGAAAAGCTTTTCCATAGTATCTACCCACTTTTCCACGACCCACAGATCGGTTGTCTCTCATTCAAACACAGGTGGGTCGTATTTTCGGACGTCCGCCAAATTCGCTCTCACCCTGTCCCGTTCGGTTTGCTGAACAGACGCTTCCCTTGCGGCGACAGCGGGCTCTACGGGGGTGGGTAATATTACAGTCTCTCTCAAAGGGGCTTTGGCTGTGACTCCTGGCGTAGGTTCCGAAGTCGCCGGTGTTGGGGCTACGAAAGGCGCTGTAGGCTGAACCGGCGGTACCCCGGTTGTCGCGGTCTGAGGAGGGGTGGTCGTGGTCTCGCCGTCTACTACCGGCGGTGCTGTCGTAGGTGCCGTTGGCTCGGGTGGAGGGGCCTGGGTGACCACCACTGACGTAGCTGGTTGCTGTGTCAATTGACATACTTGTTCTGTGAGGGCCGCTAGCTGTAGGGCCATCTCTCGCAGTTGTTGCCGAAGAAGCTGGTTCTCCGCAGCCGTCGGTGCCCTTCCGATTGTCTCTGCGTTATCAGTCGACGACCTAGTCCGGGCCATTATCCGCTGTACACAAAGAAGTCAAGTCAACCCTAGACCTAACTGGTCTAACACTATGGCCTGTGAACAAGCTGGAACTCTATCCCCTTCTTCCCTAAACACACTCGCGCTCTACGCACCTATTCCTTGACTATCTCGTTGGCCAGTTGCTAGTGGTGATGTACTTTCGTGGATGTTGGTCAACGACTACAGTGGTTAAAGCTATTTTCTCTGATACCATAAAATCTGTCATGCCCCGGGGTTTAAAATAAGCGAAAAAATGTGTACCTTTTTTTTTTATATATATAAGTACCCCCGCCGGCCACGTGCGCAGATCCGCCACATATACAAATTCACCCCGCAAACGGACGGAGTCTCCTTTGTATATGCATGGCATCACAAGCATAAAACGTACTTTAACCACATTAGTCAAGTCATTACGTTGAGGGAAAAGATATCATCAATCTCCATAACCAGGCCGGCCACCCACATTTTAAAAGGATAAATCCATGGGTTGTAAAACAGTGCCCACACGATACCCTATTTTTATTAAATAATTTTGCAATCTTTTTACTTGATTTTGAAAGAGTGGCCGAGACAACAACTAGTAAGGGAAAACATTCATCCACAGAAAAATACAGTTCGAATTCAACATCCACACAACAAGTATCACACGGACAAAAGCTAACTAACCAAAAGTAAACGATGCATAAGTAAAGGAAAGTCACCAGCCCCTAATCGGGCTAAGATCCTCGAGTCGCGGCCTCACTGTCGTCCCGGACCCTACCCTTGACCGAACCTGTCATAGTGTGGGAAGTCAGTGATCGAAGAGTAAGAGGTAGATATAAACATAACAAATGCTAAAGAACTGAAAGGAAATTAAACCGATAACCAGAGCATCCAAAACGCCCCATCATGAATCCACAATACCCCTGTAAGTCAAAACGGAACACCTGCCAGAAGGTCTGAAGACCTCCAGCGAGCAGATTCACCTTGCTCTTACCTTGGAGCTTTTAACCCCTCTACGGTACTTCCACGACACATTAAGTAACCATAAGGGGCCCCCCACCACGTCAGCTTGTGGAGTACACGGGTCAACGTACCACCTTTCCGAAAAAGTACACTGATGCGGTGGCCAAACCGCTGGTGTGCGTGTGAGCAACCATGAGCATAAAAATAGAAGACGGTGTGCGGTATGAAGCACCGCGACACCCGTCGTAATAGATAGTCATAAAGGGATACTCATACAAAACAGGGGTTAGTTGTAAACCATTAGCACCTCTACTTTACTCTTACATAACACAAATTGAGACCTCACTTTAATAAGGATGCACGATAAGGGTACCCACCTTGGATCGCGTTGAACGGAACACCTGAGACCGTCGTGCGCCCTTGCACGGTTCCCAGACCAAAAAAGGGAAAACCCCAACAAAACATAATATCGATAAGTTAAACCGAGACCTGCGAAAATCGTAGCCTTAAACTCCGTCCAGAACAAGACAGAGAACGCCAAGACCCACCCAGACGCGGTGCAAGAACGGCGCGGCGCAAGGACAACGCGGCGTAAGCGAAACAGCCCGGCGTGGGCACCTGCCCTGCGTGGGCGTGTGGCATGCAACGCAGCCCCGCGCGGGCGTGCGCTGCGGCGGTGCGGACCCGCGCGGGCGCGCGGCATGCGGCCCAGCGCCGCGCGGCATGCGGCGCAGCGCCGCGCGGCATGCGGCGCAGCGCCGCGCGGCATGCGGCGCAGCCCTGCGCGGCTCCAGCCCAGAGCGGGCGTGCGCTGCAGCGGTGCGGCCCCGCGCGGGAGCGCGGTATGCGGCGCCGCCTCCCCGCGCGGGCTCCAGCCCCGCGCGACGCGCGCAAGGGGCGCGGCCGCGGCGGCTGCCCCGCGCGGACACAACTCCGCGCGGGCGCGCAAGCGGCGCGACGGCAGCTAGGGCATCCTAGGCCGCCCAAACGACAAACCAAAAACACAACAACCCAAAACCAAAGATATGAAACTCGGAACAACGAAAACGCGAGAGAGGTAAACGCCGCTAACCTCGCTTAAGCGGAGAAGACAACCTGATCTCGTTCCTCGCGGTAGTGAGAATTCGGATCCGCTCCCCGTTGACGGTGACGCTCCGACCCGGCTTCAGGCACGTTGATCGAAGAAGATGGAAGATCTTATCTCTTTTTCCTCTCCGAAATAGGGTTTCCTTTTTCTCTCATTTCTTTCCGATTAGGGTTTCCGCTTTCTTGAAAATAATAATTAAATATTTTATTTTCCCTCTCGTACATACCAAATAAAACCCTTAATTGGAAGATATAATAGAAAGATTCCCATCTCCTCGAAAAGTGTGCCGATCACGTGGCACGGGTTCCGGTGCATCCTACGAGTACCGAAACCCTCAAAATCCCATTCCGGGAGATTTGCAAATCGGATTTCAGATTCGATCGCTTTGCCATTCCCCGTTTTTCGAGCTCTAATACCGAAAAATACCCGTATCCACCGATGTGGTACCCAAGAAATCCCGCTAATTAATCCCATAAACAACTAATTTATTCAAAAGGGGTAGAAAAAACACACAAGATAGTTCGTGATATTACATGTGGTGCTACTACTTGTTATATTACCTTTTATCTTCCTTGAGGACAAATGCATGCTTGTATGGACATCTAGATAGGCCATATGTAATTGCAACACTATCTTGTTGGAATCTGACTTAGGAGAAACCATGTTTGTTCTTTCTCCTTTCTTTCTAGATTCTAGATTCTAGATTCATGTTGCTCGGGTTCGAGCAGGGGTTTGGGATAGTGTAGTCGGGACTTTGTGTCTGGGACAGGTTGGATTAGATTGTGGACTTGTGGGATATTGCGGCGACCGCGGATATTGGGCGGTTGACCGGATATGTACTTGTGCATTAGATTGGGTATCAGTTTTTCTTTTGTGGATGGAGTTTCCCACATATTGTTTACTGTTGTTTCATTTGGGGATCGGGTTTCCCTTTAGTGGATGGGTTTTCCCACTTTGATTAGAGTCGTGATCCAGTCCTGCTATATTATGATGCTTGCGATACCTGTGACAGTGATACTTTACTCGTGTGGGTCGCTCCCCTCGAGTATCACTCCGGAGTAGGCTTTAGACCGTGACGGGTGCCGGTTAGTTGGATAGTGGAGATACTGAGTTCGTGAGATCGATGACAGAGTAGGCAGTACCGGGTGTTATACCGGTTCATTTGACTGGGTTTATTCGGACAGATACTTTTATTGTTGCACTCGTGTCAGGGGGCCGAGTAGAGTCTAGTAGCTGTGTTTAGACCAGTGCTAGTGTTGTTGGGAACCGTTTGGGGTTAACGGTGGTCCCGAGGTCGTTGTGAGTTTTTCGACCGTTGTGCGAGAGGTTGAGGATCTTGAGTCTATCCGTTCTAAGAGAGAGCGTAGATTTCACCTATAGCCTGCATGTGCCACTATTCTATAGCGAGTTAGTCCGTATGGACACCCTACGTAATTTCTGCCCGGCAGTGGGAGGTGGTTGTAGGTGGGCGCAGGCTTGACTGGACCAGTTGTGGCAGTCTACTCGATTGGGTCGATTGTGCACTTCATGTGCGAGTGGTTGCATACATTTCTTTGGTTTTCCCCTTTTGAGCATTTAGATAGAGGCATGGTAGCTGTTGAGTATCTCCAGCATTCTTGTTCAATTTTTACTGCATGGTATTCTTATGCCTCTAGTAGACTTAGTGGGCAGATCGTCGGGCCTGGTGGTGGTACCCACTGAGAACTCCCTTTTTGGTGTAGTTCTCACACCAGTTGGGGGTTTTCCCCTTCCTCTTTCTTTTCTCTCCTTTGTTTTGCAGAGTCTTAGCGGGTGTTGTTGATTCTGCGGTTGCTGTGCAAGGCGAGGGAGTCGCGAGCTAGATCCCTACCCGTCTGTGGAGAGTAGCGGTACGCCTACATTGGAGATCCTGAATACAGTCAGTAGATTATTAATTTTTTCACTTTTTAGAGATCATTGTATTGTGAGGATCTGACTTGTACTGAGAGTCTGTACACTGATGTATTATTTCAGGTTACTTCCCTGTTCACTTATGGTTTATTGTATTGAGGATATTGTATGATTATCACTTATGGGAGATGGATATTGTATTATTATTTTCAGATGTACAGATGGTTGGTTTTTAGTTTTACACACTTTTATTTTATAGCTCTGATATCTGTTTAGCTGTAGTCTCTTTTCTTGCAGGTAGGACGCTTCGCCTATGCGGGGTTTTGTATAGGCGGCGGATCTGTTGGCGGGACCGGGTCGCAGTTTCGACCCCGGGGCGTGACAGATTAGGGTGGTATCAGAGCCGAGGATGTAGGTCATGGTGGACTTAGAAACCCTAGGCTTATGGTTTGACCCTTGAATGACTTCGTGAGAGTCGTGAGTTGTAGCGAGAGTCCTGATTGAGTTATATACCTCTCCTAAGGGACGGGATGAGTGATTGGCATGTTTATTCTCCTAAGTGATTATGTTGGCTGCAGACAACATAATGTTGTGAAATGGGTGACATGCTTTAGACTTTCGCTGGATTGGGTCGAGTGTTTGTTGTGTGCTGATTTGCGGTTTTGTCGTGGTGAGCGGTGTCTCCCCGACGCTGGGTTTTGACCCGTGTGCATCCTGTAGCAGCAGATGAGCCTGAGAGGTTAGAGTTGGGCCGGATACCCAAATCGAGGTCAGAGAGCTCCGAACCCAGATTGCAGGATTGTCAGAGGCATATCAGCGGCGGAGCGAGCAGCTGGTTTAGGTGACACAGTTGTCTGAGCAGCGGGCAGCCCGACAGTGCTTTCCTCATGAGACCACCCAGTTGTAGTATCCTTAGTGGCAGTGATTTCTGTGGCGCCGATGGAGCGAGTATCCCCTTCCGTGCCAATGTTTAGTGCCGAGGCACCGAGGCAGGGCGGATAGCTGACAGCAGATGAGCTGTGGGTCATGATCGTTCTATTGAGCTAGTTTTGGCAGATGAACCACCCCGATTCGTAGGATTGAGCTTGGAGCCTTTGGAGGCCGAATTGTGGTTGGTGGTGATGGAGAGACTATTTGAGAGCCTACTTGTGCCGAGAGTTTACGCAGTTGTTGAACTGCGCGCTCCAGGTTTGAGGGACGAGGCATATAAGATTTGTGTATCTGGGAGTGAGTTGTGCCAGGATACTTTTCAGTTTATTCGGTCCCTTCGTTATAGGTTTAGGATGCCTTGATGGAGTAGGCGTTGTGTATGGAGCATGGCGCTACAGTTCCTTGGATAGGGATCTACCACCAGAGGCGAAGTCTAGATAGAGGCACTTGGCGCCGAGTGTTGGAGGACAGATCGGCCAGCAGAGGCATTCCCGATTTCCTTCCCCAGGGAAGTGGATTTTGAGACGCCGGGGATCGGGTGGACCCCGATGGCAGCTTCAGCATTGGTATCAGCAGCAGCGGTAGCATGGATATGTTATCTGCTGAGGGCCGCATTCGTCGCCCGAGTGTAGGCAGAGGCAGACGTCGTGCTCCCTATGTGGTTAATCAAGATATGTTCTAGCAGACTGAGCGACGACCACCTGCATTGAGTGGATGAGTCTGTGCCGCCCGGTTGGAGGGCGCCACGGCAGTGGATCAAGTTGTCGCAGGTATGATTTCATCACAGAAGTCGGAGTTAGAGCATTTTTCATTCCTACATAGACAAGAGGCAGAGTCGTTACCACGTCCACTAGAGGTACGGGTTACAGTTGGTGTTGTGCAAGTGGAGGAGGCTTGGGGATCATGTCCAGTGCAGCTGAGACTGCAAGTTATTGGCAGACTTATTGGTAATTGTGGCAGTTCGGTATTTTGACCATGTGCTTGAGATTGGTTGGCACAGTGCCACAGGATGTTTGATTGCGGAGAGAGAGGACTTTGATCTTCTGCGAGGCAGACAAGAGGAGGCTTGCTGATTGAGACAGTTAGAGCACACAGGTTGCAGCGGCAGTGTGAGAAGTGCTTACGGCGACACTGGGATTCAAGGATATCCCTGTTTCCCGTGAGATTCCGGGTGTGAGTCCCCTTGAGCTGATGTTGATGCCGCCGATTAGGGAGATAGAGATTGAGATTGACGTGGTTTTGCGAACCGCGCCAACCTTGACAGCACCTCATTGGATATCACCAATAAAGCTGAGAGAGTTGATGGCGTAGTCGTAGGATTTGATGGATCGAGGGGTTTGTTAGACCCAGTGCCACGCCGTCGATACACGGTGGTGATGCTACGTCGGTGATACACGACAGTGAGGGTTTTACTGTGGTTTGAGTGCAGGCAGGTCCGGGCTTTATTTAGGACCTTTTGATGGAGTCATACTCTGATAGTTGTTCGTCTGTGATGCCTGTACCTATTTGGAATTATACAGCTCCGTATTTTGCCAAGACGGCGTTTAGGACCCGGTAGGGGCATTATGAGCTCGCAGTGTGGCCGATTGGATTGATTAATGTCCTGCCGTCTTACAATTGGAGGAATTGTGTGTTTCAGCCGTACTTGGACGGATTTGGTAGCGATATTCTCCAGGGATATTATGGTTTACTCCCTGAGTGACTTGGAATATGAGGAGCACTAGTGGATGGTGCAACCATGTATGTGGGGAAGAAGTTGTATGCCAAGTAGTTGAGGTGCAAGTTTTAGCCTCGAGAGCATACCTTCTTGGGTCATTTTATTCTAGCCGTTGGAGCGGCGGTGGAACCCGGCCAAAATGGATGCTATTCGAGAATTGGCCGAGGTCAACATTTATTGTTGAGGTAAGGAGATTCTTGGACTGAGCAGTGCTAGGAGGGCTTGGCGAACGGATGATGAGACTGATACCAGCACCGATTTTAGCTTTGTCAGCGGTGGGAGATTGATTTGCGAGTTATAGTGATACCTCCCATGGTGGCTGTGGAGTTACAGTTGGGTTATTGTCGGACATCCAGTTTCACTCCGACAGGGCCACTGTGTTGATACCTGGAGCATGAGAGCAATTTGGGGTTGAGTTTGATGATTCCACAACTGGCGCTGTGTGGGACCGTTAAGGTGAACAGGGCGTGAGGTTGTGTCCCTGGGGGTCCCTTTCGATGGTAAACCGCAGTTGAGCAGTCCACTCGGATGGTCAGGATTCGGGAGTGACCAAGTGAGGACCCCACCTATTAGGGCTCCTTTTTTTATTGGATGATCATGGAGATGTGTTTCTGGCCGCCCTGGTTGGGTGGACACTTGAGTGTGGTGTTGGTGCGTGTTGCACTGGGTATTCTTCCCTTTCCTCCCAGCTTTGGTTGGAGTCCCTGAGGTTTTTCCACGTCTCCGCTCAGGAGTGTTATGTTTTTGGATCCCTCGCCCGTGATTTACTCGCTCTATTTGAGATCTGTGAGTGTTTGGAGTACGAGGGACGCCCGTTGCAAATTCTGGCTCGTGAGATGAGAGGATTGCGCAACCGGGCCATGCCATACTGGTTGTTGTCGTTGTTGTTGTTGAGGAGTGATCACGGGGAGTGGGTGGTGTTTTGGGAGCTGGAGACATTGTTGATGGATTCCTACCCGTGGTATTTGTGACTCATGTTTGAGTTGTGTTAGTTTTGAGGACGAAACTTTCTTTTAGTGAGGGAGGATGTGAGGACCCGAATCCACGCGATAGGATTACTGTTGCATCAGCAGCTTCTGGAGGCTTATGTTAAGTATTGGAGGCTAATTTTGAGTATTGGAGGCTTATGTTGAGTATTAGAGGTGTTTATGCGCAAATTGGACACAAGTGATGGACTCAGTGTGAAGAATGGATCACGAGTGTATTAGGATGCCCCGCCGAATTTTAGAAGTGGAATTGGGCAAAACAGACATCGGATTTGGACTCAGCGCGCGAAAACGATGGAAGTCGACTACTTGGTCGTATTTTTCTGAGTCCGGACGCCCGAAAACGGACACCCAGAAGTTTTCTTGTGTTTGCGGGTGCACGGTGGACCAGTGGACCGAGGAGTGTGCCACGTGGCGGCTTCCTGTTGGTGCCGTACGCCACGTGGCGGAGCGGGGGTCTCGGCGCAATGGGCCCGGCCCAGGGGAGCAGGCGCGGGCAGCGCGCGGGAGCGGGCAAGCGCGCGGGCAGACGCGCGGGCCGGCACGTGGGCGAGCGCGGTGCAGCGGGGGCGTGTGCCACGTGGCAATTTTCTAGTAGTTCGCATTGGACGCATGGCAGGAGGGCAGTGGCTGGCACAGCAAGCGCGGTCCACGGGGCAGGGCGGCATGCCTCGGGAAGCGTGCATGGCACGGGGGCGCTGGCGGCACGCACGTGGGCGCGATAAGCGGGCGTTGACCGGGCGGCGCTAGGTGCGCGCCACGCGTCAGCGGGGACGCGGGCAACGCGGCTCATGGCGGGTGGCAGATTCGGCTATTGCCTGTTCGGGGGGTGACGTGGCGCAATCAGGCGCATCCGGGCGCGGGATGGACGGCCGGATCGGGCGCTACTGTTGGCGCCCGAAAGTTTTGGGCGCCCGGAAAACGTCCCCCAAAGTGCCTTTTTCCTCTTGGATTTCAGTCTATAAATTGGCTATGGGTGCCCCTTGTGCGGGATTTTGAATTTTCTGGAAGCCCTCCTATAGCAGAACCTTTTTCCCCACTGTCTCCTCCACCCTTCGATGGATTCCCGGCATTTTTGGAGGACGTGGTATCGGCATTTTTTGCGATGTGGCGCACTTCGACGCTCCTTGGACTTTGGGCTTCGACCGTCGCTTTTCAGTCCGAGAGACCCCCTGGACTACCCCGATGGACTTTTGAGCTGATTTTTGTGGCAGCGCGTTCACGAGAGGTACGTCTTCGATTTCTGTGTTGATCACTTCGCCTCATTTTTGAGTTTTTGCATGGTTCCCGAGGTTTTTCTGTGACCCTTTGTACTACTGCGAGGTACGAGACAGCGGTGGAGTATTGTTGGATTTTCTCGGTCTACGAGTATCGGAATGAGGCGTTTAAGGATTCGATTGATATATACGCTTCGAGAGGAATGCGCCCGTATTTTTATCAGAATTTTTGGAGGATTCTTCGAAGGTGATAATTATGCTTCTTTCGGACTTGTTTCCTACAGAATTTTGATTGTGGATGGTTTGACTTGCCGCAGTGTTTTATTTATATCTTGGCCTACAGGTGTTGGAACGGGGTGTATAAATACTAGATTTGGATCTACTTATCGCGTGGATCGCAACCGCGATTTTTCTAGATTTTTCGAAAGGCTACACGCCGGTGAAAATTTGCCTTCTCTTTGCTGGACTGTAAAAACAACAATTGCTGTTTTATTTATGCAGAGTATTGATTATTGTGTTGTGGTTGTGATGTTGGTTGGAGCAGAGGCTTGTGCGACTGAGTATCGAGAGTGTGGTTTCAGTGGATTGTGGATAGCGTGTGACTACGCACTTCACCGACTTTGGCTTTGCCTGCGGAAAGCGTTTCAGGTGGGTTACTTCATCTCCAGAACCGGTGGACGGTTCTCTAATTCTTTATGTTAGAATGCATGCGTGTTTAGGGTACATTGTATGTTATTGAGAGGTAAGCTAGTAAGGATGATTGTATAAGGGAATTGCAAGATTAATATTCGTGTTAAATATTATTGAGGACTTGCAAGATTTGGATATCCATGATAATGAATAGTAAAAGCTTACCTAAGGGAATTTACCCTATGTGATCGTTACCATGCATGTTTAATGTAGATTGAAAGCTTACAATATCTAGCATAGTAAAAGCTTACAATATCTAGCATCGAGATGGAAGCTTGAGGAATGGCCTAGATAATGTAGATTGACATGCTATAGTAGTGATCTTTTAGCACGCCATGTTGCACATAGTCTTTTATGATATGATTACTCGATGGTGTAGGATGCTATATCTATGTGCGGGTATCATTTTGATGATTTATAATGGACCATGGATTATGGACGGGTGTAGCGGATTAGTGGATTTGGTATGTGGTGCTACTACTTGTTATATTAGCTTTTATCTTCCTTAAGGACAAATACATGCTTGTATGGACATCTAGATAGGCCATCTTTTATTGCCACACTATCATGTTGGAATCTGACTTAGGAGAAACCATGTTTGTTCTTTCTCCTTTCTTTCTAGATTCTAGATTCTAGATTCATGTTGCTCGGGTTCGAGCAGGGATTTGGGATAGTGTAGTCGGGACTTTGTGTCTAGGACAGGTTGGATTAGATTGTGGACTTGTGGGGTATTGCGGCGACCGCGGATATTGGGCGGTTGACGGGATATGTACTTGTGCATCAGATTGGGTATCCGTTTTCCTTTTGTGGATGGAGTTTCCCACTTATTGTTTACTGTTGTTTCATTTGGGGATCGGGTTTCCATTTAGTGGATGGGTTTTCCCACTTTGATCAGAGTCATGATCCAGTCCTGCTATATTATGATGCTTGTGATACCTGTGACAGTGATACTTTACTCGTGTGGGTCGCTCCCCTCGAGTGCCACTCCGGAGTAGGCTTTAGACCGTGACGGTTGCTGGTCAGTTGGACAGTGGAGATACTGAGTTCGTGAGATTGATGACAGAGCAGGCAGTACCGTGTTTTATACCGGTTCATTTGATTGGGTTTATTCGGACAGATACTTTTATTGTTGCACTCGTGTCAGGGGGCCGAGTAGAGTCTAGTAGCTGTGTTTAGACCAATGCTAGTGTTGTTGGGAACCGTTTGGGGTTAACGGTGGTCCCGAGGTCGTTGTGAGTTTTTCGACCGTTGTGCGGGAGGTTGAGGATCTTGAGTCTATCCGTTCTGAGAGAGCGTGGATTTCGACTATAGCCTGCATGTGCCACTATTCTATAGCGAGTTAGTCCACATAGACACCCTACGTAATTCATGCCCGGCAGTGGGAGGTGGTTGTAGGTGGGCGCAGGCTTGACTGGACCAGGTGTGGCAGTCAGCTCGATTGGGTCGATTGTGCACTTCATGTGCGAGTGGTTGCATACCTTTCATTGGTTTTCTCCTTTTGAGCATTTAGATAGATGCAAGGTAGCTGTTGTCACTCCCTGGAGGTTTTACATAAGCTGAAAATGTGTACATTTTTTTTTTGAAACAACCTCGTCTACCGGTGCGCGCCAGACCCGCCACATATACAAATTCACCCCACAAACGGGCAGAATCTCCTTTGTATATGTACGGCGTCACAATTACGATACATACTTTAACCACACAGTCACGATGAAAACCAAAGAGAGGAATCATGATTTATCATAACTACTAAGGAAGGTGAAGGGAGAAGGTAATCATACAACATTTCGGATAAGGCCCCCTAGTTTTGAAAGGATAAATCCACGGGTTTAAAAGACGGTGCCCACACGACACCTTATTCTTTTCCAAAGCAATTTTCACAAACCTTTTCTTTATTTGAAAATGGCCGAACTAAGAGGAAAATAAAGGAAAGCGTTCATCGCAAAATAATAGTGTCCACAACATCCACATTAAAGAGAAGCCACAAGCTACCTAACAAAACAAACTAACCAAAAGCATAAAGGAAAGGTATCTTGCCACAGTACGAAGCTACGGTCGTCTTGTCAAAACCTCACCGTCGTCCCGGAGCCCAACCCTGACCGAACCTGTCACAGTGTGGGAAGTAAGTGACAAGAAGAGTAGATGTAAACAAGTACAATGCGGTAAATACTGAAATGAAAACAAACCGATATACCCGAGCATCCAAACTTCCCCTCATGAATCCACAAAAACCCCCTGTAAGTCGATACAGAGCACCTGCCATAAGGTCTAAAGACCTCTGGCACAAGTGAACACCTTGCTCTCACCTTAATGCTTTAACCCCTCCACGGTACTTGTGCAACACCGTAATTAACCGCGAGGCGTCCCCACCACGACACCTTCACCTTTGTGGGGTACACGGGTCAACGGACCATTTCTCCGGAAAAGTACACCCATGCGGTGGCCAAACCGCCTGTGTACGTGTAAGCAGCCTTGAGCAGAATGACCGCAATCAGTGTGTAACATAGAGCACCGCGACGTTCAGTCGCAACAGATAGTAATAAAGGGATTCTCCTGTAAACAGGGGTTAGGCGATAACCAACAGCACATCTACTTTTGTAGAATACCGGGATTTCGGACGGCGCACCAACCTCGCAAGATGGCGTGGTGCGGAGGAATTGCCTCGGGCAACTTGCTTTTGTGTTTACAGACGATGTCGGGTTGATTCGGATCAACGTGGAAGACCCAGCTTGATTCGGGGTTTTTTCGGGCTTTGTGCGCCGATTGAGGACTGGATTTGGAAAAATAACGACTTCATAGTGGAGTGCAGAAATATTGGGAATACTTGGAACAAGTGTATTTGATGTTTACAGCGGAGTTCGGGAGGTTCCGGACTGACGCGGAGGACCCGAAGGCGAAAAGTGAGTTGGAACTGGCAGGTTTGGAGCCGATTTTTGGATTGAGCACACCGACTCCACGGTTGAGCTTTCTGAGGAGAAAAAGTTGTGGACGTGTGTATTTTCAGATTACAGCGGAGTTTGGGAGGTTTCGGACGGAGGCGGAGGTCCCGAAGGCAAAAAGTGAGTTGTTGTGGGCTTTTTGGATTATTTAATTAATATTTGTAATTAATTAGTGGTTTTGGGGCTTGGGTCTGGGAGGTTTGATGGAAAGAAAAGAATTAGTGATTTGATTTGGTTAAGGGTTTGGATTTAAGGTGTTGGGTGGAGATATTTCTTTGTGCATTTAATGCACCCAACTACCCCCACCTCTCCTTTAATTAGCCGTAGCTAATTAAAATGCCACCTCACCACTACCTCTTCTCCTACAAGCAGAGGATGCATAAGAAAACAGAGGAAAAAAGAAAAAGAGAGAAGCGAGGAAGAGAGAAGAGAAGATGAAGAAGGTTGATGAAGTGGGTTGAGAGAAAGGATGTTTTTGACCGTGGTTTTGATGTTGGATCTTCTCCTTGATGCCGTATGGAGCTAGCGGAACGTACACGTCGACCCTCCTATAAGGTAAGTGCAGTTTTTGTCTTTTTAGAGTGAGTGAGAAGCTTGGGTTTAATTTCTTCTTTGGATTTTGGTTTCGGATGGAGCTCCTGGTGGTGTTGGTGGTGGGCTGTGGTCCACGCTTGTTTGGGGGCCGCAGGAAGGGCGCGCGCGTGGCGCGCTGGCAAGGCGCGCACAGGGCGCACGTGCAGCCGCTGTAGTGGCCCTGGTTCCCATGCAACATTCTTCCGATGAATCCACTGTTAGAGCACCTAGTGTTGGTGTATCTGGCCCATGGTGCATCAATGGGATGCCACAGATGGACCCTGTGTGATATTATTAACTGTGTTGGCCTTCGGCTGGGTTTGCCGAAATTTCGGAAAAGAACTAGGCCAAACAGAGGTCGGAAATGGATTCAGCACGGAAAAACGCTTGAAAACGGCTATTTGCTAGTTTGATTCTGAGTCCGGATGCCCAAAAACGGACTCCCGGAAGTTTTCAGTGGTTTTGGTGCATGGGAGGGGCCGTAGACCGCCGGCATGCCACGTGGCGGCCTATCATTGGCCGGTTTACGGCGCGCGGTCCACAGAGCAGCGCGGCGGGGTGCACAGACCCGGCGCACGGACACGTGGCACCGCCTGGTTGGCGGGCGCAAGGCGCGCGGTCTACCGGGTGAGCGCGGCGGTGCATGGACCAAGGCGGGGACACGTGGCAGCCTCCGGTTGGTCGGTGCACGCGGCGTGGTCCACGGAATTCCTAAGTGGGATGTGTGGACCGGGTGTAGGGGACACGTGTCACCCTCTGATTTGCGGGCGCACCGAGCGCGGTGCACGGGGCCTGGGCTGGCGCCTCGGGGCGCGTGCGCACGACGGGGCCATGCCGCGCGACCGGCACGGCCGCCGACCGGCTGCCGGGTCAACCGGGTGGCCACGTGTCACCGCCTGATTTGCGGGCGCCAACCGCCTTCCTGTGCGGGGGAGGGCCACGTGGCAGCCTGGGTGTGGCCCGCGCAGCTGTTTGCTGTTCGGCGGGCCACCTGGCGGCACCAGGTGGATTCGGGCGTGAACAGTGTTGGGCCGGCCCAACACTGTAGCCGCCCGAATGTTCCGGGCGCCCGAAAGTTGGGCCCAAAAGCGCAATGCTTGTGTTTTTTTGGCTTTTCCGGGTGAGGCCTATAAATAGGCCTCTTGGGGCCTCGTTTTAGAGCTTTTCCCGAGAGCTTTTGTCTTTGAGCCCCTCACCAATTTTCCTTCTCTTCCTCTTGTGCATCTTTTGGCGGAGGCTCAGGATTTTTGGAGGCCGCGACGACGGCGACTTCTGCATCGGGGTGCGGAGCGACGATTTACTATTGGAGGCCCATTTTCGTCGCAGTTTAGTCTGGGAGGTCTACAGAACTACCCCGATGGTATTTTTGGACGATTTCTGCGGCGACGGTTTCGTAAGAGGTAAATCTACAACTTCCGTGTTGGACACTTTTTCTGGAACTGAGCTTTTCTTGGGGTTCTGGGTACATTTTTAACCCCCTTTGCGACTGTTGGTTGATTTGGACAGCACCTACTTGTCGGATTTTTATCTCCTCATCCGGACATCGGATTTCGACGTTTCAGGACTCTATAGACATCTACTCTTCGCGAGGATCGCCGTCATATTTTTATTGGATTTTTTGGAGGAGGCTTTTCAGGTGAAATTTTTGTGTTATTGGGACTATTCATCACAGATTTTTGGGAATTGGAATTGTGTGGATTAAGTGTAATTGTTGGATTGTATTTTGTACCCAGGGTATATTGAGCACTGCTGCTATACTTTTGGCTTGTGGTTGTACTGTGATATCTGTTATTTGGGCTTTCTCAGCTGTACGATTCCGGACAGTTAGCACTTTCAGGTGGGTGACCTTGCTTCCAAAATCTTTGGACTGCGTGCTAACTCTATGTATGTAGGATCATGCATGTTAGAAATTGGATTAAACAGCATGTGTAAACTGTATGTTGGTACTCTTGCATATCAGTTGTGAATCTTGTGACCTTATTGTGATTCCTACTGCATGTTATTTATTGAAATCTTGGAACTTGACCTAGCACCCTTGTCATATGTATTATGTTCAGCCGGACTGTAGAAAACTCCAACTTGGGCTAGGTTTTTATTGCTCTAGACATTCCACATCACGATACTTCATGTCACTCGGGACTTAGCTTTTCCTCGCCCGGGTTGTGGGCCGAGAGGTCGGGTGGTTGTGTGTCACGCCCCGGGGGTTTTGTTTTAGCGGAAACGATTCATGGAAAAAGGTCAAACATCTGACGTGTAAAATTTTTTTTTGTGAAAGCGAACCCCTCTTCTCCGGCGCATGCCCAGACCCGCCACACATACAGGATCACTCTACAACCGGACAGAGTCTCCCCTGTATGTGCACGGCGTAGCACTCAGTACATGTTCAAACATACACAACCTTTCAATCAGAACAATTATTAACATACAACCAGCATCCTAAATTATTTAAAACGTATGGCCGTTCAGTTTAGAAAAGATAAATCCACAGTTTTAAAAAGAGCGCCTACCCGGCGCTTACGTTTTGAAAGCGAGTTTCGAAATCAGCATAAAACCACAAGGTTTTGAAAACGGTGCCCACCCGACACCAAGTTTTGAAATTCCCTTTTGAAATCCATAAATCCACAGGGTTTTGAAACCAGTGCCCACACGACACTTCTATTTTAAAAACGGTTTTCGCAATCTTTTCTTTTTCTTCTGCCTTTTTCATTTTTAAATGGCCAATAAAATTTAAAAGGGAGAGTAACGCATAAAAGAATAACCAAGTACAACTCATACCGACATCCACGCCGACCCCACGAGGGTATCGAGAACCTCTCACATAACTACAATGTAAATGAAATGCAAGAAAGAAAAGGAAATACAGTCCAGGGTCCCCGGCGACCCAGCTGCTCCTGCCCCGTCCTCACCACCGCCTACGTCTCCCCCCGTCTGAACCCTGTCACAAAGTGGGAAGTCAGTGACGTAAAAGTAGTAGAGCAGGAGAATATAATAAAACAAACCGTGAAGACAACCGGAGCAACCACCCTCTCAAGGGAGGAAAGGCGACCTGTACACCTGTATCCTGTAATACCCGGACACGTCGGACAACTAAACCGACGGCCCATACCGTACCTGTAGAAACCCGACCACGTCGGACAACTTAACCGACGGGTCGCACCGCTCGCACCTCGGCGCCTCAACCCCACCACTAATAAGGGGCCCCACTACGTCACCTCGTGGGTATACACGGGTCATAGACCACTTTTCCGGAAAAGCACACCCTTTGCGGTGGCCAAACCGCGGGTGCGCGTGTTGCAGCCACGAGCCAGTAACCATAACCATCATCATGTCAGCATCATAATATATATAACAAAAGTAAAACGGCAACATGTATACTCAAAAGTAAGACCGTAACATATGCGATCGAAAGTAATCCGCTATCATGTATAATCACAGTAAAGGCGATAATACGTGCACTCGAAGGTAGCCCGCCAACATGCAATTTTCAAAAGGAAAACGACCGTCGGAAGACCGACGCTAAACACTATGACGAAACCCACCTGTCACTTGTAGCGGTCAATGCTCGACTTTCCTCGCGTCCCGACACGCTCGCCCGGCTCACACACCTGCCGCAAGGGAAAATCAGCACTTAGACTCGAAAAACGAAGAGAACACGACCACCCATCTATCCCGGTTCGCGGCACCCCGCCCGCACACGGGACCGTGCGCGTGCCCAGCCCCGTGCGGGTCAACCCCGCACCGTGCGGGTCACCCCCGCACCGTGCGGGTCACCCCCGCACGCGGGGCTGGGCGCAAGCCCGGCCTCGTGCGGGCCAACCCCGCACCGTGCGGGTCACCCCCGCACCGTGCGGGTCACCCCCGCACGCGGGGCTGGGCGCAAGCCCGGCCTCGTGCGGGCCAACCCCGCACCGTGCGGGTCACCCCCGCACCGTGCGGGTCACCCCCGCACGCGGGTGCGGGTCAACCCCGCACCATGCGGGTCACCCCCGCACCGTGCGGGTCACCCCCGCACGCGGGGCTGGGCGCAAGCCTGGCCCCGTGCGGGTCAACCCCGCACCGTGCGGGTCACCCCCGCACCGTGCGGGTCACCCCCGCACGCGGGGCTGGGCGCCAGCCCGGCCCCGTGCGGGTCAACCCCGTACCGTGCGGGTCACCCCCGCACCGTGCGGGTCACGAGAACGCAGGCTTGGGGGAGGAGGTCTTCGCACATGCGGCGGATTCCGGAGAGTCCGCCGCCGGTGCCTTCCCCTTGCCGACCGAAACAATCAAGAAACCAAAGAAAACTAAAAGTAAACCTCCGTCTCACCTCGGTTTCGACGACGATGATTGGGAGGGGAGGGATCGTCTCATGCTCGCTTGCCAAGTTTCGTGGGGGAGGGCGATTGTCCTTTCCTTCGCCTTGGTTCTTCGCACCGTCTCGCAAGAAAACGGGGGTTTCTTTTTCTCCCTCGCGCTCTGATGGGGAACTCACGTTGTGCGGGACGAGGAGAGTGGGAAAAGACCTAAGTCTTCTCACACAAAATTAAATCAGTCGGTCGAAACGGAGCGGGGGAAAAAAAGAAACCTAAATTCCCAAATTAAAAGAGATCGAGTCCGGGCCTGATTTACCTCGAAAAGCGTGCTAAACGCCTGGACCGCTAAACGAACTTCCGGAATTTATTCCGGGAGATTCCGGGGTCGGAATCCAAAACCGATCGCGCCGCCGGTCTCCGTTTCGCGAGCTTTATTATCCAAAAATACCCGCGAGCCCCGACGGCCTGCCCAGAACGAAGGAAAAATAAATCACACCCCAGACCCCTTAGTCGAAACGGTTCAATAAAAATCCAAAGGGAGGACGAAAAGGAAAGAAGTAAACTCGCGGTTATTACATTGTGGGATGCATTTGCACTCGTGTCTGGGGACCGAGTGGAGTCGATAGCAGTCTGTAGATCTGATTTCTTTGGGAGAGTGATAGTGATGGTAGATCTGGGTTCTTGGGAGCTGTCAGAGTGACAGTGAGTCTCAGCTGTGTAGATCCAGCCAGTGAGTGAGTAAGTGATTTGTTGGTTAGCCGATCTTGTTGATCGAGGATTTGGATCATAGCCTGCATGAGCCACATTTGAGCTTTACAGAGATACTTTACAGAGATACTTGTTATGGGTTACTTTGACTCGAGCGGGTCGCTCCCCTCGAGTGCCACTCCGGAGTAGGCGAGACCGGGTTGTTGTACCGGCGAGTTTGAGCTTTTCTACCGCGACTTGTTGTTGCATTTGTCCCTCTGGCTGTGCTTGTGTTGGCAGTCATGGACGCCCTACGTAAGTCCGCTCCTCCGGGACGTAACGGCAGTAGGTTGGCGCAGGTTTGACTGGACCCGATGAGGCAGTCAGTTTAGATTGGGTGATCAGAGACGAGGGTTAGTTGTGGCATCATGTTCTTTCTGTTCCACTCTTGAGCATCTAGATAGAGGCATAGTAGCTGTAGAGTTACTTTTCCCAGCATTCCTTACAGCACTGCATATGTTACTTTATGCCTCTAGTAGTCTCACATCCGTCGTGGTGTCTTCTCCCCAGGGACTTCTGCTCCGGTTCCTGCAGTTCCAGTTGCTGATCCAGCTCCTTCTGACCGAGGTAAGGGAGTCGCGAGATAGTTCCCTTCCTGTCATCATCAGAGTGAGAGTAGATGTACCCCTGTACTATTTTGGAGTGTGTTATGTCGAGTGACTTTTGTAGTGAGATATCGAGTTGTACCTTTCTTTTCTGCTTTTCTGAGAGACTCTTGTTTTCTGGTGAGGTTGGTCTGTATATTGGTGAGTTGTAGTTATATTTTATGTCTTTTATTTCAGCTTTTACTATTTCAGCTCTGATATCTGCTCGTGTAGATGTTTCTTTGCAGGTTAGTCGCTACGCCTATTCGGGGCTTCCCATATGGGCGGCGGATCTGTTGACGAGCCCGGGGCGCAGTATCGACCCCGGGGCGTGACAGATTAGAGTGGTATCAGAGCCTAGGATGTAGGTCTTGGAGGACTTAGGAACCCTAGGCTTGTGGTTGGACTCTAGGATGACTCGCGTGAGAGCCGTGATTTTAGCGAGAGTCCTGATTGGATTTCTAACTCTCCCGAGCGGTTCGGGATGAGTGATTGACATGTCTTCCTTCGGTGGCAACTATGTTGGCTGCAGACAATATAGTACTTCTGGAAGGGGGACATGCCTTCTGACTTTCGCTAGATTGGGTCGAGAGATGATTTGGGTTCTGACTGTTTGCCTTGTCCCTCAGGTGGGGATGCCTCCTCGACGCTCGATGGTGACGCGTTCGCAGCCTTCGTCCTCTGAGCCCGAGCAGGAGGACTCGGGGCAGGGACAGCAGTGCGAGGTTCTGGAGCTCCGTGCCCAGATGGCACAGTTGGCTGAGGCGTCTCGACGCCAGGAGGAGGCAGTGAGTCGGTTGACGCTCATGTTGGAGCAGAGAGCGCAGCCGGCGGTAGCACCCCCTGAGAGTTCACCGGTGCCTTCTTCCCCTGTTGTGGCACCCTCTGTTGTGCAGCCTGCACCAGCAGTTCCGGCTGAGCCAGTTTCCAGTAGGCCACCGTCTGGGACGACGGGATCTTTGACTTTGGCAGAGCAGCGGGTGATGGTGGATCTTTTGATGAGGTTTCGCAAGTTTGATCCACCCCGCTTTTCGGGTATGAGTGCTGAGCCGTGGGCGGCTGAGTCTTGGGTTACGGCCATGGAGCGCCATTTCTAGAGCCTTTTTATAAATGAGAGGTTTCGAGTTCTGTTGGCTAATTTTCTGGAGAGCAACGCCGAGGCATGGTGGCGGCGTGTATGACCCGCAGGTCCGCCTGGGACCCAGTTTATCTCATGGGCAGAGTTTCGCGGTATGCTTCTTGGGGCCTTCTTTCCTGAGAGTGTTCGACAGAGTTTGGAGGAGCAGCTGAGGAATCTCCGCCAGGGAGATAGGCCCGTACACATGTACATAGCCGATTTCAATCGGCTGTTAGCTTGTATGCCCCACGTGGCCAGAGATGAGACCCACCGGATCTACATGTTCGAGAGAGGGTTGCGTCGGGACATTTATCAGTTGGTCCGCTCCCGCAGATTACAGACTTTGGAGGCCTCGATGGAGCAGGCACTTTATGTGGAGAGTGGTGAGGTCGTGATGGCAGAGGTGGCTCCAGCCCCCGTAGTGACTCCTGGGGCAAAGCGCCCGGCGCTGTTTGAGGAGGGGCAGTCGAGTAGACAGGGACCCCCGAGACCTCCCCGTTTCCACTCTCAGGGACGGGGGTATCAGGGGCGGCAGAGATCTGGGGCATCTCGTCAGTCTCAGCAGCAGCAGCGTCGACCACCTCGACAGCAGCAGTCTTCGCAGCAGCAGCAGACTTCGCGGCAGCCGCGCCCCGACCGTTGTATCATTTGTGGAGGACCGCACCCACCGACCCTGTGCCCGCAGAGTCAGGGCCGCTGCTTCCGTTGCGGGCAGACTGGTCACTTCGCGAGGGCGTGCCCCAGGGCAGGTTATCCAGCTCCTTCCTTAGCTTCTGCATCCTCTTTTCCTCGTCAGTCAGCAGGACCTTCGGCGGCCTCCGGTAGGCCAGATTTTGCTTCATCGTCCTCACGACAGCCAGAGCGACATCCCTCGGCGCCGAGCGGTCGAGTCTATGCCGCTCAGGTAGAGGATGCTACGGCAGCAGAGCATGTCGTCGCAGGTATTATTTTGATTTCTGCAGTTCGTACTCTTACTCTCTTTGATACCGGTGCATCGCATTCACTTATCAGTAGAGCATTTGCATCCCTACATGGTATAGAGGTAGTTTCTTTATCGCATGCATTAGAGATTCTGATACCAGATCATGTCTTGCATGTCGAGGAGTATTGTAGGGTTTGCCCTGTGCAGTTAGGATCCTGGATTTTGCCGGCAGACTTGCTTGTCTTGCGGCAGCTCCAAGATTTCGACGTCGTGCTAGGTATGGATTGGTTGTCGAGGTACTATGCTATTATAGACTGCAGAGAGAGGACGGTGACCCTCCGCGAGCCTGAACGGGAGGAGTTCGTTTTCAGAGGCTGCCAGAGCACCTTCTTTGCGATGACTGTTTCTTCGGCGAGGGCTAGGCGGATGATTAGTAGAGGCTGCACCGCTTTCTTAGCGACGATTGTGGAGGTGCCTACGGCGGCGCTGGGACTCGAGGATATTCCTATTGTCCGCGAGTTCCCAGATGTGTTTCCCCCTGAGTTGACGACTATGCCGCCGGAGAGAGAGGTAGAGTTTGTGATTGATGTGGTACCGGGAACCGCACCAATCTCAAAGGCGCCTTATAGGATGGCACCTGCCGAGTTGAGGGAGTTGAAGGCCCAGCTTCAGGATCTGATGGATAGGGGCTTTGTTAGGCCTAGTGTTTCTCCGTGGGGAGCGCCAGTTTTATTTGTGAAGAAGAAGGATGGGTCGCTTTGTTTGTGTGTGGATTATCGGGAGTTGAATAAAGTAACCATCCGGAACAAGTATCCCCTACCACGGATAGATGATTTATTTGACTAGTTGCAGGGAGCCTCAGTGTTTTCGAAGATTGATCTTCAGTCAGGTTACCACCAGTTGAGGGTGAGGGCCGAGGACATCCCCAAGACAGCTTTTCGATCCCGGTATGGGCATTATGAGTTTACGGTTATGCCGTTTGGTTTGACTAATGCCCCAGCTGCATTCATGGATTTGATGAACCGGGTATTTCAGTCGTACTTGGACCTGTTTGTAGTTGTGTTCATTGATGACATCTTGATCTACTCCCGGAGCGATTTGGATCATGAGGAGCACTTGAGGATAGTGCTGCAGCTTCTACGTGAGAAGAAGCTGTATGCCAAGCTTAAGAAGTGCGAGTTCTGGCTTCGGGAGGTTGCATTCTTGGGCCACATAGTATCAGCCGCAGGAGTGGCAGTTGACCCGACGAAGATTGATACAGTTCGGGGTTGGCCGAGACCGATGACGGTGACGGAGGTCCGGAGCTTTCTGGGCTTGGCAGGCTACTACCGTCGGTTCGTAGAGGGCTTTGCGAAGCTCTCTACTCCCCTGACCTGTTTGACCAGGAAGGGGATGAGGTTTATTTGGACTGAGCAGTGCCAGCAGAGTTTTGAGGAGCTGAAGAGGAGACTGATTTCAGCGCCAGTTCTTACACTGCCAGTGATGGGAGATGGCTTCGTGATTTACAGTGACGCCTCGCACAGCGGTTTGGGTTGTGTCTTGATGCAGCATGGGAGGGTAATTGCTTATGCTTCACGGCAATTAAAGGATCATGAGAAGAATTACCCTACACATGATTTAGAGCTTGCAGCTGTGGTGTTTGCATTGAAGCTGTGGCGGCATTACCTCTACGGTGAGCATTGTGAGATCTACACGGATCATAAGAGCTTAAAGTATCTGTTTACTCAAAAGGAGCTGAACCTGAGGCAACGCCGGTGGTTGGAGTTACTAAAGGATTACGATGTGAGTATCCTTTATCATCCCGGCAAGGCCAATGTGCTAGCATATGCTTTGAGTCGGAGGTCAGTGCAGAGCTTGAGCATGTTGATCACACAGCAGGCCCCGCTGATTGAGCAGTTGAGGCGACTTCAGATTGAGGTTGTATCCCCTGGGGTCTCTGCTAGACTGATGTCTATGGTCTTGCAGCCCACTCTGTTGGACAGGATCAGGGAGACGCAGAGTGAGGACCACCACTTGGAGAGGATTAGATCACAGATTCAGGCAGATCATATAGGGGATTTTACAGTGGATAGCTCGGGAGTACTGCGGTACAGGGACCGAGTATGTGTGCCTTCGGATCCAGAGATCAGAGACCAGATTTTGAGAGAGGCCCATTATACACCTTATACCATTCATCCTGGTGGTACTAAGATGTATAAGGACCTCAAGGCACATTTTTGGTGGTCCGGAATGAAGCGGGACATTGGAAGATTTGTGGCTCACTGTTTAACTTGCCAGCAAGTGAAGGCAGAGCACCGGGTTCCTTCTGCCAAGTTACAGAGTCTTCCAATTCCCGAGTGGAAGTGGGACCACATCACCATGGACTTTGTTACAGGGCTGCCGAGAGCGCAGAGTGGAGCCGACGCGATTTGGGTTATTGTGGATAGACACACCAAGTCTGCACATTTCTTGCCTGTTCAGATGACTTGGTCATTGGAGCGTCTGGCACAGTTGTATTTGGATGAGATAGTGAGGCTACACGGGGTACCTGCGTCGATTGTTTCAGATCGGGATCCGAGGTTTGTGTCACGATTTTGGGGGAGTTTACAGTCAGCTTTGGGGACCCAGCTCAGATTCAACACTGCTTTCCACCCACAGACGGATGGCCAGTCCGAGCGCACTATACAGACCCTGGAGGATATGTTGAGAGCATGCGTTACGGATTTTGGGGGAGGGTGGTACCGACACTTACCATTGGTTGAGTTTGCGTACAACAACAGCTATCAAGCGAGCATTCAGATGGCTCCGTTTGAGGCGTTGTATGGACGCAAGTGTCGGTCGCCCCTGTATTGGAGTGACGTGGGTAAGAGGAGGATTTTGGGGCAAGATCTACTGTTGGAGGCTGAGGAGAAGATCAGAGTTGTTCGCCGACATCTTGAGACAGTCCAGAGTCGTCAGAGGAGCTACGCTGATACTCGTCGACGAGACCTAGAGTTTCAGATTGGTGACCATGTATTCTTGAAGGTCTCGCCTTCGAAAGGGGTCCGGAGATTTGGAGTGCGTGGGAAGCTCAGTCCCCGCTTTATTGGACCCTTTGAGGTACTTGAGAGGGTAGGCCCTGTGGCGTATAGAGTTGCTCTTCCTCCACGCCTGGCCGGAGTACATGATGTTTTCCACGTCTCAGCTCTGAGGAGATATGTGTTTGATCCGTCGCACGTGATTGGCTTCACCTCTCTGGAGATCGGCGAGGACCTGGTTTACGAGGAGCGGCCGTTACGAATTCTTGCTCGTGAGGTGAGAGAATTGCGCAACCGGACCATTCCGTATGTGAAGATCTTGTGGAGCAATCACGAGGAGCGAGAGGCTACTTGGGAGCTGGAGACAGAGATGAGAGATGCCTACCCCTTTCTCTTTGAGACTTCCGGTTGAGGTACGTCTATTCTGCTTTACCTTGTTTCGGGGACGAAACTTCCTTTTAGTGGGGGAGGATGTAGTGGCCCTGGTTCCCATGCAACGTTCTTCCGATGAATCCACTGTTAGAGCACCTAGTGTTGGTGTATCTGGCCCATGGTGCATCAATGGGATGCCACAGATGGACCCTGTGTGATATTATTAACTGTGTTGGCCTTCGGCTGGGTTTGCCGAAATTTCGGAAAAGAACTAGGCCAAACAGAGGTCGGAAATGGATTCAGCACGGAAAAACGCTTGAAAACGGCTATTTGCTTGTTTGATTATGAGTCCGGATGTCCAAAAACGGACTCCCGGAAGTTTTCAGTGGTTTTGGTGCATGGGAGGGGCCGTAGACCGCCGGCATGCCACGTGGCGGCCTATCATTGGCCGGTTTACGGCGCGCGGTCCACAGAGCAGCGCGGCGGGGTGCACAGACCCGGCGCACGGACACGTGGCACCGCCTGGTTGGCGGGCGCAAGGCGCGCGGTCTACCGGGTGAGCGCGGCGGTGCATGGACCAAGGCGGGGACACGTGGCAGCCTCTGGTTGGTCGGTGCACGCGGCGCGGTCCACGGAATTCCTAAGTGGGATGCGTGGACCGGGTGTAGGGGACACGTGTCACCCTCTGATTTGCGGGCGCACCGAGCGCGGTGCACGGGGCCTGGGCTGGCGCCTCGGGGCGCGTGCGCACGACGGGGCCATGCCGCGCGACCGGCGCGACCGCCGACCGGCTGCCGGGTCAACCGGGTGGCCACGTGTCACCGCCTGATTTGCGGGCGCCAACCGCCTTCCTGTGCGGGGGAGGGCCACGTGGCAGCCTGGGTGTGGCCCGCGCAGCTGTTTGCTGTTCGGCGGGCCACGTGGCGGCACCAGGTGGATTCGGGCGTGAACAGTGTTGGGTCGGCCCAACACTGTAGCCGCCCGAATGTTCCGGGCGCCCGAAAGTTGGGCCCAAAAACCCAATGCTTGTGTTTTTTTGGCTTTTCCGGGTGAGGCCTATAAATAGGCCTCTTGGGGCCTCGTTTTAGAGCTTTTCCCGAGAGCTTTTGTCTTTGAGCCCCTCACCAATTTTCCTTCTCTTCCTCTTGTGCATCTTTTGGCGGAGGCTCAGGAGTTTTGGAGGCCGCGACGACGGCGACTTCTGCATCGGGGTGCGGAGCGACGATTTACTATTGGAGGCCCATTTTCGTCGCAGTTTAGTCTGGGAGGTCTACAGAACTACCCCGACGGTATTTTTGGACGATTTCTACGGCGACGGTTTCGTAAGAGGTAAATCTACAACTTCCGTGTTGGACACTTTTTCTGGAACTGAGCTTTTCTTGGGGTTCTGGGTACATTTTTAACCCCCTTTGCGACTGTTGGTTGATTTGGACAGCACCTGCTTGTCGGATTTTTATCTCCTCATCCGGACATCGGATTTCGACGTTTCAGGACTCTATAGACATCTACTCTTCGCGAGGATCGCCGTCATATTTTTATTGGATTTTTTGGAGGAGGTTTTCAGGTGAAATTTTCGTGTTATTGGGACTGTTCATCACAGATTTTTGGGAATTGGAATTGTGTGGATTAAGTGTAATTGTTGGATTGTATTTTGTACCCAGGGTATATTGAGCACTGCTGCTGTACTTTTGGCTTGTGGTTGTACTGTGATATCTGTTATTTGGGCTTTCTCAGCCGTACGATTCTGGACAGTTAGCACTTTCAGGTGGGTGACCTTGCTTCCAAAATCTATGGACTGCGTGCTAACTCTATGTATGTAGGATCATGCATGTTAGAAATTGGATTAAACAGCATGTGTAAACTGTATGTTGGTACTCTTGTATATCAGTTGTGAATCTTGTGACCTTATTGTGATTCCTACTGCATATTATTTATTGAAATCTTGGAACTTGACCTAGCACCCTTGTCATATGTATCATGTTCAGCCGGACTGTAGAAAACTCCAACTTGGGCTAGGTTTTTATTGCTCTAGACATTTCACATCACGATACTTCATGTCACTCGGGACTTAGCTTTTCCTCGCCCGGGTTGTGGGCCGAGAGGTCGGGTGGTTGTGGGATGCATTTGCACTCGTGTTTGGGGACCGAGTGGAGTCGATAGCAGTCTGTAGATCTGATTTCTTTGGGAGAGTGATAGTGATGGTAGATCTGGGTTCTTGGGAGCTGTCAGAGTGACAGTGAGTCTCAGCTGTGTAGATTCCAGCCAGTGAGTGAGTCAGTGATTTGTTGGTTAGCCGATCTTGTTGATCGAGGATTTGGATCATAGCCTGCATGAGCCACATTTGAGCTTTACAGAGATACTTTACAGAGATACTTGTTATGGGTTACTTTGACTCGAGCGGGTCGCTCCCCTCGAGTGCCACTCCAGAGTAGGCGAGACCGGGTTGTTGCACCGGCGAGTTTGAGCTTTTCTACCGCGACTTGTTGTTGCATTTGTCCCTCTGGCTGTGCTTGTGTTGGCAGTCATGGACGCCCTACGTAAGTCCGCTCCTCCGGGACGTAACGGCAGTAGGTTGGCGCAGGTTTGACTGGACCCGATGAGGCAGTCAGTTTAGATTGGGTGATCAGAGACGAGGGTTAGTTGTGGCATCATGTTCTTTCTGTTCCACTCTTGAGCATCTAGATAGAGGCATAGTAGTTGTAGAGTTACTTTTCCCAGCTTTCCTTACAGCACTGCATATGTTACTTTATACCTCTAGTAGACTTAGTGGGCAGACCGTCGGGCTTGTTGGCGGCACCCACTGAGAACTACTGTGGGATGTAGTTCTCACACCCGTCGTGGTGTCTTCTCCCCAGGGACTTCTGCTCCGGTTCCTGTAGCTCCAGTTGCTGATCCAGCTCCTTCTGACCAAGGTAAGGGAGTCGCGAGATAGTTCCCTTCCTGTCATCATCAGAGTGAGAGTAGATGTACCCCTGTACTATTTTGGAGTGTGTTATGTCGAGTGACTTTTGTAGTGAGATATCGAGTTGTACCTTTCTTTTCTGCTTTTCTGAGAGACTCTTGTTTTCTGGTGAGGTTGGTCTGTATATTGGTGAGTTGTAGTTATATTTTATGTCTTTTATTTCAGCTTTTACTATTTTAGCTCTGATATCTGCTAGTGTAGATGTTTCTTTGCAGGTTAGTCGCTACGCCTATACGGGGCTTCCCATATGGGCGGCGGATCTGTTGACGAGCCCGGGGCGCAGTATCGACCCCGTGGCGTGACAGCCGCGCGCTGGCGACCGCGCGCAGGGCGCGCGCTGGTAGGCGCGCAGGGCGCTGGCGGGCGCCTCTGGGCGCCGCGCAATGCCTGGTGCGCGCAGCGCGTAGCGGTAGTGCGCTGCGGGCCAGGGCGCCGCGCGGCGGGCCCTGGCGCCGCGCGCCAGCCGCAGCGCAGTGGCCAGTGCCAGCAGCAGCCGCGCGGCAACATCGGCAGCCGCGCGGCAACATCAGCAGCGCGGCCGGCGGCAGCGGCTCGAGCGACTGCGGCTATTGGTCGGCGAGCGCGCTTAGCGAGGGCCGGTGGTTGCCGTGGTGTCGCAAAGGTTTTAGTGAACCGTTTTAACTTGGTTTTTCCTTTTCCTCTGCCAGGGCATCGTCATTGGGCGGTTTTCGGCGGGGTTCTGTGCGGAGCCCGTTTTGACTGTACGACACTTGGTTTTTGCTTTAACTTTTGTGATCGGTGTGATCTTGTAATTAGCAGGTGGATTTATGGGTTTTGGTGGTTGAGTGAGCTTTAATCTATTATGGTGCTGCTTGTTGCTTGAGTTTTTGTGGGTGTGCAGGGGAGGTAAAGTTTGGGGATTGTTGGTAAATTGTATATTGAGAGAGCTTATTTTTGTGTGGGTTGTGTGTGTGCTGTGGATGTGTCACGCCCCGGGGGTTCGAATCGCGCGGAAGAGGAGCCACCGAGGCTCCTAATTCAGCCATAAATTTTTTTTTGTAAACCAACGCTCCCCGGTGCGTGTCCAGACCCGCCGCATACACAAATTCACTCTGCAAACGGGCAGAGTCTCCTTTGTATATGCACGGCGTCTCAAATACAAAATGTCTCACAAGGCGTAGCGCATACAATCTCTAACCACATCAGTTGGGGTCTCGTTCACATACAACCAAACCACTCACATGATATTCTAATATTCACCTAGAACATAGAGGCCGATGTTTTGAAAGGATAAATAATCACAAGGTTTTGAAAGCGGCATCCACACGATGCCATCATTTTAGGAAAGACCGTTTGAAAGCCACATAAATCCACAGGGTTGTAAAATTCGGTGCCCACACGACACCCACGTTTTAAAAGTAGTTTTCGCAAACGGTTTTCTTTGCTTTTCATTGTTTGAAACGGCCAAGTAAGAAAGAATGTATCAATCATTCGTTTATTCAAAAAGGGAAAAGGCAACATCCACTTCGACCCCACGGGGGTGTCGCAATCCACAACTAGCTAGCATGAGTAATAAAAGTAAAGGGAAAGAAGAGTCACTGTATCTGAAGTCACTCAAAGTCAGAACAGCACCCTCGCGGCCTCACCGGTGCCCTAGTACACGCCCCTGGACGAACCTGTCACGGAGTGGGAAGTCAGTGACTAGAATAAACATAATGAGCAAAGAAAGCTAAAATAAAGCAAACCACTATAACCAGAGCAACCGTCACCCCTCATACACCGCCAACAACGATCACAACCTGCACCAAACGTAAACCGGGCACCCTCCCCGAACACCGCACCGGGCCCCTACCCCGGTGCCCCCTCTGCCGAGCACCTGCCTCGGCCGCCGAGCACCAGCCTCGGCGTCACCGCTCACACCCTCCACCCATGAGGGCCCCCATTCCTAACGCCACCATCGCGTGGGGTACACGGGTCAACGTACCACTTTTCCGGAAAAGCACACCCTTGCGGTGGCCAAACCGCTGGTGTGCGTGTAGCAAAACTTGAGCCTCAGATGATAAATCGAATGAAGTAAAAATCGGGGTCAGCATTGCTCATAAGGATAACTGGAAGGGAAAACACCTTTGCTCACGAAGAATAACTTAAAGAGAAAACACCTCTGCTCATGAGAATTAACTTACGAGGAAACACCTTTGCTCACGAAGAATAACTTAAAGAGAAAACACCTTTGCTCATGAGAATTAACTTACGAGAAAACACCTTTGCTCACGAAGAATAACTTAAAGAGAAAACACCTTTGCTCATGAGAATTAACTTAGAGAAAACACCTTTGCTCACGAAGAATAACTTAAAGAGAAAACACCTCTGCTCATGAGAATTAACTTACGAGGAAACACCTTTGCTCATGAAGAATCACTTAAAGAGAAAACACCTTTGCTCATGAGAATTAACTTACGAGAAAACACCTTTGCTCATGTCCGCCCTTACCCAATTAACCTTGGCGAAAGTACCCACCTTGTGTGTGTCGTCCGGTGTTCGGCACGTCCGTGATCGTGCGTCAGTCGCCAACAACGTCCTGCACTCCTGAAGGAACATGGGCAAGTCAAGACTAAGGATCCGAAACTCACACCGACTCCCAACAACGTGCGGCGGAGTTCCCCGCACGGCACCGGCCCGTGCGGCGCACACTCCGCCTGGGCACAGCCCCGCGCGGCACCAGCCCGCGCAGGCGCCCCTCCTGCGGGCGGCCCCGCGGTGCGGGGGCGACCCCGCGCGGCCCTAGCCCGCGCGGGCGCCCCACCTGCGGGCGGCCCTGCGCGGCCAAGCGCCGCGCGGGTGCGCTGCCCGCGGTGCGGGGGCGACCCCGCGCGGCCCTAGCCAGCGTGGGCGCCCCACCTGCGGGCGGCCCCGCGCGGCCAAGCGCCGCGCGGGTTCGCTGCCCGCGGTGCGGGGCGACCCCGCGCGGCACCAGCCCGCGCGGGCGCCCCACCTGCGGGCGGCCCCGCGCGGCCAAGTGCCGCGCGGGTGCGCTGCCCGCGGTGCGGGGCGACCCCGCGCGGCAGCAGCCCGCGTGGGCGCCCTTCCTGCGGGCGGCCCCGCGCGGCCAAGCGCCGCGCGGGTGCATTGCCCGCGGTGCGGGGGCGACCCCGCGCGGCACCAGCCCGCGCCGGCGCCCTTCCTGCGGGCGGCCCCGCGCGGCCAAGCGCCGCGCGGGTGTGTTGCCCGCGGTGCGGGGGCGTCCCCGCGCGGCCCTAGCCCGCGCGGGCGTCCCACCTGCGGGCGGCCCCGCGCGGCCAAGCGCCGCGCCGTGCTCGCCTGCGGGCGGTGCCCGTGCGGCGCGCCTGCCGCGCGGTGCCCCATCCGCAGGCGGCCCGCGCGGCATGTGCCCGCGTGGTGCCCGCCTGCGGGTGGTGCCCGTGCGACGTCCCTGCCGCGCGGCGCCCCGCCCGCGGCCAGCCCGGCGGCGGCGGCGGCGGCGGCCCTCCCCGCGAAAACTCCACCCCGAAACGCCGAACTAAAACCTAAAGGAAAAACTCACCTTCGATCCGCCGGAAAAAGAGAAGAAGAAGATCGTCCTATCGTTGCCCGGTTGATCCCACGAGCAAGAAACCTCCGTCCTTCTCCCGAAAGCCCCGCCGTCGGTCGTAACAAGAGCGAAAAAGGTTGGGTCCCGTTTTCTCTTTTTCCTCTCGTAGTGTCTCCTAAAAAACCCTAGCCGCCGAACGAAGGAACCTAAGAGGGAAAACCTAAAACCCTAGGTTCTCAAAGGAATAAAAGAGAAATATTAGGAACAGATCCGGCGGCTAGAATTACCCCGAGCAACGTGCCGATCGTTCGCACGGATCCCGGGGCGCCTTAAAGGGGTCCGAACTTCAAAATTTTATTCTGGGAGAACCGGGGGTCGGAATCTGAAACCGATCGCGTCCCCGTTCTCCGTTTCGCGAGCCCTTCCGCCTAAAAATGTCCGCGAGCCCCGACGGACTTTCCGGAAAAACACCAAAAATTGTCCCACAGTCGGGCAGTTGTAAGAAAAGGGATAACGGAAAGGGTCACGGAAAAGCCAGGTCTTACAGGATGCATCTTTTATGCTGGAGTTTTGGTGTGTGTTTTTGGTGGCAGCACGTGAATCACCATCAGATTATTTGGATTCAAATTATGCAGCTGACAGTTTGTAAAGGTGGAATTAGAGAATTGTATATGTGGACTTTATTAAATTGGTGTGCAAATGGAGTTTTTGTGTTGTGGGGGTTTTCTTTGGAAGCTGGTGTACAGGTGCGATGTAAATTGAGTATATACTTGGATTTGGGAATTATGTAAGTGAGATGTTATGTGTGTGCAAAGGAAGCTTCTAAGTATTGTGTATTTTGCCATGGAGTTGGGGGTTCTCCTATCTACAGCAAGTGAGAGGGTTGTTAAATTGTGAGTGTGCTTTGGATTATTAGAGTGTGTGGATGGTTGGTGTAATTGTACTTTTTATGTGAGCAGGGTGTGAGCTAAGGTGGGCCTTTTGTGTTATGTGTTTGTATTGTGGAATTACCTGTTGATGATGGAATTAAGGGATTTTGTTTATGTGATCTTGATTTATTATGTGCAATTGGAGTCTTTAAGTGTGCTGTTGGATTGAGGTGGTTTGTAAGTAAATTAGAGGATGATCTAATTTATGCTTTGGGAGCTGGTTGTGTGTATGGATCGATTTACTTAATTTATTAATTGTGAACTTGTAAGTAATCTGTGCTGGAGCTTTAGTGCCTGAGGGCAGAGTTGTTGAATGCGCACGGGATTTTGTAAAAGACTCAGGGATTTTATTTGAGCTACCGGAGATTTTTCCGGATTCACGACAGTGTACGCGCGCAAGACACGAATTTCGAGGTTTCGTCAGTTTGAGGATCCGGCACTTCACCGACTTCAGCGTTTGCCTGCGGAAAGCGTTCCAGGTGGGTTGGAATTTCTTCGAGATTTATGGAATGCCCTCTAATGCTTCTGTAAGCATATTGATCATATTTAGCTTAATTTTTGTGTGTTGATAAATCTGATAGTTGCCTGGTTTTTCTAGAAAATTCATTTGGGCCCCCAGATTATTTTTAGCATACTCATGACACTATATGACACTAGGTTTCATGTTCTGTTGGCATTATTTTTGCACCCTGATCGTTTTAAAAATCGAGAAACGCGTTTTTAAAGAAAAACATCATTTTCAAAAATGGTTTCTAAATTATGAGTTCGCTAGAGGTATGGCATAGATTCAGGGTGCATTGGACCTCGTGCCTGGGGGCCGAGGGTTCTCTTTCTGAGTTTTGAGATGAGTCTTAGTGTCATTTGATATTTGAGCTTCCTTATGGGATAGTGAGATTACTCTAGATCATGGGTCGTATTCAGATTTAGGGATGGAGATGGCTCTCCCACTTAGTCTTGAGAGTTTTGGGGGTTCTGGCAGATCGAGTCGTGGAGGTTTTCCGACTCAGCCATGGTCGTGCATTATCAGATTGAGTCGTTGTGAGTTCTCCGACATAGTTGTGAGAGTGTTTGGGCTATTCATATTTGAGTCGAGGTTCTTTTCCGACTGAGTTGTGTTTTCGAGCTTTGAGATACCGATCTGTTTAATCGTGGATTATAGCCTGCTGAGCCTGGCATTTTATGCCAGTTATGAGATACTTGAGATACTTGAGTTCGTGGGGTCGCTCCCCGCGAGCTACGCTCCGGATGCGATGATGATACCGAGCCTGACGAGGCTGCGATGTGATTACTGAGATGGTCCTAGAGGGACACCCTACGTAAGTCCGTTCCTCCAGGATGTGCGGCAGTAGATGAGCGCAGGCTTGACTTTGATTTTTGACTGGTCCAAAGTGGGACAGTCATTGAGATTTGAGTGAGTTTCATTGCATGTTCATAGATGAGTTTTCCTTTGAGCATAGTACTTGAGGCATATTATTAGCAGTGAGAGTGTATGCATAGCAGGGTCTGAGTAGAGTTCCTTGGGCATGATGATACATGTTAGCTGTAGTTTCTTTCCTGCTTACCCCTTTTATATATCTATCTGCATACCTACCTGTTTTGCCTCCAGTAGACTTGTGGGCATACCGTGGATATTGGGACGGTACCCACTGAGATCTGCCTTCTGCAGTAGATCTCACACCCGCTGCGGTGACAGGTTTGAGGCAGCTGTTCCGGCTTGGTTCGCGTGGAGACAGCAGATCGAGGTGAGGACGTGGCCGAGTAGTTCCTTACCAGCACTTGGGTCAGAGGTAGATGTACCCTGTTAGTTTCTTATTTCCACTTTTGTACAGAGAGATTAGGATATTTGTACTGAGAGGGTGAGACTTGTATGTTTTTTTTTTTCTTTTGAGGGACCTGTATTGAGGACATTTGTATTATTGGAGATTTATTTATTTCAGTTTTCAGTGTAGCTTTTGATTTATAGTTTTTAGCTCTGATACATGTTTTTTAGTTCTAGATCTGACTTGCAGGGTAGACGCTTCGTCTGTGCGGCAGTTTCCGTACAGATGGCGGATCTATTAGCGAGCCCGGGTCGCAGTTTCGACCCCGGGGCGTGACAACTTTACTCTTACACGTTACAATTGAAAACATACTTCGAAACACAAACAGGGGTACCCACCTGAACGAAGATAACGACCGCGCCCGCGACCCTCCAAAGCAAACAACACCACCCGCGGGCCTAATGAAATATCCAAAACACTAATCAACATTTAGTGGTCCCGACTACTGTACCCAAAACCCCTTCTAACCCCAAAATAGAAACCAACGAAAGACTCCGTGTCCAAAAATCCCTCCGGTGGCAAAAACCGTATTTTCGACGCGATCCGACTGTCGACGAGGCAATTGACGAAAAGATGGGTTTCAATCGTTGCCTTGACGAAGTCCGCGACGGAAAACAACCGAACGGAGGCTTTATCATCACAAACCCAATCGGATACCAAAACCGTTATCGAAAATCCAACAAAAATCCAATTTCCTCATCCGGTAGCCAACTCGGGATGTCGACGGTCAAGCCGAGTAAACCCCGACGGCGGAAACGATGATCCAAACGGTGAAAACGATGCTCAAAATGGTGAAAAAGGGCCAAAAACGGACCAAAACGGAGTTACCGGGCTTCCGGGCTGAAGGCTGGTGCACAGGCTGGTCGTGAACCGGGTCTGCGGCATCAGGGCGGCGCCGGCGTGGACCAGGCTCACCCCTGCATCGTGCGCTACGAGCTCCGGGCCGGGCCGCGTATGGCGAAGGCGCGCACCGGGTTCACGTACCCGGCTGTGGCAGTCAACGTCGGGCGCACGCCCAGAGCGTGGACCGCCCCCTGCCGGGCCGGGCTGGCGCACGCACTCGTGCGCCGGGTCCTCGCCTTCGGGCTGCGGTGGCGTGCGCTGGGTGCACGCCAGTCCGGTGGATCGCGCGGCTGCGGGCCGAGCCGAACGAACAGTAAAACCTATTTTTTTTATTTTCTTTTCTTTTCCTTTGTCTTCTCCGGCTCCGGTTGCGACCACGCGACCACGGCAACCGCGGCGGCGACGACGCGAACATCATCACGGCGGCAGCGACCTCCCGTTTGACACAACGGTGGCGGCGGCCTCCCGTTTTCTTTCAACGGCGGCGGCGGCCTCCCGTTTAACTCCCCCAATAAACCCAAACAAATCAACAGACAACTCCAACGATCAAACCATCGATCGAAAGCCAATCAAAGTACCGATCGGAAACCCGATCAAAACTCCGATCAAGACCGAATAAAAACCATCGATCAAAACCGATCAAGAACCATCGATCGAAACCAATGAACCAAACAAAAACGGCGAACCCTAACGCAAAACTAAATTACCGAAAACTGAGAGAGATAAAAACCGATAACCTAGCTCTGACGGAGAAGACAACGCGATCCCGATCTCCGCAGACGGTGGTGTTTCTGGATCCGCTCCTCGTTATCGGCGACGCTTACGGTCTTGGTCTTCGGCACGCACGGCGAGGATGAAGGAAGAAGAAGCAATCTTTTCCCAAATTAAGGTTATACGGTATTTGGGATATTAATATCTCTTAATTAATATTTTATTTATTTATTTATTTATTTATTTCTCTTTTGTACGTACAAAAACCCAATATCCAATATTTTAAAGATATTTTTAGCCAATTCCTCGATAAGCGTGCCAATCCTCCGAACCGTCTTGTAACCGTTAGCACGGATCCTGATGCACCAACAACACATAGCAGGTTCCTAGGATGTCAGAACTTACCCTTTTGGACCCGCTATCACTAAAACCCTTCCGGGAGATCCGTAAGTCGGATTTCGGATCCGATTGCTTTGTCATTCTTCGTTTCTCGGGCTCTATCACCGAAAAATACCCGCACGCACCGACGCTGTACCCAAGAAATCCCGCTAATTAATCCCTTAAACAACTAAATTAATCAGAAGGGATTAAAAGAAACACAAGACAGTTCGTGATATTACATCACACACCCCTTAAAAGAAGTTTCGTCCTCGAAACTTAACCTCAACCCACGCTAAACAAGTCAAGAAAACACTCTCTCAACTTCGATCCCAGTTCCCAAGTCGCTTCGTGCTCCTGTGATTACCCCTCAACACCTTTACGTAGGGGATAGTCCGGTTCCCCGAGACGCACAAAGCACTTCAAGCAGTCAACTACCGCTTAAGGATTGCTATGATAGTCGTCTCTCGAGCGCCACGCTGAAAACCCTAAGCGGAAACCCCACTAGTCCTAGAGCATAAGAACCTGCCTAACCTTGCTGACCAGGAAGGAACGAAGTGACCAGCCTCGAGGGATTGCCCATTAGTCCGAACATACTTATTTCTACGATGGGGGGTTTCTTCTAATAACTAAAGGTAGGGCGAAAACATAAAGCAAGGTGAAAGAGTGGGATGCTCCGGTGTCAAAAAGAGTTCATGCATGATAATTTGGGACTAGAGTAATACCTGCTACCACGCCCTCCGGTGGGTACGTCCCCTGGTGGGTCATCGAATAGACTCTCCCCCCTGTTTGTGGCAGTGCTTCACCCTCCTGTCATGATACTGGGGGGCGAGCGGTCGGTTCTGAAGGAGTTCTCCCCCGTCCCTGTTGCTGCGGCGAAGGTGTAGAAGCTGCTGAGGGTGCTGTCCCCGTTTTCAAGGGGCAGTTGAAACGGAAGTGCCCCCGCTCGCCGCAACGAAAATAGTGGTCTTGCCTCCTGGAACAATCGGTCACCTGGTGTATTCCACCGCAAATGATGCAAGGCTTGTCCACTGACCTTGGTCCTCTCGTTGGCGCGTTCTGGGTTCCGGGTTGCGATCTCGGATGTTTAGAGGACCGGCTCCCATTAGAATACTCTCCTCCGGAATAAGACTGAGTTCGCTTCTTATCCCTGCTAGGTTCCGAGTCCTCCTGTCAGGCACGAGTAATCGCAAATCCGCGCTCCACTAGGGTGGCTCTGTCGACCACCTTCTGGAAGGTGTGCAAATCCGCCGCCTGCACAACCTCGAAGATCTCGCTCCGCAAACCGTCCACAAAAAGTCGGGCTTTGTGAGATTCGTCTCTTATGACAAAGGGAACGCAATTGGCCAACATCACAAATGCCCGCTGGTACTCCATAACCGTCCGACTTCCTTGCTTGATGTGCTTCAGGTCATCCTGATTCTGCGGTTGTTGCTGATTCTGCGGTTGTTGTGCTCGGTGAGGGAGTCGCGAGCTAGATATCTACCCGTCTGTGGAGAGTAGCGGTACCCCTACATTGGAGATCCTGAGTACAGTCAGTAGATTATTTATTTTTCCGCTTTTAAGAGATCATTGTATTGTGAGGATCTGACTTGTACTGAGAGTCTGTACACTGATGTATTATTTCAGGTTTCCTCCCTGTTGAGTTCTGGTTTATTGTATTGAGGATATTGTATGATTATCAATTATGGGAGATGGATATTGTATTATTATTTCCAGATGTACAGATGGTTGGTTTTTAGTTTTACAGCACTTTTATTTTATAGCTCTGATATCTGTTTAGCTGTAGTCCCTTTTCTTGCAGGTAGGACGCTTCGCCTATGCGGGGTTTTGTATAGGCGGTGGATCTGTTGGCGGGCCCGGGTCGCAGTTTCAACCCCGGGGCGTGACAGATTAGGGTGGTATCAGAGCCTAGGATGTAGGTCATGGTGGACTTAGAAACCCTAGGCTTATGGTTTGACCCTTGGATGTCTTCGTGAGAGTCGTGACTTGTAGCGAGAGTCCTGATTGAGTTATATACCTCTACCAAGGGACGGGATGAGTGATTGACATGTTTATTCTCCTAAGTGATTATGTTGGCTGCAGACAACATAATGCTGTGGAATGGGTGACATGCTTTAGACTTTCGCTGGATTGGGTCGAGTGTTTGTTGTGTGCTGATTTGCGGTTTTGTCGTGGTGAGCGGTGTCTCCCCGACGCTGGGTTTTGACCCGTGTGCATCCTGTAGCAGCAGTTGAGCCTGAGCGGTTAGAGTTGGGCCGGATACCTAGATCGAGGTCAGAGAGCTCTGGACCCAGATGGCAGGATTGTCAGAGGCATATCAGCCGGGGAGTGAGCAGCTGGTTTAGGTGACAAAGTTGTCGGAGCAGCGGGCAGCCCGACAGTGCTTCCCTCTTGAGACCAGCCGGTTGTAGTATCCTCAGTGGCGGTGATTTCTGTGGCGCCGATGGAGCGAGTAGCCCCTTCCGTGCCAATGTTTAGTGCCGAGGCACCGAGGCAAAGTGGATAGCTGACAGCAGATGAGCTGTAGGTGATGATCGGTCTATTGAGCCAGTTTTGGCAGATGAACCACCTCGATTTATAGGATTGAGCTTGGAGCCTTTGGGGGCTGAATCGTGATTGGTGGTGATGGAGAGACTATTTGAGAGCCTCCTTGTGCTGAGAGTTTATGCAGTTGTTGAACTGCGCGCTCCAGGTTTGAGGGACGAGGCGCATAAGATTTGTGTATCTGGGAGTGAGTTGCGCCAGGATACTTTTCAGTTTATTCGGTCCCTTCGTTATAGGTTTAGGATGCCTTGATGGAGTAGGCGTTGTGTATGGAGTGTGGCGCTGCAGTTCCTTGGATAGGGATCTACCACCAGAGGCGAAGTCTAGATAGAGGCGCTTGGTGTCGAGTTGGTGAGGACAGATCGGCCGGCAGAGACTTTCCCGATTTCCTTCCCCAGGGAAGTGGATTTTGAGATACCAGGGATTGGGTGGACCCCGATGGCAGCTTCAGCATTGTTATCAGCAGCAGCGGTAGCATGGATATGTTATCTGCTGAGGGCCGCATTCGTCGCCCGAGTGTGGGCAGAGGCAGAGGTCGTGATCCCTATGTGGTTAATCTAGATATATTATGGCAGACTGAGCGACGACCACCTGCATTGAGCGGATGAGTCTTTGCCGCCCGGTTGGAGGGCGCCATGGCAGTGGATCGAGTTGTCGCAGGTATGATTTCATCACAGCAGTCGGAGTTAGAGCATTTTTCATTCCTGCATGGATTAGAGGTAGAGTCGTTACCACGTGCACCAGAGGTACGGGTTACTGTTTGTGTTGTGCAAGTGGAGGAGGCTTGGGGATCATGTCCAGTGCAGTTGAGATCGCGAGTTACCGGCAGACTTATTGGTAATTGTGGTAGTTCGGTATTTTGACCCTGTGCTTGAGATTGGTTGGTACAGTGCCATAGGATGTTTGATTGCGGAGAGAGAGGACTTTGATCTTCTGCGAGGCAGACAAGAGGAGGCTTGCTGGTTGAGACAGTTAAGCGCACAGATTGCAGCGACAGTGTGAGAAGTGCTTACGGCGGCACCGGGACTCAAGGATATCCCTGTTGCCCGTGAGATTCCGGGTGTGAGTCCCCCTGAGCTGATGTTGATGCCGCCAGTTAGGGAGATAGACATTGAGATTGACGTGGTTTTGAGTCCCATTGTCTCCTCCACCCTTCGATGGATTCCCGGCATTTTTGGAGACCGTGGCATCGGCATTTTATGCGACGCGGCGCACTTCGACGCTCCTTGGACTTTGGGCTTCTACCGTCGCTTTTCAGTCCGAGAGACCCCCTGGACTACCCCGATGGACTTTTGAGCTGATTTTTGTGGCAGCGCGTTCATGAGAGGTACATCTTCGATTTCCATGTTGATCACTTCGCCTAATTTTGGGTTTTTGGCACGGTTCCCGAGGTTTTTCTGTGACTCTTTGTACTGCTGCGAGGTACAAGACAGCGGTAGAGATTGAGATTGACATGGTTTTTGGAACCGCGCCAACCTCAACAGCTCCTCATTGGATATCGCCAATAGAGCTGAGAGAGCTGATGGTGCAATCGCAGGATCTGATTGTCACGCCCCGGGGGTTTGTTTTAGCGGAAACGGCATTGTTTTTTTTTTTTTTTTTGAAAGGTCTCTTTCTTCCCCGGTGCGTGCCCAGACCCGCCGCACATACAGGATCTCTCTGCAAACGGACAGAGTCTCCCCTGTACGTGCACGGCGTGTGGTTGAATACATCTCCCAAGCAAACATAACCATTCAATCACAACATTCAATTGCATACAACCAGTATTCTAAATATTTAAGCGCATGGCCACTTCAACTTGAAAGGATAAATCCACGGTTTTTAAAGAGTGCCCACCCGACACTTAAGTTTTGAAAACGAGTTTCGAAATCAGCATAAACCACAGGGTTTTGAAAACGGTGCCCACACGACACCCAAGTTTTGAAAGCTCATTTCGCAATCCATAAATCCACAAGGTTTTGAAATCAGTGCCCACACGACACTTGGACTTTGAAAATGGTTTTTGCAATCTTTTCTTTGTTTTTGTTTCGCTTTTCGAATGGCCAGTAGGAAATAAAGGGAAAGGTAGTGCATAAACAGATAATCAAATACCGACATCTACGTCGACCCCACAAGGGTATCGGGAACCTCACACATGCCCACAACATAAATGAAAAGCTGAAAAGAAAAGGAAAGTATAAAGTTCAGGGTCTCCAACGGTCCCGCTGTGTCCGCCCCGTCCTCACCGCCACCTACCTCTCCCCTCGCCTGGGCCCTGTCACGAAGTGGGAAGTCAGTGACTAATAAATGCCGTGCAGGGGAAATAATAAAAACAAACCGTGGCGACAACCAGAGCAACCACCCTTTTGGGGGGGGGAAAAATGGTAACCTGTATATCTGCATCCTGTAATACCCTGCCGCGTCGGTCCACTACCGACGGCCCATACCGTACCTGCAGCACCGCGACCGCGCCGGACAACTAAACCGGCGGGTCGCTCCGCTCGCACCTCGGCGCCTCAACCCCACAGCTAATAAGGGGCCCCACTACGTCACCTCGTGGGTATACACGGGTCCTACGACCTCTTTTCCGGAAAAGTGCACCCCTCACGGTGGCCAAACCGCGGGTGCACGTGTTGCAGCCTCGAGCACAGTAACCACAATGTATGAGCAATAGTAATGCAGTAATCGCAATGTATATGAAATAGTAAAGCAGTAACCATGATGCATGAATCAGAATAAGGTAGAGGCGTGTAAACTCATGTTGCCCTACTATTAGCATAGTCGAAGGAAAGACGGTAGCTGAAGCATCAAAACACGAGACTACGTAACTATCGATGTGTAGCAATAATCCGTAGCATCTAGAATAATGATTACTGAAGTGAACGGTAACATATAATATTTGAATTAAAACAATCAATGTGGTTCGATGCCAAATATCACACTCAACCCACCTGTCGCTAGTAGGCGTCAACGCTCCGCTCCCTCGCGTCCTGGTACTCCCGCTCGGCTCCTTCACACACCTGCCGCGAGGAGAAAAGCGACGCTCAGACGCGGATGAAGACGAGAGGCGGGCGAACCGCTCGTCGGGTTCGCGGCTCCCCGTCCGCACGCGGGCCGTGCGCGTGCTCAGCTCCGTACGGGCAACCCCACACGTGGGGTTGAGCGCGCGTCCGGCCCCGTGCGGGTCACCCCGCACGCGGGGCTGGGCGCCGCCCAGCCCTGCGGCCTACCCCGCACGCGGGCTGGGCGTGCCGCCCGGCCCCGTGCGGGTCACCCCGCACGCGGGTCTGGGCGTCGCCCAGCCCCGTGCGGGTCACCCCGCACGCGGCTGGGCGTGCGCCCGGCCCCGTGCGGGCCATCCCGCACGCGGGGGCTGGGCGCCGCCCGGCCCCGTGCGGGTCATCCCGCACGCGGCTGGGCGTGCGCCCGGCCCCGTGCGGGTCATCCCGCACGCGGGGGCTGGGCGCCGCCTGGCCCGTGCGGGTCGCATGAGGGCGCCGGATGGGGGGGGGGTTTCTTCGCACGTGCGGCGGATTCCGGGAAATCCGCCGCCTGTGCCTCACCCCTTCCGGTCAAGATGATCAAGAACTCAACACGAGGAAAAAGAAACTAAATTCCCGTCTCACCTTGATGAGGACGACGAAGGTTTGGGAAGAGGGGATCGTCCGTTCTCGTAGGTCCGGTGTGGTGGTGGTGGGGATGCGGCGTTCTCCCCTCTCCTCGACCGTCTTCGCTCGGGTCGTGCGTGCCAAAGGGGTAGAAGACTGAGAAGGGGTTCCCAACCCTCACCTCTCAAACCCCCAATTAGTAAGTTGTTTTGGTACGATCGAGCCCAACCCGCGTCCAACTCCAAATGCTAACCTAGCCCCAAATTAACCCGGATAGATAGAACGAAATAAATTAAATTAATTTATGTCGGATCCCGAAAATTTACAGAAAATTAGACTGAGCCGGTGCGAAAGAATTAACTAGCTTGAATCAAAAATATCGTTAAATCCGGGTCTGGTTTACCTCAAAAGGGACGTGCCGGACACCCGAACCGCAGCAACTTCGAAAATTTATTCCGGGAGCTTCCGGGGTCGGAAATCCGATCCGATCGCGCCGCCGGCCTCCGCTTCGCGAGCTTTATTCTCTAAAAAATGCCCGCGAGCCCCCGACGGCCTGCCCAGAATGACGAAAGAAAATCAAACCCCCGGACCCCTTTGCCTAAAAGCGGTTCGAAAACCCGCGGCTATTACACCACTCACCTCTAACAACGAGTTTCGTCCTCGAAACTCAAACCCGGATAGGAGTGAAAAGGTCGGGGTAGCACTCCCTCATCTTGGATTCCAGTTCCCAAGTGGCTTCCCGCTCTTCATGGTTGCTCCAATGTACCTTCACGTAGGGGATAGCCCGATTTCGTAGTGATTTTGTTTCCCTTGCCAGGATCTTCACTGGGGTTTCTTCGAAGCTCAGGTCCTCCTTAAGTTCGAGTGCAGAGGTGTCCAGGACATGTGATGGGTCGGGGAGATATTTCCGAAGCATTGATACGTGGAACACATCGTGGACTCGGTCGAGGTTTGGTGGTAGGGCGAGGCGGTAAGCTACTGGGCCGATACGCTCTAGAATCTCAAATGGCCCCACAAACCGTGGGCTCAGCTTGCCCCTTAGCCCGAAACGCCTGATTCCTCTGGATGGCGAGACCCGCAAAAACACATGTTCCCCCACTTGAAACTCCAAGTCCCGGCGCCTCTGGTCTGCGTAACTCTTCTGTCGACTCTGGGCGGTCAGCAAGCGCTGTCTGATAAGGCGCACTTTCTCTTCAGTTTCTTCCACTAAGTCGGGTCCCAAAAGTTTCCGCTCTCCCAAGTCGTCCCAGCAGATCGGGGATCGACAGCGCCTTCCATACAGTGCTTCGTAGGGCGCCATCTGAATGCTGGCCTGGTAGCTGTTGTTGTAGGCAAATTCCACGAGAGGTAGGTAGCGTGACCAACCGATTCCCCAATCAAGCACACAGGCGCGAAGCAGGTCTTCTAGGGTTTGTATCGTGCGCTCTGACTGTCCGTCCGTCTGAGGGTGGAAGGCGGTGCTGAAATGTAATCTGGTCCCCATGGCCTGCTGGAGACTTTGCCAAAACTTCGAGACAAAGCGCGTGTCTCTGTCCGAGGTGATCGATGCCGGTACCCCATGTAGTCTCACGATCTCGCTGATGTAGACTTGAGCTAGCCGTTCGCGGGTCCAAGTGGTGTGAATTGGTAGGAAGTGTGCTGACTTGGTTAACCGGTCAACTACAACCCAGATCGCGTCGTGGCCCTGTTGTGAACGTGGGAATCCAGTGACAAAATCCATGGTGATCTGGTCCCATTTCCACTCTGGTACCGGTAAGGGCTGTAGCTTCCCTGCTGGTCGCTGGTGTTCGGCCTTTATCTGTTGACATACTAGGCAGTGGGCTACGTATCGCGTCACGTCTTCTTTTAACTTAGGCCACCAGAACGTCTGTTTGAGATCCCTGTACATCTTCGTGCCCCCCGGGTGTGCCGCATAAGGGGCTCGATGTGCCTCCGCTAAGATTTCATTCTTCAACTCTGGTGAATCCGGCACACAGACCCGCCCGCGGAAACATAGGGTGCCGTCGTCTTTCACCGCAAAGTCAATCTCTTGACCCTGGGGAATCTTGTCTCGTATGCGCTGTAGGTGCAGATCGGTCTGCTGTCCCCCCTGGATCTTCTCGAATAGCGTCGGCTTGACCACCAAGGCTAGGAGTTGCAGAACTGTGCCCGCAGGCACCACCTCCAACTGCATTCGCGCGAACTCCGCGATCAGGTGGTCCTGCTTCGTCAGCGCGCTCTCCGACGCCCCGTCCCGATGCCCTTTTCTGCTCAGTGCGTCTGCCACCACATTTGCCTTCCCGGGGTGATATTGGATCGTCAAGTCGTAATCCTTCAGCAACTCGAGCCACCGTCTCTGCCGCAAGTTTAACTCTTTTTGGGTAAAGATGTACTTAAGACTTTGATGATCTGAGAAAACGTTGCAGTGGACTCCGAAGAGGTAATGCCTCCACAGTTTCAAAACGAAGACCACGGCGGCCAATTCCAAGTCGTGTATCGGGTAGTTCCTTTCGTAGTCCTTCAGCTGCCTGGACGCGTAGGCGATCACCTTCCCCTGTTGCATCAGAACACCTCCAAGACCGATCCTTAACGCGTCGCAGTACACTTCATAATCCTCTCCGGGCGTCGGCAGCACCAGTATTGGTGCCTTAGTTAATCTCTTCTTGAGTTCCTCAAAACTCTCCTGGCACTTGGCCGTCCATATGAACTTCTCGCCTTTTCTGGTCAATCGGTTTAAAGGGGTAGCGATCTTTGCGAAACCCTCAACGAAACGCCGGTAGTATCCTGCCAGCCCTAGAAAACTTCGTACTTCTGTCACCGACGTCGGCGGCCGCCAGTCTACCACTGCTTCTACCTTTTTGGGGTCCACAGCGATCCCCTGTGCCGAGATCACATGCCCTAGGAAGCCAACTTCCCGCAGCCAGAATTCACACTTCTTGAGTTTAGCGAACAGCTTCTGCTCTCTGAGGGTTTGCAGGATCGTCCGTAGATGGTCCTCGTGCTCCTCGTCGGTAGTGGAGTAAATCAGGATGTCGTCGATGAAGACTACCACGAACCGATCCAAGAAGGGTCTGAAGATCCGGTTCATCGTGTCCATGAAAACAGCGGGGGCGTTCGTAAGCCCGAAAGGCATCACCGTGAACTCGTAGTGGCCGTATCGAGTCCGGAAGGCGGTCTTGGGGATATCTTCATTTCGAACTCGGAGTTGATGATAGCCCGACTGTAGGTCAATTTTGGAGAAGACCGTCGCTCCCCGTAACTGATCGAAGAGGTCGTCGATTCTGGGTAGGGGGTACTTATTCTTCACCGTGACTTTGTTTATCCCTCTGTAGTCAATGCAGAGCCGCAGGCTTCCATCTTTCTTCCGTACAAAGAGTACCGGTGCGCCCCAGGGTGACACACTCGGTCGGATGAACCCTTTGTCCAAGAGATCTTCCAGTTGTGCCTTAAGCTCCTTCAGCTCCGCGAAGGCCATTCGGTAAGGGGCCTTCGTAATAGGCTGCGTGCCTGGTAGCAGCTCAATAGGGAACTCCACCTCCCTCTCCGGAGGCATCCCCGGCAACTCCGCGGGGAAAACGTCAGGATAGTCCCTCACCACTGGGATATCTGCAAGTGTCGTCGAGGGTCGAGTAGCCAAATCCACCGATGCTAGATAGGCCACGCACCCCCCCTCAACCAGTCTTCTGGCCCGTGCCGCTGAAATAACCGCCGGGAAGGAGATGCTCTTGCCCATTATGTACACATGTTCGGGGAAGCCCGGTTCTTGTAGCCGCAGTTGTCGCTTGTCGCAATCAATGAGTGCCTGGTACCTTGTGAGCCAGTCCATGCCCAACACCACGTCGTACTCCTTCAAAGGGATCACCGCCAAGTCCCAAGGGCAGACCAACCGTCCCAACATAATCGGGCAGGCGGCCACAAAACTGGTCGCCTCCAGAGTCCCTCCCGCCGTTTGCACCGTCAAGGAGGCTTGGAGGGGTGTCTCCTCGAGGTTATGCATGAAAACGAAATCACGAGAAATGAACGAGTGCGTTGCTCCGGTATCGAAAAGAGTTCTAGCACGGGAATTCAAAACGGAAGTAGTACCTGCAAGAGCGTCCTCCGGTGGATCAGTCCCTTGGCGGGTCATTGAGAAAACCCTCCCGCCTGGTTGTGGTTGCCGGTCCTCCTCACGCCGTGGTGCGGGGGGTCTGGAAGCCGACGCCATAGGAGCTTTTCCCCGCCCTGAGTGCTGTGGCCTGGGCGTAGGTGCTCCCATGGGCGCCGATCCCCCGCCTAAGGGGCAGTTGCGGCGGAAGTGCCCCCGTTTGCCGCACCTGAAACAATGGTCGTCTCTTTGGGGGCACTCTCCCGTCAGGTGTCCTCCCCCGCATATGACACAAGGCCTATTCCACGGCCTCGGCCCTCCTGTTGGCGCGCCCCGGGGTCCTGTCGGCGGTCTCCATCTTTTGGGGGGTCGGCTCCCGCTGGAAGAACCCTCCCCCCAGCCTTGCTGGTGTCGCTTCTGATCCCTTAGCCGCGCCGCGTTCTCCCTTCTGGCACGGGTCACAGCGAAACCCCGCTCCACCGTGGTGGCCTTGTCGACCACTCCCTGAAAGGTATGCAGGCCAGCCGCGTTCACCACCTCGAAGATGTCGCTTCGCAGGCCATCGACGAAGAGTTGTGCCTTGTGAGCCTCGTCCCGTGCGACGAACGGGACGCAATTTACTAGTCGGACGAATTCCCGTTGATATTCCATGACCGTCCGGTCCCCTTGTTGAATGTGGTTTAGGTCATCCTCCAACTTTTTCTTGACGCTGCTGGTGAAGAAGGCCTCGAACAGCTCCTTCTTGAAAGTTGTCCAGGACGGAAGAGCGGTACCCTTAGCAGGATCGGGGCGTACCGTCTTCCACCACAAGCGGGCATTCCCTTCCAAGCAATGGACGGCTAGGGGAACCCGCTCGTGATCCTCCATAAGTAAGTCTTCAAAGAGTTTCTCCATTGACCCCACCCAGTTCTCCACGACCCACGGGTCTGTCGTGTCCCCTTCGAACGTGGGCGGGTCGTGCTTCTTAAAGTCCTTCAAGTTGGCCCGCACTCGATCCCGTTCGGTCATCACAACCCCCCCTCCACTCGTGGCGGCGGCAGCCGCGATAGGGGTAGGCGTGACCACCGTTTCCTCCAGAATAACTCGGCTAGTTGTCCCTGGCGCCGGCCCCGTAGTCGCCGCTGGTGGTGGTGCTGTCGGCGGTTGCCGCGGCCGGTGCTGTCGGCCCCGGCGGAGGGACCGGGGCGGCCGTCACAGGTGCGGCCTGCTGCTGCGTCATCTGGCGTACATGATCGGTGAGGGTAGCCAATTGCCCCGCCATTTCCCGCAATTGTTGCCGCAGGAGTTGGTTCTCCGCGGCCGTCGACGTTGTCGCATCCGCCTCGGCGTCCCCCGCCGATGACCTTGTACGGGCCATATCTGTCACTCACAAGAAGGTCAAAATTAGACAGTAACTACAACCAGTGTACCCTTTTGTGCGAGGAAAGATTCAAACTCCCGCCCCCCGTTCACTCACGTTCTAAAATCCTATGCCCCACCCATTTCATTTATTCGTAGGTATGTGAGGCATTCCCACGGATGTCGGCACTAGCTGTTGTGATTGAATGAAGGTCTCTGATACCATCTTAATCTGTCACGCCCCGGGGGTTTGTTTTAGCGGAAACGGCATTGTTTTTTTTTTTTTTTTTTGAAAGGTCTCTTTCTTCCCCGGTGCGTGCCCAGACCCGCCGCACATACAGGATCTCTCTGCAAACGGACAGAGTCTCCCCTGTACGTGCACGGCGTGTGGTTGAATACATCTCCCAAGCAAACATAACCATTCAATCACAACATTCAATTGCATACAACCAGTATTCTAAATATTTAAGCGCATGGCCACTTCAACTTGAAAGGATAAATCCACGGTTTTTAAAGAGTGCCCACCCGACACTTAAGTTTTGAAAACGAGTTTCGAAATCAGCATAAACCACAGGGTTTTGAAAACGGTGCCCACACGACACCCAAGTTTTGAAAGCTCATTTCGCAATCCATAAATCCACAAGGTTTTGAAATCAGTGCCCACACGACACTTGGACTTTGAAAACGGTTTTCGCAATCTTTTCTTTGTTTTTGTTTCGCTTTTCGAATGGCCAGTAGGAAATAAAGGGAAAGGTAGTGCATAAACAGATAATCAAATACCGACATCTACGTCGACCCCACAAGGGTATCGGGAACCTCACACATGCCCACAACATAAATGAAAAGCTGAAAAGAAAAGGAAAGTATAAAGTTCAGGGTCTCCAACGGTCCCGCTGTGTCCGCCCCGTCCTCACCGCCACCTACCTCTCCCCTCGCCTGGGCCCTGTCACGAAGTGGGAAGTCAGTGACTAATAAATGCCGTGCAGGGGAAATAATAAAAACAAACCGTGGTGACAACCGGAGCAACCACCCTTTTGGGGGGGGGAAAAATGGTAACCTGTATATCTGCATCCTGTAATACCCTGCCGCGTCGGTCCACTACCGACGGCCCATACCGTACCTGCAGCACCGCGACCGCGCCGGACAACTAAACCGGCGGGTCGCTCCGCTCGCACCTCGGCGCCTCAACCCCACAGCTAATAAGGGGCCCCACTACGTCACCTCGTGGGTATACACGGGTCCTACGACCTCTTTTCCGGAAAAGTGCACCCCTCACGGTGGCCAAACCGCGGGTGCACGTGTTGCAGCCTCGAGCACAGTAACCACAATGTATGAGCAATAGTAATGCAGTAATCGCAATGTATATGAAATAGTAAAGCAGTAACCATGATGCATGAATCAGAATAAGGTAGAGGCGTGTAAACTCATGTTGCCCTACTATTAGCATAGTCGAAGGAAAGACGGTAGCTGAAGCATCAAAACACGAGACTACGTAACTATCGATGTGTAGCAATAATCCGTAGCATCTAGAATAATGATTACTGAAGTGAACGGTAACATATAATATTTGAATTAAAACAATCAATGTGGTTCGATGCCAAATATCACACTCAACCCACCTGTCGCTAGTAGGCGTCAACGCTCCGCTCCCTCGCGTCCTGGTACTCCCGCTCGGCTCCTTCGCACACCTGCCGCGAGGAGAAAAGCGACGCTCAGACGCGGATGAAGACGAGAGGCGGGCGAACCGCTCGTCGGGTTCGCGGCTCCCCGTCCGCACGTGGGCCGTGCGCGTGCTCAGCTCCGTACGGGCAACCCCACACGTGGGGTTGAGCGCGCGTCCGGCCCCGTGCGGGTCACCCCGCACGCGGGGCTGGGCGCCGCCCAGCCCTGCGGCCTACCCCGCACGCGGGCTGGGCGTGCCGCCCGGCCCCGTGCGGGTCACCCCGCACGCGGGTCTGGGCGTCGCCCAGCCCCGTGCGGGTCACCCCGCACGCGGCTGGGCGTGCGCCCGGCCCCGTGCGGGCCATCCCGCACGCGGGGGCTGGGCGCCGCCCGGCCCCGTGCGGGTCATCCCGCACGCGGCTGGGCGTGCGCCCGGCCCCGTGCGGGTCATCCCGCACGCGGGGGCTGGGCGCCGCCTGGCCCGTGCGGGTCGCATGAGGGCGCCGGATGGGGGGGGGGTTTCTTCGCACGTGCGGCGGATTCCGGGAAATCCGCCGCCTGTGCCTCACCCCTTCCGGTCAAGATGATCAAGAACTCAACACGAGGAAAAAGAAACTAAATTCCCGTCTCACCTTGATGAGGACGACGAAGGTTTGGGAAGAGGGGATCGTCCGTTCTCGTAGGTCCGGTGTGGTGGTGGTGGGGATGCGGCGTTCTCCCCTCTCCTCGACCGTCTTCGCTCGGGTCGTGCGTGCCAAAGGGGTAGAAGACTGAGAAGGGGTTCCCAACCCTCACCTCTCAAACCCCCAATTAGTAAGTTGTTTTGGTACGATCGAGCCCAACCCGCGTCCAACTCCAAATGCTAACCTAGCCCCAAATTAACCCGGATAGATAGAACGAAATAAATTAAATTAATTTATGTCGGATCCCGAAAATTTACAGAAAATTAGACTGAGCCGGTGCGAAAGAATTAACTAGCTTGAATCAAAAATATCGTTAAATCCGGGTCTGGTTTACCTCAAAAGGGACGTGCCGGACACCCGAACCGCAGCAACTTCGAAAATTTATTCCGGGAGCTTCCGGGGTCGGAAATCCGATCCGATCGCGCCGCCGGCCTCCGCTTCGCGAGCTTTATTCTCTAAAAAATGCCCGCGAGCCCCCGACGGCCTGCCCAGAATGACGAAAGAAAATCAAACCCCCGGACCCCTTTGCCTAAAAGCGGTTCGAAAACCCGCGGCTATTACACTGATGGATCGAGGGGTCTGTTAGACCCAGTGCCATACCGTCGATACACGGTGGTGATGCCACGTCGGTGATACACGACAGTGAGGGTTTTACTGTGGTTTGAGTGCAAGCAGGTCCGGGCTTTATTTAGGACCTTTTGATGGAGTCATACTCTGACAGTTGTTCGTCTGTGATGCCTGTACCTATTTGGAATTATACAGCTTCGTATTTTGCCAAGACAGCGTTTAGGACCCGGTAGGGTCATTATGAGTTCGCAGTGAGGCCAATTGGATTGATTAATGCCCTGCCGTCTTACGATTGGAGGAATTGTGTGTTTCAGCTGTACTTGGATGGATTTGGTAGCGGTATTCTCCAGGGATATTATGGTTTACTCCCTGAGTGACTTGGAATATGAGGAGCACTGGTGGATGGTGCAACCATATCTGTGGGGAAGAAGTTGTATGCCAAGTTGTTGAGGTGCAAGTTTTAGCCTCGAGAGCATACCTTCTTAGGTCATTTTATTCTAGCCGTTGGAGCGGCGGTGGAACCCGGCCAAAATGGATGCTATTCGAGAATTGGCCGAGGTCAACATTTATTGTTGAGGTAAGAAGATTCTTGGACTGAGCAGTGCTAGGAGGGCTTGGCGAACAGATGATGAGACTGATACCAACACCGATTTTAGCTTTGTTAGCGGTGGGAGATAGATTTGTGAGTTATAGTGATACCTCCCATGGTGGCTGTGGAGTTACAGTTGGGTTATTGTCGGACATCCAGTTTCACCCCGATAGGGCCACTGTGGTGGCAGATACCTGGAGCAGGAGAGCTATTTGGGGTTGAGTTTGATGATTCCACAGCTGGCGCTGTGTGGGACCGTTGAGGTGAACTGGGTGTGAGGTTGTGTCCCTGGGGGTCCCTTTTGATGGTAGACCGTAGCTGAGCAGTCCACTCGGATGGTCAGGATTCGGGAGTGACCGAGTGAGGACCCCACCTATTAGGGCTCCTTTTCTTATTGGATGATCATGGAGATGTGTTTCTGGTCGCCCTGGTTGGGTGGACACTTGAGTGTGGTGTTGGTGCGTGTTGCACTGGGTATTATTCCCTTTCCCCCCAGCTTTGGTTGGAGTCCCTGAGGTTTTTCCACGTCTCCGCTCAGGAGTGTTATGTTTTTGGATCCCTCGCCCGTGATTTACTCGCTCTATTTGAGATCTGTGAGTGTTTGGAGTACGAGGGACGCCCGTTGCAAATTCTAGCTCGTGAGATGAGAGGATTGCGCAATCGGGCCATGCCATACTGATTGTTGTTGTTGTTGAGGAGTAATCACGGGGAGTGAGTGGTGTTTTGGGAGCTGGAGACGTTGTTGTTGGATACCTACCCGTGGTATTTTTGACTCTTGTTTGAGTTGTATTAGTTTCGAGGACGAAACTTTCTTTTAGTGGGGGAGGATGTGAGGACCCGAATCCCCGCGATAGGATTACTGTTGGATCAGCAGCTTCTGGAGGCTTATGTTGAGTATTGGAGGAGTTTATGCGCAAATTGGACACAAGTGATGGACTCAGTGTGAAGAATGGATCACGAGTGTATTAGGATGCCCCGCCGAGTTTTAGGAGTGGAATTGGGCAAAACAGACATCGGATTTGGACTCAGTGCACGAAAACGATGGAAATCGACTACTTGGTTGTATTTTTCTAAGTCCGGACGCCCGAAAACGGACACCCAGAAGTTTTCTTGTGTTTGCGGGTGCACGGTGGACCGGTGGACCGAGGAGTGTGCAACGTGGCGGCTTCCTGTTGGTGCCGTACGCCATGTGGCGGAGTGGGGGTCGCGGCGCAATGGGCCCGGCCCACGGGAGCAGGCGCGGGCAGCGCGCGCGAGTGGGCAAGCGCGCGGGCAGACGCGCGGGCAGGCGCGTGGGCGAGCGCGGTGCAGCGGGGGCGTGTGCCACGTGGCGTTTTTCTAGTGGTTCGCATTGGATGCATGGCAGCAGGGCAGTGGCTGGCGCAGCAGGTGCGGTTCACAAAGCACGGTGGCAGGCCTCAGGAAGCGTGCGTGGCATGGGGGCGCTGGTGGCACGCACGTCGGCGCGGTAGGCGGGCGTTGACCGGGCAGCGCTGGGTGCGCGTCACGCGTCAGCGGGGACGCGGGCAACGCGGCGCATGGCGGGTGGCAGATTCGGCTATTGCCTGTTCGGGGGGTGATGTGGCGCAATCAGGCGCATCCGGGCGCGGGATGGACGGCCGGATCGAGCGCTACTGTTGGCGCCTGAAAGTTTCGGGCGCCCGGAAAACGTCCCCCAAAGTGCCTTTTTTCTCTTGGATTTCAGCCTATAAATAGGCTGTGGGTGCCCCTTGTGCTGTTTTTTGCGGCAGCGCGTTCATGAGAGGTACGTCATCGATTTCTGTGTTGATCGCTTCGCCTCATTTTGGGTTTTTGGCATGGTTCCCGAGGTTTTTCTGTGACCCTTTGTACTACTGCGAGGTACGGGACAGCGGTGGAGTATTGTTGGATTTTCTCGGTCTACGAGTATCGGAATGAGGCGTTTAAGGACTCGATTGATATCTACGCTTCGAGAGGAACGCGCTCGTATTTTTATTAGAATTTTTGGAGGATTCTTCGAAGGTTATAATTATGCTTCTTTCGGACTGGTTTCCTACAGAATTTTGATTGTGGATGGTTTGAGTTGCCGCAGTGTTTTATTTATATCTTGGCCTACAGGTGTCGGAACGGGGTGTATAAAACTCCATTTGGATCTACTCGTCGCGAGGATCGCAACCATGATTTTTTTGGATTTTTCGGAAGGCTACACGCAGGTGAAAATTTCCCTTCTCTTTGCTGGAATGTAAAAACAACAAGTGCTATTTTATTTATGCAGAGTATTGATTATTGTGTTGTGGTTGCGATGTTGGTTGGAGCAGAGGCTTGTGCGACGGAGTACCGAGAGTGCGGTTTCAGCGGATTTTGGATAGCGTGTGACTACGCACTTCATCGACTTCGGCTTTGCCTGCGGAAAGCGTTTCATGTGGGTTGCTTCATCTCCAGAACCGGTGGACGGTTCTCTAATTCTTTATGTTAGAATGCATGCGTGTTTAGGGTACATTGTATGTTATTGAGAGGTAAGCTAGTAAGGATGATTGTATAAGGGAATTGCAAGATTATTATTCATGTTAAATATTATTGAGGACTTGCAAGATTTGGATATCCATGATAATGAATAGTAAAAGCATACCTAAGGGAATTTACCCTATGTGATCGTTAGCATGAATGTTTAATTGTACAATATCTAGCATCGAGATGGAAGCTTGAGGAATGGCCTAGATCATGTAGATTGACATACTATAGTAGTGATCTTTTAGCATGACATGTTGCACATAGTCATTTATGATATGATTACTCGATGGGGCAGGATGCTATATCTATGTCCGGGTATTATTTTGATGATTTATGATGGACCATGGATTATGGACGGGTGTAGCGGATTAGTGGATTTGGCAATTGGTGCTACTACTTGTTATATTACATTTTATCTTCCTTGAGGACAAATGCATGCTTGTATGGACATCTAGATAGGCCATCTTTTATTGCTACACTATCATGTTGGAATTTGACTTAGGAGAAACCATGTTTGTTCTTTCTCCTTTCTTTCTAGATTCTAGATTCTAGATTCATGTTGCTCGGGTTCGAGCAGGGGTTTGGGATAGTGTAGTCGGGACTTTTTGTCTGGGACAGGTTGGATTAGATTGTGGACTTGTGGGGTATTGCGGCGACTACGGATATTGGGCGGTTGACCAGATATGTACTTGTGCATCAGATTGGGTATCAGTTTTCCTTTTGTGGATGGAGTTTCCTACTTATTGTTTACTGTTGTTTCATTTGGGGATCAGGTTTCCGTTTAGTGGATGGGTTTTCCCACTTTGATCAGAGTCATGATCCAGTCCTGCTATATTATGATGCTTCTGATACCTGTGACAGTGATACTTTACTCGTGTGGGTCGCTCCCCTCGAGTGCCACTCCGGAGTAGGCTTTAGACCGTGACGGTTGCTGGTCAGTTGGACAGTGGAGATACTGAGTTCGTGAGATTGATGATAGAGCAAGCAGTACCGGTTTTTATACCGATTCATTTGATTGGGTTTATTCGGACAGATACTTTTATTGTTGCACTCGTGTCAGGGGGCCGAGTAGAGTCTAGTAGCTGTGTTTAGACCAATGCTAGTGTTGTTGGGAACCGTTTGGGGATAACGGTGGTCCCGAGGTCGTTGTGAGTTTTTCGACCGTTGTGCGGGAGGTTGAGGATCTTGAGTCTATCCGTTCTGAGAGAGAGCGTGGATTTCGACTATAGCCTGCATGTGCCACTATTCTATAGCGAGTTAGTCCGTATGGACACCCTACGTAATTCCTGCCTGGAAATGGGAGGTGGTTTGTGACACCCCCGGAATTTGGATTAGTCCTCTATATAAATGATATAATAGGACTAAATCTCTAACCCGGCTATAGCATTTTGGATGGTAGCAAGATCCAAGAGGAACATGAGAGTTAAGCGTGCTAGAGCTAGAGTAGTTCTAGGATGGGTGACCCCCTGGGAAGTGGGGCGTCACAGTTGGTATCAGAGCCATTCACCAGCCGGAAATGTGAGATGAGTCTCGGCTGAGCCAAGGGTTATATAGCGGGTAGAGCGAGGCTCCCCGGCTAATGACCGTTGTGAGTGGAGTGCAGCTCCTCACAAGGTCGGCTAAGGCTAGCGAGACGAGTCTCACATCGCCTGGTGCTTGTGAGTGTGCTTGAGCCTGACGTGGACGTCATGGCTTAAAGGGGGGAAGAATGTGACACCCCCGGAATTTGGATTAGTCCTCTATATAAATGATATAATAGGACTAAATCTCTAACCCGGCTATAGCATTTTGGATGGTAGCAAGATCCAAGAGGAACATGAGAGTTAAGCGTGCTAGAGCTAGAGTAGTTCTAGGATGGGTGACCCCCTGGGAAGTGGGGCGTCACATGGTTGTAGGTGGGCGCAAGCTTGACTGGACCAGATGTGGCAGTCAGCTCGATTGGGTTGATTGTGCACTTCATGTGCGAGTGGTTGCATACCTTTCATTGGTTTTTCCCTTTTGAGCATTTAGATAGAGGCATGGTGGTAGCTGTTGAGTATCTCCAGCATTCTTGTTTAGTTTTTACTGCATGGTTATCTTATGCCTCTAGTAGACTTAGTGGGCAGATTGTCGGGCCTTGTGGTGGTAGAACTCCCTTTTTGGTGTAGTTCTCACACCCGTTGGGAGTTTTCCACCTCCTCTTTCTTTTCTCTCCTTTGTCTCTTTTGTTTTGTAGAGTCTTAGTGGGTGTTGCTGATTCTGCGGTTGCTGTTCGAGGCGAGGGAGTCGCGAGCTAGATCCCTACCCGTCTGTGGAGAGTAGCGGTGTGACGCCCCACTTCCCAGGGGGTCACCCATCCTAGAACTACTCTAGCTCTAGCACGCTTAACTCTCATGTTCCTCTTGGATCTTGCTACCATACAAAATGCTATAGCCGGGTTAGAGATTTAGTCCTATTATATCATTTATATAGAGGACTAATCCAAATTCCGGGGGTGTCACATTCTTCCCCCCTTTAAGCCCTGACGTCCACGTCATGCTCAAGCACACTCACAAGCACCAGGCGATGTGAGACTCGTCTCGCTAGCCTTAGCGGACCTTGTGAGGAGCTGCACTCTACTCACAACGGTCATTAGCCGGGGAGCCTCGCTCTACCCGCTATATAACCCTGGCTCAGCCGAGACTCATCTCACATTTCCGGCTGGTGAATGGCTCTGATACCAACTGTGACGCCCCACTTCCTAGAGGGTCACCCATCCTAGAACTACTCTAGCTCTAGCACGCTTAACTCTCATGTTCCTCTTAGATCTTGCTACCATCCAAAATGCTATAGCTGGGTTAGAGATTTAGTCCTATTATATCATTTATATAGAGGACTAATCCAAATTCCGGGGGTGTCACAAGCGGTACCCCTACATTGGAGATCCTGAGTACAGTCAGTAGATTATTTATTTTTCTGCTTTTAAGAGATCATTGTATTGTGAGGATCTGACTTGTACTGAGAGTCTGCACACTGATGTATTATTTCAGGTTACCTCCCTGTTGAGTTCTGGTTTATTGTATTAAGGATATTGTATGATTATCACTTATGGGAGATGGATATTGTATTATTATTTCCAGATGTACAGATGGTTAGTTTTTAGTTTTACAACACTTTTATTTTATAGCTCTGATATCTATTTAGCTGTAGTCCCTTTTCTTGCAGGTAGGACGCTTTGCCTATGCGGGGTTTTGTATAGGCGGCGAATCTGTTGGCGGGCCCGGGTCGCAGTTTCGACCCCGGGGCGTGACAATTACTTTCATATTATTATTATCATCTCCTACTTTGCCTTTTTCGTAGACTCGGTGGGTAGGTTGGAGGTTCGATGACGTACCCACTGAGGACTACTTGTTTAGTAGTTCTCACACCCGCTGTTGCTCCCAAGAGACTTCTACAGCAGCGGCGACACAAGCCGATCTTGGCTAGGGGGCGGCGAACTAGCTAGGGCCTCTCCTTGATTATTGATAGAGGTGAACCTGTTACTTCTTTTATTTTTAGTTTTAGTAGACTTTCAGGCTACTATATATTTTTGGTCTGGCTGGAGCCAGTTGTCTGTATTTATTTTATGTTGAGAGATGTATGTTGTATCAGTGTTGTATTTTGGGTATTGTAGTAGACTTGTATTATATTGGAGTTGGTTTAGGAGAGTTGTTTAGAGTGGTGTTGTACTTGGTGTTATGTATTTGGAGTTGTTTTTGGTTTTTGTTCAGAGGGTTATCTTGGAGTTTTAGTTCCTGTTGTTGGTGTGTTTATGTTGGGAGTTGTTTATTTATATACAGTCAGTCTGTGCTTTACCTTATCGCTGTATACCACTCTTTGTGGTTTTACTGACTCTTGTATGACATCATCCTGCTACTTGAGTTGTTATATCGTTTCGTGTACATGGAAAATACTGCATATACGACGGATCTGTTGTCGAACTCGGGTTCTAGTTTATACCCGGGGCGTGACAAATCCTCAATTCCAGCTTTTACTGAGGTATTTATAGCCATCTTTGGAGCACTTTTGCATAGTATAGTTTTCTGGACAACAATGGATACTTATGGGATTTCATCTTTTTCTTATGGAACTGAGGATTTAAAGGCTTGGGATTGTTATATACTTCAAGATGAACAAGTGGGCACCTTGTTTTGGAATTTTGAAGGTATTTTTATACAAGTCACTCCTTTTTGTGGCCCCTTTAACAAAATACAGCATGCAGTTTTCTTATGAACCCCCTTTGTGTTGTTTAGCTTTGGGGAGCTATTTTGTGGAGACCTTGGGATTTTTATGGAGATGTAAGAGCCTGATCACATCTTTATGGTTATGGTGAGCAACTTTTCTTTTGGTTTTAGCTCGTGATCATGTTTGATTTAGCATCTACACCAAGATGAACTCGATGTTGATTTTTGGAAGCAAAGTTAGACAACACTTGGGATATCCTGCCTTCACTAGATTCTTAGCTCTTGAGAAGAGCTTTTCTTGGCTTCTTGGGTTTTCCTAAGTTGGAGGAGAATTTAGGAACCAAGTTTGGCATCATTTTGTTGAGGTATGAGTGCAAATTGTGCACCTTTTCGCTTATAGTCTAATTGCTGGATTTTCTGCGCCTGAGTTGGTGTTCTTGTGTTGGCACTCAATCCGGCAAGAAAATTTTGGAGTTTTTGGGTTTGCTGGAACCGTAGGTGTCACGCCCCGGGGTCGAAACTGCGACCCGGGCCCGCCAACAAATACGCCGCCCATACGGGAAGCCCCGTATAGACGAAGCGTCTAACCTGCAAAAGATAATACTATGGCTATGCAGAAATCAGAGCTGAAAAATAAACTACTGAAATATGAAAATACAACTCCAAATAGTACAAGTCTGAACCTCACAACATAAGTCTCTCGAAAATAAAACTCTCAACAGTAACTATCTACAATAATCCAGTAGACTGTACTACAAAACTCTAAAAAGAGGTACAGCTATACTCCAAAAACGGGTAGGGAACTAGCTCGCGACTCCCTTACCTCGATCAGCTAGAGCAGCAATAGGAGTAGATGCCTCTGGAAAATCTGTCACCAACAGAGGGTGTGAGAACTACACCGTCACGTAGTTCTCATTGGGTACCGTCTCCAAGACCAACAGTCTGCCCACTAAGTCTACTAGAGGCATAAGATAACAGGAAAACTATAATAATGTAAAGATAAGCTGGAAAGAAATCTACAGCTATCATGCCTCTATCTACAATGCTCAATAGGTGATACAGATGAAAAATGATGCATAGACTCTAACCCAATATACTCAATCAACCCAATCACAGTGACTGCCGCATAGGGTCCAGTCAAACCTGCGTCTACCTACTACCATTACATCCACGGAGGACTGGACTTACGTAGGGCGTCCCACACGGACTACGTCGACAAGTCGCGATAGTAAAGTAACAGGACCAACTCCGGAGCGGCACTCGAGGGGCGCGACCCCACCGAGGAAAGTATTCGCGTATCTCTGTCGAGCTCAATATGGCTCATGCAGGCTATAGTCCAAATCCACGAGCAATCAGATCGACAACAATAACTCAACACTGGCAATATCAGCCGGAGACACTCCACAGCTCGGGACCACCGTCCCCAAACGGCTCCCAGAGCAAACCACTCGACTCACAAACAAGAAGAAACTAACTGACACAACAAGGGTCCGAGAATTCCGAAAGGTCAGTGCCTAGAACCCCAATCAACCAAGAACAAATTCCAAGCTCAACCTTTCGAAGTTCTCGATCCCTGGGGAAATTAGCTCTCTCAGCTAAAACATTCGGAGGGAACCAATCGGGGTCCGAAAGTTTCGGGAGACTAGCACCTACAACCCTATCAAACAAGAACAGGTTCTAGGCACAGCCCCCGTAGCTTTCATCCCAAAATAAGGAAACGACCCCTAGAACCCAGATCACTCAACCCTCTCGGGTGAGGAAGTTTGTAAGAAAAAATGACAATTATTTTCGAAAACCATTTTGATTTGAGAAGCCCAATTTAATAAATTTTAGTTCTTTAAGAAAATTAGTTAAAATAAGTTTTATTTTTCAAACCCCGAAAGGTTAATGCCTTCACCCTATCAAATAAGAACAGGCTTCGGCGACCCTTCGAAATTCGGAAGGAAAAATGTTTGTTTACTGAAATTATGTGTGTCCAAAAATAGTCCGGGTTCAAGGTCCTACTATCAACAACTCAACACTACTACAAACACAGTGCTAATGACACTGGTCGGAGAATACATGACAACCCGGGACCATCGTTTACCCAACGGCTCCCAACAGTAGCACAACACTAACCACAGCTACCATACTCCACTCGACCCCCAGGCACGAGTGCAACATGCATCCCACACTATCCCGACTACTCGGCCCACTACCCGGGCGAGGAAACACTCTAAGTCCAGGAAAAAGAAATGCAAGAGGTGGAAACCAGAACATAAAAGAACCTAGTCCAAGTGAGAGTTTTCTAGCAGTCTAGTTGAATACATGCAATCATATGACAGGGTGCTAGTCAAAGCCCAATAACTCTATAACCATCAATAGTAGCACCTATTCTAGCATGCTAAAATCTACAATACTAGAATTAGAAAGAAGTCCGCAGACTTGGAGGAAAATCCAACCCACCTCGGTTTGCTACCAATTGCTTGTAGACACTTGCATTTTGGCTCCCGCAGAAACACGCTCTTTCGAAATAGAAAGCGCAACGGCGCCCGCCACGCGAAAACGGTACACCCCGAAAAGTCTGTTGGTAAACTGCGCGACAAACGACACCACCAACAACAATCCCTGACAAGGACCAGGGCATAGAGTTCAAAGACAAAATCTCTAAAGCAAAATCTAAGAACTGTGCAGAAAAACACAGCAAAACACAAGGCGAAACCTACCTTAACGCCGGTGCGCCGTCAAACTTGCGCACGCACGCCCGTCCGGCTCCTTGGAGCACCTCACGCGCGCTCCACGACACAAACGACGTGCTTCACGGCACAAATGGCGCGCTCGCGGAACTCCAAAATTCCCCCTCTATTTTTCTCTCATGCTCCTAAAAATTTAGGACAGAGCAAAGAGAAAAAAGAAGGGAAAGAGAGAGGTTTTCGGGCCTTAAATAGCCTGAAATCGGGCTAGCTATAGTGCCCGACCAACCGGAGGCTGCCAGCTGGCACCCTCGCGTCAGTGCACCTGCAGCGCGCGCCGCCCTGCTCGGAGCGGGGCCAACGGGGCCCCGCCACGTGGCGGTGCCCACGCAGCCCAGTGCCCCACGTCAACATGGGGCGCCCACGTCAACGCGCCCTCGGGCGGCGCGCCCAACGTGGCATTGCCGCGTTGCGCCGCACACGCGCGCCCACACCCCCGCAATGCCGCCTCGGTCGCCGTGCCTAGACAACTATATCTCGACACATGGCACGGGGCGGGTTCAGTGCACTCGATGCATGCGTATGGGCCATGAGCCGGCCCGCGACCGAAATGGGCCCACTAGCCCATTAAAGCCCGATAATAGCCAATTTTGACTGTTTTCATGCACTGAGTCTGTTTTTGGAGTTCATTTGACACACAACACACTCGATACACCAAAAATAGGTGTTTCCCACCGCCAACCACATGGTCAAGTCGCGCGAAAAAAAATTTCGGGACACCACAGTAGGAGCCTAAGGATCGTGCACGCCGAGTTTCAGCTCGATCGGATTCCGAATCGACGCGTTTCTAGGTGGGTTTCCATAGCACATCTAAACTGAGACATACTCACTTAGCCTACTTGAATTTCAGCATGATGTTTGTTGATCCATGACTTTCTTATTCAAGTAAATCATGCTTAAACTTGTTGTCTTGTTGATCTCTAAACCTATCTTGTGTAAGGACAAATGCATTTTTGTATGGACATCTAGATAGGTTACTTTCCTTGTTGCTACACTATCATGTTGGAACCAAACATAGGAAAAAACATGTTTTTCCTTTTCTCCTCTTCCATTATGACTTATGTTGCGCGAAGTTATAAGCATGGGATTGGGGATAGTGTACTCATGATGTCACGCCCCGGCGGTAGATCAGAAAGCGGAAAACGACCCAATTTTTTTTTCTAAAAGCCTTTATCCTCCGGCACGTGCCCAGACCCGCCACGTATATAAGGTTACTAAATCAAACGACAGAGTCTCCCCTGTACATGCACGGCGTCGCACAACATACAATCACCAATCACCACTAGTTTAGCATACACATTCTCACACAAGGGATCACATAAACTTGTACATCATTCAAAGGAAAAATCGCCCACTCGACATACACCAATTTGAAAGGATAAAGCCACAAGGTTTTAAAATAGTGTCCACCCGACACTCTATTTTAGAAATCTGTTTTCGCAATCATTTTATCTTTTCAAAACCTCCACATGCACAGCCAGCCATCACAAGATAAGAATGAAAGATCAAAGTTTATTATCCCACATCATTATGGCATCCAAGTTTTAGTGTTCCAAATGTTCATACTATATCACCATCCACATCACGAAGTGTTCATATATCATGCCATCCATATCCACATTATAGTGGCCCAGATCCCCGTGTAGCTTTCTCTCGTGATCCGTGGTGAGGAACACCTATTATTGGTGTGTCGGGCCCGCAACGCGTCAAATGGACGTGTTAGACAGACTCAGTGGGGATTTTGGATCAAGCCCATCATTCGGCTGCTCTCGGCGAATTTTAGAAGTGGTTTCAGGCTAATCGGAGGCCGGATTTGGATTCAGCGTGAAAAAATGTTGAAAAAAAGCTATTTACTTGCATTTTTTTGAATCCGGATGCCCAAAAAGGACACCCGGAAGTTTTCGGTGCATTTTGGTGCACGGGGGAGCCGTGGACAGGCGGGGGTGACACGTGGCGGCCGCGAATTGGTCGGCGCACGCGTTGTGGTCCACGAAATGAGACGCTGGTGCAGGGGACCAGGTGGGGGACACATGGCAGCCTTCTATTGGCGGGCTCACGCTGCGCGGTCCACGGGAACGCGCGGCTTGGTGCATGGACCGGGGCGGGCCACGTGGCGGCCCCGGATAGGCCGGCTCATGCACGCGCGGTGCACGCGGGGGCGCCGAGCTGACGCCGTATGCACGCGTGGCAGGAGGCGCAGCGTGGCAGGCACCGACTGGCGGAGTCGGTTGGCGTGGCGGGCAGGGTGGTGCACGCGTGCACCTCGTGGCGCCCCGTGTTAAGGAATTTGTCTTGGCGTATTTCGTGAAAATGGTTAAGTCTTGAAGATTGAAGATGAAGAAGCTTGGATCATATACCTCAATCTCAAGAAAGAAGAATTCAAAAGGATTAGGTACGTTTAACTAAATAAGTTTGGTGATCCGAATACTTCTTATAGTGTAGAAACACTTGGATGGATTTTTAATCGCATAAAAATAAAAAACTGGACATGTTATATGTTCAGGATCCGGATCAGGGTACTACAGTCCGGACCCCGAACATAGATTAGTTCATGCGCAAATCCAGTCCGGAACACACCTAGTTCAGTTCGGACCCCGAACGTGGAGTTTGCAGAAATTGCATGAACAGTCCGGATCGTGGTAACTTCAGTCCGGACCCCGAACGTGGTTTTCTGGAAATGTTCTGGCTATTAACGACAGTCCGGATCGCACTTATTCCAGTCCGGACTGTCGACCCGAAAACTTCCAGATAAGGTTGGTTTTTGATTCTTATCCTCTTCCAATGGTTTCTAACCTATAAATAAACCCTATGATTCATCCTTTAGGGTAATCCAAAATAATCCAAAATACGGTCAAAAAAGAGAAAAATCCACCTATAGAGAAGAAAGGAAATAACTAGATTTAATTCTATATTTCTTCATCTATATCAATTAATTTGATTCTAGGTTATCATACTCAGATTTTTAGTAGAATCAAATTAATGAATACTTAGATGGCATTTCCAATCTATCTTTGATCTAAGTATTCGGTGGATCATTACCACCAACAAAACAACGATTTTTCCCAAAATCGGCGCGTGGATTCGCATGGCCTTGTGGATTCAAGGTGCTACCGCTCTCGTGGATTCGGAGCGAGGTACGTTTGTGGATTCGAGACGTACTACTTGGTGGAGACCGTGGATTCGGTCAGACGTCGTGGATTCGACGTTGGACGCCGTGGATTCGGCGTTGGAAGCAAATCGTGGATTCGAGGCGCGTTGCGGAGCGAGCGGAGAAGATCAACTCGGAGGAAATGGAAAAAGGTTGAGTCGTGTGTGAGTACGGTATATCACCTTTGTACGTGTTTAATCTTAGTTGATTTCACCGTGTTATCGGTCCCGTGGTTTTTTACTCCTGGTTTTGGAGTTTTCCACGTAAAATCTCTGCGTGTTATTTATTTTTCCGCATTGGGTTTTATTACGCAAAGATTTTTGAGTGTTTATTGTTTACACCTATTCACCCCCCTCTAGGTGTTTTTTCCCCTATTTAGATCCATATTAGATATAACCCAACAAGTGGTATCAGAGAGGGAATAGGGTTGTAAACAATGGTAGAAGGTGGAAACATCAACAGACCCCCATTCTTCGATGGAACAAACTATGCCTACTGGAAAGTACGGATGAGAGCATTTCTTATTTCCATCTATGAACGGGTGTGGCAATCAATCGAGTTAGGATGGTCAAATCCAACTGAAATTATTGCTGATGTTCGCACCATCAAACCTAGGTCGAAATGGACCAAGGAAGAGATTGACTTATCTTCTTACAATGGCAAAGGAATTATGTAGTAGCCGCTGGTTTAAAATGTTTTGGGTCTACTTTTGGTTTCGGTTATTTCGCAATTCGTTTCGGGGGCCGGAGGGTGATCTAATAATTCCTTGTTTCCGGGCAGACCGTCGGGGCTAGCGGGTATTTTTAGTTAATAAAGCTCGCGAAACGGAGAACGGCAGCGCAGTCGGTTTTGAATTCCGACGCCGGAATCTCCCGGAATAAATTCCGGAAGGTGGCTAGCGGTTCAGGTGGTCAGCACGGTCTTTCAGGCGGACCGGACCCTGGTTTGCACCCGACTTATTTCCTGCTTTTGACTTGAAATGGGTTCATTCCCATTCCTCATCCTAACCGCTCCCGCCATCCTAACCGCTCCCGCCATGTTCCTGTCGTGGGGAAACAGGGGTACGACGGTTACAACTCCCTACAACTTCCCTCACTTAGGCGTACGCAACCCCAAGCGCAACGAGAACCCACTTCCCCAACCTTTCTGTTTCCCAACCGACCGAGTGGAGAAACAAGGCGGAGCGAGCGAGGAGAGGGAAGATCGCCGGCATACCCTTCGTTACCGGGCACGCAAAAACAGGACGATCATCCCCTAAGATCAACCCTAGCCGACAAAACCAAGGTGAGCATAGCTTAGGGTTCTTGATTGGGTTTTTCTTGGTTCTCTTAGGCAAAGGGAGGAGGAGGGTCGGCGCCGTCACCGGAGAAGGCGCCGTCACCGGAGCCGGCACGCACGGAGCCACGCATGTGGGTGGCGCCGCATGCGGGCGGCGCCGCATGCTCCCGCATGCGGGCGGCATCCGCATGCGGGCGACGCCGCATGCGGGCGGCGCAGCATGCGGGCGGCGCCGCATGCTACCGCATGCGGGCGGCATCCGCATGCGGGCGGCGCCGCATGCGGGCGGCGCCGCATGCGGGCGGCACCGCATGCGGGCGGCGCCGCATGCGGGCGGCGCCGCATGCTCCCGCATGCGGGCGGCGCCGCATGCGGGCGACGCCGCATGCGGGCGGCGCCGCATGCGGGCGGCGCCGCGCGGCACCCACAAGCGGGCAGCGCCGCATGCGGGTGACGCCGCATGCGGGCGGCGCCGCACGCAGGTGGTACGCCGCCCAGCCGCGCGGGGCCGGGCGCGTACGTGTACGGATTGTGCGCGAGGTGGGGGGGGGGGGGGGGGGGGGGGGCGCCGGGTGTTCTAGTCTTTAATCTTGCGGAGTCTTGAATTTTTTACTCCTGTATGACAGGTTCTTGTAGGTCCGGGCGGGCACCCGAGACGCGGGAGAACCTAGCATCGGTCAGGAGCGCGACAACGAAAAGGTGGGTTTTCGGTCGAGGCTTAGTATAGTGTTAGTATTCCGAAAGGGATTTTAATTAAATGTTAATCGGTACTAACGCTGACGGTTTCTATGATTTACTATATTACCCCGTGTCTTGGTTATTATGCTCGAGTTGCGACACGCGCACCCGCGGTCTGGCCACCGCAAAGGGTGCTCTTTTCCGGAAAGGCGGTCTCCGACCCGTGTTACCCACGAGGGGATGTAGTGGGGCCCCCGTAGGCGTGGGGTTCGAGGCACCAAGGTGTGAGCGGTGCGACCCGTCGGGATTGGTGCCCGACGAGGTCAGGTGTGCGACCTGCCGGGATTGGTGCCCGACGAGGTCAGGTGTTACAGGTGTTACCGGGGTTACAGGTGTCACAGGTGGTACAGGTGGTTGCGAGTTACCTTTATGAGTAGAGTGGTTGCTCCGGCTAGTCTTACTTTTGTGGCTTGGTATTACTTTACTGCTTTAGTATTTTTATCATGATAGTGTCGCTGACTACCCACTCTGTGACAGGTACCTCCAGGGGTGAGAGGTAGGCGACAGTGAGGCCGAGGTGGGAGTAGTCGGGCTGTGGGAGCCCTAGTCTGCCATTTTCTTTATTTGCTCTGCATTTCATTTGGTATTGTAGGTAACTGTGTGGTTCTCGATACCCTTGTGGGGTCGTGTGGATGTTGATTTCTTTCGTTCTGGTTATGCACTACTGTTTCCTTTATTATTCCCGTTTGGCCGTTTTCTAAACAAACCAACTAGAAAACAAGAGAAAAAGGACTTCGAAAACCGTTTTCAAAAATCTAGGGTCGAGTGGGCCCGTTTTCCAAACCCTGTGGATTTATGCCGTTTTCCAAGCTGTTTTCGAAACCTAAGGCCGTGTGGGCCTGTTTTCAAAACGGTGAGTTTATCCTTTCAACTTGACTGGCCACGGGCATTGTTTAGTCTTCATGCACCGTTAGACTTCGAACTGTTGTGATTAAATGGAAAATGATTGCTTGTGTTTGACTGTTGTAATAGCCGCGACGCCGTGCATATACAGAGGAGACTCTGCCCGATTTTCGAGTGAATCTGTATATGCAGCGGGTCTGGGCACGCGCCGGGGAAGGAGGTTTTAAACAAAAATTTTGTACGCACCTTACGCTTGCTTTTGTGTATCGTTTCCGCTAAAATAAAACCCCCGGGGCGTGACAGATTAAGATGGTATCAGAGAACTTTGCTTTAATCACAACAGTGACGGCTCAACATCCACCGAGATATCACACTTAACTACGAATAAATGAAATGTGTAGGACGTAAGGGTGTAGGACGCGAGTGAACGTGGGAAGGGGAAATTAGTGTGATTTATTTACGCTCGGTTTTCCTGGGTATGCTGGGACTGATGTGTTTCCTTGGTGTGCACAGATAGAAGCCCGATTTTGGGTGGGTAACTGCTGCCGGACATGGACCTTGCGGCAGAGGCGAACCGCTTACTACGCAACCAGCTGCGCGACGTGGCTGGACAGTTGCTAAATCTCGCGGAGCGCGTGGGTATACTGACCCAGGAGCTTGAGGGTGTCGACCACGCCCAGCACGGCACCGGTGGTGTTAACCCCCGTGGGATACCACCAACTGGCGTTTCCACCTTTCAGGGAGCGGTCAACTTGGCCGTGCGCGCAGAGCTAGAGCGTGCACGACGGGCACACCCCTACCCCGGCCCGACAGGGGACCCCTACCAGAGCGGCAGAGCAACCAAGCGCCAGAGGAAAGGGCCGAAACCCGGGCAGGCGACGAGGGAGGGACCTGAACCACCAACGCCATGCGTCATTTGTGATGGTGCACATCCAATGATGAATTGCCCTTGGCGGGACGAACATTGCTTCCGGTGTGGCAGGCCGGGCCACACACGTTACGAGTGCCCCCGGAAGCCGGGCGTCACCAGACCCCCGGCACCGAGACCTGACAACCAACGCCTGACGGACTCTTCTGATACCGAGTCCCCACCCCGCCACGCCGAACGTGGCTGGCCTAGAGGTTGTGGACGGACCTCCCCAGCCGCCCCGGGGAGCAGTGATGCAGAATCCTAGAACCGGGAATCACAGGTATATTATTTTTTTTCTTTCCTTTACCTCTTTTTGGTAGGGCCTCGACTTTCATCTTCCGTTTTTGTCTTTTTCTTTCTCCGTGTACTGTGCGGTTGTGCCCGGGGGGGGGGGGGGGGGGTTTATGGGTTAGGAGTGGGGTTACTCCCCTAGTCCGCCTTAGGAGTTGTGAACGCCATGTCACGGGGAGGGAAGGCGGGTCGGGCGCCAGGTAGGAACCCCTTACAAATGGTTCTGAAGAGAGAACCCTACCTAGTTTGTTGGTTGGTTCAAATCCCCGGTGGGGGGGGAACTTCGCGGGAGTGGTCCCTACAGCGACTGTAGCAGACGAGGTGTCACCACCCCCCGACGACGGCATCAGAGGCGGTGTCTTGAGTTACGGAAGGATTACGACCTAACAATCCAATACCACCCCGGGAAAGCAAACGTGGTAGCGGACGCTCTGAGTACGAAGGGGCGATTGAAGGGAGGATCGGTAGGTGCGATAACTGAGCAGAGCAACTTGATCGCGGAATTCTCACGACTAGGATTGGAAGTAGTGCCAGCAGGCACGGTTGCGCAACTTCTAACTTTGGTAGTCAAGCCAACACTGCTCGAGAAGATTCGAGAGGGACAACAGGCGGACTCGCACTTACAGCTCGTAAGAGACAAGATCTCACCGGATCAGGAAGGTGACTTTTCAGTGGAAGGCGACGGCACTCTACGGTTCCGCGGGCGGATTTGCGTGCCGGATACCCCGGAATTGAAGAAGGAAATCCTATCTGAGGCACACAGCGCCCCTTATGCAGCGCATCCAGGAGGCACAAAGATGTACAGGGACCTCAAGCAGACCTTCTGGTGGCCCAAGATGAAGAGGGATGTGACTCGATATGTAGCTCATTGCCTGGTGTGTCAATAGATAAAGGCGGAACATCAACGGCCGGCGGGAAAGTTACAACCCTTACCGGTACCGGAGTGGAAGTGGGATCATATCACCATGGACTTTGTCACCGGGTTCCCACGTTCACAGCAAGGACATGACTCAATATGGGTTGTGGTGGACCGGCTAACTAAGTCAGCGCACTTTCTGCCAATTCACACAACCTGGACCAGAGAGCGGTTGGCTCAAGTCTACCTCAGCGAGATTGTGAGACTGCATGGAGTACCGGCATCGATCACATCAGACAGAGACACGCGTTTCATCTCAAAGTTTTGGCAGAGTCTGCAACGAGCCTTGGGGACTAAATTGCAGTTCAGCACAGCCTTCCACCCTCAGACAGACGGGCAGTCGGAGCGAGTGATACAGACGCTAGAGGACCTGCTTCGGGCCTGTGTACTCGATTGGGGAGTCGGTTGGGAGCGTTACCTACCACTTGTGAAATTCGCTTACAACAATAGCCACCAGGCCAGCATCCTGATGGCACCCTACGAAGCCTTATACGGGAGACGCTGCCGGTCCCTGATCTGTTGGGACGACTTGGGAGAACGGAAGTTCTTGGGACCCGATTTGGTGGAAGAAACAGAAGAGAAGGTGCGCCTCACCAGACAGCGCTTACTAACCGCCCAGAGTCGACAAAAGAGCTACACGGATCAGAGAGGCCGCGACTTAGAGTTCCAGGTGGGAGAACACGTGTTTTTGCGAGTCTCGCCGTCTAGAGGAATCAAGCGATTCGGGTTAAAAGGCAAGCTGAGCCCGCGGTTTGTGGGGCCATTCGAGATCCTGGAGCGGATTGGCCCAGTGGCTTACCGCCTTGCCCTACCACCGAACCTCAACCGGATTCACGACATGTTCCACGTTTCGATGCTCAAGAAATACCTCCCCGACCCGTCGCATGTCCTGGACGTCTCGACACTCGAACTGAAGGAGGACCTAAGCTTCGAGGAAACCCCTGTGCGAATACTAGCAAGAGAAAGCAAGACGCTTCGAAACCGAGTCATCCCCTATGTGAAGGTGCACTGGAACAACCACGAGGAGCGGGAAGCGACGTGGGAACTGGAGTCGAAGATGAGGGAGGGCTACCCTTATCTCTTCACCGCGAACCAGGATTGAGTTTCGAGGACGAAACTCGTTTTAAGAGGTGAGTGGTGTAGTAGCCGCTGGTTTAAAATGTTTTGGGTCTACTTTTGGTTTCGGTTATTTCGCAATTCGTTTCGGGGGCCGGAGGGTGATCTAATAATTCCTTGTTTCCGGGCAGACCGTCGGGGCTCGCGGGTATTTTTAGTTAATAAATCTCGCGAAATGGAGAACGGCGGCGCAGTCGGTTTTGAATTCCGACGCCGGAATCTCCCGGAATAAATTCCGGAAGGTGGCTAGCGGTTCAGGTGGTCAGCACGGTCTTTCAGGCGGACCGGACCCTGGTTCGCACCCGACTTATTTCCTGCTTTTGACTTGAAATGGGTTCATTCCCATTCCTCATCCTAACCGCTCCCGCCATCCTAACCGCTCCCGCCATGTTCCTGTCGTGGGGAAACAGGGGTACGACGGTTACAACTCCCTACAACTTCCCTCACTTAGGCGTACGCAACCCCAAGCGCAACGAGAACCCACTTCCCCAACCTTTCTGTTTCCCAACCGACCGAGTGGAGAAACAAGGCGGAGCGAGCAAGGAGAGGGAAGATCGCCGGCATACCCTTCGTTACCGGGCACGCAAGAACAGGACGATCATCCCCTAAGATCAACCCTAGCCGACAAAACCAAGGTGAGCATAGCTTAGGGTTCTTGATTGGGTTTTTCTTGGTTCTCTTAGGCAAAGGGAGGAGGAGGGTCGGCGCCGTCACCGGAGTCGGCGCCGTCACCGGAGCCGGCACGCACGGAGCCACGCATGCGGGTGGCGCCGCATGCGGGCGGCACCGCATGCTCCCGCATCCGGGCGGCATCCGCAAGCGGGCGACGCCGCATGCGGGCGGCGCCGCATGCGGGCGGCGCCGCATGCTCCCGCATGCGGGCGGCATCCGCATGCGGGCGGCGCCGCATGCTCCCGGCGCAGCATGCGGGCAGCGCCGCATGCGGGCGACGCCGCATGCGGGCGGCGCAGCATGCGCCCGCATGCGGGCGGCGCCGCATGCGGGCGGCACCGCATGCGGGCGGCGCCGCATGCACCCGCATGCGGGCAGCGCCGCATGTGGGCGGCGTCGCGCGGCACCCACAAGCGGGCAGCTCCGCATGCGGGTGACGCCGCATGCGGGCGGCGCCGCACGCAGGTGGTACGCCGCCCAGCCGCGCGGGGCCGGGCGCGTACGTGTACGGATTGTGCGCGAGGTGGGTGGGGGGGCGCCAGGTGTTCTAGTCTTTAATCTTGCGGAGTCTTGAATTTCTGACTCCTGTATGACAGGTTCTTGTAGGTCCGGGCGGGCACCCGAGACGCGGGAGAACCTAGCATCGGTCAGGAGCGCGACAACGAAAAGGTGGGTTTTCGGTCGAGGCTTAGTATAGTGTTAGTATTCCGAAAGGGATTTTAATTAAATGTTAATCGGTACTAACGCTGACGGTTTCTATGATTTACTATATTACCCCGTGTCTTGGTTATTATGCTCGAGTTGCGACACGCGCACCCGCGGTCTGGCCACCGCAAAGGGTGCTCTTTTCCGGAAAGGCGGTCTCCGACCCGTGTTACCCACGAGGGGATGTAGTGGGGCCCCCGTAGGCGTGGGGTTCGAGGCACCAAGGTGTGAGCGGTGCGACCCGTCGGGATTGGTGCCCGACGAGGTCAGGTGTGCGACCTGCCGGGATTGGTGCCCGACGAGGTCAGGTGTTACAGGTGTTACCGGGGTTACAGGTGTCACAGGTGGTACAGGTGGTTGCGAGTTACCTTTATGAGTAGAGTGGTTGCTCCGGCTAGTCTTACTTTTGTGGCTTGGTATTACTTTACTGCTTTAGTATTTTTATCATGATAGTGTCGCTGACTACCCACTCTGTGACAGGTACCTCCAGGGGTGAGAGGTAGGCGACGGTGAGGCCGAGGTGGGAGTAGTCGGGCTGTGGGAGCCCTAGTCTGCCGTTTTCTTTATTTGCTCTGCATTTCATTTGGTATTGTAGGTACCTGTGTGGTTCTCGATACCCTTGTGGGGTCGTGTGGATGTTGATTTCTTTCGTTCTGGTTATGCACTACTGTTTCCTTTATTATTCCCGTTTGGCCGTTTTCTAAACAAACCAACTAGAAAACAAGAGAAAAGGACTTCGAAAACCGTTTTAAAAAATCTAGGGTCGAGTGGGACCGTTTTCCAAACCCTGTGGATTTATGCCGTTTTCCAAGCTGTTTTCGAAACCTAAGGCCGTGTGGGCCTGTTTTCAAAACGGTGAGTTTATCCTTTCAACTTGACTGGCCACGGGCATTGTTTAGTCTTCATGCACCGTTAGACTTCGAACTGTTGTGATTAAATGGAAAATGATTGCTTGTGTTTGACTGTTGTAATAGCCGCGACGCCGTGCATATACAGAGGAGACTCTGCCCGATTTTCGAGTGAATATGTATATGCGGCGGGTCTGGGCACGCGCCGGGGAAGGAGGTTTTAAACAAAATTTTGTACGCACCTTACGCTTGCTTTTGTGTATCGTTTCCGCTAAAATAAAACCCCCGGGGCGTGACAAATTAACGCCTTATTTAATGCTTTGTCGCAAACTGAGTTCTCTCGCGTCTCGGCATGTGAGACTCTGAAAGAAATCTGGGATGTTCTACAAGTTACACATGAGGGAACAAACCTTGTGAAGATTCAAAAACTGCAAATGCTTACGAGCAAATTTGACTCTATTTTCATGGCAGAAAATGAATCATTCACAGATACTATACACGATAGCAAGACATTGTAAATACATGTGCTAACTTGGGAGAGAAAATTTCAGAATCTAAAGTTGTAAGAAAGATTTTAAGGACTCTTCCTGAAAGATTTCGTTCCAAGGTTACGGCCATTGAAACAGTTAACACCCGGACGAAATCCGTGTAGAAGAATTAGTTGGTGCACTTCAAACATATGAAATGACATTTCCTACTAACTATTCTTCTGGAAAGGCATCCTCTTCTAAGTCTTCAGGTTTTGCGTTGAAATCAACAAAAGAAGAAGATGCGGATTCATCCTCCTCAGACGATGACGAGAACCTATCAATGGAGGATTTCGAGAAGCAACTTGCGCTCTTGACAAGGAAATTTTCCCGAAACTTTCGAAGGGGTAATTCTAGCAAAACTTCATCCTTCATAAGTCGAAGAAGGCAAAGGGAATTCAAGCTTTAAGTCAAGGAAGCAAGAGAGTTTTTCAAAGGATAAGGAAAAACTCGGAGGGACAAGTCCAATGCTTCAAGTGCCGAGGCTACGGTCACATCTCTACGGAGTGTCCCAATAAGAATCCGTCCAAGAAGAAGGCGATGCAAGCCGTCACTTGGGATGACACCTCATCGTCAAATGAGTCATCTTCCAGTGATGAAGAAAATAACGCAACCGGCATTCCACGCGTCCACATCTTCACCTTACGTATGCTTTATGGCAAGTACATCTGATTCATTGTCCAACTCCTCCCAAGTTGAAAAGAATGCAACGAACGACGAATCGAGTAATTCCGAAGGTGAAGACTTTGCTTTTGCCTACCATAAACTTTTAAAGGATTCAAAGAAACTAGCAAAACAAAACAAGGGTTTGAGAGGGAGATTGCAGGATCTCGAAGAAGAAGCAAAAAGGGCAACTTCTCTCTCAAACGCTCTTGAAGTGGAAAGGGATAACTTGATCAAAATAAATGTTTCCCTTCAAGAGAAAAATAAGCATTTCGAGAAGAAACACGTAAAACTGGTGGATAAAGCAAGTTACTTCTTGAAACTCTACTCCGAGGCTCGTCAAGAAAAATGGAAATGACGAAGACCATTTTCCAACTTAAGGATGATTTGAAGGGATTTTCTTCGGGAAGGAGCAAGTTGGATAAGCTACTTGGTCTTGGTCAACAAAACCGTTTCGGCCTTGGATACAGTCGAACTGGAGACATTCCTAGTTCGAGTGGAATAGTTTTGTGCCCCAGTCGGTATCTCCTTCTCCGACGACGGAAATCACTGCATACAACGACAACAAGCCTACCTCACCTATTGCGGGTTCTTCAAGTTCAAACGTATGTTTTCGTTGTGGTTTTGCAGGGAACATACGAAGAGATTGCAAGATTGGAGCGAAACGAACAAATCAAGCGCCTCTTGCAACAACTACCAATGAGTTCACTCCCTGGAAATCAAGAAGGATTTTTCAAAAGAAAGAACATTGGTAGTACATCAAACAAGACGACGACGTTAAGGAAAAGCGATGAATGAATCAAGACGCTTTCACCAAGGAGAATAACTTCACGAACATTGCCGACGCAGTCCAAAAAGGTTTGGATGCGCAAAGGTGAATTCTTCCCTTGTCTTTAACTTTCCTGCGATTGAATGTTCTGTAACTTATGTAAACTATTCTTTTTAAAAAGGGGTTAGATCTGAAAATAATTGCTATGTCGTTCCAAACAAAATTTCTGAAAATTGTAACCTAGTTTCACTTGATAACGAAACTCTTTGGCATGAAAGACTAGGTCACATAAATTTTAAGGAACTAGCAAGGATTTCTAATAAAGACGTGGTTAAGGCGGTTCCTAAACTTTCTTTTAAAGAAAACATTGTGTGTGGAGGTTGTCAAAAGGGAAAACAATCAAGGGTTGCACACAAGAACTTGAACCACGTTGGTACCAACCGGCCCTTAGAATTACAGAATATGGACTTAATAGGGCCGACTCATCAACCAAGTTTGGGAGGTAAATGGTACTGTAGTGGCCCTGGTTCCCATGCAACGTTCTTCCGATGAATCCACTGTTAGAACACCTAGCATTGGTGTATCTGGCCCATGGTGCATTAAAAGGATGCACAGATGGACCCTGTGTGATTTTACTTGTTGTGTTGGACTTCGGCTGGGTTTGCCGAAATTTCGGAAAAGATTTAGGCCAAACAGAGGTCGGAAATGGATTCAGCACGGAAAAACGCTTGAAAACGGCTATTTGCTTGTTAAATTCGCAGTCCGGATGCCCAAAAAAACGGACTCCGGAAGTTTTACTGGTTTCTGGTGCCATGGGAGGTGCGTAGACCGCCGGAGCGCCACGTGGCAGCCTGTCATTGGCTGGTTCTGAGCGCGCGGTCCACAGAGTTGCGCGGCTGGGTGCACAGACTCGGCGCACGAGCACGTGGCACCGCCTAATTGGCGGGCTCAAGGCGCGCGGGTCTACCGGGTGGTGCGCGGCGGTGCATGGACCAAGGCGGGGACACGTGGCAGCCTCCGGTTGGTCGGTGCACGCGGCGCGGTCCACGGAATTTCAAGTGAGATGCGTGGACCGGGTGCATGGGACACGTGTCACCCCACTGATTCGCGGGCGCATCAGGCGCTGCGCACGGAACGGGAGTCGGTAACTCGGGGCGGTGCCCGCGTGGGGGGAGGCGGCACGCGGCCGCGCGGCGTGCAGGCGGTGTCGGCCACTGGTCGGCTGGGGGGTCAGCCGGTTGGACACATGGCGCCCGCTCATTGGCGGGCGCCAACCGCACTTACTGTGCGGTGGCGTGGACACGTGGCAGGCATGAGTGGTCCCGTGCCGCTGTTTCCTGTTCGGCGGGACACGTGGCGCCATCGACTGGCCCATTGCACCGGTGTTCCCTGTTCGGCGGGACACGTGGCATCATCCCGTGGTTTCGGGCCCTAGTGCACAGTGTTGGCGTGGCCCAACACTGTAGCCGCCCGAACATTCGGGCGCCCGAAAGTTGGGCCCGAATTTGGTTGACTTGCCTTTTTGGGCTGATTTCGGGTGAGGCCTATAAATAGGCCTCCTTAGCTTCCTTTTGAAGCTTTTTCCCGAAACCTTTAGACTCCTGAGCCCCTTACCAAAGTTCTTCATCTACCTCTTGTGCATCTTTTGGTGGAAGCTCAGATTTTTTGGAGGCCGTGACGATGGCGACTTCTGCATCGGGTGCGGAGCGACGATTTTCGGTAGGAGGCCCATTGTTCGTCGCACTTCAGTCTGGGAGGTCTGTAGAGCTACCCCAACGATATTTTTTGGACGATTTCTGCGGCGACGGTTTACATAAGCGGTAAATCTACAACTTTCTTGTTGGACATTTCTTCTAGACTGAGTTTTCTTGGGGTTTTGGGTACGTTTTTAACCCCCTTTCGGCTGATGTTTGTTTGGACAGCACCTGCTTGTCGGATTTTATCTACTCATCCGGTCATCGGATTTCGACGATTCAGGACTCTATCGACATCTACTCGTCGCGAGGATCGCCGTCACATTTTTATTGGAATTTTGGGAAGATGATTTTCAGGTTGAAATTTCGTGTTTATGGGACTGTTCACGCAGATTTTTTGGAACTTAGAAATTGTGTATTTTAAGTGTAAATTTTGGATTATGTTGTACCCAGGACATTGTGAGCATGCTACCATGTTGCTAGCTTGGTGGATACTGTGATTTGGCTGTTTCTGGACTTTTAGCTGTACAACCTTGGACAGTTAGCGTGTTCAGGTGGGTGACCTTGCTTGCAAAATCTATGGACTGCACGCTAATTCCATGATTGTAGGAGCATGCATGCTAGCAAATGATTTAGAAGCATGTGTAAACTATATGTTGTACTCTTGTATAGTAGTTGTCGAATTTGTGATCTCTATGTGATTTTTACTACATGCTAATTATTAAACATTGGAACTTGACCTAGCACCCCTGTCATATGTATCATGTTCAGCCAGACTGTAGAAAACTTCACTTGGGCTAGGTTTCTTTATTGTTCTAGTTATTCCCACATCACTTTATTATATTTGTCATTCTGGACTTAGTTTTCTCACCCGGGTTGTGGGTGGGAGGTCGGGTGGTGTGGGATGCATTTGCACTCGTGTCTGGGGACCGAGTGGAGTTGATAGCAGTCTGTAGATCAGCTTTCTTTGGGAGAGTGATAGTGATGGTAGATATGGGTTTCTTGGGAGCTGTCAGAGTGACAGTGAGTCCCAGTTGTGTGGATTCTAGCCAGTGAGTGAGACAGTGATTGTTGGTTATAGCCGATCTTGTTGATCGAGGATTTGGATCATAGCTGCATGAGCCACATTTGTACTTGACAGAGATACCTTGCAGAGATACTTGATATGGGTTACTTTTGACTCGAGCGGGTCGCTCCCCTCGAGTGCCACTCCGGAGTAGGAGAGACCGGGTTGTAGTACCGGCGTGAGATTGAGCTCTTCTACCACGACTTGTCGACGCTGTCCCTCTGGCTGAGCCAGTTTTGGCAGCTATGGACATACCTACGGTAGACCCGTCTTGTTGAGGATGTGCGGCAGTAGGTAGGCGCAGGTTTGACTGGACCCGATGTGGCAGTCAGTTTAGATTGGGTGATCTCAGTGAGAGTTAGTTGTGGCATACTGTTCTTCCTATCCCACTCCTTGAGCATCTAGATAGAGGCATAGTAGCTGTAGACTTTACATTTCCAGCTTTTCTTTACAGCACTGCATATGTTACTTTATGCTCTAGTGGACTTAGTGGGCAGACCGTCGGGCTTGTTAGCGGCACCCACTGAGAACTACTGTGGGAGGTAGTTCTCACACACGTCGTGGTGTCTTTTCCCCAGGGACTTCTGCTCCGGTTCCTGCTGTTCCTGTTGCTGATCCAGCTCCTGCAGACCGAGGTAAGGAGTCGCGAGATAGATCCCTTCCCTTCAGCTCTAGTGTGTGATTAGAGGTACCCCTATGTTATTTTGAAGTGTGTCATGTTTGAGAGATTTATGTAGTGAGATATCGAGTTGTACTTTTATTTCCTGTTTTGAGAGACTGGTGTATTTTGTGGTGAGGATGGTTTGTATATTTATACTTGAGAGATAGTTGTACTTCATGTTTATGTTTAGCTTTTACTATTTCAGCTCTGATATCTGCTGGTATAGATGTTTCTTTACAGGTAGTCGCTACCTCTATACGGGGCATCCCGTATGGGCGGCGGATCTGTTGGCGAGCCCGGGGCGCAGTTCGACCCCGGGCGTGACAGATTAGGTGGTATCAGAGCTAGGATATAGGTCTTGGAGGACTTAGAACCCTAGGCTTGTGGTTGGACCCTAGGATGACTCACGTGAGAGCCTTGATTTTAGCGAGAGTCCTGATTGGGCTTCTAACTCTCCGAGCGGATTGGGATGAGTGATTGACATGTCTTCTTCGGTGGCAACTATGTTGGCTGCAGACAACATAGTACTATGGGAAGGGGGACATGCCTCTTGACTTTCGCTAGATTGGGTCGAGAGTTGATTTGGGTTCTGATTGTTTGCTTTGTCCCCAGGTGGGGATGCCTCCTCGACGCTCGATGGTGACGCGTTCGCAGCCTTCGTCCTCTGAGCCCGAGCAGGAGGACTCGGGGCGGGGACAGCAGAGCGAGGTTCAGGAGCTCCGTGCCCAGATGGCACAGTTGGCTGAGACGTCTCGACGCCAGGAGGAGGCAGTGGGTCGGGTGATGCTCATGATGGAGCAGAGGGCACAGCCGACTGTAGTACCACCTGAGAGTCGCGGTGCCTTCTTCACCTGTTGTGGCGCCCCCTGTTGTGCAGCCTGCACCAGCAGTTCCGGCTGAGCCTGTTTCTAGTAGTAGGCCACCGTCTGGATCGACGGGATTGTTGAATTCGGCACAGAGCAGCGGGTGGTGGTGGATCTATTGATGAGGCTCCGCCAGTTTGATCCAACCCGCTTTTCGGGTATGAGTGCTGAGCCGTGGGCGGCTGAATCTTGGATTACGGCCATGGAGCGCCATTTCAGAGCCTTTTTATTGATGAGAGGTTTCGAGTTCTGTTGGCTACTCACTTCTTGGAGAGCAACGCCGAGGCATGGTGGCGGCGGCGTGTGCGACCAGCTGGTCCGCCTGGGACACAGCTTCTCTCATGGGCAGAGTTTCGCATTATGCTTCTTGGGGCCTTCTTTCCTGAGAGTGTTCGGCAGAGTTTGGAGGAGCAGCTGAGGAGTCTCCGCCAGGGTGATAGGCCCGTACACATGTACATAGCCGATTTCAACGGCTGTTAGCTTCTATGCCCACATGGCCAGAGATGAGGGCCACCGGATCTACATGTTGAGAGAGGGTTGCGTCGGGACATCTATCAGTTCGTCCGCTCCCGCAGATTACAGACTTTGGAGGCCTCGATGGAGCAGGGCTTTATGTGGAGAGTGGAGAGGCAAGTGATGGCAGAGGTGGCTCCAGCCCCCGTAGTGATTTCTGGGGCGAAGCGCCTAACATCGTTGGAGGAGGGGCAGTCAAGTAGGCAGGGGACCCCGAGACCTCCACAATTTTCACCCTCAGGGTCGGGGGTATCAGGGACGGCAGAGATCGGGGCCTCGTCGTCTCAGCAGCAGCAGCGCCGACCACCTCGACCGCAGCAGCCTTCGCAGCAGCAGCAGACTTCTCGGCAGCCGCGCCCTGATCGTTGTATTATTTGTGGAGGACCGCACCACCGACCAGTGCCCGCAGAGGCAGGGCCGATGTTTTCGCTGCGGGCAGACCGTCACTTTGCGAGTTCATGTCCCAGAGCCGATCGTTCAGCTCCTTCTTCAGCTTCAGCACCTTCTGTTCCTCACCATTCAGCTGGACCTTCTGCGGCCTACGGCAGGCCAGATTTTGCTTCTTCGCCTCGAGACAGCCAGAGCGACGTCCCCGGCGCCGAGCTGCGGGGAGTCTATGCGCTCAGGTTGAGGATGCTACAGCAGCAGAGCATGTCGTCGCAGGTATTGTTTTGATTTCTGCAGTTCGTACTCGTGCTCTTTTTGATACCGGTGCATCACATTCATTATCAGTAGAGCATTTGCATCCCTACATGGTATTAGAGGTAGTTTCTTATCGCATGCATTAGAGGTTCAGGTACCAGATCATGTCTTGCATGTCGAGGAGTATTGTAGGGATTGCCCTGTGCAGTTGGGATCCTGGATTTTGCCGGCAGACTTGTTTGTCTTGCGGCAGCTCCAGGATTTCGATGTTGTGCTTGGTATGGACTGGTTGTCGAGGTTACTACGCTACCATAGACTGCAGAGAGAGGCGGTGACCTCCGTGAGCCGGGACATGAGGAGTTTGTTTACAGAGGCTGTCAGAGCTCCTTGTTTGCGGTGACGATTTCTTCTGCGAGGGCTAGGCGGATGATGAGTAGAGGCTGCATCGCCTTCTTGGCGACGGTTGTGGAGGTTCCTACGGCGGCACTGGGACTCGAGGATATTTCCTGTCGTCCGCGAGTTCCAGATGTGTTTCCCCTGAGTTGACGACTATGCCGCCGGGAGAGGGAGATAGAGTTTGTGATTGATGTGGTACCCGGAACCGCACCAATCTCAAAGGCACCTTAGGATGGCACCTGCTGAGTTGAGGGAGTTGAAGGCCCAGCTCTAGGACTGATGGACAGGGGCTTTGTGAGGCCCAGTGTTTCCTCGTGGGGGAGCACCAGTTTTATTTGTGAAAAAGAAGGATGGGTCACTTCGTTTGTGTGTGGACTACCGGGAGTTGAATCAAGTGACCACCGGAATAAGTATCCTCTTCCCCGGCAGATGATTTATTTGACCAGTTGCTGGGAGCCTCAGTGTTTTCAAAGATTGATCTTCAGTCAGGTTACCACCAGTGAGGGTGAGGGTCGAGGACATCCCCAAGACGGCTTTTAGATCCCGGTATGGGCATTATGAGTTTACGGTTATGCCGTTTGGGTTGACTAATGCCCCAGCTGCATTCATGGACTTGATGAACGGGTATTCCAGCGACTTGGACCTGTTTGTGGTTGTATTCATCGACGACATCTTGATCTACTCCAGAGCGATGTGGAGCACGAGGAGCACTTGAGGGATAGTGCTGCGCTTCTACGTGAGAGGGAAGCTGGATGCCAAGCTTAAAAAGTGCGAGTTCTGGCTTCGGGAGGTTTGCATTCTTGGGCCAATAGTATCTGCCGCTGGAAGTGGCAGTTGACCCGACGAAGATTGACACAGTTCGGGATTGGCCGAGACCGACGACGGTTACCAGAGGTTCGGAGCTTTCTGGGCTTGGCAGGCTACTACCGTCGGTTTGTAGAGGGCTTTGCGAGCTCTTACTACCATGACCAGTTTGACTAGGAAGGGGACGAGATTTCTTGGACTGAGCAGGCCAGCAGAGTTTTGAGGAGCTGAAGAGGAGAATGATTTCAGCACCAGTTATTGCACTGTAGTGAGGGTGATGGTTTTGTGATTTACAGTGACGCCTCGCACAGCGGCTTGGGATGTGTTTGATGCAGCATGGTAGGGTAATGCTTATGCTTCAGGCAATTAAAGGATTCTGAGAAGAAT
>CM055060.1:15719530-15780921 GCA_029204045.2 Tillandsia leiboldiana | reverse complement strand
GACGTCGTGGATTTCGACGTTGGACGCCGTGGATTCGGCGTTGGAAGCAAATCGTGGATTCGAGGCGCGTTGCGGAGCGAGCGGAGAAGATCAACTCGGGAAATGGAAAAAGGTGAGCCGTGTGGAGTACGGTATATCACCTTTGTACGTGTTTAATCTTAGTTGATTTCACACGTGTTATCGGTCCCGTGGTTTTTTACTCCTGGTTTTGGAGTTGTCCACGTAAAATCTCTGCGTGTTATTTATTTTTCCGCATTGGGTTTATTACGCAAAGATTTTGAGTGTTTATTGTTTACACCTATTCACCCCCTCTAGGTGTTTTTTCCCCTATTTAGATCCATATTAGATATAAACCAACAAGTGGTATCAGAGAGGAATAGGGTTGTAAACAATGGTAGAAGGTGGAAACATCAACAGACCCCATTCTTCGATGGAACAAACTATGCCTACTGGAAAGTACGGATGAGAGCATTTCTTATTTCCATCTATGAACGGGTGTGGCAATCAATCGAGTTAGGATGGTCAAATCCAACTGAAATTATTGCTGATGTTCGCCACCATCAAACCTAGGTCGAAATGGACCAAGGAAGAGATTGACTTATCTTCTTACAATGGCAAAGGAATTATGTAGTAGCCGCTGGTTTAAAATGTTTTGGGTCTACTTTGGTTTCGGTTATTTCGCAATTCGTTTCGGGGGCCGGAGGGTGATCTAATAATTCCTTGTTTCCGGGCAGACCGTCGGGGCTAGCGGGTATTTTTAGTTAATAAAGCTCGCGAAACGGAGAAACGGCAGCGCAGTCGGTTTTGAATTCCGACGCCGGAATCTCCCGGAATAAATTCCGGAAGGTGGCTAGCGTTTCAGGTGGTCAGCACGGTCTTTCAGGCGGACCGGACCCTGGTTTGCACCCGACTTATTTCCTGCTTTTGACTTGAAATGGGTTCATTCCCATTCTCATCCTAACCGCTCCCGCCATCCTAACCGCTCCCGCCATGTTCCTGTCGTGGGGAAACAGGGGTACGACGGTTACAACTCCCTACAACTTCCCTCACTTAGGCGTACGCAACCCCAAGCGCAACGAGAACCCACTTCCCCAACCTTTCTGTTTCCCAACCGACCGAGTGGAGAAACAAGGCGGAGCGAGCGAGGAGAGGGAAGATCGCCGGCATACCCTTCGTTACCGGGCACGCAAAACAGGACGATCATCCCCTAAGATCAACCCTAGCCGACAAAACCAAGGTGAGCATAGCTTAGGGTTCTTGATTGGGTTTTTCTTGGTTCTCTTAGGCAAAGGGAGGAGGAGGGTCGGCGCCGTCACCGGAGAAGGCGCCGTCACCGGAGCCGGCACGCACGGAGCCACGCATGTGGGTGGCGCCGCATGCGGGCGGCGCCGCATGCTCCCGCATGCGGGCGCATCCGCATGCGGGCGACGCCGCATGCGGGCGGCGCAGCATGCGGGCGGCGCCGCATGCTACCGCATGCGGGCGGCATCCGCATGCGGGCGGCGCCGCATGCGGGCGGCGCCGCATGCGGGCGGCACCGCATGCGGGCGGCGCCGCATGCGGCGGCGCCGCATGCTCCGCATGCGGGCGGCGCCGCATGCGGCGACGCCGCATGCGGGCGGCGCCGCATGCGGGCGGCGCCGCGCGGCACCCACAAGCGGGCAGCGCCGCATGCGGGTGACGCCGCATGCGGGCGGCGCCGCACGCAGGTGGTACGCCGCCCAGCCGCGCGGGGCCGGGCGCGTACGTGGACGGATTGTGCGCAGGTGGGGGGGGGGGGGGGGGGGGCGCCGGGTGTTCTAGTCTTTAATCTTGCGGAGTCTTGAATTTTTTACTCCTGTATGACAGGTTCTTGTAGGTCCGGGCGGGCACCGAGACGCGGGAGAACCTAGCATCGGTCAGGAGCGCGACAACGAAAAGGTGGGTTTTCGGTCGAGGCTTAGTATAGTGTTAGTATTCCGAAAGGGATTTTAATTAAATGTTAATCGGTACTAACGCTGACGGTTTCTATGATTTACTATATTACCCCGTGTCTTGGTTATTATGCTCGAGTTGCGACACGCGCACCGCGCGTCTGGCCACCGCAAAGGGTGCTCTTTTCCGGAAAGGCGGTCTCCGACCCGTGTTACCCCGAGGGGATGTAGTGGGGCCCCCGTAGGCGTGGGGTTCGAGGCACCAAGGTGTGAGCGGTGCGACCGTCGGGATTGGTGCCCGACGAGGTCAGGTGTGCGACTGCCGGGATTGGTGCCCGACGAGGTCAGGTGTTACAGGTGTTACCGGGGTTACAGGTGTCACAGGTGGTACAGGTGGTTGCGAGTTACCTTTATGAGTAGAGTGGTTGCTCCGGCTAGTCTTACTTTTGTGGCTTGGTATTACTTTACTGCTTTAGTATTTTTATCATGATAGTGTCGCTGACTACCCACTCTGTGACAGGTACCTCCAGGGGTGAGAGGTAGGCGACAGTGAGGCCGAGGTGGGAGTAGTCGGGCTGTGGGAGCCCTAGTCTGCCATTTTCTTTATTTGCTCTGCATTTCATTTGGTATTGTAGGTAACTGTGTGGTTCTCGATACCCTTGTGGGGTCGTGTGGATGTTGATTTCTTTCGTTCTGGTTATGCACTACTGTTTCCTTTATTATTCCCGTTTGGCCGTTTTCTAAACAAACCAACTAGAAAACAAGAGAAAAAGGACTTCGAAAACCGTTTTCAAAAATCTAGGGTCGAGTGGGCCCGTTTTCCAAACCCTGTGGATTTATGCCGTTTTCCAAGCTGTTTTCGAAACCTAAGGCCGTGTGGGCCTGTTTTCAAAACGGTGAGTTTATCCTTTCAACTTGACTGGCCACGGGCATTGTTTAGTCTTCATGCACCGTTAGACTTCGAACTGTTGTGATTAAATGGAAAATGATTGCTTGTGTTTGACTGTTGTAATAGCCGCGACGCCGTGCATATACAGAGGAGACTCTGCCCGATTTTCGAGTGAATCTGTATATGCAGCGGGTCTGGGCACGCGCCGGGGAAGGAGGTTTTAAACAAAATTTTGTACGCACCTTACGCTTGCTTTTGTGTATCGTTTCCGCTAAAATAAAACCCCCGGGGCGTGACAGATTAAGATGGTATCAGAGAACTTTGCTTTAATCACAACAGTGACGGCTCAACATCCACCGAGATATCACACTTAACTACGAATAAATGAAATGTGTAGGACGTAAGGGTGTAGGACGCGAGTGAACGTGGGAAGGGGAAATTAGTGTGATTTATTTACGCTCGGTTTTCCTGGGTATGCTGGGACTGATGTGTTTCCTTGGTGTGCACAGATAGAAGCCCGATTTTGGGTGGGTAACTGCTGCCGGACATGGACCTTGCGGCAGAGGCGAACCGCTTACTACGCAACCAGCTGCGCGACGTGGCTGGGCAGTTGCTAAATCTCGCGGAGCGCGTGGGTATACTGACCCAGGAGCTTGAGGGTGTCGACCACGCCCAGCACGGCACCGGTGGTGTTAACCCCCGTGGGATACCACCAACTGGCGTTTCCACCTTTCAGGGAGCGGTCAACTTGGCCGTGCGCGCAGAGCTAGAGCGTGCACGACGGGCACACCCCTACCCCGGCCCGACAGGGGACCCCTACCAGAGCGGCAGAGCAACCAAGCGCCAGAGGAAAGGGCCGAAACCCGGGCAGGCGACGAGGGAGGGACCTGAACCACCAACGCCATGCGTCATTTGTGATGGTGCACATCCAATGATGAATTGCCCTTGGCGGGACGAACATTGCTTCCGGTGTGGCAGGCCGGGCCACACACGTTACGAGTGCCCCCGGAAGCGGGCGTCACCAGACCCCCGGCACGAGACCTGACAACCAACGCCTGACGGACTCTTCTGATACCGAGTCCCCACCCCGCCACGCCGAACGTGGCTGGCCTAGAGGTTGTGGACGGACCTCCCCAGCCGCCCCGGGGAGCAGTGATGCAGGAATCCTAGAACCGGGAATCACAGGTATATTATTTTTTTTTCTTTCCTTTACCTCTTTTTGGTAGGGCCTCGACTTTCATCTTCCGTTTTTGTCTTTTTCTTTCTCCGTGTACTGTGCGGGTTGTGCCCGGGGGGGGGGGGGGGGGTTTATGGGTTAGGAGTGGGGTTACTCCCCTAGTCCGCCTTAGGAGTTGTGAACGCCATGTCACGGGGAGGGAAGGCGGGTCGGGCGCCAGGTAGGAACCCCTTACAAATGGTTCTGAAGAGGAGAACCCTACCTAGTTTGTTGGTTGGTTCAAATCCCCGGTGGGGGGGGAACTTCGCGGGAGTGGTCCCTACAGCGACTGTAGCAGACGAGGTGTCACCACCCCCGACGACGGCAGCAGAGGCGGTGTCCTTGAGTTACGGAAGGATTACGATCCTAACAATCCAATACCACCCCGGGAAAGCAAACGTGGTAGCGGACGCTCTGAGTACGAAGGGGCGATTGAAGGGAGGATCGGTAGGTGCGATAACTGAGCAGAGCAACTTGATCGCGGAATTCTCACGACTAGGATTGGAAGTAGTGCCAGCAGGCACGGTTGCGCCAACTTCTAACTTTGGTAGTCAAGCCAACACTGCTCGAGAAGATTCGAGAGGGACAACAGGCGGACTCGCACTTACAGCTCGTAAGAGACAAGATCTCACCGGATCAGGAAGGTGACTTTTCAGTGGAAGGCGACGGCACTCTACGGTTCCGCGGGCGGATTTGCGTGCCGGATACCCCGGAATTGAAGAAGGAAATCCTATCTGAGGCACACAGCGCCCCTTATGCAGCGCATCCAGGAGGCACAAAGATGTACAGGGACCTCAAGCAGACCTTCTGGTGGCCCAAGATGAAGAGGGATGTGACTCGATATGTAGCTCATTGCCTGGTGTGTCAATAGATAAAGGCGGAACATCAACGGCCGGCGGGAAAGTTACAACCCTTACCGGTACCGGAGTGGAAGTGGGATCATATCACCATGGACTTTGTCACCGGGTTCCCACGTTCACAGCAAGGACATGACTCAATATGGGTTGTGGTGGACCCGGCTAACTAAGTCAGCGCACTTTCTGCCAATTCACACAACCTGGACCAGAGAGCGGTTGGCTCAAGTCTACCTCAGCGAGATTGTGAGACTGCATGGAGTACCGGCATCGATCACATCAGACAGAGACACGCGTTTCATCTCAAAGTTTTGGCAGAGTCTGCAACGAGCCTTGGGGACTAAATTGCAGTTCAGCACAGCCTTCCACCCTCAGACAGACGGGCAGTCGGAGCGAGTGATACAGACGCTAGAGGACCTGCTTCGGGCCTGTGTACTCGATTGGGGAGTCGGTTGGGAGCGTTACCTACCACTTGTGAAATTCGCTTACAACAATAGCCACCAGGCCAGCATCCTGATGGCACCCTACGAAGCCTTATACGGGAGACGCTGCCGGTCCCTGATCTGTTGGGACGACTTGGGAGAACGGAAGTTCTTGGGACCCGATTTGGTGGAAGAAACAGAAGAGAAGGTGCGCCTCACCAGACAGCGCTTACTAACCGCCCAGAGTCGACAAAAGAGCTACACGGATCAGAGAGGCCGCGACTTAGAGTTCCAGGTGGGAGAACACGTGTTTTTGCGAGTCTCGCCGTCTAGAGGAATCAAGCGATTCGGGTTAAAAGGCAAGCTGAGCCCGCGGTTTGTGGGGCCATTCGAGATCCTGGAGCGGATTGGCCCAGTGGCTTACCGCCTTGCCCTACCACCGAACCTCAACCGGATTCACGACATGTTCCACGTTTCGATGCTCAAGAAATACCTCCCCGACCCGTCGCATGTCCTGGACGTCTCGACACTCGAACTGAAGGAGGACCTAAGCTTCGAGGAAACCCCTGTGCGAATACTAGCAAGAGAAAGCAAGACGCTTCGAAACCGAGTCATCCCCTATGTGAAGGTGCACTGGAACAACCACGAGGAGCGGGAAGCGACGTGGGAACTGGAGTCGAAGATGAGGGAGGGCTACCCTTATCTCTTCACCGCGAACCAGGATTGAGTTTCGAGGACGAAACTCGTTTTAAGAGGTGAGTGGTGTAGTAGCCGCTGGTTTAAAATGTTTTGGGTCTACTTTTGGTTTCGGTTATTTCGCAACTTCGTTTCGGGGGCCGGAGGGTGATCTAATAATTCCTTGTTTCCGGGCAGACCGTCGGGGCTCGCGGGTATTTTTAGTTAATAAATCTCGCGAAATGGAGAACGGCGGCGCAGTCGGTTTTGAATTCCGACGCCGGAATCTCCCGGAATAAATTCCGGAAGGTGGCTAGCGGTTCAGGGTGGTCAGCACGGTCTTTCAGGCGGACCGGACCCTGGTTCGCACCCGACTTATTTCCTGCTTTTGACTTGAAATGGGTTCATTCCCATTCCTCATCCTAACCGCTCCCGCCATCCTAACCGCTCCCGCCATGTTCCTGTCGTGGGGGAAACAGGGGTACGACGGTTACAACTCCCTACAACTTCCCTCACTTAGGCGTACGCAACCCCAAGCGCAACGAGAACCCACTTCCCCAACCTTTCTGTTTCCCAACCGACCGAGTGGAGAAACAAGGCGGAGCGAGCAAGGAGAGGGAAGATCGCCGGCATACCCTTCGTTACCGGGCACGCAAGAACAGGACGATCATCCCCTAAGATCAACCCTAGCCGACAAAACCAAGGTGAGCATAGCTTAGGGTTCTTGATTGGGTTTTTCTTGGTTCTCTTAGGCAAAGGGAGGAGGAGGGTCGGCGCCGTCACCGGAGTCGGCGCCGTCACCGGAGCCGGCACGCACGGAGCCACGCATGCGGGTGGCGCCGCATGCGGGCGGCACCGCATGCTCCCGCATCCGGGCGGCATCCGCAAGCGGGCGACGCCGCATGCGGGCGGCGCCGCATGCGGGCGGCGCCGCATGCTCCCGCATGCGGGCGGCATCCGCATGCGGGCGGCGCCGCATGCTCCCGGCGCAGCATGCGGGCAGCGCCGCATGCGGGCGACGCCGCATGCGGGCGGCGCAGCATGCGCCCGCATGCGGGCGGCGCCGCATGCGGGCGGCACCGCATGCGGGCGGCGCCGCATGCACCCGCATGCGGGCAGCGCCGCATGTGGGCGGCGTCGCGCGGCACCCACAAGCGGGCAGCTCCGCATGCGGGTGACGCCGCATGCGGGCGGCGCCGCACGCAGGTGGTACGCCGCCCAGCCGCGCGGGGCCGGGCGCGTACGTGTACGGATTGTGCGCGAGGTGGGTGGGGGGGCGCCAGGTGTTCTAGTCTTTAATCTTGCGGAGTCTTGAATTTCTGACTCCTGTATGACAGGTTCTTGTAGGTCCGGGCGGGCACCCGAGACGCGGGAGAACCTAGCATCGGTCAGGAGCGCGACAACGAAAAGGTGGGTTTTCGGTCGAGGCTTAGTATAGTGTTAGTATTCCGAAAGGGATTTTAATTAAATGTTAATCGGTACTAACGCTGACGGTTTCTATGATTTACTATATTACCCCGTGTCTTGGTTATTATGCTCGAGTTGCGACACGCGCACCCGCGGTCTGGCCACCGCAAAGGGTGCTCTTTTCCGGAAAGGCGGTCTCCGACCCGTGTTACCCACGAGGGGATGTAGTGGGGCCCCCGTAGGCGTGGGGTTCGAGGCACCAAGGTGTGAGCGGTGCGACCCGTCGGGATTGGTGCCCGACGAGGTCAGGTGTGCGACCTGCCGGGATTGGTGCCCGACGAGGTCAGGTGTTACAGGTGTTACCGGGGTTACAGGTGTCACAGGTGGTACAGGTGGTTGCGAGTTACCTTTATGAGTAGAGTGGTTGCTCCGGCTAGTCTTACTTTTGTGGCTTGGTATTACTTTACTGCTTTAGTATTTTTATCATGATAGTGTCGCTGACTACCCACTCTGTGACAGGTACCTCCAGGGGTGAGAGGTAGGCGACGGTGAGGCCGAGGTGGGAGTAGTCGGGCTGTGGGAGCCCTAGTCTGCCGTTTTCTTTATTTGCTCTGCATTTCATTTGGTATTGTAGGTACCTGTGTGGTTCTCGATACCCTTGTGGGGTCGTGTGGATGTTGATTTCTTTCGTTCTGGTTATGCACTACTGTTTCCTTTATTATTCCCGTTTGGCCGTTTTCTAAACAAACCAACTAGAAAACAAGAGAAAAAGGACTTCGAAAACCGTTTTAAAAAATCTAGGGTCGAGTGGGACCGTTTTCCAAACCCTGTGGATTTATGCCGTTTTCCAAGCTGTTTTCGAAACCTAAGGCCGTGTGGGCCTGTTTTCAAAACGGTGAGTTTATCCTTTCAACTTGACTGGCCACGGGCATTGTTTAGTCTTCATGCACCGTTAGACTTCGAACTGTTGTGATTAAATGGAAAATGATTGCTTGTGTTTGACTGTTGTAATAGCCGCGACGCCGTGCATATACAGAGGAGACTCTGCCCGATTTTCGAGTGAATATGTATATGCGGCGGGTCTGGGCACGCGCCGGGGAAGGAGGTTTTAAACAAAAATTTTGTACGCACCTTACGCTTGCTTTTGTGTATCGTTTCCGCTAAAATAAAACCCCCGGGGCGTGACAAATTAACGCCTTATTTAATGCTTTGTCGCAAACTGAGTTCTCTCGCGTCTCGGCATGTGAGACTCTGAAAGAAATCTGGGATGTTCTACAAGTTACACATGAGGGAACAAACCTTGTGAAGATTCAAAAACTGCAAATGCTTACGAGCAAATTTGACTCTATTTTCATGGCAGAAAATGAATCATTCACAGATTACTATACACGATAGCAAGACATTGTAAATACATGTGCTAACTTGGGAGAGAAAATTTCAGAATCTAAAGTTGTAAGAAAGATTTTAAGGACTCTTCCTGAAAGATTTCGTTCCAAGGTTACGGCCATTGAAACAGTTAAACACCCGGACGAAATCCGTGTAGAAGAATTAGTTGGTGCACTTCAAACATATGAAATGACATTTCCTACTAACTATTCTTCTGGAAAGGCATCCTCTTCTAAGTCTTCAGGTTTTGCGTTGAAATCAACAAAAGAAGAAGATGCGGATTCATCCTCCTCAGACGATGACGAGAACCTATCAATGGAGGATTTCGAGAAGCAACTTGCGCTCTTGACAAGGAAATTTTCCCGAAACTTTCGAAGGGGTAATTCTAGCAAAACTTCATCCTTCATAAAGTCGAAGAAGGCAAAGGGAATTCAAGCTTTAAGTCAAGGAAGCAAGAGAGTTTTTCAAAGGATAAGAAAAACTCGGAGGGACAAGTCCAATGCTTCAAGTGCCGAGGCTACGGTCACATCTCTACGGAGTGTCCCAATAAGAATCCGTCCAAGAAGAAGGCGATGCAAGCCGTCACTTGGGATGACACCTCATCGTCAAATGAGTCATCTTCCAGTGATGAAGAAAATAACGCAACGGCATTCCACGCGTCCACATCTTCACCTTACGTATGCTTTATGGCAAGTACATCTGATTCATTGTCCAACTCCTCCCAAGTTGAAAAGAATGCAACGAACGACGAATCGAGTAATTCCGAAGGTGAAGACTTTGCTTTTGCCTACCATAAACTTTTAAAGGATTCAAAGAAACTAGCAAAACAAAACAAGGGTTTGAGAGGGAGATTGCAGGATCTCGAAGAAGAAGCAAAAAGGGCAACTTCTCTCTCAAACGCTCTTGAAGTGGAAAGGGATAACTTGATCAAAATAAATGTTTCCCTTCAAGAGAAAAATAAGCATTTCGAGAAGAAACACGTAAAACTGGTGGATAAAGCAAGTTACTTCTTGAAACTCTACTCCGAGGCTCGTCAAGAAAAAATGGAAATGACGAAGACCATTTTCCAACTTAAGGATGATTTGAAGGGATTTTCTTCGGGAAGGAGCAAGTTGGATAAGCTACTTGGTCTTGGTCAAACAAACCGTTTCGGCCTTGGATACAGTCGAACTGGAGACATTCCTAGTTCGAGTGGAATAGTTTTTGTGCCCCAGTCGGTATCTCCTTCTCCGACGACGGAAATCACTGCATACAACGACAACAAGCCTACCTCACCTATTGCGGGTTCTTCAAGTTCAAACGTATGTTTTCGTTGTGGTTTTGCAGGGAACATACGAAGAGATTGCAAGATTGGAGCGAAACGAACAAATCAAGCGCCTCTTGCAACAACTACCAATGAGTTCACTCCCTGGAAATCAAAGAAGGATTTTTCAAAAGAAAAGAACATTGGTAGTACATCAAACAAGACGACGACGTTAAGGAAAAGCGATGAATGAATCAAGACGCTTTCACCAAGGAGAATAACTTCACGAACATTGCCGACGCAGTCCAAAAAGGTTTGGATGCGCAAAGGTGAATTCTTCCCTTGTCTTTAACTTTCCTGCGATTGAATGTTCTGTAACTTATGTAAACTATTCTTTTTAAAAAGGGGTTAGATCTGAAAATAATTGCTATGTCGTTCCAAACAAAATTTCTGAAAATTGTAACCTAGTTTCACTTGATAACGAAACTCTTTGGCATGAAAGACTAGGTCACATAAATTTTAAGGAACTAGCAAGGATTTCTAATAAAGACGTGGTTAAGGCGGTTCCTAAACTTTCTTTTAAAGAAAACATTGTGTGTGGAGGTTGTCAAAAGGGAAAACAATCAAGGGTTGCACACAAGAACTTGAACCACGTTGGTACCAACCGGCCCTTAGAATTACAGAATATGGACTTAATAGGGCCGACTCATCAACCAAGTTTGGGAGGTAAATGGTACTGTAGTGGCCCTGGTTCCCATGCAACGTTCTTCCGATGAATCCACTGTTAGAACACCTAGCATTGGTGTATCTGGCCCATGGTGCATTAAAAGGATGCCACAGATGGACCCTGTGTGATTTTACTTGTTGTGTTGGACTTCGGCTGGGTTTGCCGAAATTTCGGAAAAGATTTAGGCCAAACAGAGGTCGGAAATGGATTCAGCACGGAAAAACGCTTGAAAACGGCTATTTGCTTGTTAAATTCTGAGTCCGGATGCCCAAAAACGGACTCCCGGAAGTTTTTACTGGTTTCTGGTGCATGGGAGGTGCCGTAGACCGCCGGAGCGCCACGTGGCAGCCTGTCATTGGCTGGTTCTGAGCGCGCGGTCCACAGAGTTGCGCGGCTGGGTGCACAGACTCGGCGCACGGACACGTGGCACCGCCTAATTGGCGGGCTCAAGGCGCGCGGTCTACCGGGTGTGCGCGGCGGTGCATGGACCAAGGCGGGGACACGTGGCAGCCTCCGGTTGGTCGGTGCACGCGGCGCGGTCCACGGAATTTCAAGTGAGATGCGTGGACCGGGTGCATGGGACACGTGTCACCCACTGATTCGCGGGCGCATCAGGCGCTGCGCACGGAACGGGAGTCGGTACCTCGGGGCGCGTGCCCGCGTGGGGGGCAGGCGGCGCGGCCGGCGCGTGCGGCGGCCGGTCGGCGGGTCAGCCGGGTGGACACATGGCGCCCGCTCATTGGCGGGCGCCAACCGCCTTACTGTGCGGTGGGTGGACACGTGGCAGGCATTGAGTGGTCCCGTGCCGCTGTTTCCTGTTCGGCGGGACACGTGGCGCCCATCGACTGGCCCTGCACCGGTGTTCCCTGTTCGGCGGGACACGTGGCATCATCCCGTGGTTTCGGGCGTGAACAGTGTTGGGCTGGCCCAACACTGTAGCCGCCCGAAACATTTCGGGCGCCCGAAAGTTGGGCCCGAATTTGGTTGACTTGCCTTTTTGGGCTGATTTCGGGTGAGGCCTATAAATAGGCCTCCTTAGCTTCCTTTTTGAAGCTTTTCCCGAAACCTTTAGCTCCTGAGCCCTTAACCAAAGTTCTTCATCTACCTCTTGTGCATCTTTTGGTGGAAGCTCAGATTTTTTGGAGGCCGTGACGATGGCGACTTCTGCATCGGAGTGCGGAGCGACGATTTTCGGTAGGAGGCCCATTTTCGTCGCACTTCAGTCTGGGAGGTCTGTAGAGCTACCCCAACGATATTTTTGGACGATTTCTGCGGCGACGGTTTCATAAGAGGTAAATCTACAACTTTCTTGTTGGACATTTCTTCTAGAACTGAGTTTTTCTTGGGGTTTTGGGTACGTTTTTAACCCCCTTTGCGGCTGATGGTTGTTTTGGACAGCACCTGCTTGTCGGATTTTTATCTACTCATCCGGTCATCGGATTTCGACGATTCAGGACTCTATCGACATCTACTCGTCGCGAGGATCGCCGTCACATTTTTATTGGAATTTTTGGAAGATGATTTTCAGGTTGAAATTTCGTGTTTATGGGACTGTTCACGCAGATTTTTTGGGAACTTAGAAATTGTGTATTTTAAGTGTAAATTTTGGATTATGTTGTACCCAGGACATTGTGAGCATTGCTACCATGTTGCTAGCTTGGTGGATACTGTGATTTGGCTGTTTCTGGACTTTTAGCTGTACAACCTTGGACAGTTAGCGTGTTCAGGTGGGTGACCTTGCTTGCAAAATCTATGGACTGCACGCTAATTCCATGATTGTAGGAGCATGCATGCTAGCAAATGATTTTAGAAGCATGTGTAAACTATATGTTGTACTCTTGTATAGTAGTTGTCGAATTTTGTGATCTCTATGTGATTTTTACTACATGCTAATTATTAAACATTGGAACTTGACCTAGCACCCCTGTCATATGTATCATGTTCAGCCAGACTGTAGAAAACTTCAACTTGGGCTAGGTTTCTTTATTGTTCTAGTTATTCCCACATCACTTTATTATATTTGTCATTCTGGACTTAGTTTTCTCACCCGGGTTGTGGGCTGGGAGGTCGGGTGGTTGTGGGATGCATTTGCACTCGTGTCTGGGGACCGAGTGGAGTTGATAGCAGTCTGTAGATCAGCTTTCTTTGGGAGAGTGATAGTGATGGTAGATATGGGTTTCTTGGGAGCTGTCAGAGTGACAGTGAGTCCCAGTTGTGTGGATTCTAGCCAGTGAGTGAGACAGTGATTGTTGGTTATAGCCGATCTTGTTGATCGAGGATTTGGATCATAGCCTGCATGAGCCACATTTGTACTTGACAGAGATACCTTGCAGAGATACTTGATATGGGTTACTTTTGACTCGAGCGGGTCGCTCCCCTCGAGTGCCACTCCGGAGTAGGAGAGACCGGGTTGTAGTACCGGCGTGAGATTGAGCTCTTCTACCACGACTTGTCGACGCTGTCCCTCTGGCTGAGCCAGTTTTGGCAGCTATGGACATACCTACGGTAGACCCGTCTTGTTGAGGATGTGCGGCAGTAGGTAGGCGCAGGTTTGACTGGACCCGATGTGGCAGTCAGTTTAGATTGGGTGATCTCAGTGAGAGTTAGTTGTGGCATACTGTTCTTCCTATCCCACTCCTTGAGCATCTAGATAGAGGCATAGTAGCTGTAGACTTTACATTTCCAGCTTTTCTTTACAGCACTGCATATGTTACTTTATGCCTCTAGTGGACTTAGTGGGCAGACCGTCGGGCTTGTTAGCGGCACCCACTGAGAACTACTGTGGGAGGTAGTTCTCACACCCGTCGTGGTGTCTTTTCCCCAGGGACTTCTGCTCCGGTTCCTGCTGTTCCTGTTGCTGATCCAGCTCCTGCAGACCGAGGTAAGGGAGTCGCGAGATAGATCCCTTCCCTTCAGCTCTAGTGTGTGATTAGAGGTACCCCTATGTTATTTTGAAGTGTGTCATGTTTGAGAGATTTATGTAGTGAGATATCGAGTTGTACTTTTATTTCCTGTTTTGAGAGACTGGTGTATTTTGTGGTGAGGATGGTTTGTATATTTATACTTGAGAGATAGTTGTACTTCATGTTTATGTTTAGCTTTTACTATTTCAGCTCTGATATCTGCTGGTATAGATGTTTCTTTACAGGTTAGTCGCTACATCTATACGGGGCATCCCGTATGGGCGGCGGATCTGTTGGCGAGCCCGGGGCGCAGTTCGACCCCGGGGCGTGACAGATTAGAGTGGTATCAGAGCCTAGGATATAGGTCTTGGAGGACTTAGGAACCCTAGGCTTGTGGTTGGACCCTAGGATGACTCACGTGAGAGCCGTGATTTTAGCGAGAGTCCTGATTGGGCTTCTAACTCTCCCGAGCGGATTGGGATGAGTGATTGACATGTCTTCCTTCGGTGGCAACTATGTTGGCTGCAGACAACATAGTACTATGGGAAGGGGGACATGCCTCTTGACTTTCGCTAGATTGGGTCGAGAGTTGATTTGGGTTCTGATTGTTTGCTTTGTCCCTCAGGTGGGGATGCCTCCTCGACGCTCGATGGTGACGCGTTCGCAGCCTTCGTCCTCTGAGCCCGAGCAGGAGGACTCGGGGCGGGGACAGCAGAGCGAGGTTCAGGAGCTCCGTGCCCAGATGGCACAGTTGGCTGAGACGTCTCGACGCCAGGAGGAGGCAGTGGGTCGGTTGATGCTCATGATGGAGCAGAGGGCACAGCCGACTGTAGTACCCCCTGAGAGTTCGCCGGTGCCTTCTTCACCTGTTGTGGCGCCCCCTGTTGTGCAGCCTGCACCAGCAGTTCCGGCTGAGCCTGTTTCTAGTAGGCCACCGTCTGGATCGACGGGATTGTTGACTTCGGCAGAGCAGCGGGTGGTGGTGGATCTATTGATGAGGCTCCGCCAGTTTGATCCAACCCGCTTTTCGGGTATGAGTGCTGAGCCGTGGGCGGCTGAATCTTGGATTACGGCCATGGAGCGCCATTTCGAGAGCCTTTTTATTGATGAGAGGTTTCGAGTTCTGTTGGCTACTCACTTCTTGGAGAGCAACGCCGAGGCATGGTGGCGGCGTGTGCGACCAGCTGGTCCGCCTGGGACACAGCTTCTCTCATGGGCAGAGTTTCGCATTATGCTTCTTGGGGCCTTCTTTCCTGAGAGTGTTCGGCAGAGTTTGGAGGAGCAGCTGAGGAGTCTCCGCCAGGGTGATAGGCCCGTACACATGTACATAGCCGATTTCAACCGGCTGTTAGCTTCTATGCCCCACATGGCCAGAGATGAGGGCCACCGGATCTACATGTTTGAGAGAGGGTTGCGTCGGGACATCTATCAGTTCGTCCGCTCCCGCAGATTACAGACTTTGGAGGCCTCGATGGAGCAGGCGCTTTATGTGGAGAGTGGAGAGGCAGTGATGGCAGAGGTGGCTCCAGCCCCCGTAGTGATTTCTGGGGCGAAGCGCCTAACATCGTTGGAGGAGGGGCAGTCAAGTAGGCAGGGACCCCCGAGACCTCCACATTTTCACCCTCAGGGTCGGGGGTATCAGGGACGGCAGAGATCGGGGGCTTCTCGTCAGTCTCAGCAGCAGCAGCGCCGACCACCTCGACCGCAGCAGCCTTCGCAGCAGCAGCAGACTTCTCGGCAGCCGCGCCCTGATCGTTGTATTATTTGTGGAGGACCGCACCCACCGACCCAGTGCCCGCAGAGGCAGGGCCGATGTTTTCGCTGCGGGCAGACCGGTCACTTTGCGAGTTCATGTCCCAGAGCCGATCGTTCAGCTCCTTCTTCAGCTTCAGCACCTTCTGTTCCTCACCATTCAGCTGGACCTTCTGCGGCCTACGGCAGGCCAGATTTTGCTTCTTCGTCCTCGAGACAGCCAGAGCGACGTCCCCCGGCGCCGAGCGGTCGAGTCTATGCCGCTCAGGTTGAGGATGCTACAGCAGCAGAGCATGTCGTCGCAGGTATTGTTTTGATTTCTGCAGTTCGTACTCGTGCTCTTTTTGATACCGGTGCATCACATTCATTTATCAGTAGAGCATTTGCATCCCTACATGGTATAGAGGTAGTTTCTTTATCGCATGCATTAGAGGTTCAGGTACCAGATCATGTCTTGCATGTCGAGGAGTATTGTAGGGATTGCCCTGTGCAGTTGGGATCCTGGATTTTGCCGGCAGACTTGCTTGTCTTGCGGCAGCTCCAGGATTTCGATGTTGTGCTTGGTATGGACTGGTTGTCGAGGTACTACGCTACCATAGACTGCAGAGAGAGGACGGTGACCCTCCGTGAGCCGGGACATGAGGAGTTTGTTTACAGAGGCTGTCAGAGCTCCTTGTTTGCGGTGACGATTTCTTCTGCGAGGGCTAGGCGGATGATGAGTAGAGGCTGCATCGCCTTCTTGGCGACGGTTGTGGAGGTGCCTACGGCGGCACTGGGACTCGAGGATATTCCTGTCGTCCGCGAGTTCCCAGATGTGTTTCCCCCTGAGTTGACGACTATGCCGCCGGAGAGGGAGATAGAGTTTGTGATTGATGTGGTACCCGGAACCGCACCAATCTCAAAGGCACCTTATAGGATGGCACCTGCTGAGTTGAGGGAGTTGAAGGCCCAGCTCTAGGACCTGATGGACAGGGGCTTTGTGAGGCCCAGTGTTTCTCCGTGGGGAGCACCAGTTTTATTTGTGAAAAGAAGGATGGGTCACTTCGTTTGTGTGTGGACTACCGGGAGTTGAATAAAGTGACCATCCGGAATAAGTATCCTCTTCCCCGGATAGATGATTTATTTGACCAGTTGCTGGGAGCCTCAGTGTTTTCAAAGATTGATCTTCAGTCAGGTTACCACCAGTTGAGGGTGAGGGTCGAGGACATCCCCAAGACGGCTTTTAGATCCCGGTATGGGCATTATGAGTTTACGGTTATGCCGTTTGGTTTGACTAATGCCCCAGCTGCATTCATGGACTTGATGAACCGGGTATTCCAGCCGTACTTGGACCTGTTTGTGGTTGTATTCATCGACGACATCTTGATCTACTCCCAGAGCGATGTGGAGCACGAGGAGCACTTGAGGATAGTGCTGCAGCTTCTACGTGAGAGGAAGCTGTATGCCAAGCTTAAAAAGTGCGAGTTCTGGCTTCGGGAGGTTGCATTCTTGGGCCACATAGTATCTGCCGCTGGAGTGGCAGTTGACCCGACGAAGATTGACACAGTTCGGGATTGGCCGAGACCGACGACGGTTACAGAGGTTCGGAGCTTTCTGGGCTTGGCAGGCTACTACCGTCGGTTTGTAGAGGGCTTTGCGAAGCTCTCTACTCCCCTGACCAGTTTGACTAGGAAGGGGACGAGATTTATTTGGACTGAGCAGTGCCAGCAGAGTTTTGAGGAGCTGAAGAGGAGACTGATTTCAGCACCAGTTCTTGCACTGCTAGTGATGGGTGATGGTTTTGTGATTTACAGTGACGCCTCGCACAGCGGTTTGGGATGTGTGTTGATGCAGCATGGTAGGGTAATTGCTTATGCTTCACGGCAATTAAAGGATTATGAGAAGAATTACCCTACTCATGATTTGGAGCTTGCAGCTGTGGTGTTTGCATTGAAGCTGTGGCTGCATTATCTCTACGGGGAGCATTGTGAGATCTATACGGATCATAAGAGCTTAAAGTATCTGTTTACACAAAAGGAGCTGAACCTGAGGCAACGCCGGTGGTTGGAGTTACTAAAGGATTACGATCTAAGTATCCTTTATCATCCCGGCAAGGCCAATGTGGTAGCAGATGCTTTGAGTCGGAGGTCGGCGCAGAGTTTGAGCATGTTGATTACACAGCAGGCACCGCTAATTGAGCAGATGAGGTGACTTCAGATTGTGGTGGTATCCCCTGGGGTCTCTACTAGACTTATGTCTATGGTCTTGCAGCCCACTCTGTTGGACAGGATCAGGGAGACACAGAGTGAGGACCCCCACTTGGAGAGGATCAGATCACAAATTCAGACAGATCAGATAGGGGATTTTACAGTGGATAGCTCGGGAGTACTGCGGTACAGGGACCGAGTATGTGTGCCTTCGGATTAAGAGATCAGAGATCAGATTTTGAGAGAGGCCCATTATACACCTTATACCATTCATCCTGGTGGTACTAAGATGTATAAGGACCTCAAGGCACATTTTTGGTGGTCTGGAATGAAGCGGGACATTGGAAGATTTGTGGCTCACTGTTTAACTTGCCAGCAAGTGAAAGCAGAGCACCGGGTTCCTGCTAGCAAGCTACAGAGTCTTCCAATTCCCTAGTGGAAGTGGGACCACATCACCATGGACTTTGTTACTGGGCTGCCGAGAGCGTAGGGTGGAGCCCACGCGGTTTGGGTTATTGTGGATAGACTCACCAAGTCTGCACATTTCTTGCCTGTTCAGATGACTTGGTCATTGGAGCGTCTGGCACAGTTGTATTTGGACGCGATAGTGAGGCTGCACGGTGTACCTGCGTCGATTGTTTCAGATCGGGACCCGAGGTTTGTGTCACGCTTCTGGGGGAGTTTACAGTCAGCCTTGGGGACCCAGCTCAGATTCAGCACTTCTTTCCACCCACAGACTGATGGTCAGTCCGAGCGCACTATACAGACCCTTGAGGATATGTTGAGAGCGTGCGTTATGGATTTTGGAGGAGGGTGGTACCGACACTTACCATTGGTTGAGTTTGCGTACAACAACAGCTATCAGGCGAGCATTCAGATGGCTCCGTTTGAGGCGTTGTATGGACGCAAGTGTCGGTCGCCCCTGTATTGGAGTGACGTGGGTGAGAGGAGGACTTTGGGACCAGATTTACTATTTGAGGCTGAGGAGAAAGTCAGAGTTGTTCACCGACACCTTGAGACAGCCCAGAGTCGTCAGAGGAGCTACGCTGATACTCGTCGGCGAGACCTAGAGTTTCAGATTGGTGACCATGTATTCTTGAAGGTCTCGTCTTCGAAGGGGGTCCGGAGATTTGGAGTGCGTGGGAAGCTTAGTCCCCGCTTTGTTAGACCCTTTGAGGTACTTGAGAGGGTAGGCCTTGTGGCTTATAGAGTTGCTCTTCCTCCACGCTTGGCCGGTGTACACGATGTTTTTCATGTCTCAGCTCTGAGGAGATATGTGTTTGATCTGTCGCATGTGGTTGACTTCACTCCTTTGGAGATCGGCGTGGATCTGGTTTACGAGGAGCGCCCGTTGCGGATTCTTGCTCGTGAGGTGAGGGAATTGCGCAACCGGGCCATTCCGTATGTGAAGATCTTATAGAGCAATCACGAGGAATGTGAGGCTACTTGGGAGCTGGAGACGGAGATGAGAGACGCCTACCTCTTTCTTTTCGAGACTTCTGGTTGAGGTACGCCTGTCTTACTCTGCTTTGTTTCGAGGACGAAACTTCCTTTTAGTGGGGGAGGATGTAGTGGCCCTACTTCCCATGCAACGTTCTTCCGATGAATCCAATGTTAGAACACCTAGCATTGGTGTATCTGGCCCATGGTGCATTAAAAGGATGCCACAGATGGACCCTGTGTGATTTTACTTGTTGTGTTGGCCATCGGCTGGGTTTGCCAAAATTTCGGAAAAGATTTAGGCAAACAGAGGTCGGAAATGGATTCAGCACGGAAAAACGCTTGAAAACGGCTATTTGCTTGTTAAATTCTGAGTCCGGATGCCCAAAAACGGACTCTCGGAAGTTTTTACTGGTTTCTGGTGCATGGGAGGGGCCATAGACCGCCGGAGCGCCACGTGGCAGCCAGTCATTGGCTGGTTCTGAGCGCGCGGTCCACAGAGTTGCGCGGCTGGGTGGACAGACCCGGCGCACGGACACGTGGCACCGCCTGATTGGCGGGCTCAAGGCGCGCGGTCTACCGGGTGTGCGCGGCGGTGCATGGACCAAGGCGGGGACACGTGGCAGCCTCCGGTTGGTCGGTGCACGCGGCGCGGTCCACGGAATTTCAAGTGAGATGCGTGAACCGGGTGCATGGGACACACGTCAACCTCTGATTCGCGGGCGCATCAGGCGCGGCGCACGGAACGGGAGTCGGTACCTCGGGGCGCGTGCTCGCGTGGGGGGCAGGCGGCGCGGCCGGCGCGTGCGGCGGCCGGTCGGCGGGTCAGCCGGGTGGACACGTGGCGCCCGCTCATTGGCGGGCGCCAACCGCCTTACTGTGCGGTGGGTGGACACGTGGCAGGCATTGAGTAGTCCCGTGCCGCTGTTTCCTGTTCGGCGGGACACGTGGCGCCCATCGGCTGGCCCTGCACCGGTGTTCCCTGTTCGGCGGGACACGTGGCATCATCCCGTGGTTTCGGGCGTGAACAGTGTTGGGCCGGCCCAACACTGTAGCCGCCCGAAACATTTCGGGCGCCCGAAAGTTGGGCCCGAATTTGGTTGACTTGTCTTTTTGGGCTGATTTCGTGTGAGGCCTATAAATAGGCCTCCTTAGCTTCCTTTTTGAAGCTTTTCCCGAAACCTTTAGCTCCTGAGCCCTTAACAAAAGTTCTTCATCTACCTCTTGTGCATCTTTTGGTGGAAGCTAAGATTTTTTGGAGGCCGTGACGATAGCGACTTCTGCATCGGAGTGCGGAGCGACGATTTTCGGTAGGAGGCCCATTTTCGTCGCACTTCAGTCTGGGAGGTCTCTAGAGCTACCCCGACGATATTTTTGGACAGTTTCTATGGCGACAGTTTCATAAGAGGTAAATCTACAACTTTCGTGTTGGACATTTCTTCTGGACCTGAGTTTTTCTTGGGGTTTTGGGTACGTTTTTAACCCCCTTTGCGGCTGATGGTTCTTTTCGACAGCACCTGCTCGTCGGATTTTTATCTCCTCATCCGGACATCGGATTTCGACGATTCAGGACTCTATCGACATCAACTCGTCGCGTGGATCGCCATAACATTTTTATTGGAATTTTTGGAAGATGATTTTCAGGTTGAAATTTCGTGTTTTTGGGACTGTTCACGCAGATTTTTTGGGAACTTAGAAATTGTGTATTTTAAGTGTAAATTTTGGATTATGTTGTACCCAGGACATTGTGAGCACTGCTACCGTGTTGCTAGCTTGGTGGATACTGTGGTTTGGCTATTTCTGGACTTTTAGCTGTACAACCTTGGACAGTTAGCGTGTTCAGGTGGGTGACCTTGCTTGCAAAATCTATGGACTGCACGCTAATTCTATGATTGTAGGAGCATGCATGCTAGCAAATGATTTTAGAAGCATGTGTAAACTGTATGATGTACTCTTGTTTACTAGTTGTCGAATTTTGTGATCTCTATGTGATTTCTACTACATGCTAGTTATTAAACTTTGAAACTTGACCTAGCACCCCTGTCATATGTATCCTGTTCAGCCAGACTGTAGAAAACTTCAACTTGGGCTAGGTTTCTTTATTGTTCTAGTTATTCCCACATCACTTTATTATATTTGTCATTCTGGACTTAGTTTTCTCGCCCGGGTTGTGGGCTGGGAGGTCGGGTGGTTGTGGGATGCATTTGCACTCGTGTCTGGGGACCGAGTGGAGTTCATAGCAGTCTGTAGATCAGCTTTCTTTGGGAGAGTGATAGTGATGGTAGATCTGGGTTTCTTGGGAGCTGTCAGAGTGACAGTGAGTCTCAGTTGTGTGGATTCTAGCTAGTGAGTGAGACAGTGATTGTTGGTTATAGCCGATCTTGTTGATCGAGGATTTGGATCATAGCCTGTGTGAGCCACATTTGTACTTGACAGAGATACCTTGCAGAGATACTTGATATGGGTTACTTTTGACTCGAGCGGGTCGCTCTGTTACGGAATTTAAGTTGGCGTATTTCGTGAATTCGGTTAAGTCTTGAAGATTGAAGGTAAAGAAGGTTGGATCATATAACTCAATCTCAAGAAAGAAGAATTCAAAAGGATCAGGTATGTTGAACTTAATATCTTTGGTGATCCGAATACTTCTTATAGTGTAGAAACACTTGGATGAACTTGTAATTGCATAATTATCAAAAACTGGACATGGGACATGTTCAGGATCCGGATCAGGCTTTGCAATCCGGATCCCGAAGGTGGTTCGTTCATACATCAGTTCAATCCGGATCGTAGCTTCCCTTGATCCGGATCCCGAACACTGGGTTTACCATTTTATTTGAGCGATCCGGATCAGGCTTTGCAATCCGGATCCCGAACGTTGATGTTTGGTGAACTGTATGAACGATCCGGATCAAGCACTTCGATCCGGATCCCGAACCTTCGTTTTTTTGGAATCTGTTTTTCTCGCTACTGCAATCCGGATCGCCGATCTCCGATCCGGATCGTCATCATGAAAAATTCCAGAAAAGGATAGTTTTTGATCCTTATCTTTTTCCAAGGGTTTCTAACCTATAAATAGACCCTATGATTCTCTTTCTAGGGCCAATCCAAAAAGAAGCCGCTAAACCTAAAAGCCGTCATCTTATATACGGCCTAAGATCCACATATAGAGAAGAAAGGAAATCATAGATTCTATCTTATGTTTCTTCATCTATATTGATTGATTTGATTCTAGGTTTTCATACTCACATTTTGAGTAGAATCAAATCAATGAATACTTAGATGGTATTTCCGATCTATTTCTAATCTAAGTATTCGGCGGATCATCACCACCCAAAAAACAACGATTTACCCCAAAATCGGCGCGTGGACTCGCGTGGCCTTGTGGATTCAAGGTGCTACCGCTCTCGTGGATTCGGAGCGAGGTACGTTCGTGGATTCGAAGCGTGCTACTGGGTGAAGACCGTGGATTCGGTCGGACGTCGTGGACTCGACGTTGGACGCCGTGGATTCGGCGGTGGACGCACATCGTGGATTCGAGAAGCGTCGTGGAGCGAGCGGAGAAGATCAACTAGGAGCGTATGGAAAAGGTTGAGTCGTCTGTGAGTACGGTATATGACTTTGTACGTGTTTAATTCTAGTGGATTTCACCGTGTTATCGGTCCCGTGGTTTTTTACTCCGGTTTGGAGTTTTCCACGTAAAAATCTCTGTGTGTTATTTATTTTTCCGCATTGGGTTTTATATCGCAAAGATTTTTGAGTGTTTATTGTTTACACCTATTCACCCCCCTCTAGGTGTTTTTTCCCCTATTTAGATCCAATTCTACATAACCCAACAAGTGGTATCGGAGCGGGAATAGGGTTGTAAACAATGGTTGAAGGTGGAAACATCAACAGACCTCCGTTCTTCGATGGAACAAATTATGCGTACTGGAAAGTACGGATGAAAGCCTTTTTAATTTCCATCGACGAACGGGTGTGGCAATAAATTGAATTAGGATGGTCTAATCCAACTGAATTTATTGGTGATGTTCACACCATCAAACCTTGGTCGAAATGGACCAAGGAAGAGATTGATATATCTTCTTACAATGGCAAGGGAATTAATGCTTTATTTAATGCCTTATCACAAACAGAGTTCTCTCGCGTCTCGGCTTGTGAGACTGCGAAAGAAATCTGGGATGTTCTTCAAGTTACGCATGAGGGAACTAACCTTGTGAAGATTCAGAAACTGCAAATGCTTACGAGCAAGTTTGACTCTATTTTCATGGCAGAAAATGAATCGTTCACAGACTATCTTTGGAGAGAAGATTCCAGAATTTAAAATTGTAAGAAAAATATTAAGAACTCTTCCTGAAAGATTTCGTTCCAAGGTTACAGCCATTGAAACTATTAAACACCCGGACGAAATCCGTGTAGAAGAATTAGTAGGTTCTTTACAAACTTATGAAATGACATTTCCTACTAACTATTCTTCGGGAAAGGCATCCTCTTCTAAGTCTTCAGGTTATGCTTTGAAAACAACAAAAGAAGAAGACGCGGATTCATCCTCCTCAGGCGATGACGAGAACCTATCTATGGAGGACTTTGAGAAGCAGCTCGCTCTCTTGACAAGGAAGTTTCGCCGAAATTTTCGAAGGGGTAATTCAAGCAAAACTCCATCTTTCGGAAAGTGGAAGAAAGGCAAGGGTTCTTCAAGTTACAAGTCAAGAAAGCAAGAGGGTTTTTCTAAGGATAAGAAAAGCACAGAAGGACAAGTCCAATGCTTCAAGTGCCGAGGATACGGCCATATCTCAACGGAATGTCCAAATAAGAATCCGTCCAAGAAGAAGGCGATGCAAGCCGTCACTTGGGATGACACCTCATCGTCAAATGAGTCATCGTCAAGTGATGAAGAAGACAACGCAACAGCGTTCCACGCGTCCACATCTTCACACTTCATGTGCTTAATGGCAAGTACATCCGAGTCATTGTCCAACTCCACTGTTGAAAAGAATGCAACGGACAATGAATCGGATGATTCGGAAGGTGAAGATTTTGCTCTAGCCTACCACAGACTTTTAAAGGATTCAAAGAAACTGGCTAAGCAAAACAAGGGGTTGAGAGGGAGATTGCAGGATCTCGAAGAAGAAGTAAAAAGGGTAACTTCTCTCTCGACCGATCTTGAAGTGGAAAGGGATAATCTGATAAAAGCAAATGTTTCCCTTCAAGAGTCCAATGAGCAACTCGAGAAGAATTATATAGATATGGTGAACAAAGCAAATTACTTCTTGAAGCTCAACGGCGAGGCTCGACAGGAAAAATTGGAAATGACAGAGACCATTCTCCAACTCAAGGATGACTTACAGCGATTTTCATCAGGAAGGAGTAAGTTGGATAAGCTTCTTGGTCTTGGTCAATCAAACAAGTTCGGCATCGGATACAATCGAACTGAAGACAATTTTAGTTCGGTTGGGACAGTTTTTGTGCCTCAGTCGGTATCTCCTCCTCCGACACCGGAATTCACGACAAGCAACGACAACAAGCCTACTTCACCCTCCTCGGAATCGTCAAGCACTAAGGTATGTTTTCGTTGTAATTTTGCAGGGCACATAAGGAGAAATTGCAAGATGGGAGCCAAACGGTCAACTCAAGCACTTCTTGCAACGACTACCAAAAGGGTGATTCCTCGAAAATCAAATGGAAATTCTTTGAAGGAAAAGAGCCTCAGTAGTTCATCAAACAAGACGACGACGTCAAGGAAAAGCGACGGATCAAACAAGACGCTTTCACCAAAGGTATCAACCTCACACTCATTTCCGACGTACACCAAAACTCGAAAGGTTTGGGTACGCAAAGGTGAATTCTTCTTTCATACTTGAATCACGTCGGTACCAAACGGCCCTTGGAATTATTGCATATGGATCTTATGGGGCCGACACGTCAACCATCCTTGGGAGGTAAATGGTATATTTTCTTATTGGTTGATGATTTCTCTCGGTATTCTTGGGTAGCATTTTTAAAAGAGAAAGCTGATACTTTTGATTCTTTTCACGAGATTTGCCTTCGTATTATGATTGAAAAGAATGAAAAGATCATTCGTGTTAGAAGTGATAGAGGTGGAGAATTCATAAATTCTAAATTCATTGATTTTTGCACTTCCAACAGCATTAAGCATGAATACTCAGCACCCTATACACCTCAACAGAATGGTGTTGTCGAGCGCAAAAACAGGGTTGTTCAAGAGATGGCACGTGTTATGCTTCACAGCCGGAATTTACCGCTATATTTTTGGGCTGAAGCTGTGAACACTGCAATCTATGTTATTAATCGAGTTTATTTGCGCCTGGGAACGTTAAATACACCATATGAACTATGGTGTGGTAGAAAACCCAACATCAAATATTTTCGCATCTTCGGGAGTCGGTGTTACATTTTACGTGACCGTGAAAATCTTGGAAAGTTTGACTCTCGAAGTGACGAAGGGATTTTCTTGGGGTATTCTACAAATAGTAGAGCATATCGGGTATTTAACTTGGAATCTAAGACGATCGTAGAATCTATAAATGTTAAAGTAGATGAAGCTTTCCACTTTGCATCTGATAAATAAACCCCTGATATCTCTTTTGATGATGATACTCCTGTAAGTGCATCTTCTCATGATAATACTTCCAATATTAATGATGCATCTAATGGATTGCAAGTGAAACAAAATGGTGAAGGCATCCATCTGTGTCAATCCAAGTATGCAAAGGAGTTGGTAAAGAAATTCGGATTAGAAGATTCTAAAGATTTTCCTACTCCTATGGGAACTAGCAATAAGGGATTAGGAAGTGAATCTCTTAGTGAGAATGTAGATGAGAAACTTTATCGCAGTATGATTGGAAGTCTACTTTACCTCACAGCTAGTCGCTCGGATATATCCTTTAGTGTTGGGATTTGCGCGAGATATCAATCAGCACCAAAGGAGGTTCACCTGAAAGCGGTGAAACGGATCATCCGGTACATCAAAGGAACCATTAATTTCGGAATTTGGTATCCTATGGGAACAAGTCTAGATATTATTGGATACTCAGATGCCGATTGGGCAGGATCTGTGGATGATCGGAAAAGTACGAGTGGTGCATGTTTTTATCTTGGCCATTGTCTTGTTGCATGGCATAGTAAAAAGCAAAACTGCATTGCACTCTCGACTGCCGAAGCGGAATACATCTCAGCGGGTAGTTGTTCAATTCAACTCATTTGGATGAAAAGCGTGTTGAGCGACTTCCGGATTTCAGCAACTTCGGTAACTGTATTATGTGACAACACTAGTGCTATAAATATTTTCAAAAACCCTGTGTTGCACTCTAGAACAAAATACATTGAACTTAGATATCATTTTCTTAGAGAGCTAGTTGAATCAAATATTCTTCAAATTTCCTACATTTCAACTGAAGATCAATTAGCTGACTTGTTAACAAAACCTTTGGATCAAAAACGTTTTATTCATTTGCGTAAAGCAATTGGAATGCTTTCCTTGAAATAACCTATTTTTGAAACTTTTGTTTAGGTTAGGTTTTGTTTTTGTGTTTTTGTTCATTATCTATGCTTAGACATAGAACATTAATTGAGCATTAGTTTTTGATTGACTTTAACTGCATCCTTTTATATATTTAGAAATCTATTATGCCTTAGATATCATAATATTTCATTTGATGCAATGATCATTTATGTCAATTAACTCATCTTGGTTTTGATCAAAGTCAATTTCTCTCTCGATGATCTCTTGGTATAGTTTTTATCTTATTTGACTGTTTAGTCGAGTATGAAATCGAGATCAATATTTGGCTAAATACTTTATATCTTAAATAATTGATAGCCAATTGAAGGGGAGTCAAAGAAAAAGTATTATGCTCAAAAGATGTGGAAAGTGTTACATCCCAATGAGGAGTGTGAAAACTACCACCACATGGAGGAAAGAGCTACCACCTCGGTCGTCCGAGTACTGTGTGCAGCTACCACATGTATACCAAGCAAGGTTTTTCAGGTTTGATTAAATAAAATGCATGCTGAAATACTTGACTCTGTCAAAATTTCAAGGTTGGTATAAGGTGGGAATTTTAATGAAAGATGCTCAAAGAGCCACTCTCCTCAATAAATTGACTAGATATATTATCTAACTTATCTGGGATGTTAGACATCTATTGATCTTTGTATTTCATTTTCTTTACCGAATTGATGATTTGATAAAGGCATTACTCATAAGATCAAGTTAGATGTAATTGAAGTTGTTCAACTTTAAGGGATTTAATTTTTATAGATTTTCGTTTCATTTGTTGGATGTTATTGATAGATTTGGTATAATCTATTTCTTGTTGTATGAAACGATGATTTTCATTTAAAGTTGATACACAAAAGTGCTTACAATCTTTTTCTGTTTTTCTAGAATTTCTCTGAAATTTTCTAAAGAAAAAGTTGGAGCCGATCCGGATTGGACCTGCCGATCCGGATCCCGAACGCAGATTTTCTCTGGGGTAGCCGATCCGGATCGTAATCACGAACTGATCCGGATCGCGGCTAGGGTTTTATATAGAACAAAAGGGTTTTGATTTTTTACTCCAATCTTTTGTTCCAAAGTTTCCAGAGCTTCTTTCTCTAGAATTCATCCATCTTGGAAGCTTTCAAACTCAAGTTCTGCGATTCCAAGTAAGTTTTATTGATCAAAATCTCGGTTTTTCACAGTTTTTCATATTCTTCCTCAAAACGTGATGAAATTCGTGTATCTATTTCGTTTGTGGATGGTTTTTGATCAAATTTCTTTTGAAATAAGAACTCTGGGTAGATTAGTTTTGATTATATGCTAGGTATTCTCAAGATAAACGGAATTTTGTCCTTCGATTTCAAAAATTTCGGTTTTAGGGCATATAATGGGAATTTTCGAAAATCATGCGATTGATCTATTTTTAAAATTCTTTTTGCAAAACTAATTTGATTCTTAGTCTCTCTACACGATAATGATTGTTTGGGTACAATTTTTCTAATTTTTGAAAATTAACAATTTTTTCGTGTTCTTGAGGTGTTGCTCACAGGATTTCTTTTCACAAGAAACCAATAGCAATGGTGATCACCTGGATCATTCTTCTTCTGGCTGCTATGGTACATACGAGAGACACTGTCAAGCCCAAGAGGGCTAAGAAAGCAAAGAAAACTAAAGATGATTCCGATACAGAATCTGAAACGGAATCAATTGATTGGGATGAGCTTCAAGTTGAAGCAACAACTGTTCCCACTGCTTCAAAGGGAAAAGCGCCTGCGGAGACATCGAAGGCTCCGCCTACTGCTGCTGAAAAGGGCAAAGCTCCTATGGAAGAAACTTCTGGGAAGACAAAAAGAAAAAGACTTGCTCGACGGCTTGGACGAGCTCGAGGTATTGAAATAAATGAACCATGTCAAGATGAAACAAAGAATATCCCTCAAACTGAAAATGAATCTGAAGACGAAGAAGATTGGGACACATTTCTTACTGAAGTACAACAAGGTATTGATGAAGAAAATAAGGTTTACCTAAAGAACAAGAAGCTACTGAAGTCTTCCTCAATACTTAAGCAGCAAGCAAGGAAAAAGAATGTGCCAAGCAATGAACCTCTTGACAATTCACATTCTCTGCCAAGAAGATCTCCTCGGAATGAAGGTCAGACTGCTCCGTCAGTCGTCACACACCGTTCTTCAACTTCCAGAAGAATTGACCAAAAGACAAACTTAGAGTCTTCCATCAAACAAGAACAAGATAAAATGACTCTAGTGTTAAGAATTTTGTTTTGGCGCATTTCGTGAAAATGTTAAGTCTTGAAGATTGAAGATGAATGAAGTTTGGATCATATACCTCAATCTCAAGAAAGAAGAATTCAAAAGGATCAGGTAAGTTTAACTAAATATTTTTGGTGATCCGAATACTTCTTGTAGTGTAGAAACACTTGGAAGAATTTCTTATTGCATAAAAATCAAGAACTGAACATTAGACTTGTTCAGGATCCGGATCAGATTGTTCAATCCGGATCCCGAAGGTGGTTCGTTCATACACCAGTTCAATCCGGATCGTAGCTTCCCTTGATCCGGATCCCGAACATTGAGTTTACCATTTTCCTTGAACGATCCGGATCAGGCTTCGCAATCCGGATCCCGAACGTTGATGTTTGGTGAACTGTATGAACGATCCGGATCAAGCACTTCGATCCGGATCCCGAACCTTCATTTTTCTGGAATTGCCTGACTCGTTACGACGATCCGGATCACAGCTAATCCGATCCGGATCGCCGTCGTAAAAATTTCCAGAAACGTCAGTTTTTGATCCTTATCTTCTTCCTAGGGTTTCTAACCTATAAATAGACCATATGATTCTTTTTCTAGGGTTAATCCAGATAAGCCGCATAAGCCGTAATAATCAAATATCTTTTATACGGCCTAAGATCCACATATAGAGAAGAAAGGAAATCATTAGATATTACCCTATGTTTCTTCATCTATATTGATTGGTTTGATTCTAGGTTTTCATACTCACATCTTGAGTTGAATCAAACTAATGAATACTTAGATGGTATTTCCTATCTATCTTTGATCTAAGTATTCGGCGGATCATCACCACCCAAACAAACAACGATTTACGCCAAAATCGGCGCGTGGACTCGCGTGGCCTTGTGGATTCAAGGTGCAACCGCTCTCGTGGATTCGGAGCGAGGTACGTTCGTGGATTCGAAGCGTGCTACTGGGTGAAGACCGTGGATTCAGTCAGACGTCGTGGACTCGACGTTGGACGCCGTGGATTCGGCGTTGGACGCAGATCGTGGATTCGAGACGCGTTGCGGAGCGAGCGGAGAAGATCAACTAGGAGCGTATGGAAAAGGTGAGTCGTCTGTGAGTACGGTATATCACCTTGTACGTGTTTAATTCTAGTGGATTTCACCATGTTATCGGTCCCGTGGTTTTTTACTCCGGTTTGGAGTTTTCCACGTAAAAATCTTGCGTGTTCATTTATATTTCCGCATTGGGTTTTTATTGCGCAATGATTTTTTGAGTGTTTATTGTTTACACCTATTCACCCCCCTCTAGGTGTTTTTTCCCCTATTTAGATCCATTATTACATATAACCCAACAAGTTGTATCGGAGCGGGAATAGGGTTGTAAACAATGGTTGAAGGTGGAAACATCAACAGACCCCCATTCTTTGATGGAACAAATTATGCGTACTAGAGTGTACGGATGAAAGCCTTTTTAAGTTCCATCGACGAACGGGTGTGGCAATCAATTGAATTAGGATGGTCTATTCCAACTGAAATTATTACTGATGTTCGCACCATCAAACCTAGGTCGAAGTGGACCAAGGAAGAGTTAGATTCATCTTCTTACAATGGCAAGGGAATTAATGGTATTTTTAATGCCTTATCTAAAACTGAATTCTCTCGCGTCTCGGCATGTTAGACTGCGAAAGAAATCTGGGATGTTCTTCAGGTTACACATGAGGGAACTAACCTCGTGAAGATTCAAAAGCTGCAAATGCTTACGAGCAGATTTGACTCTATTTTCATGGCAGAAAATGAATCTTTCACGGACTACTATACACGATTGCAAGACATCGTAAACTCATGTGCTAACCTGGGAGAGAAGATTCCAGAATTTAAGGTTGTAAGAAAGATCTTAAGAACTCTTCCTGAACGATTTCGCCCAAAGGTTACAGCCATTGAAACTATTAAACACCCGGACGAAATGCGTGTAGAAGAACTAGTTGGTTCATTACAAACTTATGAAATGACATTTACTACTAACTATTCTTCGGGAAAGGCATCCTCTTCTAAGTCTTCAGGTTATGCTTTGAAAACAACAAAGGAAGTGTGACGCCCCACTTCCCAGGGGGTCACCCATCCTAGAACTACTCTAGCTCTAGCACGCTTAACTCTCATGTTCCTCTTGGATCTTGCTACCATCCAAAATGCTATAGCCGGGTTAGAGATTTAGTCCTATTATATCATTTATATAAAGGACTAATCCAAATTCCGGGGGTGTCACATTCTTCCCCCCTTTAAGCCCTGACGTCCACGTCAGGCTCAAGCACACTCACAAGCACCAGGCGATGTGATACTCGTCTCGCTAGCCTTAGCCGACCTTGTGAGGAGCTACACTCCACTCACAACGGTCATTAGCCGGGGAGCCTCGCTCTACCCGCTATATAACCCTGGCTCAGCCGAGACTCATCTCACATTTCCGGCTGGTGAATGGCTCTGATACCAACTGTGACGCCCCACTTCCCAGGGGGTCACCCATCCTAGAACTACTCTAGCTCTAGCACGCTTAACTCTCATGTTCCTCTTGGATCTTGCTACCATCCAAAATGCTATAGCCGGGTTAGAGATTTAGTCCTATTATATCATTTATATGAAGGACTAATCCAAATTCCGGGGGTGTCACAGGAAGAAGACACGGATTCATCCTCCTCAGACGATGACGGGAACCTATCTATGGAGGAATTTGAGAAGCAGCTCGCTCTCTTGACAAGGAAGTTTCGCCGCAACTTTCGAAGGGGTAATTCAAGTAAAACTCCATCCTTCGGAAAGTCGAAGAAAGGCAAGGGTACTTCAAGTTACAAGTCAAGAAAGCAAGAGAACTTTTCAAAGGATAAGAAAAGTTCAGAGCGACAAGTCCAATGCTTCAAGTGCCGAGGATACGGCCATATCTCAACGGAGTGTCCAACTAAGAATCCGTCGAAGAAGAAAGCGATGCAAGTCGTCACATGGGATGACAACTCAACGTCAAATGAGTCATCCTCAAGTGATGAAGAAGAAAGCGCAACGGCATTCCACGCGTCCACATCTTCACCCTTCATGTGCTTAATGGCAAGTACTTCAGATTCATTGTCCAACTCCTCCCGGGCTGAAAAAACTGCAACGGATGATGAATCAAGTAACTCTGAAGGTGAAGATTTTGTTTTAGCCTACCACAGACTTTTGAGGGATTCAAAGAAACTGGCTAAACAAAACAAGGGGTTGAGAGGGAGATTACAGGATCTCGAAGAAGAAGTAAAAAGGGTAACTTCTCTCTCGACCGATCTTGAAGTGGAAAGGGATAATCTGATAAAAACAAATGTTTCCCTTCAAGAGTCCAATGAGCAATTCGAGAAGAATTATATAGATATGGTGAACAAAGCGAATTACTTCTTGAAGCTCAACGGCGAGGCTCGACAGGAAAAATTGGAAATGACAGAGACCATTCTCCAACTCAAGGATGACTTACAGCGACTTTCATCAGGAAGGAGTAAGTTGGATAAGCTTCTTGGTCTCGGTCAAACAAACAAGTTCGGCCTCGGATACAATCGAACTGAAAACAACTTTAGTTCGGTTGGGACAGTTTTTGTGCCTCAGTCGGTATCTCCTCCTCCGACACCGGAATTCACGACAAGCAACGACAACAAGCCTACTTCACCCTTTTCGGAATCGTCAAGCACTAAGGTATGTTTTCGTTGTAATGTTGAAGGGCACATTGAAAGAAATTGCAAGATTGGAGCTCAAAGATCAAATCAATCACATCTTGCAACTGCTACCAATGAGTTCACTCCCCGGAAATCAAAGAAGGACTTTTCAAAAGAAAAGAACATTGGTAGTACTTCAAGCAAGACGATGACAAAAGAAAAAGATCAATCATACAAGACGTCTTCATCAAGGAAAATTTCTCAACCATTGCCAACATACTCTAAAACTCAAAAGGTTTGGGTATGCAAAGGTGAAATCTTTCCTTGCCTTTAATCTTCCTACGATTAAATGTTGTGTAGTTTATGTAGACTATTTTTCTTTCTTTTGACCAACCCGTCAACCATCTTTGGGAGGTAAATGGTATATTTTCTTATTGGTTGATGATTTCTCTAGGTTTTCTTGGGTAGCATTTTTAAAAGAGAAAGCTAATACGTTTGATTCTTTTCATGAGATTTGCCATCGTATTATGATTGAAAAGAATGAAAAGATCATTCGTGTTAGAAGTGATAGAGGTGGAGAATTCATTAATTCTAAATTCATTGATTTTTGCACTTCCAACGGCATAAAACATGAATTCTCAGCACCCTATACACCTCAGCAGAATGGTGTTGTTGAGCGCAAAAACAGGGTTGTTCAAGAGATGGCGCGTGTGATGCTTCATAGCCGAAATTTACCGCTACATTTTTGGGCTGAAGCTGTGAACACCGCTGTCTATATCATTAATCGAGTGTATTTGCGCCCAGGAACTTTAAATACACCATATGAGCTGTGGTTTAGTAGAAAACCGGATATCAAATACTTTCGTATCTTTGGGAGTCGATGTTTTATTTTGCGTGATCGCGAAAATCTTGGTAAGTTCGATTCTCGAAGTGACGAAGGAATCTTTTTGGGTTATTCTACAAATAGCAGAGCATATCGGGTATTTAACATGGAATCTAAAATGATTGTAGAATCTATAAATGTTAAAGTAGATGAAGCTTTTCACTTTGCATCTGAAAAATCTACCCTCGATATCTCTCTTGATGATGATACTCCTGTAAGTGCATCCTCTCATGATAATACTTCCAATATTAATGATGCATCTAATGGTTCTTCAAGTTTATCTGATATGCAGGAATCATCTCATGTACCTCCGAGTACTCCGTTACAACAAACGTTACGAATCTCCAAGGATCATCCTGAATCAAACATCATTGGAGACCCACAAGAAGGAGTCAAAACTCGAAGACAGTTGGTTTGCGGATTCGCTTGCTACGTTTCCTTGATCGAACCAAAGAACATCGATGAAGCTCTTCAGGATGACTACTGGATTAAAGCAATGCAGGAAGAGCTCCATCAGTTTGAGCGAAACAAAGTCTGGGAATTAACAAAGCCTCCAAAGCAACACAATGTGATAGGTACCAAATGGATTTTCAAGAATAAGAAAAATAAAGATGGTACCATCATCAGGAACAAAGCACGTTTAGTTGCTCAAGGCTACTCTCAAGTAGAAGGTATAGACTTTGATGAAACTTTCGCCCCTGTAGCTAGACTCGAGTCCATTCGTATCTTATTCGCGATAGCTTGTCATTTTAAAATAAAATTATTTCAAATGGACGTTAAGAGCGCGTTTTTAAATGGGTTTTTAAATGAGGAAGTTTATGTGGCTCAACCGAAAGGTTTTGTAGACTGTAAACTACCTAACCATGTTTTTCGTTTGAAAAAGGCTCTTTACGGTTTAAAACAAGCACCGCGAGCATGGTACGAAAGGCTAACAAAGCACCTATTGGATAAGGGCTATACTCGAGGGGGAGCTGACAGGACTCTCTTTGTGAAGCATTATCAAAATAACTTCATTGTTGCACAAATCTATGTCGATGACATTGTTTTTGGAGCAACAAAGGATAATGATGCTTCTAAATTCGCTGAAACCATGGAAAGCGAATTTGAGATGTCAATGATGGGCGAATTGACTTATTTCCTTGGATTGCAAGTGAAACAGAGTGACAAAGGCATCCATTTGTGTCAATCCAAGTATGCTTTGGAGTTGGTCAAAAAGTTTGATCTAGAAAATTGTAAAGATTTTCCAACTCCAATGGGAACTAGCAATAAAGGATTAGGAAGTGAATTTTTTAGTGAGAATGTAGACGAGAAACTTTATAGGAGTATGATTGGAAGTCTACTTTACCTCACGGCTAGTCGCCCGGATATATCTTTTGGTGTTGGGATCTGCGCGAGATATCAATATGCACCAAAGGAGGTTCACCTGAAAGCGGTGAAACGGATCATCCGATACATTAAAGGAACCATAAATTTCAGAATTTGGTATCCTATGGGGACAAGTTTAGATATTATTGGATACTCAGATGCCGATTGGGCAGGATCTGTGGATGATCGGAAAAGTACGAGTGGTGCATGTTTTTATTTAGGCCATTGCCTTGTTGCATGGCACAGTAAAAAGCAAAACTGCATTGCACTCTCGACTGCCGAAGCGGAATATATTTCAGCGGGTAGTTGTTCAACCCAACTCATTTGGATGAAAAGTGTGTTGAGGGACTTCCGGATTTCAGCAACTTCGGTAACAATTCTTTGTGACAACACTAGTGCTATAAACATTTCCAAAAACCCTGTGTTGCACTCTAGAACAAAACACATTGAACTTAGATATCATTTTCTTAGAGAGCTAGTTGAATCAAATACTCTTCAACTGTCATATATTTCAACTGAAGATCAATTAGCTGATATTTTAACAAAACCTTTGGATCAAAAACGTTTTACTCATTTGCGTAAAGCAATTGGAATGCTTTCCTTGAAATAAACTTCTTTTTGAAACTTTTTCTTAGGTTAGGTTTTGTTTTTGTGTTTTTGTTCATTATCTATGCTTAGACATAGAATATTAATTGAGCATTAGTTTGATTGACTTTAACTGCATCCTTTTATATATTTAGAAATCTATTATGCTTTAGATGTCATAATATTTCATTTGATGCAATGATCATTTATGTCAATTAACTCATCTTTGTTTTGATCAAAGTCAATTTCTCTCTCGATGATCTCTTGGTATAGTTTTTATCTTATTTGACTGTTTAGTCGAGTATGAAATCGAGATCAATTTTTGGCTAAATACTTTATATCTTAAATAATTGATAGCCAATTGAGGGGGAGTCAAAGAAAAAGTATTATGCTCAAAAGATGTGGAAAGAGTTACATCCCAATGAGGAGTGTGAAAACTACCACCACATGGAGGAAAGAGCTACTACCTCGGTCGTCCGAGTACTGTGTGCAGCTACCACATGTATACCAAGCAAGGTTTTTCAAGTTTGATTAAATAAAATGCATGTTGAAATACTTGACTCTGTCAAAATTTCAAGGTTGGTATAAGGTGGAATTTTTAATGAAAGATGCTCAAAGAGCCACTCTCTTCAATAAATTGACTAGATACATTATCTAATTTATCTGGGATGTTAGACATCTATTGATCTTTGTATTTCATTTTCTTTACCAAATTGATGATTTGATAAAGGCATTACTCATAAGATCAAGTTAGATGTAATTGAAGTTGTTCAACTTTAAGGGATTTAATTTTTATAAATTTTCGTTTTATTTGTTGGATGTTATTGATAGATTTGGTATAATCTATTTCTTGTTGTATGAAACGATATTTTTCATTTAAAGTTGATACACAAAAGTGCTTACAATCTTTTTCTGGTTTTTCTAGATTTTTTTCTAAATTATTCTGAAGAAAAAGTTGGAGCAGATCCGGATCGGACATGAATGATCCGGATCCCGAATGCAGGTGTTTCCTGCGGGTAGCCGATCCGGATCGAAATCTCGATCCGATCCGGATCACGGCTAGGGTTTTATTAGAACAAGAGGGTTTTTGATTTCTTTTATTCCAATCTTTTGTTCTTAAGACTCCAGAGTTTCTCTCTCTAGAATTCATCCTTCTTGGAGCCTTTCAAACTCGAGTTCTTCGATTCCAAGTAAGTTTTATTTCTCGGTTTTTCACTGTTTTTTCCTTGTTTGCTCAAAACGTGAGTAGAAATCATGGAACTTTTTCATTTGTGAATGGTTTTTGGTCAAATTTCTTTTGAAATAAGAACTCTGGGTAGATTAGTTTTGATTATATGCTAGGTATTCTCTTGATAAACGGATTTTTGGTCTTCGATTTCAAAAATTTCGGTTTTAGGGCATATAATGGGAATTTTCCAAAATCATGCAATTGATCTATTTTTAAATTTCCTTTTACAAAACTAATTTGATTCCTAGTCTCTCTACACGATAATGTTTGTTTGGGTACAATTTTTCAAATTTTTGAAAATTAACAATTTTTCGTGTTCTTGAGTTGTTGCTCACAGGATTTTCTTCTCACAAGAAACCAATAGCAATGGTGATCACGTGGATCATTCTCCTTCTGGCTGCTATGGTAAATACGAGAGACACTGTCAAGCCCAAGAGGGCTAAAAAGGATGAAGTCAATTGGGGTGAGTTGTCAGATGATGAAACACATTCTGGAAAATCGCCACAGAAAACCTCTGTTGCATCGAAAGGGAAAGCCCGTGCAGAGACATCAAAGGAAAAGGCTCCGCCCACAGCTACGGAAAAAGGAAAAGCACCAATGACCTCTTCATCCGTACTAAAAAGAAAAAAACTCGCTCGACGACCTGGACGAGCTCGAGGTATTGAAATAAATGAACCATGTCAAGAGAATCCAAAGAATATCTCTCAAATTGACACTGAATCTGAAGACGAAGAAGATTGGGACACATTTCTTGATGAAGTACAACAAGGTATTGATGAAGAAAATAAGGTTTACCTAAAGAACAAGAAGCTACTAAAGTCTTCCTCAATACCTAAGCAGCAAGCAAGGAAAAAGAATGTGCCAAGCAATGAACATCTTGACAATTTACCCTCTTTGCCAAGACGATCTCCTCGGAATGAAGGACAGATTGCTCCGTCAATCGTCACACAACGTTCTTCAACTTCCAGAAGAATTGACCAAAAGGGAAACCTGGAGTCTTCCATCAAACAAGAACAAGACAAAATGGCTCTAGGACTCAGAAAGATGTCCAAGGACATACATCAGATGAAACAAGAGTGTTCTACGATTTCGGGATTACTTAAAGGAATGTTGAAAAAGCTGGGTTGCACGAGCTCTGAGGACTCCGCCTCGGATGACTCAGATTCAGATGCTTGAATTGTTTGCTTTATCCTTCTCTTGTGCAGGAACTTCATTTTTTTTTACTTTCTTTTGTGCAGGTCTTTATGTTTTTAGTTTTCGTTTTTAGTTCTCAAACTTGAACTGTTAACCATTCTCTCCATTTTGGTAATCTTTGGCTAATTTTTGTGACAAAAAGGGGGAGAGAGTTTAGAGTGAACTTTGTGAGAACTTTGAACAAACCTTGAACTTTGACTTTGGTGAAAGGTAAGTATCACAACTTCTGGTTTTTATCTTGTGATTTGTTGCATGTCCCTACTAACTATTCGACTAACTATTTGGACATGTATTATTACTAACAAGTTGTTTGATTACTAACAAAGCAAAGTTATGACATTTGGAATCTTATTGCTTAGAAGATATGTCAATGTTTGATTGTGATCTTATTACATATCTGAATTACTCAATGTCATGGTGAGCATAAACTCTATCTCTGTTAGGTTTTGAATGCTAAATATTCTTGAGGTATCTAACGATCTCGTTTTGTCAAGGATGATTTCTTTTTGCAGAGAGTACAGATGTCTAAGTCTAGAGTCTGTTTTAGGAGTTTATCTCATGTATTGGATCTCCATTGTAAATTTTTGTTGTATGGTGATAGCAACAAAAATATTTTTTTTGAATTTTCTTTAGTGGATCTGTGTTTTGTCACGAAACCGCCAAAGGGGGAGATTGTTAAGGATTTTGTTTTGGCGCATTTCGTGAAAGTGTTAAGTCTTGAAGATTGAAGATGAATGAAGTTTGGATCATATACCTCAATCTCAAGAAAGAAGAATTCAAAAGGATCAGGTAAGTTTAACTAAATATTTTTGGTGATCCGAATACTTCTTGTAGTGTAGAAACACTTGGAAGAATTTCTTATTGCATAAAATCAAGAACTGAACATGAGACTTGTTCAGGATCCGGATCAGATTGTTCAATCCGGATCCCGAAGGTGGTTCGTTCATACACCAGTTCAATCCGGATCGTAGCTTCCCTTGATCCGGATCCCGAACATTGAGTTTACCATTTTCCTTGAACGATACGGATCAGGCTTCGCAATCCGGATCCCGAATGTTGATGTTTGGTGAACTGTATGAACGATCCGGATCAAGCACTTCGATCCGGATCCCGAACCTTCGTTTTTCTGGAATTGCCTGACTCGTTACGACGATCCGGATCACAGCTAATCCGATCCGGATCGCCGTCGTAAAAATTTCCAGAAACGACAGTTTTTGATCCTTATCTTCTTCCTAGGGTTTCTAACCTATAAATAGACCCTATGATTCTTTTTCTAGGGTTAATCCAGATAAGCCGCATAAGCCGTCATAATCAAATATCTTTTATACGGCCTAAGATCCACATATAGAGAAGAAAGGAAATCATTAGATATTACCCTATGTTTCTTCATCTATATTGATTGGTTTGATTCTAGGTTTTCATACTCACAACTTGAGTTGAATCAAACTAATGAATACTTAGATGGTATTTCCTATCTATCTTTGATCTAAGTATTCGGCGGATCATCACCACCCAAACAAACAACGATTTACCCCAAAATCGGCGCGTGGACTCGCGTGGCCTTGTGGATTCAAGGTGCAACTGCTCTCGTGGATTCGGAGCGAGGTACATTCGTGGATTCGAAGCGTGCTACTGGGTGAAGACCGTGGATTCGGTCAGACGTCGTGGACTCGACGTTGGACGCCGTGGATTCGGCGTTGGACGCAGATCGTGGATTCGAGACGCGTTGCGGAGCGAGCGGAGAAGATCAACTAGGAGCGTATGGAAAAGGTTGTGTCGTCTGTGAGTACGGTATATCACCTTGTACGTGTTTAATTCTAGTGGATTTCACCGTGTTATCGGTCCCGTGGTTTTTTACTCCGGTTTGGAGTTTTCCACGTAAAAATCTTGCGTGTTCATTTATATTTCCGCATTGGGTTTTTATTGCGCAATGATTTTTTGAGTGTTTTTTGTTTACACCTATTCACCCCCCTCTAGGTGTTTTTTCCCCTATTTAGATCCATTATTACATATAACCCAACATCTAGAACTCAGAAAGATGTCCAAGGACATACATCAGATGAAACAAGAGTGTTCTACGATTTCGGGAATGCTTAAAGGAATTTTGAAAAAGCTGGGCTGCACGAGCTCTGAAGACTCTGCCTCAGATGATTGACTTGTGCTGATTTCTAATAATTCTCTTGTGCAGGAACTTCAGATTTTTAACTTTCTTTTGTGCAGGTTTTTTTTTTACGTTTTAGTTTTTAGTTTTTAATTCTCAAACTTTTGGTACTTGAACTGTTAACCATTCTCTCCATTTTGGTATTTTTTTGGCTAACTTTTGTGACAAAAAGGGGGAGAGAGAGATAAACTATGATACAATGTGTGTGAGAAAGAAACTTGAAACTATAGAGGTAAGTAGAACTTGGTAAGTAGAACTTCAACTTTCCGTTTTCATTTGTGTTTGAATGCATGCCTCGACTAACTATTCGACTAACTATTTGGGCATGTAATATAACTAACAAGTTGATGTTCACTAACATGACATTTGGATTTTGATTGCATAGAAGATATGTTGGTGTTTTAACTATGATCAATTTACATATCTGAATGTATAAATGTCATGGTAAGTATAAATGAGTATAAACTTCATCTCTGTAGGTGGGTTTTGAATGATATAAAATTCTTGAGGTATCTAACGATTTCTTTTGTCAAGAATGATTTCTTTTGCAGAGAGTACAGATGTCTAAGTCTAGAGTCTATTTTAGGAGTTTAACTCATGTATTTTATTTTGGATCTCCATTGTAAATTTTTGTTGTATGGTGATAGCAACAAAAATATCTTTTTGAATTTTCTTGAGTGGATCTATGTTTTGTCACGAAACCGCCGAAGGGGGAGATTGTTACGGAATTTAAGTTGGCGTATTTCGTGAATTCGGTTAAGTCTTGAAGATTGAAGGTAAAGAAGGTTGGATCATATAACTCAATCTCAAGAAAGAAGATTTCAAAAGGATCAGGTATGTTGAACTTAATATCTTTGGTGATCCGAATACTTCTTACAGTGTAGAAACACTTGGATGAACTTGTAATTGCATAATTATCAAAAACTAGACATGGGACATGTTCAGGATCCGGATCAGGCTTTGCAATCCGGATCCTGAAGGTGGTTCGTTCATACATCAGTTCAATCCTGATCGTAGCTTCCCTTGATCCGGATCCCGAACACTGGGTTTACCATTTTATTTGAGCGATCCGGATCAGGCTTTGCAATCCGGATCCCGAACGTTGATGTTTGGTGAACTGTATGAACGATCCGGATCAAGCACTTCGATCCGGATCCCGAACCTTCGTTTTTCTGGAATCTGTTTTTCTCGCTACTGCAATCCGGATCGCCGATCTCCGATCCGGATCGTCGTCATGAAAAATTCTAGAAAAGGATAGTTTTTGATCCTTATCTTTTTCCAAGGGTTTCTAACCTATAAATAGACCCTATGATTCTTTTTCTAGGGCCAATCCAAAAAGAAGCCGCTAAACCTAAAAGCCGTCATCTTATATACGGCCTAAGATCCACATATAGAGAAGAAAGGAAATCATAGATTCTATCTTATGTTTCTTCATCTATATTGATTGATTTGATTCTAGGTTTTCATACTCACATTTTGAGTAGAATCAAATCAATGAATACTTAGATGGTATTTCCGATCTATTTCTAATCTAAGTATTCGGCGGATCATCACCACCCAAAAAACAACGATTTACCCCAAAATCGGCGCGTGGACTCGCGTGGCCTTGTGGATTCAAGGTGCTACCGCTCTCGTGGATTCGGAGCGAGGTACGTTCGTGGATTCGAAGCGTGCTACTGGGTGAAGACCGTGGATTCGGTCAGACGTCGTGGACTCGACGTTGGACGCCGTGGATTCGGCGTTGGACGCTCATCGTGGATTCGAGAAGCGTCGTGGAGCGAGCGGAGAAGATCAACTAGGAGCGTATGGAAAAGGTTGAGTCGTCTGTGAGTACGGTATATCACCTTGTACGTGTTTAATTCTAGTGGATTTCACCGTGTTATCGGTCCCGTGGTTTTTTACTCCGGTTTGGAGTTTTCCACGTAAAAATCTCTGCGTGTTATTTATTTTTCCGCATTGGGTTTTATATCGCAAAGATTTTTGAGTGTTTATTGTTTACACCTATTCACCCCCCTCTAGGTGTTTTTTCCCCCTATTTAGATCCAATTCTACATAACCCAACACGCTCCCCTCGAGTGCCACTCCGGAGTAGGCGAGACCGGGTTGTAGTACCGGCGTGAGATTGAGCTCTTCTATCGCGACTTGTCGACGCTGTGTCCCTCTGGCTGAGCCAGTTTTGGCAGCTATGGACATACCTACGGTAGACCCGTCCTGTTGAGGATGTGCGGCAGTAGGTAGGCGCAGGTTTGACTGGACCCGATGTGGCAGTCAGTTTAGATTGGGTGATCTCAGTGAGAGTTAGTTGTGGCATACTGTTCTTCCTGTCCCACTCCTTGAGCATCTAGATAGAGGCATAGTAGCTGTAGACTTTACATTTCCAGCTTTTCTTTACAGCACTTCATATGTTACTTTATCCCTCTAGTGGACTTAGTGGGCAGACCGTCGGGCTTGTTGGCGGCACCCACTGAGAACTACTGTGGGAGGTAGTTCTCACACCCGTCGTGGTGTCTTTTCCCCAGGGACTTCTGCTCCGGTTCCTGCTGTTCCTGTTGCTGATCCAGCTCCTGCAGACCGAGGTAAGGGAGTCGCGAGATAGATCCCTTCCCATCAGCTTCAGTGTGTGATTAGAGGTACCCCTATGTTATTTTGAAGTGTGTCATGTTTGAGAGATTTATGTAGTGAGATATCGAGTTGTACTTTTATTTCCTGTTTTGAGAGACTGGTGTATTTTGTGGTGAGGATGGTTTGTATATTTATACTTGAGAGATAGTTGTACTTCATGTTTATGTTTAGCTTTTACTATTTCAGCTCTGATATCTGCTGGTATAGATGTTTCTTTACAGGTTAGTCGCTACGTCTATACGGGGCATCCCGTATGGGCGGCGGATCTGTTGGCGAGCCCGGGGCGCAGTTCGACCCCGGGGCGTGACAGGTACATTTTTCTTTTGGTTGATGATTTCTCTAGATATACATGGGTAACATTTTTAAAAGAGAAAGCGGATATTTTCGACTCTTTTCATGAGGTTTGTCATCGTATTATGATTGAGAGAAATGAAAAGATCGTTCGTGTTCGAAGTGATAGAGGTGGAGAATTCATAAATTCTAAATTCATTGATTTTTGCACTTCCAACGGCATAAAACATGAATTCTCAGCACCCTATACACCTCAACAGAATGGTGTAGTCGAGCACAAAAACAGGGTTGTACAAGAGATGGCGCGTGTTATGCTTCACAGCCGGAATTTACCGTTACATTTTTGGGCTGAAGCTGTGAACACCGTTGTCTACGTTATTAATCGAGTGTATTTGCGCCCGGGAACTTTAAATACACCATATGAGCTATGGTTTTGTAGAAAACCGAATATCAAATATTTTCGAATCTTTGGGAGTCGTCGTTACATTTTACGTGATCGCGAAAATCTTGGTAAATCCGACTCTCGAAGTGACGAAGGGATTTTCATGGGTTATTCTACAAACAGTAGAGCATATCGGGTATTTAATCTCGAATCTAAAACGATGGTAGAATCTATTAATGTTAAAGTAGATGAAGCTTTTCATTTTGCATCTGATAAATCTACCCCAGATATGTCTCTAGATGATGATACTCCTGTAAATGCATCTTCTTATAATAATTCTTTCGATAAAGTTGATGCATCTAATGGTTCTTCTAGTTTATCTGATATGCAGGAATCATCACACGTACCTCCGAGTACTCCGTTACCTCAAACGCTACGTATCTCCAAGGATCATCCAGAATCGAATATTATTGGAGACCCACAAGAAGGAGTCAGGACTAGGAGACAATTGGTTTGTGGAGTCGCATGTTACGTCTCCATGGTAGAACCAAAGAACGTCGATGAAGCTCTTCAGGATGACTACTGGATTGAAGCAATGCAGGAAGAGCTCCATCAGTTCGAAAGAAAAAAAATCTGGGAACTAACGAAGCCACCGAAGCAACACAACGTGATTGGTTGTCACGCCCCGGGTGTAAACCAGAACCCGGGCCCGTCTACAGATCCGCCGTGCATGCGGTATTTCCCACATACACGAAGCGTCGGTAACCTGCTCAGATAAGAAATAATAATAAAAGAGCATGATAAACAGAGCTAAACTAAAACTACTGTAACTCAGACAGAAGCTGGAAGTAAAAGAGTACAACAGAGGAATAAAAATACAGATGTCTCTCCCAGCTCACCACTAAATATACAAACAGCTGGCAGAAGCCAGACCCAAAAAGAAATAAACAAAAGCTGTCTGAGAAGACCAGGTACCCAAAAGCCCCAGCTACGTGCTACAACCCTCGGGTGGCTCTCTATCTAGTCTGCAATCCGCTTACCTCGATCAGTTGCTGACGGCCCAGCAACTCCCGCAGGGGACTCTGCAAAACAAGGGGAAGAAAGAAACAAGAAAAGACAATGGGGGTAAGTACTACTATAAACAGTAGCCTCCCCTAGTGGGTAAAGCCTCAGCTCAAATATGCCCACCAGGTAATCAGAGGCAAAAGGGGAAGAAGAGAAAGGGGGGTGAAGCTATGAATGACAACTGAAGAAGTGCTACCCCTAATATGCCTCTACATGATAAACTAATAAGTATGGAAAAGTATGCATCGGTATCAAGAAGCCTGTCAAAACGACCCAATCTAACGCCAGTGGACACTGGCACTGCCTGCTAATCTCATATGTGGGGATACTGACCGACTACTGCCTGATACGGTCATGTCCCCCACGTAAGTAACAGATCGGCATCGGCCCGTCCGATCAAGCTCGAAAGTAATAATAGACCGGCATCGAACCGTCCGGTCGCACACTCCGGAGTGGCACTCGAGGGGAGCGACCCACACGAGTGAGGAAATCACTGTAACAAGCATCTCTGTAACCACTGTCTCATAATAGCAGGACTGGATCATGACTATGATCAAAGTGGAAAACTCCATCCACTAAAGAAAGCCCGATCCCCAAAACCCCCAATCTGATGCAACAGTAACAACCCGGTCAACCACCCAAGATCCGTGGTCGCCGCAACACCCTGTCAAAAGCCCAACCTGTCCCAAATCCCCAATACCTGGCTACACTGTCCAACACACGCTCGAACCTGAGCGACTATGCCGCAAGTCTATCGATAATAGGAGAAGAAAAGAATAAATGCATGGTTTCTCCTAAGTCAAGTCCCAAAAGATAGTGTAGCAATAAAAGATGTCAATAGTTAAGTGACCCGTTTAATCATGCATTGTCTCAATATGTTGTCCACTTTCCAAGAGTAATCAGTTCAGAGTGACATAAGCTAAAGTGACAGTCTCATAGAATATTTAGCAATTTTATAATCCTCAACTATTATTTTAACCCTAAACATGCAGTCCAACAATTTCCACATGGATCAAATAACAATTTATCAAAGATCGATCAACCAATAATTAATTTCCTAGAGCATGCAAGGTTACTAATAATACTTTGGGCCTCAACAATGAGGGAACACTCTGATGTTCCTAGTGGGCATACCAAAGGAGAGGAGTACAACAACCACCCACCTGAAGTGCTAACTGTCCGGATCCGTACAGCAAGAAAATACCAAAACTCCAAATCCTTGCTCCCACAATTTTAGCTCACCCGCAATATTCCTGGTACAATACAAAGCTCACTAATTACACTAAGGCTCCCAAATATAACTCTTATAATCCCATACAACAACAGTCCCGAAACTGTTAAATTATCACCTGCAGAAAGTGCCCAGAAAATTCCAAGAAAAATACCACAGCGATCCTCGCGTCGATAGCTTCGCAACGGTACCTTGCACGCCCAAATCCGAGTTCGGTAAGTCAAGATAAAAATTCGGCAAGGTGGTACACTCAAAAGATTTCAGCACAAAAGACTGTAGCACTGTACACAGAGAAACAGTGATTCTCACCTCTGATGAAATCTCAGAAAAATCCAATAAAAATACGAGCGCGTTCCTTGCGATCCGTAGATGAAAAAGTTGTATAAGCTCGTTTCCGTCAGATGCTCGTGCACAAAGATATAGCCAAAATACCCCGCTGCTGTCAAGGAAGTCCACACAGAAAATGGGGTCACTGTTTGCCTCGGGATCCGTGCCAAAACCTCGAAAAGAGAGAGCGCGACCAAAACGAAAGATGAAGTCCTACCTCTTAGGAGTCTACCGGCGCAAGAATCAAAGCAAAATGATCTCGGAGTAGCCCAGGGGAGCTAAAACACTGTCGCTGCGCCGAAGAAGAACCCAGGAATGCAACGTCGCGCCGCGCCGTAAAATGGGGAACCTCGGGATTCGAGCCTCCAAAAATCCTAGAACTTGGCAGGAAGATCAAGCACTTGAAGATGAAAATCTTCCAAGAAGGGAGCTCGGGGAGATCAAGCTTGGGCTGAGAGGAAAAAGCCAAAGAAGAGGGCTCGGGCTGCCTATTTATAGGCTGAGAAAAACATTTGGAGAAATACCCAATGTGTCCCAAGTTCCGGGCGCGCACAGTGCGGCCCGGCCCAGCCCGCAGGTTTCGGGCGCGCACAGTGCGGCCCAGCCCGCCAAGATTCGGGCGCGCACAGTGCGGCCCGGTCCACCACACCTCCCAGTCCGCTAACACCCCGGGCCCCACTGCACCCGGTGCACCTGCGCCCGCCAATGGCGACGCGACACGTGGCCCGGCCACCCGTGCACCGCGCACGTCGCGCCGTGGACCGCGCACGTCGCGGCTGACCCGGGCCCGTACGGCCACCTGCCCCGCCGTACGGCCACCTGCCCCGGTCAACGACTCCACCGATTGCGTGGACCGGGAGCACAACACCGGACCAACTACCTCCCGCCACGTGTCCACCCGGTCTACCGTGCACCACCGGCCTGCTCCGTGAACCCAGACCACAACACCGACCAGTGAAAACCTGCCACGTGTCCCTTCCTCGGGTGCACGACGGCCGCGTGGACCGCGCACCTGACCGCGCCCCCGCGCGCCTGCCCGCGCCCCTGTGCGCCTGCCCGCGGCCGCGCGCCGCCTGCCCGAGCGCCCTCCGCCGCCTTCCGCCGCTGCCCGCCGCCGCCAACCGCCGCCGGCGATCGCCGGAAACACTGTTCCGGCGATGAACAGTAACCGCAGCCCAAAAACATCAAGTAAATAGCCCATCTTGACCGTTTTCGCGCGCTGATTCCAAAAACGACGTCCATTTTGCCAAATTCCAAACCTATAATTTGCCGGAGGCTCCCGCAAACCCCAAAAACTGCCAAAACTTCCGGGAGCCCGCTTTTGGGTATCCGGACTCAGAATTAAGCAAACAAAAAGCCATTTCCAAGCGTTTTTCCGCACCGAACCCAAATCCACCCTCTGTTTGGCCAAAATCCTTTCCTAAAATTCGGCAAAAGCAGCCGAAGGCCAATACAGCCAACCAAAGCTTACAGGGTCCATCTCTTGTGTCCAAATAGGCGCGCGAACACCGCCGACAAGCCACGTAGGCTTCCAGAAGCTGCTGGTGACACTGTAGAAGCCCTGCAAAGATCCGGGTCACCACATCCTCCCCCACTAAAAGAAAGTTTCGTCCTCGAAACAAAATAGTGCAGGGCAGGCGTACCTCAACCAGAAGTCTTGAACAGAAAAGGGTAGGCATCTCTCATCTCTGTCTCCAGCTCCCAAGTGGCCTCTCGCTCCTCGTGATTGCTCCACAGGATCTTCACATACGAAAATGGCCCGATTGCGCAATTCCCTCACCTCACGAGCAAGAATTCGCAAGGGGCGCTCCTCGTAGACCAAGTCCTCGCCGATCTCCAACAAAGGGAAGTCAATCACGTGCGACGGGTCAAAGACATATCTCCTCAGAGCTGAGACATGGAAGACATCATGAACTCCGGCCAGGCGCGGGGGTAAAGCAACCTGTATGCCACAGGACCAACTCTGTCAAGTACCTCAAAGGGTCCATTAAAGCGGGGATTGAGCTTTCCCCGTACTCCAAATCTCCGGACCCTTTTCGAGGGCGAGACCTTCAAGAAGACATGATCACCAACCTGAAGCTCCAGGTCTCGCCGTCGAGTATCGGCGTAGCTCTTCTGACGACTCTGGGCTGCTCCAAGATGCCGGCGAATAATCCTGACTTTTTCCTCTGCCTCCAAAAGTAAATCCGGTCCCAAAGTCCTCCTCTCACCCACGTCACTCCAATATAAGGGAGACCGACACTTGCGTCCATACAACGCTTCAAACGGGGCCATCTGGATGCTCGCCTGATAGCTGTTGTTGTACGCGAACTCAACCAAAGACAAGTGCCGGTACCACCCTCCTCCAAAATCCATAACGCACGCTCTCAGCATATCCTCAAGGGTCTGTATGGTGCGTTCTGACTGTCCATCAGTCTGTGGGTGGAAAGCGGTGCTAAACCGGAGCTGAGTCCCCAATGCGGAATGCACACTCCCCCAAAAACGTGCTACGAATCTCGGGTCTCGATCTGACACAATCGAAGCAGGTATGCCGTGAAGCCTCACTATCTCATCCAGATATAACTGTGCCAAACGCTCTGGTGACCAGGTCATCTGAACCGGTAAGAAGTGCGCCGACTTGGTGAGTCTGTCAACAAAACCCAGATCGCATCAGCCCCGCTCTGCGCCCTCGGCAATCCAGCGACGAAATCCATAGTGACGTGGTCCCATTTCCACTCGGGAATTGGAAGACTCTGCAACTTACCAGCAGGAACGCGATGCTCTGCTTTCACTTGCTGGCAAGTTAAACAATGAGCTACGAATCTCCCAATGTCCCGCTTCATCCCGGGCCACCAAAACTGTGCCTTGAGGTCCTTATACATCTTAGTACCTCCAGGATGGATGGTATAAGGTGTAAAATGGGCCTCCCCCAAAATCTGATCTCTAATCTCCTGATCCATAGGCACACACACTCGGTTCCTGTACCGCAGTATTCCCGAGCTATCCACAGAAAAATCCCCTGTCTGATCCTCCTGAAGCTGCGTCCTGATCCTCATCAAGTGGGGGTCCTCACTCTGAGTGTCCCTGATCCTCTCCAACAGAGTGGGCTGCAAGACCATAGACATGAGTCTAGCAGAGACCCCAGGGAATACTACCTCCAACTGTAACCGCCTCATCTGCTCGACCAACGGCGCCTGCTGCGAGATCATTAAGCTCAGACTCGTCCTCCTACTCAAAACATCTGCCACGACATTGGCCTTGCCGGGATGGTAAAGGATACTCAGATCGTAATCCTTTAACAACTCCAACCACCGGCGTTGCCTCAAATTCAGCTCCTTTTGGGTGAACAGATATTTCAAGCTCTTGTGATCAGTATATATCTCGCAATGCTCTCCATACAGATAATGCCGCCACAGCTTCAGAGCAAACACCACCACTGCCAACTCCAGATCATGAGTAGGGTAATTTTTCTCATAGTCCTTTAATTGCCGCGAAGCATAGGCAATTACCCTACCATGCCGCATCAACACACACCCCAGACCACTATGTGAGGCATCACTGTAGATCACAAATCCTTCCCCCATAACTGGGAGGGCAAGGATTGGAGCGGTCATCAACCTCTGCTTCAGCTCCTCAAAATAGCTCTGGCAAGTCTCGCTCCAAACAAACTTAACCCCTTTTCTGGTCAGACGAGTGAGGGGAGAGGAAAGCTTCGCAAAGCCTTCCACAAAGCGCCAATAGTAGCCCGCCAATCCAAGAAAGCTCCGCACCTCGGTGATAGTCGTCGGCCTCGGCCAATCTCTAATAGCATCCACCTCGGCCGGATCCACCGCCACTCCATCAGCTGAAACCACATGACCCAGAAAGGCAACCTCCCGGAGCCAAAACTCGCACTTTTTGAACTTAGCATACAGCTTGCAGAAGCTGTAGCACGGTCCTCAAGTGCTCCTCGTGCTCCAGATCATTCCGGGAGTAGATCAAAATATCATCAATGAACACCACCACAAACCGATCCAAAAACGGCTGAAAAATCCTGTTCATCAAGTCCATGAATGCGGCAGGGGCATTAGTCAGCCCAAAAGGCATCACCGTGAACTCATAATGCCCGTACCGCGATCTGAAAGCCGTCTTGGAGATGTCCTCGGCCCTCACCCTAAGCTGGTGGTAACCGGACTGCAGATCAATCTTCGAGAACACAGATGCTCCCTGTAACTGATCAAACAAATCATCTATCCTGGGGAGGGGATACTTGTTCCGGATGGTCACTTTGTTCAATTCCCTATAATCCACGCACAATCGAAGTGACCCATCCTTCTTCTTAACAAACAACACAGGCGCTCCCCACGGAGAAACACTGGGTCGGACGAAGCCCCTATCCAAAAGATCCTGAAGCTGGGCTTTCAACTCCCTTAACTCGGCTGGCGCCATCCTATAGGGTGCCTTTGAGATTGGTGCAGTCCCAGGGACCACATCAATCACGAACTCAATCTCCCTCTCCGGCGGCATCGTCGTCAGCTCTGGGGGAAACACATCTGGGAACTCTCGGACAATAGGGATATCCTCGAGTCCCAGTGCCGCCGTAGGCACCTCCACAACCGTGGCCAAAAAGGCAGTACAACATCTGCTCAACATCCTCCTAGCCCTCGCCGAGGAAATGGTCGCTGCGAATAGCGTGCTCTGGCAACCTCTGAAGATAAACTCCTCCTGTCCTGGCTCGCGGAGAGTCACCGTCCTCTCTCGGCAGTTGATAGAGGCGGAATACCGTGACAGCTAATCCATCCCTAACACCAGGTCGAAATCCTGGAGCTGCTGCAAGACAAGCAAGTCTGCAAGCAATATCTAAGGTCCCATCTGCACTGGGCAAGCCACACAATACTCCTCGACATGCAAAACGTAATCAGGAATCCGCACCTCTAATGCATGCGACCAGGACTCTATCTCTAAACCATGCAGGGATGCAAATGCTCGACTAATGAAAGAAAGAGATGCTCCTGCAACAATAAGATACGAATCCTACCGCCAGAAATAAAACATACCTGCCACAACTCGGTCGGCGACAGTAGAATCCTCCATCTGTGCTAGGCAATCCTGGCCGCTCGACAACGGCCGTCTCTCACCAGATAAGCAGGGCGGCGAAGATCGGTCTACCTGGAGATCCGTCGGTGGAGTTCCCGGTCGTAGTTGGGAAGTAGTAGGAACAAACGCTGAAGTGGGTGCTGCAGCTGTCCCTGCGGGGCACGTCGCTCGCAAGTGCCCAGGCTGTCCACACATAAAACAGCGACCCCACCTCAGCTCACAAGTACCGGCGGGATGCTGGTCCCCGCAAAAGATGCACCTGACAGCCTGCCGGGGCTGCCTCAGCTGCTGCTGTCGCCTCTGATGTCGTGACCGCGACCTCTGCTGGGATGCGATAGGGGCCGACGCCGAAGAAGGTGCTACAGAGGTCGGGAAGGGGCAAGTAGCTCGGATGTGGCCCGGCTGCCCACACTTAAAACAACGACCGTGCCTAAGATCGCAGGTATCTGATGGATGCTGCCCTCTACAGAAAATACACTTGCTGCGAAGCCGCGGCCGTCTCCGAGAACTGGCCTGTCCATCAACATCCGGGGCTGGGCGTTTCCTTTCAAACTGCTGCTCTGGAGCCCTGGCCCTCACCCCGACTGCCGGATCACTCCTCCGAGCCAACAGTTGCTCCAAGCGCTGATCCTGTCGAAAGCTCCTCGCCACCAAATGGGTCACTAAGGCCCGCAGTTCCCCCAACTCGGCGGATACCGCCAGTCTAGGCTCCACAGGGGGAGTGGGGGTACCCTCGGCGGGAAAACGACGCCGGGGCGACATCCTGTAACAAGAAACCACAAATCAGAAACAAATCCCCACACGACCCAATCTGGCGAAAGTCAAAGACATCCCCCTATTTCTGTAACGTTATGTTGTCTGCAGCCAACATAACTGTCCAACAGAAATAAGATATGTCGATCCCTCTTTCCTCACAGGAAGAGTAAACTACAAAAATCACCGACTTTCGCATAATGTCACGTCACTCACGCCCTATCATCCTAGGGTCTGTCCAAAAGCCTAGGGTTTCCTAAGTCCCAACTGACCTATCCCTAAGCTCTGATACCAACTTAATCTGTCACGCCCCGGGTGTAAACCAGAACCCGGGCCCGTCTACAGATCCGCCGTGCATGCGGTATTTCCCACATACACGAAGCGTCGGTAACCTGCTCAGATAAGAAATAATAATAAAAGAGCATGATAAACAGAGCTAAACTAAAACTACTGTAACTCAGACAGAAGCTGGAAGTAAAAGAGTACAACAGAGGAATAAAAATACAGATGTCTCTCCCAGCTCACCACTAAATATACAAACAGCTGGCAGAAGCCAGACCCAAAAAGAAATAAACAAAAGCTGTCTGAGAAGACCAGGTACCCAAAAGCCCCAGCTACGTGCTACAACCCTCGGGTGGCTCTCTATCTAGTCTGCAATCCGCTTACCTCGATCAGTTGCTGACGGCCCAGCAACTCCCGCAGGGGACTCTGCAAAACAAGGGGAAGAAAGAAACAAGAAAAGACAATGGGGGTAAGTACTACTATAAACAGTAGCCTCCCCTAGTGGGTAAAGCCTCAGCTCAAATATGCCCACCAGGTAATCAGAGGCAAAAGGGGAAGAAGAGAAAGGGGGGGTGAAGCTATGAATGACAACTGAAGAAGTGCTACCCCTAATATGCCTCTACATGATAAACTAATAAGTATGGAAAAGTATGCATCGGTATCAAGAAGCCTGTCAAAACGACCCAATCTAACGCCAGTGGACACTGGCACTGCCTGCTAATCTCATCTGTGGGGATACTGACCGACTACTGCCTGATACGGTCATGTCCCCCACGTAAGTAACAGATCGGCATCGGCCCGTCCGATCAAGCTCGAAAGTAATAATAGACCGGCATCGAACCGTCCGGTCGCACACTCCGGAGTGGCACTCGAGGGGAGCGACCCACACGAGTGAGGAAATCACTGTAACAAGCATCTCTGTAACCACTGTCTCATAATAGCAGGACTGGATCATGACTATGATCAAAGTGGAAAACTCCATCCACTAAAGAAAGCCCGATCCCCAAAACCCCCAATCTGATGCAACAGTAACAACCCGGTCAACCACCCAAGATCCGTGGTCGCCGCAACACCCTGTCAAAAGCCCAACCTGTCCCAAATCCCCAATACCTGGCTACACTGTCCAACACACGCTCGAACCTGAGCGACTATGCCGCAAGTCTATCGATAATAGGAGAAGAAAAGAATAAATGCATGGTTTCTCCTAAGTCAAGTCCCAAAAGATAGTGTAGCAATAAAAGATGTCAATAGTTAAGTGACCCGTTTAATCATGCATTGTCTCAATATGTTGTCCACTTTCCAAGAGTAATCAGTTCAGAGTGACATAAGCTAAAGTGACAGTCTCATAGAATATTTAGCAATTTTATAATCCTCAACTATTATTTTAACCCTAAACATGCAGTCCAACAATTTCCACATGGATCAAATAACAATTTATCAAAGATCGATCAACCAATAATTAATTTCCTAGAGCATGCAAGGTTACTAATAATACTTTGGGCCTCAACAATGAGGGAACACTCTGATGTTCCTAGTGGGCATACCAAAGGAGAGGAGTACAACAACCACCCACCTGAAGTGCTAACTGTCCGGATCCGTACAGCAAGAAAATACCAAAACTCCAAATCCTTGCTCCCACAATTTTAGCTCACCCGCAATATTCCTGGTACAATACAAAGCTCACTAATTACACTAAGGCTCCCAAATATAACTCTTATAATCCCATACAACAACAGTCCCGAAACTGTTAAATTATCACCTGCAGAAAGTGCCCAGAAAATTCCAAGAAAAATACCACAGCGATCCTCGCGTCGATAGCTTCGCAACGGTACCTTGCACGCCCAAATCCGAGTTCGGTAAGTCAAGATAAAAATTCGGCAAGGTGGTACACTCAAAAGATTTCAGCACAAAAGACTGTAGCACTGTACACAGAGAAACAGTGATTCTCACCTCTGATGAAATCTCAGAAAAATCCAATAAAAATACGAGCGCGTTCCTTGCGATCCGTAGATGAAAAAGTTGTATAAGCTCGTTTCCGTCAGATGCTCGTGCACAAAGATATAGCCAAAATACCCCGCTGCTGTCAAGGAAGTCCACACAGAAAATGGGGTCACTGTTTTCCTCGGGATCCGTGCCAAAACCTCGAAAAGAGAAAGCGCGACCAAAACGAAAGATGAAGTCCTACCTCTTAGGAGTCTACCGGCGCAAGAATCACAGCAAAATGATCTCGGAGTAGCCCAGGGGAGCTAAAACACTGTCGCTGCGCCGAAGAAGAACCCAGGAATGCAACGTCGCGCCGCGCCGTAAAATGGGGAACCTCGGGATTCGAGCCTCCAAAAATCCTAGAACTTGGCAGGAAGATCAAGCACTTGAAGATGAAAATCTTCCAAGAAGGGAGCTCGGGGAGATCAAGCTTGGGCTGAGAGGAAAAAGCCAAAGAAGAGGGCTCGGGCTGCCTATTTATAGGCTGAGAAAAACATTTGGAGAAATACCCAATGTGTCCCAAGTTCCGGGCGCGCACAGTGCGGCCCGGCCCAGCCCGCAGGTTTCGGGCGCGCACAGTGCGGCCCGGCCCGCCAAGATTCGGGCGCGCACAGTGCGGCCCGGTCCACCACACAGCCCAGTCCGCTAACACCCCGGGCCCCACTGCACCCGGTGCACCTGCGCCCGCCAATGGCGACGCGACACGTGGCCCGGCCACCCGTGCACCGCGCACGTCGCGCCGTGGACCGCGCACGTCGCGGCTGACCCGGGCCCGTACGGCCACCTGCCCCGCCGTACGGCCACCTGCCCCGGTCAACGACTCCACCGATTGCGTGGACCGGGAGCACAACACCGGACCAACTACCTCCCGCCACGTGTCCACCCGGTCTACCGTGCACCACCGGCCTGCTCCGTGAACCCAGACCACAACACCGACCAGTGAAAACCTGCCACGTGTCCCTTCCTCGGGTGCACGACGGCCGCGTGGACCGCGCACCTGACCGCGCCCCCGCGCGCCTGCCCGCGCCCCTGTGCGCCTGCCCGCGGCCGCGCGCCGCCTGCCCGAGCGCCCTCCGCCGCCTTCCGCCGCTGCCCGCCGCCGCCAACCGCCGCCGGCGATCGCCGGAAACACTGTTCCGGCGATGAACAGTAACCGCAGCCCAAAAACATCAAGTAAATAGCCCATCTTGACCGTTTTCGCGCGCTGATTCCAAAAACGACGTCCATTTTGCCAAATTCCAAACCTATAATTTGCCGGAGGCTCCCGCAAACCCCAAAAACTGCCAAAACTTCCGGGAGCCCGCTTTTGGGTATCCGGACTCAGAATTAAGCAAACAAAAAGCCATTTCCAAGCGTTTTTCTGCACCGAACCCAAATCCACCCTCTGTTTGGCCAAAATCCTTTCCTAAAATTCGGCAAAAGCAGCCGAAGGCCAATACAGCCAACCAAAGCTTACAGGGTCCATCTCTTGTGTCCAAATAGGCGCGCGAACACCGCCGACAAGCCACGTAGGCTTCCAGAAGCTGCTGGTGACACTGTAGAAGCCCTGCAAAGATCCGGGTCACCACATTGGTACTAAATGGATTTTCAAGAACAAGAAAAACGAGGATGGTACCATCATCAGGAACAAAGCACATCTAGTTGCTCAGGGCTATTCACAAATAGAAGGAATAGACTTTGATAAGACGTTCGCCCAAGTAGCTCGACTCGAGTCGATTCGTATTTTGTTCACAATTGCTTGTCATTTTAAAATCAAACACTTTCAGACGTTAAGAGCGCGTTTTTAAATGGATTTTTGAACGAGAAAGTTTATGTGGCTCAACCGAAAGGTTTCGTAGACCATAAACAACCTAACCATGTTTTTCGTTTGAAAAAGGCTCCTTACGGTCTAAAACAAGCACCACGACCGTGGTACGAAAGGTTGACAAAGCACCTTTTGGAAAAAGGCTACACTCGAGGGGGAGCAGACCGGACTCTCTTTGTGAAGCATTATCAGGATAACTTCATTGTGGCACAAATCTATGTCGATGACATTGTATTTGGTGCAACAAGAGACAATGATGCTTCTAAATTCGCTAAAACCATGGATAGCGAATTTGAGATGTCTATGATGGGCGAACTAACATATTTTCTTGGATTGCAAGTGAAACAAAATGAAGAAGGCATCCATCTGTGCCAATCCAAGTATGCAAGGGAGTTGGTGAAGAAATTTGAATTAGAAAATGCTAAAGATTTTCCGACTCCTATGGGAACTAGCAATAAGGGATTAGGAAGTGAATCTCTTAGTGAAAGTGTAGACGAGAAGCTTTATCGCAGCATGATTGGAAGTCTACTCTATCTCACGGCTAGTCGCCCGGATATATCCTTTAGTGTTGGGATCTGCGCGAGATATCAGTCAGCACCAAAGGAGGTTCACCTGAAAGCGGTGAAAAGGATCATCCGATACGTCAAAGGAACTTTGAATTTCGGAATTTGGTATCCTATGGAAACAACACTTGACATAATAGGATATTCAGATGCCGATTGGGCAGGATCTGTGGATGATCGGAAAAGTACGAGTGGTGCATGTTTTTATCTTGGCCATTGCCTTGTTGCATGTCATAGTAAAAAGCAAAACTGCATTGCACTCTCGACTACCGAAGCGGAATATATTTCAGCGGGTAGTTGTTCAACTCAACTCATTTGGATGAAAAAGCGTGTTGAGCGACTTTCGAATTTCAGCAACTTCGATAACTATTCTTTGTGACAACACTAGTGCTATAAATATTTCCAAAAACCCTGTGTTGCACTCAAGAACTAAACACATTGAACTTAGATATCATTTTCTAAGGGAGCTAGTTGAATCAAATATTCTTCAAATTTCCTATATTTCAACTGAAGATCAATTAGCTGACATTTTAACAAAACCTTTGGATCAAAAATAGTTTATTTATTTGCGTAAAGCAATTGGAATGCTTTCTTTGAAATAACTCTTCTTGAAACCATTGCTTAGGTTAGGTTTTGTTTTTGTGTTTGTGTTCTTTATCTATGCTTGAACATAGAACATTAATTGAGCATTAGTTTAATTGACTTTACTTGCATCCTTTCATATTTTTGAGATATTTATTATGGTTTGGATATCATGATAATTCATTTGATGCAATGATCATTTATATCAATTAGTCCATTTTTAATTGATCAAAGTCAATTTCTCTCTCAATGATCTCTTGGTATAGTTTTTTTCATATTTGAAAATTGAGTTAAGTATGAACTCGAGATCAATTTTTGGTTGAATACCTTATATCTTAAATAATTGATAGCCAATTGAGGGGGAGTCTATTAAATCTTTATGCTCAAAAGATGTGGAAAGAGTTACATCCCAATGAGGAGTGTGAAAACTACCACGACATAGAGGAAAGAGCTACCACCTCGGTCGTCCGAGTACTGTGTGCAGCTACCACATGTATACCAAGCATGGTTTTTCGAGTTGATTAGATAAAATGCTTTTTGGAATACTTGACTATGTCAAATTTCAAGGTTGGTATAAGGTGGGGATTTTATTGAAAGATGCTCAAAGAGCCACTCCTTACAATAAATTGACTAGATATATTATCTAACTTATTTGGGATTTCAAACATCTATCGATCTTGGTACTTCATCTTCTTTACTAAATTGATGACTTGATAAACGCATTACACATTAGATCGTGATAGATGTTCTTGAACTTGATCAACTTTAAAGGATTTAATTTTTATAACTTGTCGTTTCATTACTTGGATATTATTGATAGATTAAACATAATCTATTGCTTTTGATATGAAATGATGTTTTTGTTTAAAGTTGATCTACAGAAGTGCTTACAATCTTTTTCTGGATTTTCTGGAATTTTTCTAAATTTTTCTGAAGAAAAAGTTGGAGCCGATCCGGACTGGAAAATCCGTTCCGGATCCCGAACGCAGATAATCTCTGCGGGTAGCCGATCTGGACTAGATTCATAAGCTGTTCCGGACCGCGGCTAGGGTTTTATTAGAAACAAAAGGGTTTTGATTTCTTTTTACAACAAACTTTTGTTTCCAAGTCTCCAGAGTTTCTCTCACTAGAAAACAACCAATTTGGAGCCTTTCTAACTCGATTTCTTCGGATTCAAGTAAGTTTCTTTGATCAAAATTCGATTTTTCCACTGTTTTTACATTGTTGCTCAAAACGTGAATGAAAATCATGGGTGGAATTCAATTCTAGATGGTTTTTGGTCAAATTTCCTTTGAAATAAAAACTCTGAGTAGATTAGTTTTGTTTATATGCTAGGTATTCTCTTGATTAACGGATTTTTAGGCTTCGATTTCTAAAAATTCGGTTTTAGGGCATATATTGAGAATTTTTTGAAAATCATGGGATTCATCTATTTTTAAAATTCTTTTTGCAAAACTAATTTGATTCCTAGTCTCTCTACACGACAATGATTGTTTGGGTACAATTTTTCAAAATTTTGAAAATAAACAATTTTTTCGTGTTCTTGAGTTTTTGCTCGCAGGTTTTTCAACTTCTTAGGCACAAGCAAAAATGGTGTTTTCATTGATCATTGTGCTTCTGGTTGCCATGGTTCACACAAGAGCAACGAACAAACCTAAGAGGGCTAAGAAAACTCGGGATGATTCCGAAACGGAATCAGAGACAGAATCCATTGACTGGGATGAGCTTTTGGTAAAAGGCACTGCAGCTACTGCCTCAAAGGGGAAAGCCCCTGCAGCAACCTCGAAGGCGAAGACTCCGCCTACCGCCGCTGAAAAGGGGAAAGCCCCAATGGAATCAAGTCCAGCTAAGACAAAGAGAAAGAGCGTTGCCCGAAAAAGAGGGAGTGCTCGAGGTATATCTATTGAAGAGCCACTTGCAAGCAAGCCTCCTCCACAAGACTTTATAATCTCTGAGAGGATTAAAGACTTTGAGAAAAGCGAATGCATTGGCGAGCGCCATGTGAATGTTAAAGCTCTAAAGGAGCGCTCTGCATTATTCGGGACTCTCTTTGATCAAATGGGACTTCCACCCATTTGCAACTTCCCGGACAATCTTGGATATTGTCTTCACCTGGTCAGGATGTTTTATCAGAATTCATCAAAGTTGGTTGATCTTGAGGACGGACCACGAGAATTTCTAACGACAGTTAGAAATGTTAAGATCAAGATTACACCTCATTTAATTGGAGAGGTGTTAGGAATGAAGGCCCGGGTTGGCGGAACTCATTACCTAAAGGGTCATGTTTTTAGCAACACCACCTGGAGAGTGGTTGTTAATGGGATATGTCTTCCTGATACTCAGTCGACAGGGAATTCAATCTTTTCTAAAGAACTTCGACCTGAGTACAGATTTCTGAACTTTATAGTTTGCTACAACATTTTGCCAAACATGCAAACAAAAGTTCTGAGATGGGATGTTGTTTCTTTACCTTCTTGGAAACCCGGCAGCAGCCATGGGATCTAATTTCAACATTCCCTATCTCATCTAGTCGAGGATGGCGCGGTATGTGGAACATGCCCATCCTACAGAGTGACTTCCCTTCCCAATAATCATTATGCGAATTTTGAAGAAATTTAAAGTCGATATTTCATCGTCGGCATACATGCATAGCTTGGGAACTATCAACGATACAACTATTGTGAAGTCCCTCTCACAAAGACAGGATGAGCCTCCAACACCTCCTCGGGGACAGAGACCCTCAACATCAACAGCAGCAGCAAAAACAGCAGCAACAGCTTCAGCACCACCTGCACCAGCTTCGACTTCAGGGGATGTTGCCTCTGTTACATCTATTTACCGGGAGCAACAACGACTTTCTTCCGAACAAGAGCGAATATCTAACGAATTCGTTACGATGAAGGAAGACATAGGAGTTTTAAAGAAGGAGCAGCTCTCTATGAACAAGATACTCAAAAAGATATTTCAAAAACTTGGCTGCAGCAGTTCTGAAGATTCAGAGTGATCTTCCTTTTGGTGTTCTAACAACTTTTTGTTTTTGTAGTTTTGCAGGTTTTTAGTTCTAGTTCTTACATTTTCTTTTTGAACTGTTAACTCACTTAATTTTGTAATTTTGGCTATTTTTGTGACAAAAAGGGGGAGAGAGATTAGAGAGATATGAACAATGGTTTGACAAGTTTGTGAGAACTTTGGGATACTGAAACAAGTTTGTGAGAACTTTTGGATACTGAAACCTGGAAGGTAAGTATACAACAACTTTGATTTTGTATTGTGAATAATTGCATGTCTCGACTAACTAATTGACTAACTATTTGGGCATGTAATATTACTAACAAGTTGTTGTTGATTAACAAACTTATGACATTTGGAATTTATTGCTTAGAAGATATGTCTATCTCTGATTGGTATCTTAATACATATATGCTTTCATAAATGTCATGGTGAGTATAAACTTCATCTCTCTGGTTGGTTTTTGAATGTCAAATTCTTGAGGTATCTAACAATTTCTCTTGTCAATAATTACTTCTTTTTGCAGAGAGTACAGATGTCTAAGTCTAGAGTCTGTTTTAGGAGTTTATCTCATGTATTTATTCGTTTTGGATCTCAATTGTAAATTTTTGTTGTATGGTGGTAGCAAAAAAAAATCTTTTTGAATTTTCTTTAAGTGGATTTATGTTTTGTCACGAAACCGCCAAAGGGGGAGATTGTTAAGGAATTTGTCTTGGCGTATTCGTGAAAATGGTTAAGTCTTGAAGATTGAAGATGAAGAAGCTTGGATCATATATCTCAATCTCAAGAAAGAAGAATTCAAAAGGATCAGGTACGTTTAACTAAATAAGTTTGGTGATCCGAATACTTCTTATAGTGTAGAAACACTTGGATGGATTTTTGATCGCATAAAAATAAAAAACTGGACATGTTATATGTTTAGGATCTGGATCAGGGTACTACAGTCCGGACCCCGAACATAGATTAGTTCATGCGCAAATCCAGTCCGGAACACACCTGGTTCAGTCCGGACCCCGAACGTGGAGTTTGCAGAAATTGCATGAACAGTCCGGACCATGTAACTTCAGTCCGGACCCCGAACGTGGTTTTCTGGAAATGTTCTGGCTATTGACGACAGCCCGGATCGCACTTATTCCAGTCCGGACTGTCGACCCGAAAACTTCTAGATAAGGTTGGTTTTTGATTCTTATCCTCTTCCAATGGTTTCTAACCTATAAATAAACCATATGATTCATCTTTTAGGGTAATCCAAAATAATCCAAATACGGTCGAAAAAGAGAAAAATCCACCTATAGAGAAGAAAGGAAATAACAAGATTTAATTCTATGTTTCTTCATCTATATCAATTAATTTGATTCTAGGTTATCATACTGAGATTTTGAGTAGAATCAAATTAATGAATACTTAGATGGCATTTCCAATCTATCTTTGATCTAAGTATTCGGCGGATCATCACCACCAACAAAACAACGATTTTCCCCAAAATCGGCGCATGGATTCGCGTGGCCTTGTGGATTCAAGGTGCTACCGCTCTCGTGGATTCGGAGCGAGGTACGTTCATGGATTCGAGACGTACTACTTGGTGGAGACCGTGGATTC
>CM055060.1:15671682-15719430 GCA_029204045.2 Tillandsia leiboldiana | reverse complement strand
CCAAAAGCCTAGGGTTTCCTAGTCCCAACTGACCTATCCGAAAGCTCTGATACCAACTTAAGCTGTCACGCCCCGGGTGTAAACCAGAACCGGGCCCGTCTACAGATCCGCCGTGCATGCGGTATTTCCCACATACACGAAGCGTCGGTAACCTGCTCAGATAAAAATAATAATAAAAGAGCATGATAAACAGAGCTAAACTAAACTACTGTAACTCAGACAGAAGCTGGAAGTAAAGAGTACAACAGAGGAATAAAATACAGATGTCTCTCCCAGCTCACCACTAAATATACAAACAGCTGGCAGAAGCCAGACCCAAAAAGAAATAAACAAAGCTGTCTGAGAAGACCAGGTACCCAAAGCCCCAGCTACGTGCTACAACCCTCGGGTGGCTCTCTATCTAGTCCTGCAATCCGCTTACCTCGATCATTGCTGACGGCCCAGCAACTCCCGCAGGGGACTCTGCAAAACAGGGGAAGAAAGAAACAAAAAAGACAATGGGGGTAAGTACTACTATAAACATAGCCTCCCCTAGTGGGTAAGCCTCAGCTCAATATGCCCACCAGGTAATCAGAGGCAAAAGGGGAAGAAGAGAGAGGGGTGTGAAGCTATGAATGACAACTGAAGAAGTGCTCCCCTAATATGCCTCTACATGATAAACTAATAAGTATGGAAAAGTATGCATCGTATCAAGAAGCCTGTCAAACGACCCAATCTAACGCCAGTGGACACTGGCACTGCCTGCTAATCTCATCTGTGGGGATACTGACCGACTACTGCCTGATACGGTCATGTCCCCCACGTAAGTAACAGATCGGCATCGGCCCGTCCGATCAAGCTCGAAAGTAATAATAGACCGGCATCGAACCGTCCGGTCGCACACTCCGGAGTGGCACTCGAGGGTCGACCCACACGAGTAGGAAATCACTGTAACAAGCATCTCTGTAACCACTGTCTCATAATAGCAGGACTGGATCATGACTATGATCAAAGTGGAAAACTCCATCCACTAAAGAAAGCCCGATCCCAAAACCCCCAATCTGATGCACAGTAACAACCCGGTCAACCACCCAAGATCCGTGGTCGCCGCAACACCCTGTCAAAAGCCCAACTGTCCCAAATCCCCAATACCTGGCTACACTGTCCACACACGCTCGAACCTGAGCGACTATGCCGCAAGTCTATCGATAATAGGAGAAGAAAAGAATAAATGCATGGTTTTTCTCCTAAGTCAAGTCCCAAAAGATAGTAGCAATAAAAGATGTCAATATTTAAGTGACCCTTTAAATCATGCATTGTCTCAATATGTTGTCCACTTTCCAAGAGTAATCAGTTCAGAGTGACATAAGCTAAAGTGACAGTCTCATAGAATATTTAGCAATTTATAATCCTCAACTATTATTTTAACCCTAAACATGCAGTCCAACAATTTCCACATGGATCAAATAACTTTATCAAAGATCGATCAACCAATAATAATTTCCTAGAGCATGCAAGGTTACTAATAATACTTTGGGCCTCAACAATGAGGGAACACTCTGATGTTCCTAGTGGGCATACCAAAGGAGAGGAGTACAACAACCACCCCCCTGAAGTGCTAACTGTCCGGATCCGTACAGCAAGAAATACCAAAACTCCCAATCCTTGCTCCCACAATTTTAGCACACCCGCAATATTCGGTACAATACAAAGCTCACTAATTACACTAAGGCTCCCAAATATAACTCTTATAATCCATACAACAACAGTCCCGAAACTGTTAAATTATCACCTGCAGAAAGTGCCCAGAAAATTCCAAGAAAAATACCACAGCGATCCTCGCGTCGATAGCTTCGCAACGGTACCTGCACGCCCAAATCCGAGTTCGGTAAGTCAAGATAAAAATTCGGCAAGGTGGTACACTCAAAAGATTTCAGCACAAAACTGTAGCACTGTACACAGAGAAACAGTGATTCTCACCTCTGATGAAATCTCAGAAAAATCCAATAAAAATACGAGCGCGTTCCTTGCGATCCGTAGATGAAAAAGTTGTATAGCTCGTTCCGTCAGATGCTCGTGCACAAGATATGGCCAAAATACCCCCCGCTGCTGTCAAGGAAGTCCACACAGAAAATGGGGTCACTGTTTGCCTCGGGATCCGTGCCAAAACCTCGAAAAGAGAAAGCGCGACCAAAACGAGATGAAGTCCTACCTCTTAGGAGTCTACCCGCGCAGAATCACAGCAAAATGATCTCGGAGTAGCCCAGGGAGCTAAACACTGTCGCTGCGCCGAAGAAGAACCCAGGAATGCAACGTCGCGCCGCGCCGTAAAATGGGGAACCTCGGGATTCGAGCCTCCAAAAATCCTAGAACTTGGCAGGAAGATCAAGCACTTGAAGATGAAAATCTTCCAAGAAGGAGCTCGGGAGATCAAGCTTGGGCTGAGAGGAAAAAGCCCAAAGAGAGGGCTCGTGCTGCCTATTTATAGGCTGAGAAAAACATTTGGAGAAATACCCAATGTGTCCCAAGTTCCGGGCGCGCACAGTGCGGCCCGGCCCAGCCCGCAGTTTCGGGCGCGCACAGTGCGGCCGGCCCGCCAAGATTCGGGCGCGCACAGTGCGGCCGGTCCACCACACAGCCCAGTCCGCTAACACCCCGGGCCCCACTGCACCCGGTAGCCACCTGCGCCCGGCCAATGGCGACGCGACACGTGGCCCGGCACACCCCGTGCACCGCGCACGTCGCCGCCGTGGACCCGCGCACGTCGCGGCTGACCCGGGGCCCGTACGGCCACCTGCCCCCGCCGTACGGCCCACCTGCCCCCGGTCACGACCTCCACCGATTGCGTGGACCGGGAGCACATACACCGGACCAACTACCCTCCCGCCACGGGTCCACGACCGGTCTACCGTAGCACCCAACGGCCCTGGCTCCGTGAACCCAGACCGACAACACGACCAGTGAAAACCTGCCACCGTGTCACTTCCTCGGGTGCACGACGGCCGCGTGGACCGCGCACCTGACCGCAAGCCCCCGCGCGCCTGCCCGCGCCCCTGTGCGCCTGCCCGCGGCCGCGCGCCAGCCTGCCCGAGCGCCCTCCCGCCGCCTTCCGCCGCTGCCCGCCGCCGCCAACCGCCGCCGGCGATCGCCGGAAACACTGTTCCGGCGATGAACAGTAACCGCAGCCCAAAAACATCAAGTAAATAGCCCATCTTGACCGTTTTCCCCGCGCGCTGATTCCAAAAACGACGTCCATTTTTGCCAAATTCCAAACCTATAATTGCCGGAGGCTCCCGCAAACCCCAAAAAACTGCCAAAACTTTCCGGGAGCCCGCTTTTGGGTATCCGGACCTCAGAATTAAGCAAACAAAAGCCCTTCCAAGCGTTTTTCTGCACCGAACCCAAATCCACCCTCTGTTTGGCCAAAATCCTTTCCTAAAATTCGGCAAAAGCAGCCGAAGGCCAATACAGCCAACCAAAGCTTACAGGGTCCATCTCTTGTGGTCCAAATAGGCGCGCGAACACCGCCGACAAGCCACGTAGGCTTCCAGAAAGCTGCTGGTGACACTGTAGAAGCCCTGCAAAGATCCGGGTCACCACATTGGTACTAAATGGATTTTCAGAACAAGAAAAACGAGGATGGTACCATCATCAGGAACAAAGCACATCTAGTTGCTCAGGCTATTCACAAATAGAAGGAATAGACTTTGATAAGACGTTCGCGCCAAGTAGCTCGACTCGAGTCGATTCGTATTTGGTTCACAATTGCTTGTCATTTTAAAATCAAACACTTTCAGACGTTAAAGAAGCGCGTTTTTAAATGGATTTTTGAACGAGAAAGTTTATGTGGCTCAACCGAAAGGTTTCGTAGACCATAAACAACCTAACCATGTTTTTCGTTTGAAAAAGGCTCCTTACGGTCTAAAACAAGCACCACGACCGTGGTACGAAAGGTTGACAAAGCACCTTTGTGGAAAAGGCTACACTCGAGGGGGAGCAGGACCGGACTCTCTTTGTGAAGCATTATCAGGATAACTTCATTGTGGCACAAATCTATGTCGATGGACATTGTATTTGGTGCAACAAGAGACAATGATGCTTCTAAATTCGCTAAAAACCATGGATAGCGAATTTGAGATGTCTATGATGGGCGAACTAACATATTTTCTTGGATTGCAAGTGAAAACAAATGAAGAAGGCATCCATCGTGCCAATCCAAGTATGCAAGGGAGTTGGTTGAAGAAATTTGAATTAGAAAATGCTAAAGATTTTCCGACTCCTATGGAACTAGCAATAAGGGATTAGGAAGTGAATCTCTTAGTGAAAGTGTAGACGAGAAGCTTTATCCGCCAGCATGATTGGAAGTCTACTTATCTCACGGCTAGTCGCCCGGGATATATCCTTTAGTGTTGGGATCTGCGCGAGATATCAGTCAGCACCAAAGGAGGTTCACCTGAAAGCGGTGAAAAAGGATCATCCGGATACGTCACAGGAACTTGAATTTCGAATTTGGTATCCTATGGAAACAACACTTGACATAATAGGATATTCAGATGCCGATTGAGGCAGGATCTGTGGATGATCGGACAAGTACGAGTGGTGCATGTTTTTATCTTGGCCATTGCCTTGTTGCATGTCATAGTAAAAGCAAAAACTGCATTGCACTCTCGACTACCGAAGCGGAATATATTTCAGCGGGTAGTTGTTCAACTCAACTCATTTGGATGAAAAAAGCGTGTTGAGCGACTTTCGAATTTCAGCAACTTCGATAACTATTCTTTGTGACAAACACTAGTGCTATAAATATTTCCAAAAACCCCTTGTGTTGCACTCAAGAAACTAAACACATTGAACTTAGATATCATTTCTAAGGAGCTAGTTGAATCAATATTCTTCAAATTTCCTATATTTCAACTGAAGATCAATTAGCTGACATTTTAACAAAACCTTTGGATCAAAAATAGTTTATTTATTTGCGTAAAGCAATTGGAATGCTTTCTTTGAAATAACTCTTCTTGAAACCATTGCTTAGGTTAGGTTTTGTTTTTGTGTTTGTGTTCTTTATCTATGCTTGAACATAGAACATTAATTGAGCATTAGTTTAATTGACTTTACTTGCATCCTTTCATATTTTTGAGATATTATTATGGTTTGGATATCATGATAATTCATTTGATGCATGATCATTTATATCAATAGTCCATTTTTAATTGATCAAAGTCAATTTCTCTCTCAATGATCTCTGGTATAGTTTTTTTCATATTTGAAAATTGAGTTAAGTATGAACTCGAGATCAATTTTTGGTTGAATACCTTATATCTTAAATAATTGATAGCCAATTGAGGGGGAGTCTATTAAATCTTTATGCTCAAAAGATGTGGAAAAGAGTTACATCCCAATGAGGAGGTGAAAACTACCACGACATAGAGGAAAGAGCTACCACCTCGGTCGTCCGAGTACTGTGTGCAGCTACCACATGTATACCAAGCATGGTTTTTCGAGTTGATTAGATAAAATGCTTTTTGGAATACTTGACTATGTCAAATTTCAAGGTTGGTATAAGGTGGGGATTTTATTGAAAGATGCTCAAAGAGCCACTCCTTACAATAAATTGACTAGATTATTATCTAACTTATTTGGGATTTCAAACATCTATCGATCTTGGTACTTCATCTTCTTTACTAAATTGATGACTTGATAAACGCATTACACATTAGATCGTGATAGATGTTCTTGAACTTGATCAACTTTAAAGGATTTAATTTTTTATAACTTGTCGTTTCATTACTTTGGATATTATTGATAGATTAAACATAATCTATTGCTTTTGATATGAAATGATGTTTTTGTTTAAAGTTGATCTACAGAAGTGCTTACAATCTTTTTCTGGATTTTCTGGAATTTTTCTAAATTTTTCTGAAGAAAAAGTTGGAGCCGATCCGGACTGGAAAATCCGTTCCGGATCCCGAACGCAGATAATCTCTGCGGGTAGCCGATCTGGACTAGATTCATAAGCTGTTCCGGACCGCGGCTAGGGTTTATTAGAAACAAAAGGGTTTTGATTTCTTTTTACAACAAACTTTTGTTCCAAGTCTCCAGAGTTTCTCTCACTAGAAAACAACCAATTTGGAGCCTTTCTAACTCGATTTCTTCGGATTCAAGTAAGTTTCTTTGATCAAAATTCGATTTTTCCACTGTTTTTTACCATTGTTGCTCAAAACGTGAATGAAATCATGGGTGGAATTCAATTCTAGATGGTTTTTGGTCAAATTTCCTTTGAAATAAAAACTCTGAGTAGATTAGTTTTGTTTATATGCTAGGTATTCTCTTGATTAACGGATTTTTAGGCTTCGATTTCTAAAAATTCGGTTTTAGGGCATATATTGAGAATTTTTTGAAAATCATGGGATTCATCTATTTTTAAAATTCTTTTTGCAAAACTAATTTGATTCCTAGTCTCTCTACACGACAATGATTGTTTGGGTACAATTTTTCAAAATTTTGAAAATAAACAATTTTTTCGTGTTCTTGAGTTTTTGCTCGCAGGTTTTTCAACTTCTTAGGCACAAGCAAAAATGGTGTTTTCATTGATCATTGTGCTTCTGGTTGCCATGGTTCACACAAGAGCAACGAACAAACCTAAGAGGGCTAAGAAAACTCGGGATGATTCCGAAACGGAATCAGAGACAGAATCCATTGACTGGGATGAGCTTTTGGTAAAAGGCACTGCAGCTACTGCCTCAAAGGGGAAAGCCCCTGCAGCAACCTCGAAGGCGAAGACTCCGCCTACCGCCGCTGAAAAGGGGAAAGCCCCAATGGAATCAAGTCCAGCTAAGACAAAGAGAAAGAGCGTTGCCCGAAAAAGAGGGAGTGCTCGAGGTATATCTATTGAAGAGCCACTTGCAAGCAAGCCTCCTCCACAAGACTTTATAATCTCTGAGAGGATTAAAGACTTTGAGAAAAGCGAATGCATTGGCGAGCGCCATGTGAATGTTAAAGCTCTAAAGGAGCGCTCTGCATTATTCGGGACTCTCTTTGATCAAATGGGACTTCCACCCATTTGCAACTTCCCGGACAATCTTGGATATTGTCTTCACCTGGTCAGGATGTTTTATCAGAATTCATCAAAGTTGGTTGATCTTGAGGACGGACCACGAGAATTTCTAACGACAGTTAGAAATGTTAAGATCAAGATTACACCTCATTTAATTGGAGAGGTGTTAGGAATGAAGGCCCGGGTTGGCGGAACTCATTACCTAAAGGGTCATGTTTTTAGCAACACCACCTGGAGAGTGGTTGTTAATGGGATATGTCTTCCTGATACTCAGTCGACAGGGAATTCAATCTTTTCTAAAGAACTTCGACCTGAGTACAGATTTCTGAACTTTATAGTTTGCTACAACATTTTGCCAAACATGCAAACAAAAGTTCTGAGATGGGATGTTGTTTCTTTACCTTCTTGGAAACCCGGCAGCAGCCATGGGATCTAATTTCAACATTCCCTATCTCATCTAGTCGAGGATGGCGCGGTATGTGGAACATGCCCATCCTACAGAGTGACTTCCCTTCCCAATAATCATTATGCGAATTTTGAAGAAATTTAAAGTCGATATTTCATCGTCGGCATACATGCATAGCTTGGGAACTATCAACGATACAACTATTGTGAAGTCCCTCTCACAAAGACAGGATGAGCCTCCAACACCTCCTCGGGGACAGAGACCCTCAACATCAACAGCAGCAGCAAAAACAGCAGCAACAGCTTCAGCACCACCTGCACCAGCTTCGACTTCAGGGGATGTTGCCTCTGTTACATCTATTTACCGGGAGCAACAACGACTTTCTTCCGAACAAGAGCGAATATCTAACGAATTCGTTACGATGAAGGAAGACATAGGAGTTTTAAAGAAGGAGCAGCTCTCTATGAACAAGATACTCAAAAAGATATTTCAAAAACTTGGCTGCAGCAGTTCTGAAGATTCAGAGTGATCTTCCTTTTGGTGTTCTAACAACTTTTTGTTTTTGTAGTTTTGCAGGTTTTTAGTTCTAGTTCTTACATTTTCTTTTTGAACTGTTAACTCACTTAATTTTGTAATTTTGGCTATTTTTGTGACAAAAAGGGGGAGAGAGATTAGAGAGATATGAACAATGGTTTGACAAGTTTGTGAGAACTTTGGGATACTGAAACAAGTTTGTGAGAACTTTTGGATACTGAAACCTGGAAGGTAAGTATACAACAACTTTGATTTTGTATTGTGAATAATTGCATGTCTCGACTAACTAATTGACTAACTATTTGGGCATGTAATATTACTAACAAGTTGTTGTTGATTAACAAACTTATGACATTTGGAATTTATTGCTTAGAAGATATGTCTATCTCTGATTGGTATCTTAATACATATATGCTTTCATAAATGTCATGGTGAGTATAAACTTCATCTCTCTGGTTGGTTTTTGAATGTCAAATTCTTGAGGTATCTAACAATTTCTCTTGTCAATAATTACTTCTTTTTGCAGAGAGTACAGATGTCTAAGTCTAGAGTCTGTTTTAGGAGTTTATCTCATGTATTTATTCGTTTTGGATCTCAATTGTAAATTTTTGTTGTATGGTGGTAGCAAAAAAAAATCTTTTTGAATTTTCTTTAAGTGGATTTATGTTTTGTCACGAAACCGCCAAAGGGGGAGATTGTTAAGGAATTTGTCTTGGCGTATTTCGTGAAAATGGTTAAGTCTTGAAGATTGAAGATGAAGAAGCTTGGATCATATATCTCAATCTCAAGAAAGAAGAATTCAAAAGGATCAGGTACGTTTAACTAAATAAGTTTGGTGATCCGAATACTTCTTATAGTGTAGAAACACTTGGATGGATTTTTGATCGCATAAAAATAAAAAACTGGACATGTTATATGTTTAGGATCTGGATCAGGGTACTACAGTCCGGACCCCGAACATAGATTAGTTCATGCGCAAATCCAGTCCGGAACACACCTGGTTCAGTCCGGACCCCGAACGTGGAGTTTGCAGAAATTGCATGAACAGTCCGGACCATGGTAACTTCAGTCCGGACCCCGAACGTGGTTTTCTGGAAATGTTCTGGCTATTGACGACAGCCCGGATCGCACTTATTCCAGTCCGGACTGTCGACCCGAAAACTTCTAGATAAGGTTGGTTTTTGATTCTTATCCTCTTCCAATGGTTTCTAACCTATAAATAAACCATATGATTCATCTTTTAGGGTAATCCAAAATAATCCAAAATACGGTCGAAAAAGAGAAAAATCCACCTATAGAGAAGAAAGGAAATAACAAGATTTAATTCTATGTTTCTTCATCTATATCAATTAATTTGATTCTAGGTTATCATACTGAGATTTTGAGTAGAATCAAATTAATGAATACTTAGATGGCATTTCCAATCTATCTTTGATCTAAGTATTCGGCGGATCATCACCACCAACAAAACAACGATTTTCCCCAAAATCGGCGCATGGATTCGCGTGGCCTTGTGGATTCAAGGTGCTACCGCTCTCGTGGATTCGGAGCGAGGTACGTTCATGGATTCGAGACGTACTACTTGGTGGAGACCGTGGATTCGGTCAGACGTCGTGGATTCGACGTTGGACGCCGTGGATTCGGCGTTGGACGCAAATCGTGGATTCGAGGCGCGTTGCGGAGCGAGCGGAGAAGATCAACTCGGAGCGTATGGAAAAAGGTTGAGTCGTGTGTGAGTACGGTATATCACCTTTGTACGTGTTTAATCTTAGTTGATTTCACCGTGTTATCGGTCTCGTGGTTTTTTACTCCTGGTTTTGGAGTTTTCCACGTAAAATCTCTGCGTGTTATTTATTTTTCCGCATTGGATTTCATTACGCAAAGATTTTTGAGTGTTTATTGTTTACACCTATTCACCCCCCTCTAGGTGTTTTTTCCCATATTTAGATCCATATTAGATATAACCCAACACCCCGCCATTGGCGGGCGCCACCCACCCGTCGCCCTGCGCGGAACACGCGGCAGTGCCCGAACGGCTGGGCGCCGCTGTCCTGTGTTCGGGACACACGTCGCGCCCAGGCGCATTCAGGCACTCGTCGAGTTGGCCGGGCGGGGCGCATTTTTGGGCCCGAATCATTTCGGGCGCCCTAAATCGCGGCCCGAAAACCCGAAAATTGGATTTTTTGGGCTGGGCCTATAAATAGGCATCCCCATCCCCTTTTCTCTGATTTTTTTTGGGTTTTTCTGAGAGCAACCTGAAGTGAACTTCTTCCCCTCTTTGTCCTCCACCTCTTGAAGAATTCTCGGGATTTTTGGAGGCCGCGGCAATGACGATCTCGGCGACTCGGCGCACTTAGACATTTCCCTTTCGGTGCCCATTTTCGTCGTTGTTCGGTCAGAGAGGTCCCCTGTGCTACCCCAAAGGAATTTTTTGACGATTTTCACAGTAACGTGTTCTTAAGAGGTAGGCCTTTGATTTCCGTGTTGATCACCTTGCTCCATTTTGGATTTTTGGTAGGGTTCACGAGGCATCTTTTGACTCCATTTTCTGTGACAATATTCTGGACAACGCTGGAGTGTTCTTTTTATATCTTAGCCTTGGGGTGTCGGAACGGGCCGTATAAGTACTCAATTTTCATCTACTCGTCACGTGGATCGCAGACATAATTTTTCTGGATTTTTTAGAGGACTGTGCATAGGTGAAAACCCCCCTTTTTCTGTGTTGTTTTGCAAAACAGCAAGTGCTCTTTTGGGGTAGGTCCATTTATGCCGAGTGCAGTTCTTTTGCAGTGGCTCGCTGATTTTGGATGTTGCGGGGACGGTAGTTGGACAGCGAGGAGTCTTTTACAGTTGTGGATTTGCGTGTTCCAAGTGGGTGGTCATTGCATACCTCCTTCTACGACTTGCTCATTAGGACTACTAGAGAGACCCCTAAATTATTATTGATTTGGCACCCTATTGAAAGTCATACATGATTATATTATTTATGAGCCTATCTATGTGGGAATATTAGTGGGGAAATATTATTGTGAGAACATGATTGTGGGAATATTTTGGTGGGGATATGTTTGCATGCCATGTTAGTACTTAGCTTTCTTTGCAAAAAGGGGGACTATCATGTTGGGACATTATGATCTAGCCTATGTGAGAGTTTTACTTGGTGCCTTCCTTTTATTCTACATGAGGACACATGCATGCTTGTATGGACATCTAGATAGACCATCTTTTATCGCTACACTATCATATTGGGACTTGACTTAGGAGAAACCATGTTGCTCTTTTCTCCTTTTCCAAATATTTGATACATGTTGCTCGGGTTCGAGTAGGAGTTTGGGATAGTGTAGTCGGGACCTTGGAGTCTGGGACAGGTTGTACTTGATTGTGGATTGGGGGGTATTGCGGCGACCGCGGACATTGGGTGGTTGACCGGATATTGATTACTTTATCAGATTTTGGACTTGTGAGGTGTCGCGGCGACCGTGGACAGTAGGCGGTTGACCGAATGTCGATCTTTTCATCAGATTGGGGTTGAGTTTTCATTAGTGGAGGGATTTGTTCCACTTGAGCATAGTCGTGATCCAGTCCTGCTCTTGAGATACTTGTGACATGGTTACTTTACTCGTGTGGGTAGCTCCCCTCGAGTGCCACTCCGGAGTGTGCGACTATATCGGGTCAGTGCCGGTCAGTTATTGGTTCCTTGAGTTCCCTAATACATCGGTGCTATGTGTTGGTTGGCATACCCGATGATGGGGACCATATTACATCAGTGTTATGTGTTGGCTGGCATACCCGATGATGGGGACCATATCACATCGGCGTTATTTTTTGGCTGGCATGCCCGATGATGATGACAGAGAGGGCAGTACCGGTTCTTTACTGGTTCATTGAGTGGGTTTATTCAGGCAGACACTATTACTAATGCATGCATATAGTCATTCCTTTCGGCACTGCCTTAGAGGCATAGTAGTGGTAGTTTTTCCTTATCACCAGATTATTCTAGCTTACCACTTTACTTCCCTGTTTGCCTCTGGTAGACTTAGTGGGTACGTCGGAGTTTGAGGCTTTACATACAGGGGGAGCCTACTAGTTTACTAGTGGTTCTCACCCCAATTGTTGTTTTCCTCTTTTTCTTCCCTTTGTTTTGCAGAGTCTTCTGCGGGAGCTGCTGGGCCGTCGGCGGCTGATCGAGGTAAGGGGATCGCTAAGTAGATAGATCTCCTGTGAGGCTGAGAGTTGTAGTTAGACAGTCGATGTACCCTCCACTCAGACTGTTGTATTTTCCCTTTTATTTTGGGTCTGGCTTTAGCCAGCTGGTTGTACTATTTTGGTGAGTTGGGTGTTTATTGTACTTATTACAGTTGTATTTATTTCCAGTTTCAGTCTGAGATGCTGTAGTTTTTACTTCAGCTCTGCACTTTGTGCTCTTTTATTGTATATCTTATATCTGAGCAGGTTACCGGCGCTTCGTGTACGCGGGAAATTCCGTGTGCATGGCGGATCTGTAGACGGACCCGGGTTCTAGTATACACCCGGGGCGTGACAGATTAGGTTGGTATCAGAGCTTAGGGATAGATCAGTTGGGACTTAGGAAACCCTAGGCTTTTGGTGGACCCTAGGATGATAGTGTGTGATAGATGTTATATAGTTGCGAAAGTCGGTGATTTGTTTATTTGACTCTTCCAGTGAGTGGAAAGGGATCGACATATCCTATTTATGTTGGACAGCTATGTTGGCTGCAGACAATTTAAAGTTACAGAAATTGGGGGATGTCTTTGACTTTCGCTACATTGGGTCGAGTGTGGTTGGGTTACTGCTTGTGGTTTCTTGTGGCAGGATGCATCCCCGACGTCGGATCCCTACTCGGGGTACCCCTATACCCCCTGATGAGCCGGAGCAGACCGGATCTTCTGAGATGAGCGAGTTGAGGGCCTTGGTGGCCCAATTGGCGGAGAGCACCCGCCGGCAGGAGCAGCGGATTGATCAGCTGTTAGCCCAGAGAGAGGCGCCGCCCCCGACTGTTCTGGAGGCCCCTGTACAACCAGTTGCACCCCGTGTGTCGACGACGCCATCATCGAGTAGTGGGGCTCGAGGAGCGGCCCAGCCTTTGACCCATGCTCAGGAGGAGTATATTGCTGAGAAGCTCACCAAGTTCGGCCAGCATGGACCGCCCAGATTCTCAGGGTGGAACGCTCAGCCGTGGGACGTGGAGGCATGGTTATCTGCGATGGAGAAATTATTTAGGGATTTCTTCATCGATCAAGTGTACCGAGTGAATAAGGTCATGCACTGTCTTGAGGGGGATGCCGATGCCTGGTGGTGTCGGGTTGAGCTAGCGGAGTTCCAGACCACCCGACAGCTGCCCTGGTCTGAGTTTCGACGTATACTACTTGGGACGTACTTTTCGGGCAGCGTGAAGCAGAAACTGGAGGACGACTTGAATAACATTCAACAGGGCAACAGGTCAGTGCAGGCGTACTATCAGGAGTTTGCGCAGTTGCTTAACTGCGTGCCTTTTGTCACCCGTGACAAGCCACATCAGGTCGAGTTGTTCGAGAGCGGCCTTCGCACTGAGATTTATACCCTGGTGCACACTCAGAGGCTTCAGACCCATGATGAAGCCGTTGAGCATGCACTATGGGTGGAGAGAGGCGACACTGTGGTTGCTAGGAGAGGCGGGTTGGTCGCTCAGGGTTCTGAGAGGAAGCGACCAGCACCCGACAACGGGTGACAGGCCAGTTCTTGGAGACCGCCACGACCGCCGCAGCAGCAGCAGAGATCACAGCCGCGACAGCAGGGATCGCAGCTGCAGTCGCAGGGACAGCAGCAGTCGGGACAGCCACGGTATCCCGACCGGTGTATTTTCTACGGAGGTCCTCATAAGCCAGACACCTATGAGCTGAGGTGGGGTCGCTGTTATAGTTGTGGACAGTCGGGCCACATTCGAGCTACATGCCCGCTGCCGACTTTTGCAGCACCATCTTCAGCCTCGGCTCCTAGTGCATCCCAGCAGAGGTCGTCAGTTCAGCGACCTTTTACTCCAGCGAGCCGATCGCCTTCCTTCCACCCTTCTGACCACCGGCCGCCAGCTCAGAGCGGTCGGGTTTATACCGCTCAGGTGGAGGACTACTCAGCAGCCGATCACGTGGTGGCAGGTATCACTTTACTATTTGGCATTAGCACTCGTACCCTGTTTTATACAGGAGCATCTCATTCATTTGTTAGTAGAGCATTTGCATCATTACATGGGTTAGGGGTAGGATGGTTACCATGTGCACGTGTAGTTCAGTTTCCCGACCACACCTTGCACGCGGAGGAGTGTTGTTGGTCCTGCCCAGTGCAGATTGAGTCCTGGATTATGCCAGCAGACCTGATGGTCTTGAGGTGGCTGCGGGATTTTGATGTGGTGCTCGGGATGGACTGGCTGGCTCGGTACTTCGTGATGATCGATTGTGCCGCGAGGAAGGTGACTTTTAGAGGGCCAGGCCAGGAGGTGTTCGTATACTAGGGATGCTAGAGTGTTTTTTTTTTCGCCACGATGGTTTCGACTTCGCGAGTTCCCGGATGTTTTTCTCACAGAAAGGGCTAAACCTGAGATAGCGCAGATGGTTAGAGCTACTAAAGGATTATGATGTGGATATCCTTTACCATCCTGGCAAGGCTAATGTGGTTGCAGATGGTTTGAGTAGGAGAGTTGGGAAGTGTCACGCCCCGGGTGTAAACCAGAACCCTGGCCCGTCCACAGATCCACAGTGCACACAGAATTTACCGTGTACACAAAGCGCTGGTAACCTGGTCAGATATAAAAGATATAATAAAGGAGCATAAAACAGAGCTAAAATAAAGCTACTACATCTCAGACTACAGCTGGAAAGTAAAAGCAAAGTAAAAACTCTCAAAATATACAAGTGTCTCTCCCAGCTCACCGAATAAGTACAAACAGCTGGCAAGAGCCAGACCCAAAATAAACTACAACTGTCTGAGAAAATAAAAAGGGTACAACTGGTACACCGCTACGCTCGCAGTCGGGTAGATGAACTATCTAATCCGCTATCCGCTCACCTCGATCTACTCGAGACGGCCCTGCTACTCCCGCAGAAGACTCTGCAAAACAAAGGGGGAAAAGAAAAGAGAGACAATGGGGGGTGAGAACTACTATATAAAATAGTAGTCTCCCCTAGTGGGCAAAACCTCAAACTCTGACGGCCCACTAGGACTACTAGAGGCAAAAGAGGAAAACCGTAGTAGGCTATAAAGGCTACTGATAAGGAAAACTATCACTACTATGCCTCTAAATGCAGTATCGAAAGAGATGACTGTATGAATGCATCAGAAAACCGTATCTGTCCAAAATAACCCAATCACGTGCCACCAGTAAAACTGGCATTGCCTGCTCAGCGGAATCTGCACACAAGGCTCGAAACCGCGGGATCGGCCCGCACGGCTCGCATCCCAACATAAGTATCAGACCGGCACACAAGGCTGGGTCCGAAAAGCCTACCTCTGGAGTGGCACTCGAGGGGAGCTACCCACACGAGTAAAGTATCTCAGTAACCAGTATCTCTGTCATTAGTATCACAATATAGCAGGACTAGATCATGACTATGATCAAAGTGGGAAAATCCATCCACTAACGAAACCCCGATCCCCAATCTGGTGCAATAATACTCAATAAGTGGAAAACTCCATCCACTAGAGAGATCTGATACCCAATCTGATGCATAAGTAAAACATCCGGTCAACCGCTCAATGTCCGCGGTCGCCGCAACAACCCTCAAGTCCAAATCTGATAAAGGAATCAACATCTGGCTAACCGCCTACTGTCTGCGGTTACCACAATGTCCCACGATCCATCATCGAGTCTAATCTGACCCCGACTCGATGACCTCGACTACACTATCCCATACCCCTGCTCTAACTCGAGCAATATGCAACTGAATAGAAAGGAGAACGACTAAACATGGTTTCTCCTAAGTCATGTCCCAATATGTAGTGTAGCAGAAAAAGGTGGCCTAGCTAGATGACCATACAAGCATGCAAAGTCCTTTACTTGATAAAGCAATTACAAGTATTCTAACTTTTACAAAACTAAGTGCATGGAACCTCCAATGTACATGATGCATAAGACATGATACATGATACAATCTTGATACATGATCGACTAATAATAAGCTTTTCAAGATGCGAGCCCTAACCACATGCTTTCACAAGGATAATGAATTTCCCTAACACCTTGCTTTTCAAGATACAATCACTTTCAATAAGTTGTTGCAAAGATAGGAACTCACTAACAAATAATCTTTCCAAAATATGAACTCTAACCACATGCACAAACCTTCCATTATACATACAACATGATAGGGATGTAGCATGATTCCAAGTGTTTAAACTACACCTCTAAAGCAAGGAAACACAACCTACTAACATTTAGTTCTCTAACCATACAAGTAGTAACGATGAATCCGTGATCACATACAAGCATGCTAGGTCCATTTCACAATTCTAACTAGCAACATGATCAAGCAACACTCTAATATGCCTAGTGGGAAATCAAAAGTAGGAGGTTTACAACAACACCCACCTCGAGCGCTAAATCCTGGTTCCAAAAGTGATGTCCAAGCTCGATCCAAACAACCTCCACAAAACTGTACAACATTCCCCAAAAGAACAAACAATATTTAATCACACAATACATCCCAAAATCTGTCCCAAATTACAGCAGTCCACTATTTGCCTATTTTCACCTGTGAAAAGCACCCGGAAAAATCCAATATAAATACTGTCACGATCCTCGCGACGAACCCGTCGAAACGAGTACCTGCACGTTCAAATCTGAGTTTTCTACGCTGAGTTACAAATTCTGCAAGGGAAACACCCCAAACCAAACTGTCCAGAAAAATCTGTAACAAAGAACTACAGTAAAAGGAGACTTTCACCTTCGGAAAATATTCCAAAAATCCAGGGAAAAATCCAGGAGATTCCTTGCGAAGTGTAGATGAAAATTGCCTTTTGAATCGCCTCGATCCGTTGCCTGTGCGCAAAGATACAGCTAGAACATCGCGGTGCTGTCCACAAATCCGTGAAGAAAAATGGGTCAAATGGGTGCTCAGAAAACTCCAAGGTCAGCATGGAAAACGTGGAACCTCAAAACATAGGAGTTGAAGTACTACCTGTCGTGAGTCCAACGGCACAAGAATCATCGAAAAAGGAGGTCGGGGTGAATCGGGGGAGCCCAAACACTGAGAAGGGGCGAAGCGGGTCGCCGAAGAACAAGCGTCGCGCCGCGCCGTAAAATCACGAACCTCGGGATGCGTGCCTCCAAAAATCCTCAAAGTCCTCCAATGGATAGTGCACTATGAGATGGAAATCTCTTCTGAAGAACTCTCTGCGAAAAGGGGGTCCAAAAAGCCCAAAAAGGAAACAGGGAAGCCTATTTATAGGCTCAGCCCACAAGCACCATTGGGCCGGATTCGGGCGCAACTTTCGGGCGCCCGAATCCGGAAGAACGGTCGGACGCCTCCCCGTCCGACGCGCCCGGAAGTTTGTGGAGATGACACGTGTCCCCATAACACCGGACAGCGGTGCAAGGTCCCCCGCCGTGCGCCACGTGTCCTCCCGCGGTCAGCGGGGTAGGTACGGACCGCCACTCACGTCACGACGCGTGGCGCACTCGAGTACGGCCAGCCGCTCGCGTCGCGACGCGTGGCGCACTCGAGTGCGGCCGACCGCGGCGTCAGGCGCCCCCCTGTGCGCGCTCCGTCCCGAGGCGGGCCTCCACGCCTCCGTGCGCCGCACTAGCTGAGCCCGCCAATAGCCTGCCACCACGTGTCCCTGCGCCGGGTCCATGCACCCGCGCGGGGAACTCCGTGGACCGCGCACCCCGGCGCCCGCCAATCAGGGATCGAAACGTGGTTCCCGCTCAGATCGCTGCACCGGCGCTCAAACCGTGCACCTGCCGGTCAAAACCCGTGGACCGCGCACCAAAGGCCAGCCTATCCTTGCCTGCCACGTGTCCTGCGCCGGGCTCATGCACCCAGCCGCGCCGCTCCGTGGACAGAACATCGCGAACCGGCCAATTATAGGCCGCCACGTGGCAGCCGGCGGTCCACCGACACTCCCCATACACCGAAAAGCCCCGCAAACTTCCGGAAGCCCGTTTTTGGTCATCCGGACTCCAAATTTAACAAGCAAATAGCCATTTTCAAGCGTTTTTCCACGCTGAATCCAAATCCAACCTCTGTTTGGCCCAAAACATTTTCTAAAATTCGACAAATGCAGCCGAAGGCCAATATGACAATAAATACCTCAATGGGTCCATCGATGCTATCCCTTCGATACACTATGGACCAGACACACCGTCAACAGGTGTTTTACACATTGGATTCACGGGAAATAAAGCATTGGAACCAGGACCACTACATTCTCCCACACTAAAAGGAGTTTCGTCCACGAAACTAAGAAAATAACACAAACGTACCTCAATCGGAAGTTCCGAACAGAAAAGGGTAGATAGCACTCATCATCGTCTCCAGCTCCCAAGTAGCCTCACGCTCCTCGTGATTGCTCCACAAGATCTTCACAAACGGAACGGTCTGACTGCGTAGTTTACTCACCTCTCGATCCATAACTCGCAGTGGCCGCCCAACAAAGCTCAAGTCTTCGCTGATCTCCAACGGTGTGTGGTCGATGGCGTGTGACGGGTCAAAACACATAACTCCTCAAAGTGGACACCCGAAACACATCGTGAACGCCAGCTAGTCTGTAGGCAACGGGCCCTAAACGCTCCAATACCCTGAAGGGGCCAATAAAACGGGAGCTAAACTTCCCCACAAATGCCGAAACTCATGACTCCCTTAGACGGCGAGACCTTCAGAAAATCAAGATCTCCCACTTATAACTCTAGGTCTCGTCGCCGCACATCGGTAACTCCTCCGCTTGCTCTGAGCGGTCTGAAGATGCTGCCTGATCACCCTGACCTTTTCCTCTGCCCCTCGCAGTAACTCTGGCCCCAAAGTCCACTTCTCATACACATCGCTCCAATAAAGCGGTGATCGACATCTGCGTCCAAATAATGCTTCCAACGGAGCCCTCTGGATGCTCGCCAGAGAGCTATTGTTGTTCACAAACTCAGCCAGAGGTAGGTGTCGAATCCATTCACCGCCAAAATCCAATATGCAAGCTCTGAACATGTCCTCGGGGATCTGTATGGTGTGCTCCGACTGCCCATCCGTCAGTGGGTGGAAAGCTGTACTGAATCAAAGCTGCGTGCCCAAGGCGTCAGGTAAGCTCCTCTATCAACGTGACGCAAATCTCGAATCTCGATATGATACAATAGAGGCGGGCACTCCGTGTCACCTCACCGCCTCATCTCCTCACGCAGTGGCGCCTGGTCGATAATCAACAGCGATAAGCTTTGTACTGCTATCCTACACAGGGCATCAGCACCCACATTGGCCTTGCCAATATGGTAAAGTATGTCCACATCGCCATCCTTTAACAATTCTAACCATCTGCGCTGCCTCAAGTTGAGCTCCTTCAGTGTAAACAGGTACACCAAGCTCTGGTGGCCAGTATAAATCTCGCAGTATTCCCATACAGGTAGTAGCGCCACAACTCAGTGCGAAAATTACAGCAACAAGCTCCAAGTCATGGGTAGGGCAATTCTTTTCATAATCCTTAAGTTGCCGTGAAGCGTAAGCGATTACCCTACCCTTCTACATCAGTGCGCAACCAAGTCCACTGTGCGATGCATCACTGTAAATCACGTATCCTTTCCCCAGAACAGGGAGGGAAAGAATAGGGGCCGACATCAATCTACTCTTCAAATCCTCGAAGCTCCTCTGGCAATCCTCACCCCAGATAAACTTAACTCCTTTACGCGTCAGACGAGTGAGGGGTGTGGAAAATTTCGCAAAACCATCCACAAACCGATGGTAATGTCCGGCCAAGCCCATAAAACTGCGGACCTCTTTTACCGTCGTCGATCGGGGCCAAACCCTAACTGCCTCAATCTTCGCCAGGTCCAATCAGGGGGGCGCCTGACGAGTGCGGCCGACCGCGGCGTCAGGCGCCCCCCTGTGCGCGCTCCGTCCCGAGGCGGGCCTCCACGCCTCCGTGCGCCGCACTAGCTGAGCCCGCCAATAGCCTGCCACCACGTGTCCCTGCGCCGGGTCCATGCACCCGCGCGGGGAACTCCGTGGACCGCGCACCCCGGCGCCCGCCAATCAGGGATCGAAACGTGGTTCCCGCTCAGATCGCTGCACCGGCGCTCAAACCGTGCACCTGCCGGTCAAAACCCGTGGACCGCGCACCAAAGGCCAGCCTATCCTTGCCTGCCACGTGTCCTGCGCCGGGCTCATGCACCCAGCCGCGCTGCTCCGTGGACAGAACATCGCGAACCGGCCAATTATAGGCCGCCACGTGGCAGCCGGCGGTCCACCGACACTCCCCATACACCGAAAAGCCCCGCAAACTTCCGGAAGCCCCTTTTTGGTCATCCGGACTCCAAATTTAACAAGCAAATAGCCGTTTTCAAGCGCTTTTCCGCGCTGAATTCAAATCCAACCTCTGTTTGGCCCAAAACCTTTTCTAAAATTTGGCAAATGCAGCCGAAGGCCAATATGACAATAAATACCTCAATGGGTCCATCGGTGCTATCCCTTCGATACACTATGGACCAGACACACCATCAACAGGTGTTTTACACATTGGATTCACGGGAAATAAAGCATGGGAACCAGGACCACTGCAGGAAGAGTTTGTCTATGTTGATCACAGACCAGGCGCCATTGCTAGAGGAGATGAGGCGGCTCGAGCTAGAGGTTGTGTCCCCTGGGGTCTCTGCTAGACTGACGTCTTTAGTCGTGTAGCCCACTCTGCTGGACAGGATCAGAGAGAGACAGAGTGAGGACCCCCACCTGACCAAGATTAGAGATCAGATCCCGAACGATCAATCGGGGGACCTTATAATGGATACTTCGGGAGTACTGAGGTACAGGGATCGAGTATGTGTGCCAGTGGATTCTGAGATCAGAGAGCAGATTTTGAGAGAGGCTCATTATACACCTTATACCCTTCATCCTGGTGGAACTAAGATGTATAAGGACCTCAAGGCACACTTCTGGTGGAATGGCAGAAAGAGGGACATCGGGAGGGTCGCGGCACAGTGTTTAACTTGTCAGCAGGTAAGAGCTGAGCATCGGGTGCTAGCTGGCAAGTTGCAGAGTCTCCCGATTCTTGAGTGGAAATGGGATCATATTGCGATGGACTTTGTGGTTGGATTATCGAGGGCACAGGGGGGAGAAGATACTATTTGGGTAGTGGTGGATCGACTCACCAAGTCCGCCCACTTCTTGCCGATGCAGACTACTTGGTCACTCGAGCAACTAGCCTAGCTATATTTGGACGAGGTGGTGAGGTTACAGGGAGTGGCCGCCTCCATAGTGTCAGATAGAGACCCGAGGTTTGTTTCATGTTTCTACTATGAGGAGGTATGTCTTCGACCCGTGTCACGCCCCGTCGGAGATTCCTCTGCCGCTCCTCCAACCTCTGCCTGACGCTCTCCGGGAAAAATGATCCAAGAAGTAGACCGCGGAACTCTGTCCAAGTAAGCAGCTGGGTCCCAGGTGGACCAACTGGCCGAACACGACGCCACCAGGCCTCGGCGTTGCGCTCCAAAAAGTGAGTCGCCAATAGGACCTGAAACCGCTCCTCGATAAATAAGCTCTCGAAATGGCGCTCCATAGCCGTGATCCACGACTTTGCCTCCCACGGCTCCGAACTCTGCCCCGAAAAACGAGGTGGGTTAAACTGACGGAATCTCATCAACAAATCCACCACCTCTTGCTGCTCTGCTCGGGTCAACTGCCCTGCCGTCCCGAACGGCTGTCTACCGATCTCTGGTGCAATAGGGGCTGCCTGCACTGCCGGTACAACTGGGGGTGCCACAGCTGGCGACGAAGGTGCGGGGAAACTCCCTGGGGGTGCTACAACTGGCTGTACCCTCTGCTCCAACATAAGCATCAATCGACCCATGGCCTCCTCCTGACGCCGCGAGGCCTCTTCCTGGCGTCGTAAGGCCTCCTCCTGGCGCCGTGAAGTCTCCTCCTGGCGCCGTGAAGTCTCCTCCTGGCGCCGTACAGCCTCTGACAACTGAGCCATCTGAGCCCGAAGCTCCGGCACCTCACTCTGCTGACCCTATGCTGGCTCCTCCTGCCCAGGCTCATCGACGGGGGAAGGCTGAGAACGCGTCTGTACCCTGCATCGGGGAGGCATCGTGCCCACCTGCACACACAAGCGAACATCAGGACAGTACCAAACAACACTCGACCCAATCCAGCGAAAGTCCAAGACATGTCATCCATTCCCTAGCATTATGTTATCTGCAGCCAACATAATCGCTTAGGAGAATAAACATGCCAATCACTCATCCCGTCCCTTAGGAGAGGTAAATCACTCAATCAGGACTCTCGCTAAAAGTCACGACTCTCACGCAGTCATCCTAATGTCCAACCACAAGCCTAGGGTTTCTAAGTCCATAATGACCTACAACCTAGGCTCTGATACCACCTAATCTGTCTTGCCCCGGCGTCGAAACTGCGACCCGGGCTCGCCAACAGATCCGCCGCCCATACGGGAAGCCCCGTATAGACGAAGCGACAACCTGCAAAAGATCAACTATACTATATAGATATCAGAGCTGAAAGTAAAACTGCTAGAAATAAAAACTAAGTGAACAACTACAACTCTCAAATAGTACAATCCAACCTCACCAAAATACAGAAATCTCTCGAGCAGTAAAATAAATACAACTCTATACCTCACTACAAAGTTCTCTCAACATGAACTCTCAAAAGTAATAAGGGTACATCTACTCTCAGGCCGACGACTGGTAGGGATCTAGCTCGCGACTCCCTTACCTCGATCAGAAGAAGCAGCAACAGGAGCAACTGGAACAGGAGTAGAGGTCCCTGTGGGAAAAGACACCACGACGGGTGTGAGAACTACGTCCCAAGTAGTTCTCAGTGGGTGCCGCCAACAAGCCCGACGGTCTGCCCACTAAGTCTACTAGAGGCACAAAGTAACAATAATAATACTGAAATGAAAGGGCTGGAAAAGTAACTCTACAGCTACTATGCCTCTATCTAGATGCTCAAGCAAATGAAACAGATGGAAACATGATGCATCTACTAACTCACACAGTACAGTCACCCAATCTACACTGACTGCCGCATAGGTTCCAGTCAAACCTGCGCCTACCTACTGCCGTGACATCCCGGAGGACCGGACTTACGTAGGGCGTCCGTGGCTGCCACTAACTGGCCCAGCCAGAGGGACTGCGTCCGTAACTGCCACTAATTGGCCCAGTCAGAGGGACGGCGTCGACAAGTCGCGATACAAAAGTAACAAATCCACCCCGGGCGTGGCTCTCGAGGGGAGCGACCCCACCGAGGAAGAAGGTATCCGCGCACTCTGTCGAGCTCAAAGTGGCACTGCAGGCTATAGTCAAAATCCACGCTCACGCACTGAACGGAAAGACTCAATCCTCAAACATCTCGCACAATAGTCGGAGCACTCTCGACGACTCAGCTGATCAGCTCACGCGAAACACGAGACACAAGCCTCTCCAATAACTCACAGCACAAGACGCACTGGCTGGAGATACTCCACAGCTAGGATCGACCCACAACAGAACACTAAACTCACAGGAAAGACCGACACCATAAGGGTTCGAAACCCGGTAGGCCGGTGCTTAGAACCCTATCAAACAAGAACAGACTCTAGGCTCCGCCTAACGAAGTTCCCGCCCCCTTATAGTTCGGGGACACAACAACCTCGGTACAACACGCAGAAGACACCAACTAGGGCCCGAAAGTCCCGGGAGACCTACACCTACAACCCTATCAAACAAGAACAGGTTCCAGGCTCGGCCCCCGCGGCTCCCGTCCCGAACGAAGGAACGGCCCCTAGAACCCAGACCACTCGAATCCTTTCGAGCGGGGAGATTACAGGAAACAGGTGACATTTGTTATTGAAAACCATTTTGATCTAGAAGAAATCCATATTTAATGATTTTAGTTCTCTTTAGAAAAACAGTTAGAAAACAAGTGTTTTACCCAAACCCCGAAGGGCTGATGCCTTTGTCTAATCAAACAAGAACATACTCCAGCGGCCCTTCGATGCTTGGAAGAAAGCATTGGTAGACTAAAATCATGTGTATGTCGAAAAGGGTTCTAGGTTCTAGGTCCGGCTAACACTAGTAAACTACTGCCACTAACCAAGTGGCGACAACCCCAAACAGGGGAAAAACAAGACCTCCCGGGGCCACCGTTTACCCCAAACGGTTCCCGGTACAGACAAGCGATCGACTACATCTACCAGACTCCACTCTGCTCCCAAGCACGAGTGCAAATGCATCCCACACTAAAAAGAAGTCCCGACCGCTCGGCCCACTACCCGGGCGAGGATAACACTAAGTCCAGGAATGAAACATAAAGTGTGGATGTCTAAACATAAAGAACCCTAGCCCAAGTGAGGGTTTTCTACTGGTCTGGTTACACATGCAACATATGGCGGGGGTGCTAGGTCAGGTTCCAAGATAATAAATATTTAACAGGTAGAAGGAAGCAGAAGAGATCATCAGATAATTACAAAGGATATTAACATTCACATTCTAGCATGCTACCCAGTCCAAACACTATCATGCAAGATTCTATAACAATAGAATTAGAGCACAGTCCATAGATCCTGAAAGCAAAGCCACCCACCTGAAGGTGCTAACTGTCCGGGGTCACACAGCTGAGAGAACCAGAAAAACAACAACTCTTATGTCCAACAGGTCCAGTACAGTCCACAATCCCTCCTGGGTACAACAAAAGGCTACAGTTACACTTAAATCCCAAAAAAACTGGCCAAAAACACACGCTGAATTTTCAGCTGCAAAGAGGCCAAAATTTCACCTGCTGAAAGTCCTCAATAAATTCTAAATAAAATATCCCTGCGTTCTACGTGTCGATAGCTTCGAAACAAGTACCTGCACGCCCAAATCGGAGCCCCGTAGGTCAAGTTATAAATTCCACAATACGGGTGCGCGAGAACATCCAACCACACAACTGTAAAATCTTGCACAGATAAAGAGGAAGATGTATACCTTCGGGAAGGCCTCAAGAAATTCCAAAAAAAATACCACGATGGTCCTCGCGTCGAGTATATGAAAAAAGTCTATAAGAGCGTCTCAATCCGATGCCCGGTTGCGGAGACAAAATTCCATCAATCTGCTGCCCTCAAAATCCACACAGCAAACAAGGTCCTCAGAGAGTAAGGTAGAACTCCTCGAAAAATGGGAAACCAGAAAATGTGCGAGCAACCAAAATCGTAGCCTCACCTGTTGCGAATCCAACGGTAAAGAAATCGCTCAAAAAGATGGTCGGAGTAGGCCGGGGGAGCTCGTGCACCGAAGAGCGACGGAAGAAGCACCGAAGAAAGAGCGTCGCGCAGCGCCAAGAAAATGAGAATCTCGAAAAGCGTGCCCCCAAAAATCCCCAAACTCTGCAGATGGAAGCTACACAGCGAGGGGAACAACTTTGCTGAAGACCTCCCGTCGGTTTGAAGCTCGGAAGAGGAAGAAAAGAGGAGGAAGAAGCAGCTCGGACCGTTTAAATAGGCCCAGAAAACAAATCAAATAATGACGGATGAGTCCAATTTTCCGGGCGCCCGGAAGTTTCGGGCTGCTACAGTGTTGGGCCCGGCCCAACACTGTGCAGGCCCAAAACCTCCACGGGCCTCCACGTCGCCCACAACACAGCGGACAGCCGTGCGGGGCCACCCAGCGGGCGACACGTGGCCCAACGAGGAGTCGAAACGTGGCGGCTCCCCGGTCAACGCGCGCCTGACGCGGCCACGTGCGTGCGCCAGTGCCGCCTGCGCATAGTGTCGGGCACGCGCCCCGAGGCGAGCGCACCAGCTCGGTGCACCGAGTGCACAACACCGCGCCAACAGCAGGCCGACAGGTGTCCAACCTCCGGTGCACGCAGGCGCTGTGGACCGCGCACCTGCCCGCGCGCTGCGCGTTGCCCGCGCCTGCCCGCCGCCGTGCCTGCGTCCGCGCCGCCGCGCTACGCCGACGCCCGCCGCCGGACGCCGCCGGCCGGAACAGTACCAAGCTGCCTCGAAAACCGTGCGCGACACCCGGGCTCCGAAAAATGCAAATAAATAGTCCATTTTCACCGTTTTCGCGCGCTGAATCCAAATCCGATGCCTGTTTCTCCAAATTCTCAACCGAAATTTTGCCGAAGGCCCCCGGAAAGCCCACTTGATCCGATTTTCGCGCCGGGTCCATTCCAAAAATCCGGTTTGCCAAATTCCATCTCTAAAAATTCCCGAAGGCATCTGGAGAGGTGATCTTTTATCCAAACTTCGCCCTGAGTCCAAATTTGACATCCGCATTGCGCGAAATCACTTCTAAACACTCGACGGGTCCTCCATAAACTCCCGTGATCCATAATTAAGCCCGAAGTACACCACTGGTGTCCAAATCGCGCACAAACACCACCAACACACCACACAAGCCTTCGAAAGCTGCCAAACAACCAGAAAACTCCCCCGTGGGGAAACCAGGTCCTCACACCTTACGAGAACAGTCATCAATAAAAGTCAACATATATTTAGCACCACCATGAGTAGGAGTACGAGATGGTCCCCAAAGATCAGAATGAATATAATCTAGAGTACCTTTTGTTCGATGAACTGCGGCCTTAAAGCTGACTTTCTTTTGTTTGCCAAGAACACAATGCTCGCAGAAATCCAACTTTTCTAAACTCTGATTACCAAGTAAACCTCTCTCGTTCAACTTCGTCATACCATACTCGCTCATATGGCCCAGTCGCATATGCCATAATTTGGTGCTATCTGAATCTGACATAGAGGAAGAAGTCACCGCTGCCGAACCTGTCACAGTGGAACCCTGCAGAACATATAACATGTCGGTCAACATGGCCTTCATCACTACAAGATTCCCTTTAGCGACCTTCATTAATCCATCAGCCGAAGAATACTTATGTAGTGGCCACTGGTTTTAAATTATTTTGGATCTTTTAATCTTGGGTTCTTTTGATTTTGGGCGCCGTTTTTCGCTCCGGGGGTCCGGAGGGTGGACTAATATTTTTTATTTCGGGGCAGACCGTCGGGGCTCGCGAGTATTTTTAGACAATAAAGCTCGCGAAATGGAGAACGGCGGCGTGATCGGTTTTGGATTCCGACTCCGGAATCTCCCAGAATAAATTTCGGAAGGTTGCTGACGGTTCAGGCGAACCGGACCCTGGTTCGCATCCGACTTATTAAATCTTTTGGTTTTAGTATTGGGTTCATCCCCAGTGCTCTTTTGGACCGATCGGTTTAATTAGCGTTTGGGAAACAGGATTTCTACTCTTCTAAACACCCCTCACCCTAAAGCGTACGCGACCCCAAGCGCAACGAGGAACCGACGTCCCCAACCCTACTCCCTTCCACCGATCGCGTGGAGAACCAAGGCGGAGCGATCGAGGAGAGGGAAGATCGCCGGCACGCCCTTCGTCACCGGGCACGCAAGAACGAGACGATCCTCACCTCGATCAACCCTAGCCGACGAAACCGAGGTGAGCATTTTAGGGTTCTTGTTTTAGTATTTCTTGGCTTCTTGTTCTTGGCATACGAGGTGGGGGAAGGCGACGGCGTCGCCGGAGTCCGGCGCAGGCGGAGCCACGCAGGCGGGCAGCATCGCATGCGGGCGGCGAGGCCGCACGGGCCGCGCAGGGGGCCGCGCGCGCGCGCGTGCAACCCGCATGCAGGCTGCACCCGCATACGGGCGGCACGCCGCGGAGCCCGCATAGGGCCGGCCGCGCGTGCACCCCCGCATGCGGGCGGCACCCGCATGCGGGCGGCGCGGCCACGCAGCCCGCGCGTGGCCGGGCGCGCACGCACCCGCGCGTGCGGGCAGCGCACCTGCCCAGCCGCGCGGGGCCGGGCGCGCACACCCGCACGTGCGGGCAGCACCGCATGCGGGCAGCACCGCATGCGGGTGGCGCGGGGAGGGGGGGGGGGGGGGGGGGGTGTTCCGCGGGGGAGGGCCGTGGGCCGTCCGCGTCGTTGGCCTCGCCCGAGGACGTCGCCGTCTTCGCCGATCGGCAGGTTGTGCCCCACGATCGACCAGAAGAGACGAGCGTTCCGCAGTCTTTTACATGTTCAGAGTTGTGAGTTACTGACTCCCGTACGGCAGGTTCGTGTAGGTCCGGGCGGACATACTAAGACACGAAAGAACCTAGCATCGATCAAGAGCGCGACAACGAAAGGTGGGTTTTTCTTTGAGACTTAGCATAGAATCAATGTTGTTGGAAGGTTACTCATTGCATGTTATCAGTACTAATGCTAACGGTCTCTAGTGTTCGCGATATTACCCTGTATATTGGTTTTTGTGCTCGTAGTTGCGACACGCGCACCCGCGGTCTGGCCACCGCAAAGGGTGCTCTTTTCTGGGAAAGCGGTCTCCGACCCGTGTAAACCCACGAGGTGAGGTAGTGGGGGCCCCCGTAGGTGAGGGGTTTGACGCATCAGAAGGGGGGGAGCGGTGCGATCTGTCGGGATAGGTGCCCGACGAGGTCAGGTGCCCCAAGGTGTGAGCGGTGCGATCTATCGGGGTAGGTGCCCGACGAGGTCAGGTGTGTAGGTGTTACAGGTGTGTAGGTGCTACAGGTGTTACGGGTATTACAGGTATTGCAGGTGTTCGCGTGTTACATTTCAAATGAGCAGAGTGGTTGCTCCGGATAGTCTTACTGTTGGGTTTGGCTTTCTTTCTTGCCCATTATTATTATCATGTGTCACTGACTACCCACTCCGTGACAGGTTCTTCCAGGGGTGAGCGGTAGACGACGGTGAGGCCGAGGCAGGAGTAGTCGGGCCGTGAGGAGCCCTAGTCTGTATCTCCCTTACTTTTCCCTGCATTTCATTTGATACTGTAGGTTACTGTGTGGTTCTCGATACCCTTGTGGGGTCGGTGTGGATGTTGATTACTTTTACTCTGGATATGAATTTATGGTTCTTTTATTATTCCCGTTCGGCCGTTTTCCAAAGCAAAATAACTAGAAAAGAAAAGAAAAGAACTTCGAAAACTATCTTTCAAAATCTGGGGTCGTGTGGACCCGTTTTCCAAACCATGTGGATTTATGGGATTTCTAAACTGTTTTCAAAACCCTGGGTCGTGTGGACCTGTTTTCCAAACCATATGGATTTATGGGATTTCTAAACTGTTTTCAAAACCCTGGGTCGTGTGGACCTGTTTTCCAAACCATGTGGATTTATGGGATTTCTAAACTGTTTTCAAAACCCTGGGTCGTGTGGACCTGTTTTCCAAACCATGTGGATTTATGGCATCTTTCCAAACTGTTTTAAAAACCTTGGGTCGTGTGGACCTACTTTCAAAACTGTGAGTTTATCCTTTCAACTTGACTGGCCTCGGGCATTGTTTTCAGTCTGCATTTGTAGTTAGATTCCGAACTGTTGTGATTAACTGAATGCTTGTGTTAAACTGTTGTAATAGCCGCGACGCCGTGCATATACAGAGGAGACTCTGCCCGATTGTCGAGTGAATCTGTATATGCGGCGGGTCTGGGCACTGCCGGGGAGGACCGAATTTCAAAAAAATTATTAGCAACTCTTTCTTTTCCGCTGAGCGAGACCCCCGGGGCGTGACAGATTAAGATGGTATCAGAGAGCGGTTTTCTTTTAATCACAACAGTGAATGTCCAACATCCACAGTAATACCACACGTAGCTTCGAATAAATGAAATGTGTAGGACATAGGGGTGTAGGACGTGAGTGATCGGGGGGAGTGGGGGGAAAGTGTAGTTTCTTCTCTCTCGATGTAGGCCTGTTGTTCTAGCGGAGACTAGGACTAATGTTTTGGTTGCATATGTGTACAGACGATGGTCCGAACTAGAGCGTCGGCCGGGGACGAGGGGGCAGATGCGACGGCATCGACGGCCGCGGAGAACCAACTCCTGCGGCAGCAACTGTGAGAGATGGCGGGGCAACTGGCGACTCTCACCGACCATGTGTGTCAGTTGACGCAACGGCTCCCGGCCGCGACGGCGACGGTCGCACCGGCCCCTCCACAGGGGCCAACCGCGCCAGCAGCAGTACCGCAAGTGACGGGGATTGGGGCAGGAATGGCCCCTCCACCGGCCGCAGCGGCCGGGATAGCATCAGCCCAGACTCCGACGCCGGTAGCGGCACCCCCAACAGCGCCCATGGGACCGGCACCGGTGGCCTTCGGCGGGGGTACCTCGGGGGAGACCCTGATGGCACCCGTTCCTACTATGGCCGCCGCCGTCGCGGGAGAGGGGTTAGCTTCACTGACGGAGTCGGAGCGGGTTCGGGCCAACCTGGCGGACTTCAAGAAATACGATCCACCCGTTTTCGAGGGAGAAACGACCGATCCATGGGTCGTCGAGGACTGGGTGGGATCGATGGAAAAGCTGTTTGAAGACTTGCTCGTGGAGGACTGTGAGCGGGTCCCCCTAGCGGTCCACTGTCTGGGGGGAAACGCCCGCTTATGGTGGAAGACGGTGCGCCCCTACCCCACCAAGAGCACCGTGCTTCCATCATGGACGACGTTCAAGCAGGAGCTGTTTAGGGCTTTCTTCACCAACAGCGTCAAAAAGAAACTGGAGGACGACTTGAACCACATCCAGCAGGGGAGCAAGACAGTTATGGAATATCAGCGCGGATTTGTGCGATTGGCGAACTGCGTCCCTTTCGTCATAAGGGACGAAGCCCACAAGGCGCAACTATTCGTGGATGGTTTACGGAGTGATATCTTCCAAGTGGTACAGGCAGCCGACTTGCACACGTTCCAGCATGTGGTCGACCGGGCCACCGTGGTCGAGCGCGGGTTCGCAGTTACACGCGCCAAGAGGGAAGCCCCGGCGCGCCACGAGGATAAGAAGCGACAACAACAGTACTACGGGGGGGGTTCTTCCAGTGGAAGTCGACCCCCCAAGCGGTGGAGACCACAGTCAGGATCCCGGAGCGCACCTGCAGGAGGACCGAGGCCGGGGGACAGGGCTTGTGTAATCTGCGGGGGGGCACACCAGGTGCTAGACTGCCCCCAGAGAGTCGATCATTGCTTTCGCTGCGGCAAGCAGGGGCACTTCCGCCGCAACTGCCCCCTAGCCGTGGGACCAGCCTCCTCTGCCGCATCCACGCCTTCGCCACAGTTCTCCGGGCGGGGGAAAGCTCCTTTGGGGTCGACCTCTAGGCCCCCGGCATCGCGGCGCGAGGAGACAAGGCAGCCTCAACCGGGCGGACGAGTTTATTCAATGACCCACCAAGAGACGGACAGGCCGGAGGACGTGCTTGCAGGTATTACTTCTGTTTCAAATTCCCGAGCTAGAACCCTCTTTGATACCGGAGCAACACACTCGTTCATTTCTTGTGATTACGTGTTTATGCATGACCTCGGGGAGACACCTCTCCAAAACCGATTGACGGTCCAGAGGGCGGGTGTGTGGCCTATTTGGCGTCTGTGGACTTAATCGCCCGACCCTCGGGGACACCGGCAGACATTCCAGTGGTAAGGGATTTTCCCGATGTTTTCCCGTCGGAGCTGCCCGGGATGCCCCCTGAGCGGGAGGTAGTGTTCCCTATCGAACTTCTACCGGGCACGCAACCTATTACGAAGGCGCCGTACCGAATGGCCTTCGCGGAATTGAAGGAGCTTAAGGCGCAACTGGAGGACCTCTTGGACAAAGGGTTCATCAGGCCGAGTGTGTCGCCCTGGGGCGCACCGGTGCTCTTTGTGCGGAAGAAAGATGGAAGTCTGCGACTCTGCATCGACTACAGAGGAATAAACAAGGTGACGGTGAAGAATAAGTACCCCCTGCCCAGAATTGACGACCTCTTCGTCCAGCTACGAGGAGCGACGGTCTTCTCAAAGATTGATCTGCAATCGGGCTACCACCAGCTTCGGGTTCAGAACGAAGATATTCCAACGACCGCCTTCCGAACCTGGTATGGCCACTACGAATTTACGGTTATGCCCTTCGGGCTTACGAACGCCCCCGCGGTCTTCATGGATATGATGAACCGAGTGTTCAGGCCTTTCCTAGACCGGTTCGTAGTGGTCTTCATCGACGACATACTGATCTATTCACCCACTGACGAGGAGCACGAGCAACATCTGCGAATGATCCTCCAGACCCTCAGAGACCACGAGTTATTCGCTAAACTCAAGAAGTGCGAATTCTGGCTGCGCGAGGTGGGTTTTTTAGGGCACGTGATCTCGGCAAAAGGAATCGCCGTGGATCCCAAGAAGGTGGAATCAGTATCAGCCTGGCAGCCGCCAACCACGGTAACGGAGATCCGCAGTTTCTTGGGCCTGGCTGGGTACTACCGACGCTTTGTCGAGGGCTTCTCGAAGATAGCCGCCCCTCTGAATCGGTTGACTAGAAAAGGAGAAAAGTTTGTGTGGTCGACTCAATGCCAGGAGAGCTTTGAAGAACTTAAAGGAAGGCTAACCAGGGCACCAATTCTTGTACTACCAACACCTGGAGAGGACTATGAGGTGTACTGCGACGCATCGAGGATTGGCCTTGGGGGTGTATTGATGCAACAGGGGAAAGTAATAGCCTATACTTCCAGACAACTGAAGGATTATGAAAAGAATTACCCGATACACGATTTGGAACTGGCTGCAGTGGTCTTTGTCCTAAAGTTATGGAGACACTACCTCTTTGGTGTCCACTGTAACGTTTTTTCAGACCACCAAAGTCTTAAGTACCTGTTCACCCAAAAGGAACTGAATTTGCGGCAGAGGCGGTGGCTTGAACTATTGAAGGATTACGACCTAACAATCCAGTACCACCCAGGGAAAGCAAACGTAGTGGCAGACGCTTTGAGCAGGAAGGGGCAACCCGAAGAGGCGTCGGCACGCGCGTTAACCGAGCAGAGCACCTTGATCGTAGAATTCTCACGATTGAAGTTGGAGGTGGTACCAGTGGGCACGGTTGCACAACTGATGGCTTTGGTGGTAAAACCGATGCTATTCAAGAAAATTCGAGAGGGACAGCAGGTGGACTCGCACTTACAGCTCGTACGAGACAAGATCTCACCGGATCAAGAAGGTGACTTTACAGTGGAAGGCGATGGCACTCTGCGATTCCGCGGGCGGATTTGCATGCCGGATACCCCGGAATTGAAGGAGGAAATCCTAGCTGAGGCACACCGCGCCCCTTGTGCGGCACACCCAGGGGGCACGAAGATGTACAGGGACCTCAAGCAGACTTTCTGGTGGCCCAAGCTGAAGGGGGATGTGACTCATCATGTAGCGCATTGCCTGGTGTGTCAGCAGATAAAGGCAGAGCATCAGCGGCCGGCGGGAAAGCTACAGCCCTTACCGGTGCCAGAGTGGAAGTGGGATCAGATCACCATGGACTTTGTCACTGGATTCCCATGTTCACAGCAGGGGCACGACACAATCTGGGTCATTGTGGACCGGCTAACCAAATCAGCGCACTTCCTACCCATTCACACAACCTGGACCAGAGAGCGGTTGGCTCAAGTCTACCTCAGCGAGATTGTGAGACTGCATGGAGTTCTGGCATCGATCACATCGGATAGAGACACACGCTTTGTTTCGAAGTTTTGGCAGAGTCTCCAGCAGGCCTTGGGGACCAAACTACAATTCAGCACGACCTTCCACCCGCAGACGGACGGACAGTCGGAGCGAGTGATCCAGACACTGGAGGATCTGCTGCGTGCCTGTGTACTAGACTGGGGGGTCGGTTGGGAGCGCTACCTGCCCCTCGTCGAATTCGCCTACGACAACAGCTACCAGGCCAGCATCCAGATGGCTCCCTATGAAACCTTATACGGCAGACGCTGCCGATCCCCGATCTGTTGGGACGACTTAGGAAAACGGAAGTTCTTGGGACCCGACTTGGTGGAGAAAACTGAAGAGAAGGTACGCCTCATCAGGAAGCGCCTACTGACCGCCCAGAGTCGACAAAAGAGCTACGCGGATCGGAGACGCCGCGACCTAGAATTCCAGGTGGGAGAACACGTGTTTCTGCGGGTCTCGCCGTCCAGAGGAATCAAGCGCTTCGGGCTGAAAGGCAAGCTGAGCCCACGGTTTGTGGGGCCGTTCGAAATCCTGGAGCGCTTTGGCCCAGTGGCTTACCGCCTTGCCCTACCACCGAACCTCAGCCGGGTCCACAACGTGTTCCACGTGTCGATGTTAAAGAAATACCTCCCCGACCCATCGCACGTTCTGGACGTCTCGACGCTCGAACTGAAGGAGGGCCTAAGCTTCGAGGAAACCCCGGTGCGAATCCTAGCAAGGGAGAGCAAGACGCTGCGAAATCGAGCCATCCCCTATGTGAAAGTGCTCTGGAGCAACCACGAGGAGCGGGAAGCGACGTGGGAGCTGGAGGCAAAAATGCGGGAGGGCTACCCCAATCTTTTTACCGCAACCCAGGATTGAGTTTTGGGGACGAAACTCATTTTTAAGAGGTGAGTGGTGTAGTGGCCACTGGTTTTAAATTATTTTGGATCTTTTAATCTTGGGTTCTTTTGATTTTGGGCGCCGTTTTTCACTCCGGGGGTCCGAAGGGTGAACTAATATTTTTTATTTCCGGGCAGACCATCGGGGCTCGCGAGTATTTTTAGACAATAAAGCTCGCGAAACGGAGAACGACAGTGCGATCGGTTTTGGATTCCGACTCCGGAATCTCCCAGAATAAATTCCGGAAGGTTGCTGACGGTTCAGGCGAACCGGACCCTGGTTCGCATCCGACTTATTAAATCTTTTGGTTTTAGTATTGGGTTCATCCCACGTGCTCTTTTGGACCGATCGGTTTAATTAGCGTTTGGGAAACAGGATTTCTACTCTTCTCAACACCCCTCACCCTAAAGCGTACGCGACCCCAAGCGCAACGAGGAACCGACTGTTGGGTTATATGTAATGTAGATCTAAATAGGCGAAAAAACACCTAGAGGGGGGTGAATAGGTGTAAACGTATAAACACTCAAAAATCGTTGCGATAAAAACCCAATGCGGAAATAAAAATAACACGCAAGATTTTTACGTGGAAAACTCCATCACCGGAGTAAAAAACCACGGGACCGATAACACGGCAGAAATCCACTAGAATTAAAACACGTACAAGGTGATTTACCGTACACACTTACGACTCAACCTTTTCCATACGCTCCTAGAGGATCTTCTCCGCTCGCTCCGCGACGCTTCTCGAATCCACGATCTGCGCCCAACGCCGAATCCATGGCGTCCAACGTCGAATCCACGACGTCCGACCGAATCCACGGTCTGCACCCAATAGCACCCTTCGAATCCACGAACGTGCCTCGCTCCGAATCCACGAGAGCGGTTGAACCTTGAATCCACAAGGACACGCGAATCCACGCGCCGATTTTGGGGAAATCGTTGTTTTTGGGTGGTGATGATCCGCCGAATACTTAGATCAAAGATAGATCGGAAATACCATCTAAGTATTCATTAGTTTGATTCAACTCAAGATGTGAGTATGAAAACCTAGAATCAAACTAATCAATATAGATGAAGAAACATAGAGTATTCTCTAATGATTTCCTTTCTTCTCTATATGTGGATCTTAGGCCGTATGAAATGATATATGAAAATGACGGCTATTTTCCTTTACGGCCTCATTTGGATTTACCCTGGAAAAGGAGTCATAGGGTCTATTTATAGGTTAGAAACATTTGGAAGGAGATAAGAATCAAAAACCTAACATTTCTGGAATTTTGACGGACGGCGATCCGGATCGGATTTGGGCGATCCGGATTGCAGTAGCAATAAAGACGGTTTCCAGAAAACAAACGTTCGGGATCCGGATCGGAATGCCTGATCCGGATCGTTCATACATTTTAGAAAACTCAACGTTCGGGATCCGGATCGTGAGATGCTGCGATCCGGATTGAAGTAATGTATGAAACAACAACCTTCGGGATCCGGATCGCTGGCTCTGATCCGGATCCTGAACCTGTCCGAACACCAATTTTTGATTTTTATGCAATTAAAAATTCTTCCAGGTGTTTCTACACTACAAGAAGTATTCGGATCACCAATAATCTTTAGTTAAACATACCTGATCCTTTTGAATTCTTCTTTCTTGAGATTGAGTTAAATGATCCAACTTTCTTCACCTTCAATCTTCAAGACTTGAACCTTTCACGAAACTACGCCAACTCAAATTCCGTAATAATCTCCCCCTTTGGCGGTTTCGTGACAAAACACAGATCCACTAAAGAAAATTCAAAAAGATATTTTTGTTGCTATCACCATACAACAAAAATTTACAATGGAGATCCAAAAATTTAAAAACATGAGATAAACTCCTAAAACAGACTCTAGACTTAGACATTTGTACTCTCTGCACAAAGAAATCATTCTTGACAAAAAGAGATCGTTAGATACCTCAAGAATATTTAGCATTGAAAACCTAACAGAGATAGAGTTTATGCTCACCATGACATTGAGTAATTCAGATATGTAATAAGATCACAATCAAACATTGACATATCTTCTAAGCAATAAAATTCCAAATGTCATGACTTTGCTTTGTTAGTAATCAAACAACTTGTTAGTAATAATACATGTCCAAATAGTTAGTCGAATAGTTAGTAGGAACATGCAACAAATCACAAGATAAAAACCAAAGTTGTGATACTTACCTTTCACCAAAGTCAAAGTTGAAATGATACTTACCTTGATGTTCACACATTCACATCAATCATTGTTCAATCATTGTTCAAGTTCTCTCTACACTCTCTCCCCCTTTTTGTCACAAATAAAGCCAAAATTACCAAAAATTTAGAGGAGAGTTAAATAGATCAGAATAGGGAAACGTGAGTGCTGAATAATAATAAAAACGTAAAAACCTGCAAAAGAAAGATTAGAAACAAAAGTTTATGCAGAGTCGTCGGAGCTGATACACCCAAGCTTCTGAAACATTTTCTTGATCCGTTTGTTCATAGAAGCTTGTTCCTTCTTGACTTCTTTGATATCTTCTCTCATTTCAGCGAAATCAGTAGCCATGCGTTCTTGCTCGTTTGAGAGTCGTTGTTGCTCCTTAAAGATTGAGCTAACCGACGCATCATCATCAGACGTTGATGGCGGTGCTGGTTGTGCTGCTGGTGTAGAGGTTGCTGCTTGTTGTTGTTGTGCTCGTTGGCGGTGAAGAGGTATTATGGGATCATCTGGCTTCGTCGAGAGAGACTTCACAATTGTTGTCTTATTAATGGTGCCCAAACTGTACATGTATGAGCTCGCGCTTGTATCGACTTTAAACTTTCTAAGGATGCGCATGATAATCATTGGGTAGGGTAGTCTCTCTGTGGGATGAGAGTGTTCCACATACCGCGCCATCCTTGACCAAATGAGATAGGGAATATTCAAGTTTGCTCCCATCAATGCGGCCGGGTTTTCAAGAAGATAAAGGTATAACATTCTGTCCCATCGAAGAACCTTCGTATTCATGTTGGGAAGAATGTTGTAGCAGACAATGAAGTTTATATACCGATACTCTGGTGGAAGCTCTTTAGAGAAAACAGAATTTCCGGTCGACCGAGTATTTGGAAGACATATTCCATTAACTACAACTCTCCAGGAGTTGTCGTTGAAGCTTTGAGTTTTTAGGTAATGGAGTCCATCAGCTCTGGCTGTCATACCTAGCACAACTCCAATCAGCTGGGGTGTGACTTTGATTTTGATATTTTTAACCAAAGTGTGAAATTCTCGACGTCCATCCTCATGATCAATCAGACTTGCAGCGTTCTGATAAAACATTCGAACTGAGTGTGGACAGTACCCAGTAGTCTCAGGGAAGTTGCAAATTTGAGCAAGACCAACTTGGTCAAACAAAGTCCCAAAGACTGCAGATCGTTCCTTCATTGGTTTGACATTGACATGTCTCTCGCCAATGCATTCCCTCTTCTCAAAATCCTTGATTCTTTCGGAGCTGATGAAGTCTTGTGGAGGAGGCTGCCTAGCAACTGGTTCCTCAATGGTAATTCCCTGAGCACTGCCTCTTTTTCGTGCACCGGTTTTTCTTTTTGTTCCAATTGGACTTGGTTCCATAGGGGCTTTTCCTTTTTCAGCTGCAGTAGGCTTTGAAGCTTCAGCAGTTGCTTTCCCTTTGGAGACAATGGGAGCAGCTTGCTCGATTTCGATGTTATCCCAGTCGATCGACTCCGTCTCTGATTCAGTGTCGGAATCATCCTTGGTCTTCTTCGCTTTCTTAGCCTTCTTAGGCTTGACAGTGTCCTTGGTATGAACCATGGCAGCAAGAAGGAAAATGATCCAAGTGATCACCATTTTGTTCGCTAGTGAAAAATGTATCCTGTGAAGACCAACTCAAGAGCACATGAAAAATTGTTAATTTTCAAAGATTTGAAAAAATTGTACCCAAACAATCATAATCATGTAGAGAGACTAAGAATCAAATTAGTTTTGCAAAAGGACTTTTAAAAATAGATCAATTGCATGATTTTCGAAAATCCTTATTATATGCCCTAAAACCGAAATTTTAGAAATCGAAGCCTAAAAATCCGTTAATCAGGAGAATACCTAGCATATAATCAAAACTAATCTACCCAGAGTTCTTATTTCAAAAGAAATTTGATCAAAAACCATCCACAAACGAAATCGATCCAAGAAATTCATCACGTTTGAGGAGGAAAAAGAAAAACGGTGAAAAACCGAGATTTTGATCAATAAAACTTACTTGTATTCGAAGAACTTGAGTTTGAAAAGCTCCAAAGTGCAATCGTTCTAGAGAGAGAGGCTCTAGAGACTTGAGAACAAAAGATTAAGGTAAAAGAAATCAAAACCCTCTTGTTCTTATTAAAACCCTAGCCGTGATCCGGATCGGATCGAGATTTCGATCCGGATCGGCCAGCCGCAGGAAGAAGCCTGCGTTCGGGATCCGGATCACCTTGCCCGATCCGGATCGGCTCCAACTTTTTCTTCAGAAAAATTTCAGAGAAATTCAAGAAAAACCAGAAAAAGATTGTAAGCACAATTGTGTATCAACTTTAAACAAGAATCATCGTTTCATACAACAAGAATTAGATTATGCCAAATCTATCAATAATATCCAAAAATGAAACGAGAATTTACAAGAATTAAATCCCTTAAAGTTGAACACCTTCAATTACATCTAACTTGATCTTATGAGTAATGCCTTTATCAAATCATCAATTCAGTAAAGAAAATGAAATACAAAGATCAATAGATGTTTGAAATCCCAAATATAGTAGATAATTTATCTAGACAATCTGTTGAAGAGAGTGGCTCTTTGAGCATCTTTTTTTAAAAACCCACCTTATACCAACCTTGAAATTTGACAGAGTCAAGTATTTCAACATGCATTTTACTTAATCAAAAATTGAACAACCATGCTTGGTATACATGTGGTAGCTGCACACAATACTCGGACGACCGAGGTGGTAGCTCTTTCCTTCATGTGGTGGTAGTTTTCACACTCCTCATTGGGATGTAACTCTTTCCACATCTTTTGAGCATTTTACATTTCTTTGACTCCCCCTCAATTGGCTATCAATTATTTAAGATATAAAGTATTCAACCAAAAATTGATCTCGATTTCATACTCGACTAAGCAGTCAAATAAGATAATGACTATACCAAGAGATCATTGAGAGAGAAATTGACTTTGATCACTCAGAAGATGATTTAATTAACATAAATGATCATTGCAACAATGAAATATTATGATGGCAAAAGCATAATAAATTTCTAAATGTGCGAAAAGATGCAATTAAAGTCAATTATGATCTATGCTCAATTAATGTCCTATGTACAGACATAGATAATGAACAAAACAAAACAAAAACAAAACCTATCCTAAGCAAAGGTTTCAAAAAGAAGTTTATTTCAAGGAAAGCATTCCAATTGCTTTTCGCAAATGAATAAAACGTTTTTGATCCAAAGGTTTTGTTAGAATGTCAGCTAATTGATCCTCAGTTGAAATATATGAAAGTTGAAGAGTATTTGATTCAACTAGCTCTCTAAGAAAATGATATCTAAGTTCAATATGTTTTGTTCTAGAGTGCAACACAGGGTTTTTAGAAATGTTAATTGCACTTGTGTTGTCACAAAGAATTGTTACCGAAGATGCTGAAATCCGGAAGTCGCTCAATACACTTTTCATCCAAATGAGTTGAGTTGAACAACTTCCAGCTGAAATGTATTCCGCTTCGGCAGTCGAGAGTGCTATGCAATTCTGCTTTTTACTGTGCCATGCAACAAGGCAATGACCAAGATAGAAGCATGCACCACTCGTGCTTTTCCGATCATCCACTGATCCTGCCCAATCGGCATCTGAGTATCCAACAATATCCAAACTTGTTCCCATAGGATACCAAATTCCGAAATTAATTGATCCTTTGATGTACCGGATGATCCTTTTCACCGCTTTCAGGTGAACCTCCTTTGGTGCTGATTGATATCTCGCGCAAATCCCAACACTAAAGGATATATCCGGGCGACTAGCCGTGAGGTAAAGTAGACTTCCAATCATACTTCGATACAGTTTCTCGTCTACATTCTCACTTTGTGATTCACTTCCAAGTCCCTTGTGGCTAGTTCCCATTGGAGTCGGAAAATCCTTCGAATTTTCTAAGTCAAACTTTTTAACCAACTCCATTGCATACTTGGATTGACTCAAGTGAATACCTTCATCATTTTGTTTAATTTGCAATCCAAGGAAGTACGTCAATTCGCCCATCATGGACATCTCAAATTCGCTTTCCATGGTCTCCGCGAATTTAGAAGCATCATTATCTCTTGTTGCGCCAAATACAATGTCATCGACATAGATTTGTGCTACAATGAAATTGCTTTGATAATGCTTCACAAAGAGAGTCCTGTCAGCTCCCCCTCGAGTATAGCCCTTCTCCAAAAGGTGCTTTGTCAGCCTTTCGTACCATGCTCGCGGTGCTTGTTTCAGACCGTAAAGAGCCTTTTTCAAACGGAAAACACGGTTAGGTTGTTTATGGTCCACAAAACCTTTCGGTTGAGCCACATAAACTTCCTCATTTAAAAACCCATTTAGAAACGCGCTCTTAACGTCCATTTGAAATAATTTGATTTTAAAATGACAAGCAATAGCAAATAGTATACGAATGGACTCGAGTCTAGCTACAGGGCCGAAAGTTTCATCAAAGTCTATACCTTCTACTTGAGAGTAGCCTTGAGCAACTAATCGTGCCTTGTTCCTGATGATAGTACCATCCTCATTTTTATTGTTCTTGAAAATCCATTTGGTACCTATCACATTATGTTGCTTTGGAGGCTTCGTTAATTCCCAGACTTTGTTTCGCTCAAATTGATGGAGCTCTTCCTGCATTGCTTTAATCCAGTAGTCATCCTGAAGAGCTTCATCTATGTTCTTTGGTTCGATTAAAGATACGTAGCAAGCGAATCCACAAACCAACTGCCTCCGAGTTCTAACTCCTTCTTGTGGATCTCCAATGATGTTTGATTCAGGATGATCCTTGGAGATTCGTAGCGTTTGTTGAAACGGAGTACTCGGAGGTATATGAGATGATTCCTGCACATCAGATAAACTTGAAGAACCATTAGATGCATCATTAATATTGGAAGTATTATCATGAGAAGATGCACTTACAGGAGTATCATCATCTAGAGAGATATCGAGGGTAGATTTTTCAGATGCAAAGTGAAAAGCTTCATCTACTTTAACATTTATAGATTCTACAATCGTTTTAGATTCGATGTTAAATACTCGATATGCTCTGCTATTTGTAGAATAACCCAAAAAGATCCCTTCGTCACTTCGAGAGTCAAACTTTCCAAGATTTTCACGGTCACGTAAAATTTAACATCGACTCCCGAAGATACGAAAGTATTTGATATCCGGTTTTCTACTAAACCACAGCTCATATGGTGTATTTAAAGTTCCTGGGCGCAAATACACTCGATTAATGACATAGACAGCGGTGTTCACAGCTTCAGCCCAAAAATGTAGCGGTAAATTCCGGCTATGAAGCATCACACGCGCCATCTCTTGAACAACCCTGTTTTTGCGCTCAACAACACCATTCTGCTGAGGTGTGTAGGGTGATGAGAATTCATGTTTTATGCCATTGGAAGTGCAAAAATCAATGAATTTGGAATTTATGAATTCTCCACCTCTATCACTCCTAACACGAATGATCTTTTCATTCTTTTCAATCATAATACGATGGCAAATCTCATGAAAAGAATCAAACGAATCAGCTTTCTCTTTTAAAAATGCTACCCAAGAAAACCTAGAGAAATCATCAACCAATAAGAAAATATACCATTTACCTCCCAAAGATGGTTGACGGGTCGGCCCCATTAAATCCATGTGCAAAAGTTCCAAAGGCCGTTTTGTACCTACGTGGTTCAAGTTCTTGTGTGCAGTCCTAGACTGTTTTCCCTTTTGGCAACCACCACACACAACGTTTTGTTTAAGCAAAAGTTTTGGAACCCCCTTGACCACGTCCTTGTTTGAAATTCTAGCAAGTTCCTTAAAATTTAAGTGACCTAGCCTTTCATGCCAAAGTGTTTCATTATCCAAAGAAACTAGGTTACATTTTTCAGAAAATTTATTAGGAACAACATAACAATTGTTTTCAGATCTAACCCCTTTTAAAAAGAATACATGGTCCTTATCAGTTACAACACATTCAACAGATGAAAAGTTAACTGAAAAACCATTGTCGCAAAGTTGACTTATGCTGATGAGGTTAGTCTTAAGGCCATCAACAAATAACACATTATTTAGAACCGGGCCATCTGGAATAGCTACTGTTCCTTTTCCAACAATTTTGGAAGATCGACCGTCTCCGAAAACAACGAGTCCTCCGGAGATTTTCTCAAGATTTTGAAAACTATTTTTGTCACCGGTCATGTGACGCGAACACCCGCTATCCAGATACCAAGACGAACTATCATATGCATGCAAGGAAACATTGGTAACAAGACAAGGTAAGATTTCACCTTTGCGCACCCAAACCTTTTTGGAGTGCGTCGGTAATGGTCGTGAAGTTATATGCCTAGGTGAAAGCGTCTTGTTAAAACGATTGCTGCTCCTTGATGAAGTCGTCTTGCGCGGTAAACTACCAAGGTTCTTTTCCTTCAATTGATTTGCAATTGATTTCCGAGGAATCACCTTTGTGGCAGTCATTGCAAGAGGTGTTTGAGGTGCGCGTTTGACTCCCGTCTTGCAATATCTTCTTATGTGCCCTGAAACACCACAGCGAAAACATACCTTAGATCTTGACGATCCCAAAGAGGATGAAGTAGGTTTGTTGTCGTTGTTTGTCTTGAATTCCGGTGTCGGAGGAGGCGATACCGACTGAGGCACAAAAACTGTCCCACTCGAACTTGGACTGTTTCCAGTTTGAGTGTACCCGAGGCCGAACCGATTTGTTTGACCAAGACCAAGAAGCCTATCCAACTTACTCCTTCCTGAAGAGAATCGCTTCAAGTCATCCTTGAGTTGGAAAATGGTCTTTGTCATTTTCAGGTTATCCTGTCGAGCCTCGTTGTAGAGCTTTGAGAAGTGATCCGCTTTATCCACCAGTTTTGTATGTTCCTTCTCAAAAAGCTCATTGGACTCTTGAAGGGAAACATTTACTTTTATCAGATTTTCCCTTTCCACTTCAAGAGCGTTTGAGAGAGAAGTTGCTCTTTTTGCTTCTACTTCGAGATCATGCACTCTCCCTCTCAAACTCTTGTTTTGCTTAGCCACTTTCTTTGAATCCCTCAAAAGTCTGTGGTAGGCTAAAGCAAAATCTTCACCTTCCGAATCATCCGATTCATTGTCCGTTGCAATCTTTTCAACAGTGGAGTTGGACAACGACTCGGATGTACTTGCCATAAAGCACATGAAGGGTGAAGATATGGACGCGTGGAATGCCGTGGAGCTCTTTTCTTTATCACTTGAAGACGACTCATTTGACGTTGAGTTGTCATCCCAAGTGACGACTTGCATCGCCTTCTTCTTTGCCGGATACTTGTTGGGACACTCCGTTGTAATGTGGCCGTAGCCTCGACATTTCAAGCATTGTAGTTGTCCCTCTGAACTTTTCTTATCCTTTGAAAATTTCTCTTGCTTTCTTGACTTGTAACTTGAAGTACCCTTGCCTTTGTTCGACTTTCCGAAGGATGGAGATTTACTTGAATTACCCCTTCGAAAGTTGCGGCGAAACTTTCTTGTCAAGAGAGCGAGCTGCTTCTCAAATTCCTCCATAGAAAGGTTCTCGTCATCGTCTGAGGAGGATGTATCCGCGTCTTCTTCCTTAGTTGTTTTCAATGCATAACCTGAAGACTTAGAAGAGGATGCTTTTCCAGAAGAATTGTTAGTAGTAAATGTCATTTCATATGTTTGTAATGAACCAACTAATTCTTCTACACGTATTTCGTCCGGGTGTTTAATAGTTTCAATGGCTGTAACCTTTGGGCGAAATCGTTCAGGAAGAGTTCTTAAGATCTTTCTTACAATCTTAAATTCTGGAATCTTCTCTCCCAGGTTAGCACATGAGTTTACGATGTCTTGCAATCGTGTATAGTAGTCCGTGAAAGATTCATTTTCTGCCATCAAGATAGAGTCAAACTTGCTCGTAAGCATTTGCAGTTTCTGAATCTTCACGAGGTTAGTTCCCTCATGTGTAACCTGAAGAACATCCCAGATTCTTTCGCAGTCTCACATGCCGAGACGTGAGAGAATTCAGTTTGAGATAAGGCATTAAAAATAGCATTAATTCCCTTGCCATTGTAAGAAGATGAATCTAACTCTTCCTTGGTCCATTCGACCTAGGTTTTAAGGTGCGAACATCAGAGATAGTTTCAGTTGGATTAGACCATCCTAATTCAATTGATTGCCACACCCTTTCGTCGATGGAAATTAAAAAGGCTTTCATTCGTACTTTCCAGTACGCATAATTTGTTCCATCAAAGAAAGGGGGTCGATTGATGTTTCCCACCTTCAACCATTGTTTACAACCCTATTCCCTCTCTGATACCACTTGTTGGGTTATATGTAATGTAGATCTAAATAGGGAAAAAAATACCTAGAGGGGGGTGAATAGGTGTAAACGTATAAACACTCAAAAATCGTTGCGATAAAAACCCAATGCGGAAATAAAAATACACGCAAGATTTATTACGTGGAAAACTCCATCACCGGAGTAAAAAACCACGTGACCGATAACACGGCAGAAATCCACTAGAATTAAAACACGTACAAGGTGATTACCGTACACACTTACGACTCAACCTTTTCCATACGCTCCTAGAGGATCTTCTCCGCTCGCTCCGCAATGCTTCTCGAAATCCACGATCTGCGCCCAACGCCGAATCCACGGCGTCCAACGTCGAATCCACGACGTCCGGACCGAATTCACGGTCTGCACCCATAAGCACCCTTCGAATCCACGAACGTGCCTCGGCTCCGAATCCACGAGAGCGGTTGAACCTTGAATCCACAAGACACGCGAATCCACGCGCCGATTTGGGGAAATCGTTGTTTTTGGGTGGTGATGATCCGCCGAATACTTAGATCAAAGATAGATCGGAAATACCATCTAAGTATTCATTAGTTTGATTCAACTCAAGATGTGAGTATGAAAACCTAGAATCAAACTAATCAATATAGATGAAGAAACATAGAGTATTCTCTAATGATTTCCTTTCTTCTCTATATGTGGATCTTAGGCCGTATGAAATGATATATGAAAATGACGGCTATTTTCCTTTACGGCCTCATTTGGATTACCCTAGAAAAGGAGTCATAGGGTCTATTTATAGGTTAGAAACATTGGGAAGGAGATAAGAATCAAAACCTAACATTTCTGGAATTTTGACGGACGGCGATCCGGATCGGATTTGGGCGATCCGGATTGCAGTAGCAATAAAGACGGTTTCCAGAAAACAAACGTTCGGGATCCGGATCGGAATGCCTGATCCGGATCGTTTCTACATTTCAGAAAACTCAACGTTCGGGATCCGGATCGTGAGATGCTGTGATCCGGATTGAAGTAATGTATGAAACAACAACCTTCGGGATCCGGATCGCTGGCTCTGATCCGGATCCTGAACCTGTCCGAACACCAGTTTTTGATTTTTATGCAATTAAACATTTTTCCAGGTTGTTTCTACACTACAAGAAGTATTCGGATCACCAATAATCTTTAGTTAACATACCTGATCCTTTTGAATTCTTCTTTCTTGAGATTGAGTTAAATGATCCAACTTTCTTCACCCTTCAATCTTCAAGACTTGAACCTTTCACGAAACTACGCCAACTCAAATTCCGTAACACCGACGTCCCCAACCCTACTCCCTCCCAAACGCTCGCGTGGAGAACCCAGGGCGGAGCGTCGAGGGAGAGGGAATATCGCCGCAAACGCCCGTCGTCACCTGGCACGCAAGAATCGGTACGATCCTCCCCTCATCAACCCTAGCCCGAACGAAACCGGGTAGCATTTTAGGGTCTTGTTTTAGTAAGTTCTTGGCTTCTTGTTCTGGCATCCGGGTGGGGGAAGGCGACGTCGTCGCCGGAGTCCGGCGCAGGCGGAGCCACGCATGCGGGCCAGCACCGCATGCGGGCGGCGCGGCCGCATGGGCCGCGCGGGGGGGCCGCGCCCGCGCGCGCGTGCAACCCGCCTGCAGGCTTGCACCCGCATGCGGGCGGCACGCCGCGGAGCCCGCATGGGGCCGGCCGCGCGTGGCAACCCCGCATGCGGGCGGCACCCGCATGCGGGCGGCGGCGGCCACGCAGCCCGCGCGGGGCCGGGCGCGCGCACGCCCCGCGCGTGCGGGCGCGCGCCCCAGCCCAGCGCGCGGGCCGGCGCGCGCACACACAGCCCGCACGTGCGTGCAGCACCGCATGCGGCGGCGCGGGGAGGGGGGGGGGCCGGGTGTTCCGCGGGGGAGGGCTGTGGGCCGTCCGCGTCGTTTGTGCCTCGTCCGAGGACGTCGCCGTCTTTCGCCGATCGGCAGTTGTTGCCCCACGATCGACCGGAAGAGACGAGCGTTCCGCATCTTTTACCTGTTCAGAGTTGTGAGTTACTGACTCCCGTACGGCAGTTTCGTGTAGGTCCGGGCGGACATACTGAGACACGCAAGAACCTAGCATCGATCAGGAGCGCGACAACAAAGGTGGGTTTTTCTTGAGACTTAGCATAGAAATCAATGTTTTGGAATGTTACTCCTTGCATGTTTACAGTACTAAGTGTAACGGTCTCTAAGTGTTCCCTGATATAACCGCTGTATATTGGTTATTGTGCGCGGGTAGTTGCGACACTGCGCACGAACGCGGTCCTGGCCACCGCAAGGGTGCTCTTTTTTCGGGAAAGCGGTCTCCGACCCGTGAACCCACGGGTGGGTAGTGGGGCCCCCTAGGTGAGGGTTTGAGGCTCGAAGGGGGGGAGCGTTGCGATCTGTCGGGATAGGTGCCCGCGAGGTCAGGTGCCCCAAGGTTGTGAGCGGTGGCGATCTAGTCGGGTAGGTTGCCCGACGAGTGTTCAGGTGTGTAGTGTTACAGGTGTTACGGGTATACAGGGAATTTTGCAGGTGTTTCGCGTGTTTACTTTCAAAATGAGCAAGGTTTGCTGCTGGATAGTCTTAAACGGTGGGTTTGGCTTTCTTTCTTGCCCTTATTATTATCATGTGTCCGCTGACTACCCACTCACATGACAGGTT
>CM055060.1:15581481-15671582 GCA_029204045.2 Tillandsia leiboldiana | reverse complement strand
ATCTTTTGGTTTTAGTATTGGTTCAGCTCCCACGTGATCTTTTGGACAGTCGTTTTAATTAGCGTTTGGCACATGATTTCTACTCTTCTCAACACCCTCACCCATAAAGCGTACGCGACCTCCAACGCAACGAGGACACCGACTGTTGGGTATAGTAATGTCGATCTAAATAGGCGAAAAACACCTAGAGGGGGTGAATAGGTGTAAACGTATAAACACTCAAAATCGTTGCGATAAAAACCCAATGCGGAAATAAAATAACACGCAAGATTTTTTACGTGGAAAACTCATCACCGGAGTAAAAACCACGGGACCGATAACACGGCAGAAATCCACTAGAATTAAAACACGTACAAGGTGATTTACCGTACACACTTACGACTCAACTTTTCCATACGCTCCTAGAGGATCTTCTCCGCTCGCTCCGCGACGCTTCTCGAATCCACGATCTGCTCCCAACGCCGAATCCACGGCGTCCAACGTCGAATCCACGACGTCCGACCGAATCCACGGTCTGCACCCAATAGCACCCTTCGAATCCACGAACGTGCCTCGCTCCGAATCCACGAGAGCGGTTGAACCTTGAATCCACAAGGACACGCGAATCCACGCGCCGATTTTGGGGAAATCGTTGTTTTTGGGTGGTGATGATCCGCCGAATACTTAGATCAAAGATAGATCGGAAATACCATCTAAGTATTCATTAGTTTGATTCAACTCAAGATGTGAGTATGAAAACTAGAATCAAACTAATCAATATAGATGAAGAAACATAGAGTATTCTCTAATGATTTCCTTTCTTCTCTATATGTGGATCTATAGGCCGTATAAATGATATGAAAATGACGGCTATTTTCTTTAGGCCTATTTTTGGATTTAACCCTAGAAAAGAGTCATAGGGTCTATTTATAGGTTAGAAACATTGGAAGGAGATAAGAATCAAAAACCTAACATTTCTGGATTTTGACGGACGGCGATCCGGATCGGATTTGGGCGATCCGGATTGCATAGCAAAAAAGACGGTTTCCAGAAAACAAACGTTCGGGATCCGGATCGGAATGCCTGATCCGGATCGTTCATACATTTCAGAAAAACTCAACGTTCGGGATCCGGATCGTGAATGCTGCTCGATCCGAGATGAAGTAATGTATGAAACAACAACCTTCGGGATCCGGATCGCTGGCTCTGATCGGATCCTGAACATGTCCGAACACATTTTTTGATTTTTATGCAATTAAAAATTCTTCCAGTTGTTTCTACACTACAAGAAGTATTCGGATCACCAATAATCTTTAGTTAAACATACCTGATCCTTTTGAATTCTTCTTTCTTGAGATTGAGTTAAATGATCCAACTTTCTTCACCTTCAATCTTCAAGACTTGAACCTTTCACGAAACTACGCCAACTCAAATTCCGTAACAATCTCCCCCTTTGGCGTTTCGTGACAAAACACAGATCCACTAAAGAAAATTCAAAAAGATATTTTTGTTGCTATCACCATACAACAAAAATTTACAATGGAGATCCAAAAATTTAAAAACATGAGATAAACTCCTAAAACAGACTCTAGACTTAGACATCTGTACTCTCTGCACAAAGAAATCATTCTTGACAAAAGAGATCGTTAGATACCTCAAGAATATTAGCATTCAAACCTAACAGAGATAGAGTTTATGCTCACCATGACATTGAGTAATTCATAGTAATAAGATCACAATCAACATTGACATATCTTCTAAGCAATAAAATTCCAAATGTCATGACTTTGCTTTGTTAGTAATCAAACAACTTGTTAGTAATAATACATGTCCAAATAGTTAGTCGAATAGTTAGTAGGACATGCAACAAATCACAAGATAAAAACCAAAGTTGTGATATTACCTTTCACTTCAGTCAAAGTCAAGTTGAAATGATACTTACCTTGATGTTCCACATTCACATCAATCATTGTTCAATCATTGTTCAAGTTCTCTCTACACTCTCCCCCTTTTTGTCACAATAAAGCCAAAATTACCAAAAATTTAGAGGCGAGTTAAATAGATCGAATAGGGAAACGTGAGTGCTGAATAATAATAAAAACGTAAAAACCTGCAAAAGAAAGATTAGAAACAAAAGTTTATGCAGAGTCGTCGGAGCTGATACACCCAAGCTTCTGAAACATTTTCTTGATCCGTTTGTTCATAGAAGCTTGTTCCTTTGACTTCTTTGATACTTCTCTCATTTCAGCGAAATCAGTAGCCATGCGTTCTTGCTCGTTTGAGAGTCGTTGTTGCTCCTTAAAGATTGAGCTAACCGACGCATCATCATCAGACGTTGATGGCGGTGCTGGTTTGTGCTGCTGGTGTAGAGGTTGCTGCTTGTTGTTGTTGTGCTCGTTGGCGGTGAAGAGGATTATGGGATCATCTGGCTCGTCGAGAGAGACTTCACAATTGTTGTCTTATTAATGGTGCCCAAACTGTACATGTATGAGCTCGCGCTTGTATCGACTTTAAACTTTCTAAGGATGCGCATGATAATCATTGGGTAGGGTAGTCTTCTGTGGGATGAGAGTGTTCCACATACCGCGCCATCCTTGACCAAATGAGATAGGAATATTCAAGTTTGCTCCCATCAATGCGGCCGGGTTTCAAGAAGATAAAGGTATAACATTCTGTCCCATCGAAGAACCTTCGTATTCATGTTGGGAAGAATGTTGTAGCAGACAATGAAGTTTATATACCGATACTCTGGTCGAAGCTCTTTAGAGAAAACAGAATTTCCGGTCGACCGAGTATTTGGAAGACAAATTCCATTAACTACAACTCTCCAGGAGTTGTCGTTGAAGCTTTGAGTTTTTAGGTAATGGAGTCCATCAGCTCTGGCTGTCATACCTAGCACAACTCCAATCAGCTGGGGTGTGACTTTGATTTTGATATTTTTAACCAAAGTGTGAAATTCTCGACGTCCATCCTCGTGATCATCAGACTTGCAGCGTTCTGATAAAACATTCGAACTGAGTGTGGACAGTACCCAGTAGTCTCAGGGAAGTTGCAAATTTGAGCAAGACCAACTTGGTCAAACAAAGTCCCAAAGACTGCAGATCGTTCCTTCATTGGTTTGACATTGACATGTCTCTCGCCAATGCATTCCCTCTTCTCAAAATCCTTGATTCTTTCGGAGCTGATGAAGTCTTGTGGAGGAGGCTGCCTAGCAACTGGTTCCTCAATGGTAATCCCTGAGCACTGCCTCTTTTTCTTGCACCGTTTTTTCTTTTTGTTCCAATGGACTTGGTTCCATTGGGCTTTCCTTTTTCAGCTGCAGTAGGCTTTGAAGCTTCAGCAGTTGCTTTCCCTTTGGAGACAATGGAGGCAGCTTGCTCGATTTCGATGTTATCCCAGTCGATCGACTCCGTCTCTGATTCAGTGTCGGAATCATCCTTAGTCTTCTTCGCTTTCTTAGCCTTCTTAGGCTTGGCAGTATCCTTGACATGTACCATGGCAGCAAGTAGGAAAATAATCCAAGTGATCACCATTTTGTTGCTAGTGAAAAATGTATCCTGTGAAGACCAACTCAAGACACATGAAAAATTGTTAATTTTCAAAGATTTGAAAAAATTGTACCCAAACAATCATAATCATGTAGAGAGACTAAGAATCAAATTAGTTTTGCAAAAGGACTTTTAAAAATAGATCAATTGCATGATTTTCGAAAATCCTTATTATATGCCCTAAAACCGAAATTTTAGAAATCGAAGCCTAAAAATCCGTTAATCAGGAGAATACCTAGCATATAATCAAAACTAATCTACCCAGAGTTCTTATTTCAAAAGAAATTTGATCAAAAACCATCCACAAACAAATCGATCCAAGAAATTCATCACGTTTGAGGAGGAAAAAAGAAAAACGGTGAAAAACCGAGATTTTGATCAATAAAACTTACTTGTATTCGAAGAACTTGAGTTTGAAAAGCTCCAAAGTGCAATCGTTCTAGAGAGAGAGGCTCTAGAGACTTGAGAACAAAAGATTAAGGTAAAAGAAATCAAAACCCTCTTGTTCTTATTAAAACCCTAGCCGTGATCCGGATCGGATCGAGATTTCGATCCGGACTCGGCCAGCCGCAGGAAGAAGCCTGCGTTCGGGATCCGGATCACCTTGCCCGATCCGGATCGGCTCCAACTTTTTCTTCAGAAAAAATTTCAGAGAAATTCAAGAAAAACCAGGAAAAGATTGTAAGCACAATTGTGTATCAACTTTAAACAAGAATCATCGTTTCATACAACAAGAATTAGATTATGCCAAATCTATCAATAATATCCAAAAATGAAACGAGAATTACAAGAATTAAATCCCTTAAAGTTGAACACCTTCAATTACATCTAACTTGATCTTATGAGTAATGCCTTTATCAAATCATCAATTCAGTAAAGAAAATGAAATACAAAGATCAATAGATGTTTGAAATCCCAAATATAGTAGATAATTTATCTAGACAATCTGTTGAAGAGAGTGGCTCTTTGAGCATCTTTTTTTAAAAACCCACCTTATACCAACCTTGAAATTTGACAGAGTCAAGTATTTCAACATGCATTTTACTTAATCAAAAATTGAACAACCATGCTTGGTATACATGTGGTAGCTGCACACAATACTCGGACGACCGAGGTGGTAGCTCTTTCCTTCATGTGGTGGTAGTTTTCACACTCCTCATTGGGATGTAACTCTTTCCACATCTTTTGAGCATTTTACATTTCTTTGACTCCCCCTCAATTGGCTATCAATTATTTAAGATATAAAGTATTCAACCAAAATTGATCTCGATTTCATACTCGACTAAGCAGTCAAATAAGATAATGACTATACCAAGAGATCATTGAGAGAGAAATTGACTTTGATCACTCAGAAGATGATTTAATTAACATAAATGATCATTGCAACAATGAAATATTATGATGGCAAAAGCATAATAAATTTCTAAATGTGCGAAAAGATGCAATTAAAGTCAATTATGATCTATGCTCAATTAATGTCCTATGTACAGACATAGATAATGAACAAAACAAAACAAAAACAAAACCTATCCTAAGCAAAGGTTTCAAAAAGAAGTTTATTTCAAGGAAAGCATTCCAATTGCTTTTCGCAAATGAATAAAACGTTTTGATCCAAAGGTTTTGTTAGAATGTCAGCTAATTGATCCTCAGTTGAAATATATGAAAGTTGAAGAGTATTTGATTCAACTAGCTCTCTAAGAAAATGATATCTAAGTTCAATATGTTTTGTTCTAGAGTGCAACACAGGGTTTTTAGAAATGTTAATTGCACTTGTGTTGTCACAAAGAATTGTTACCGAAGATGCTGAAATCCGGAAGTCGCTCAATACACTTTTCATCCAAATGAGTTGAGTTGAACAACTTCCAGCTGAAATGTATTCCGCTTCGGCAGTCGAGAGTGCTATGCAATTCTGCTTTTTACTGTGCCATGCAACAAGGCAATGACCAAGATAGAAGCATGCACCACTCGTGCTTTTCCGATCATCCACTGATCCTGCCCAATCGGCATCTGAGTATCCAACAATATCCAAACTTGTTCCCATAGGATACCAAATTCCGAAATTAATTGATCCTTTGATGTACCGGATGATCCTTTTCACCGCTTTCAGGTGAACCTCCTTTGGTGCTGATTGATATCTCGCGCAAATCCCAACACTAAAGGATATATCCGGGCGACTAGCCGTGAGGTAAAGTAGACTTCCAATCATACTTCGATACAGTTTCTCGTCTACATTCTCACTTTGTGATTCACTTCCAAGTCCCTTGTGGCTAGTTCCCATTGGAGTCGGAAAATCCTTCGAATTTTCTAAGTCAAACTTTTTAACCAACTCCATTGCATACTTGGATTGACTCAAGTGAATACCTTCATCATTTTGTTTAATTTGCAATCCAAGGAAGTACGTCAATTCGCCCATCATGGACATCTCAAATTCGCTTTCCATGGTCTCCGCGAATTTAGAAGCATCATTATCTCTTGTTGCGCCAAATACAATGTCATCGACATAGATTTGTGCTACAATGAAATTGCTTTGATAATGCTTCACAAAGAGAGTCCTGTCAGCTCCCCCTCGAGTATAGCCCTTCTCCAAAGGTGCTTTGTCAGCCTTTCGTACCATGCTCGCGGTGCTTGTTTCAGACCGTAAAGAGCCTTTTTCAAACGGAAAACACGGTTAGGTTGTTTATGGTCCACAAAACCTTTCGGTTGAGCCACATAAACTTCCTCATTTAAAAACCCATTTAGAAACGCGCTCTTAACGTCCATTTGAAATAATTTGATTTTAAAATGACAAGCAATAGCAAATAGTATACGAATGGACTCGAGTCTAGCTACAGGGCCGAAAGTTTCATCAAAGTCTATACCTTCTACTTGAGAGTAGCCTTGAGCAACTAATCGTGCCTTGTTCCTGATGATAGTACCATCCTCATTTTTATTGTTCTTGAAAATCCATTTGGTACCTATCACATTATGTTGCTTTGGAGGCTTCGTTAATTCCCAGACTTTGTTTCGCTCAAATTGATGGAGCTCTTCCTGCATTGCTTTAATCCAGTAGTCATCCTGAAGAGCTTCATCTATGTTCTTTGGTTCGATTAAAGATACGTAGCAAGCGAATCCACAAACCAACTGCCTCCGAGTTCTAACTCCTTCTTGTGGATCTCCAATGATGTTTGATTCAGGATGATCCTTGGAGATTCGTAGCGTTTGTTGAAACGGAGTACTCGGAGGTATATGAGATGATTCCTGCACATCAGATAAACTTGAAGAACCATTAGATGCATCATTAATATTGGAAGTATTATCATGAGAAGATGCACTTACAGGAGTATCATCATCTAGAGAGATATCGAGGGTAGATTTTTCAGATGCAAAGTGAAAAGCTTCATCTACTTTAACATTTATAGATTCTACAATCGTTTTAGATTCGATGTTAAATACTCGATATGCTCTGCTATTTGTAGAATAACCCAAAAAGATCCCTTCGTCACTTCGAGAGTCAAACTTTCCAAGATTTTCACGGTCACGTAAAATTTAACATCGACTCCCGAAGATACGAAAGTATTTGATATCCGGTTTTCTACTAAACCACAGCTCATATGGTGTATTTAAAGTTCCTGGGCGCAAATACACTCGATTAATGACATAGACAGCGGTGTTCACAGCTTCAGCCCAAAAATGTAGCGGTAAATTCCGGCTATGAAGCATCACACGCGCCATCTCTTGAACAACCCTGTTTTTGCGCTCAACAACACCATTCTGCTGAGGTGTGTAGGGTGATGAGAATTCATGTTTTATGCCATTGGAAGTGCAAAAATCAATGAATTTGGAATTTATGAATTCTCCACCTCTATCACTCCTAACACGAATGATCTTTTCATTCTTTTCAATCATAATACGATGGCAAATCTCATGAAAAGAATCAAACGAATCAGCTTTCTCTTTTAAAAATGCTACCCAAGAAAACCTAGAGAAATCATCAACCAATAAGAAAATATACCATTTACCTCCCAAAGATGGTTGACGGGTCGGCCCCATTAAATCCATGTGCAAAAGTTCCAAAGGCCGTTTTGTACCTACGTGGTTCAAGTTCTTGTGTGCAGTCCTAGACTGTTTTCCCTTTTGGCAACCACCACACACAACGTTTTGTTTAAGCAAAAGTTTTGGAACCCCCTTGACCACGTCCTTGTTTGAAATTCTAGCAAGTTCCTTAAAATTTAAGTGACCTAGCCTTTCATGCCAAAGTGTTTCATTATCCAAAGAAACTAGGTTACATTTTTCAGAAAATTTATTAGGAACAACATAACAATTGTTTTCAGATCTAACCCCTTTTAAAAAGAATACATGGTCCTTATCAGTTACAACACATTCAACAGATGAAAAGTTAACTGAAAAACCATTGTCGCAAAGTTGACTTATGCTGATGAGGTTAGTCTTAAGGCCATCAACAAATAACACATTATTTAGAACCGGGCCATCTGGAATAGCTACTGTTCCTTTTCCAACAATTTTGGAAGATCGACCGTCTCCGAAAACAACGAGTCCTCCGGAGATTTTCTCAAGATTTTGAAAACTATTTTTGTCACCGGTCATGTGACGCGAACACCCGCTATCCAGATACCAAGACGAACTATCATATGCATGCAAGGAAACATTGGTAACAAGACAAGGTAAGATTTCACCTTTGCGCACCCAAACCTTTTTGGAGTGCGTCGGTAATGGTCGTGAAGTTATATGCCTAGGTGAAAGCGTCTTGTTAAAACGATTGCTGCTCCTTGATGAAGTCGTCTTGCGCGGTAAACTACCAAGGTTCTTTTCCTTCAATTGATTTGCAATTGATTTCCGAGGAATCACCTTTGTGGCAGTCATTGCAAGAGGTGTTTGAGGTGCGCGTTTGACTCCCGTCTTGCAATATCTTCTTATGTGCCCTGAAACACCACAGCGAAAACATACCTTAGATCTTGACGATCCCAAAGAGGATGAAGTAGGTTTGTTGTCGTTGTTTGTCTTGAATTCCGGTGTCGGAGGAGGCGATACCGACTGAGGCACAAAAACTGTCCCACTCGAACTTGGACTGTTTCCAGTTTGAGTGTACCCGAGGCCGAACCGATTTGTTTGACCAAGACCAAGAAGCCTATCCAACTTACTCCTTCCTGAAGAGAATCGCTTCAAGTCATCCTTGAGTTGGAAAATGGTCTTTGTCATTTTCAGGTTATCCTGTCGAGCCTCGTTGTAGAGCTTTGAGAAGTGATCCGCTTTATCCACCAGTTTTGTATGTTCCTTCTCAAAAAGCTCATTGGACTCTTGAAGGGAAACATTTACTTTTATCAGATTTTCCCTTTCCACTTCAAGAGCGTTTGAGAGAGAAGTTGCTCTTTTTGCTTCTACTTCGAGATCATGCACTCTCCCTCTCAAACTCTTGTTTTGCTTAGCCACTTTCTTTGAATCCCTCAAAAGTCTGTGGTAGGCTAAAGCAAAATCTTCACCTTCCGAATCATCCGATTCATTGTCCGTTGCAATCTTTTCAACAGTGGAGTTGGACAACGACTCGGATGTACTTGCCATAAAGCACATGAAGGGTGAAGATATGGACGCGTGGAATGCCGTGGAGCTCTTTTCTTTATCACTTGAAGACGACTCATTTGACGTTGAGTTGTCATCCCAAGTGACGACTTGCATCGCCTTCTTCTTTGCCGGATACTTGTTGGGACACTCCGTTGTAATGTGGCCGTAGCCTCGACATTTCAAGCATTGTAGTTGTCCCTCTGAACTTTTCTTATCCTTTGAAAATTTCTCTTGCTTTCTTGACTTGTAACTTGAAGTACCCTTGCCTTTGTTCGACTTTCCGAAGGATGGAGATTTACTTGAATTACCCCTTCGAAAGTTGCGGCGAAACTTTCTTGTCAAGAGAGCGAGCTGCTTCTCAAATTCCTCCATAGAAAGGTTCTCGTCATCGTCTGAGGAGGATGTATCCGCGTCTTCTTCCTTAGTTGTTTTCAATGCATAACCTGAAGACTTAGAAGAGGATGCTTTTCCAGAAGAATTGTTAGTAGTAAATGTCATTTCATATGTTTGTAATGAACCAACTAATTCTTCTACACGTATTTCGTCCGGGTGTTTAATAGTTTCAATGGCTGTAACCTTTGGGCGAAATCGTTCAGGAAGAGTTCTTAAGATCTTTCTTACAATCTTAAATTCTGGAATCTTCTCTCCCAGGTTAGCACATGAGTTTACGATGTCTTGCAATCGTGTATAGTAGTCCGTGAAAGATTCATTTTCTGCCATCAAGATAGAGTCAAACTTGCTCGTAAGCATTTGCAGTTTCTGAATCTTCACGAGGTTAGTTCCCTCATGTGTAACCTGAAGAACATCCCAGATTTCTTTCGCAGTCTCACATGCCGAGACGTGAGAGAATTCAGTTTGAGATAAGGCATTAAAAATAGCATTAATTCCCTTGCCATTGTAAGAAGATGAATCTAACTCTTCCTTGGTCCATTTCGACCTAGGTTTTAAGGTGCGAACATCAGAGATAGTTTCAGTTGGATTAGACCATCCTAATTCAATTGATTGCCACACCCTTTCGTCGATGGAAATTAAAAAGGCTTTCATTCGTACTTTCCAGTACGCATAATTTGTTCCATCAAAGAAAGGGGGTCGATTGATGTTTCCACCTTCAACCATTGTTTACAACCCTATTCCCTCTCTGATACCACTTGTTGGGTTATATGTAATGTAGATCTAAATAGGGAAAAAAATACCTAGAGGGGGGTGAATAGGTGTAAACGTATAAACACTCAAAAATCGTTGCGATAAAAACCCAATGCGGAAATAAAAATAACACGCAAGATTTTTACGTGGAAAACTCCATCACCGGAGTAAAAAACCACGTGACCGATAACACGGCAGAAATCCACTAGAATTAAAACACGTACAAGGTGATTTACCGTACACACTTACGACTCAACCTTTTCCATACGCTCCTAGAGGATCTTCTCCGCTCGCTCCGCAATGCTTCTCGAATCCACGATCTGCGCCCAACGCCGAATCCACGGCGTCCAACGTCGAATCCACGACGTCCGACCGAATTCACGGTCTGCACCCAATAGCACCCTTCGAATCCACGAACGTGCCTCGCTCCGAATCCACGAGAGCGGTTGAACCTTGAATCCACAAGGACACGCGAATCCACGCGCCGATTTTGGGGAAATCGTTGTTTTTGGGTGGTGATGATCCGCCGAATACTTAGATCAAAGATAGATCGGAAATACCATCTAAGTATTCATTAGTTTGATTCAACTCAAGATGTGAGTATGAAAACCTAGAATCAAACTAATCAATATAGATGAAGAAACATAGAGTATTCTCTAATGATTTCCTTTCTTCTCTATATGTGGATCTTAGGCCGTATGAAATGATATATGAAAATGACGGCTATTTTCCTTTACGGCCTCATTTGGATTTACCCTAGAAAAGGAGTCATAGGGTCTATTTATAGGTTAGAAACATTTGGAAGGAGATAAGAATCAAAAACCTAACATTTCTGGAATTTTGACGGACGGCGATCCGGATCGGATTTGGGCGATCCGGATTGCAGTAGCAATAAAGACGGTTTCCAGAAAACAAACGTTCGGGATCCGGATCGGAATGCCTGATCCGGATCGTTCATACATTTCAGAAAACTCAACGTTCGGGATCCGGATCGTGAGATGCTGTGATCCGGATTGAAGTAATGTATGAAACAACAACCTTCGGGATCCGGATCGCTGGCTCTGATCCGGATCCTGAACCTGTCCGAACACCAGTTTTTGATTTTTATGCAATTAAAAATTTTTCCAGGTGTTTCTACACTACAAGAAGTATTCGGATCACCAATAATCTTTAGTTAAACATACCTGATCCTTTTGAATTCTTCTTTCTTGAGATTGAGTTAAATGATCCAACTTTCTTCACCTTCAATCTTCAAGACTTGAACCTTTCACGAAACTACGCCAACTCAAATTCCGTAACACCGACGTCCCCAACCCTACTCCCTCCCAACGATCGCGTGGAGAACCAGGGCGGAGCGATCGAGGAGAGGGAAGATCGCCGGCACGCCCTTCGTCACCGGGCACGCAAGAACGGGACGATCCTCCCCTCGATCAACCCTAGCCGACGAAACCGAGGTGAGCATTTTAGGGTTCTTGTTTTAGTATTTCTTGGCTTCTTGTTCTTGGCATACGAGGTGGGGGAAGGCGACGGCTTCGCCGGAGTCCGGCGCAGGCGGAGCCACGCATGCGGGCAGCACCGCATGCGGGCGGCGCGGCCGCATGGGCCGCGCGGGGGGCCGCGCGCGCGCGCGTGCAACCCGCATGCAGGCTGCACCCGCATGCGGGCGGCACGCCGCGGAGCCCGCATGGGGCCGGCCGCGCGTGCAACCCCGCATGCGGGCGGCACCCGCATGCGGGCGGCGCGGCCACGCAGCCCGCGCGGGGCCGGGCGCGCACGCACCCGCGCGTGCGGGCAGCGCGCCCGCCCAGCCGCGCGGGGCCGGGCGCGCACACCCGCACGTGCGGGCAGCACCGCATGCGGGCGGCGCGGGGAGGGGGGGGGGGCCGGGTGTTCCGCGGGGGAGGGCTGTGGGCCGTCCGCGTCGTTGGCCTCGTCCGAGGACGTCGCCGTCTTCGCCGATCGGCAGGTTGTGCCCCACGATCGACCGGAAGAGACGAGCGTTCCGCAGTCTTTTACCTGTTCAGAGTTGTGAGTTACTGACTCCCGTACGGCAGGTTCGTGTAGGTCCGGGCGGACATACTGAGACACGAAAGAACCTAGCATCGATCAGGAGCGCGACAACGAAAGGTGGGTTTTTCTTTGAGACTTAGCATAGAATCAATGTTGTTGGAAGGTTACTCATTGCATGTTATCAGTACTAATGCTAACGGTCTCTAGTGTTCATGATATTACCCTGTATATTGGTTATTGTGCTCGTAGTTGCGACACGCGCACCCGCGGTCTGGCCACCGCAAAGGGTGCTCTTTTTCGGGAAAGCGGTCTCCGACCCGTGTAAACCCACGAGGTGAGGTAGTGGGGGCCCCCGTAGGTGAGGGGTTTGAGGCATCAGAAGGGGGGGGAGCGGTGCGATCTGTCGGGATAGGTGCCCGACGAGGTCAGGTGCCCCAAGGTGTGAGCGGTGCGATCTATCGGGGTAGGTGCCCGACGAGGTCAGGTGTGTAGGTGTTACAGGTGTTACGGGTATTACAGGTATTGCAGGTGTTCGCGTGTTACTTTTCAAATGAGCAGAGTGGTTGCTCCGGATAGTCTTACTGTTGGGTTTGGCTTTCTTTCTTGCCCATTATTATTATCATGTGTCGCTGACTACCCACTCCATGACAGGTTCTTCCAGGGGTGAGCGGTAGACGACGGTGAGGCCGAGGCAGGAGTAGTCGGGCCGTGAGGTGCCCTAGTCTGTATCTCCTTTACTTTTCCCTGCATTTCATTTGATACTGTAGGTTACTATGTGGTTCTCGATACCCTTGTGGGGTCGGTGTGGATGTTGATTACTTTTACTCTGGATATGAATTTATGGTTCTTTTATTATTCCCGTTCGGCCGTTTTCCAAAGCAAAATAACTAGAAAAGAAAAGAAAAGAACTTCGAAAACTATCTTTCAAAATCTGGGGTCGTGTGGACCCGTTTTCCAAACCATGTGGATTTATGGGATTTCTAAACTGTTTTCAAAACCCTGGGTCGTGTGGACCTGTTTTCCAAACCATGTGGATTTATGGGATTTCTAAACTGTTTTCAAAACCCTGGGTCGTGTGGACCTGTTTTCCAAACCATGTGGATTTATGGGATTTCTAAACTGTTTTCAAAACCCTGGGTCGTGTGGACCTGTTTTCCAAACCATGTGGATTTATGGCATCTTTCCAAACTGTTTTCAAAACCTTGGGTCGTGTGGACCTGCTTTCAAAACTGTGAGTTTATCCTTTCAACTTGACTGGCCTCGGGCATTGTTTTCAGTCTGCATTTGTAGTTAGATTCCGAACTGTTGTGATTAACTGAATGCTTGTGTTAAACTGTTGTAATAGCCGTGACGCCGTGCATATACAGAGGAGACTCTGCCCGATTGTCGAGTGAATCTGTATATGCGGCGGGTCTGGGCACGTGCCGGGGAGGACCTAATTTCAAAAAAATTATTAGCAACTCTTTCTTTTCCGCTGAGCGAGACCCCCGGGGCGTGACAACTTAAAACCTTTAGCATCAAGTGTACCTAATGAAATCAGGTTTTTTCTTATATCCGGAACATGCCGAACTTCAGATATAGTCCTCACTACTCCATCGTACATCCGTACCTGAACAGTGCCAATACCAATAACTGTACACTTAGAGTGATTTCCCATCAATACATCTCCTCCATCAATAGGCTTGTACGTCGAGAACCAATCTCTATGTGAACAAATATGGAAGGAACATGCGGAGTCCATAAGCCACTCATCCTGCCTGCGTGTCTTATCCGTAACTGTGAAGACAATATCGCCGCCATCTGATTCTCCTGCTGCAACACTTGCTTCTGGTTTAGCATTGGTGTTTTTCTGATCTTGATTCTTATCACCGTTATTCTTCCGCTGCTCTTTATTTTTCAACTTGAAACAATCAGCTTTTATGTGACCCTTCTTCTTGCAATAGCCGCAAATCAGATTCCTGTGTTTTGACTTTGATCTCGATGTACCTCTATTACCGGAACCCCTTTCCCGAGACCTCCCTCTAGTAACTAAACCTTCTCCTGAAACTCCACCTATCTCTTTACTTATCTGCATATCAATCCTCTCCTTTGATAATAAAGAAGATTTGACATCATCGAGACATAGAGTATCTCGACCGAATAAGAAGGTTTCGCGAAAATTCTTATAAGAGAGTGGTAGAGAACATAATAATAAAAGGGCTTCATCTTCCTCATCGATCTTAACATCTATCGAGCGAAGATCCATAATAATAGAATTAAATTCATCTAAATGCAATTTAATAGAGGTACCTTCCGCCATGCGCAACATGAAGAGACGTTGCTTCAAATATAACTTGTTGGTGAGAGACTTCGTCATGTAGAGAGATTCCAATTTAAGCCAAAGCCCTGCAGCGGTCTTTTCATCCAAGACCTCTCGCAATACCTCATCGGATAAACATAATTGTATTGCCGTAAGAGCTTTGTCATCAATCTCCTCCTTCTGCTCCGCCGTTAACGAATCGGCCATCTTTTCTTTTCCCAATAGTGCCTTTTGCAATCCTTGTTGCGTTAGTATAGAACGCATCTTGACTTGCCACAATGCAAAACTGTTGGTCCTGTCAAATTTCTGGATCTCGAACTTCGTCGTCATAATTCTTAATCCTCAAGGGAATAGAAGGGCTCTGATACCAGTTTGTTAAATCAGATTTTTTCTTATATCCGGAACATGCCGAACTTCAGATATAGTCCTCACTACTCCATCGTACATCCGTACCTGAACAGTGCCAATACCAATAACTATACACTTAGAGTGATTTCCCATCAATTTACATTGGTGCTATGTGTTGGCTGGCATACCCGATGATAGGGACCATATTACATCGGTGTTATTTGTTGGCTGGCATACCCGATGATGGGGACCATATCACATCGGCGTTATGTGTTGGCTGGCATGCCCGATGATGATGACAAAGCGGGCAGTACCGGTTCTTTACTGGTTCATTGAGTGGGTTTATTCAGGCAGACACTATTACTGATGCATGCATATAGCCATTCCTTTCGGCACTGCATTAGAGGCATAGTAGTGGTAGTTTTTCCTTATCAGCAGATTATTCTAGCTTACCACTTTACTTCCCTGTTTGCCTCTGGTAGACTTAGTGGGTACGTCGGAGTTTGAGGCTTTACATACAGGGGGAGGCTATTGGTTTACTAGTGGTTCTCACCCCAATTGTTGTTTTCCTCTTTTTCTTCCCTTTGTTTTGCAGAGTCTTCTGCGGGAGTTGCTGGGCCGTCGGCGGCTGATCGAGGTAAGGGGATCTCTAAGTAGATAGATCTCCTGTGAGGCTGAGAGTTGTAGTTAGACAGTTGATGTACCCTCCACTCAGACTGTTGTATTTTCCCTTTTATTTTGGGTCTGGCTTTAGCCAGCTGGTTGTACTATTTTGGTGAGTGTCACGCCCCGAGGGTTTTCGTTCAGCGAAAACAGTACACAAAAGCGGTCATTCGGCTCGAAATAAATTTTTTTTTTTTTTCTTTGAACAGCTCTCTTCCTCGGTGCGTGCCCAGACCTGCCGCATACACAGGGTCACTCTGCACACGGACAGAGTCTCCCCTGTAAATGCACGGCGTCGCGATCAGTACAGTGTCCAAACACAATCCACAATTCAATCACAACAGTTCAGCATTCATTCATACAAACATACAAGTATTACAACTAAAGCATTTTCATGGCCGGTTGGTTCGAAAGGATAAATCCACAATTGTTAAAAACGGCGCCCACTCGACGCCTAGAATATTTTGAAAAACGGTTTCGAAAGCCACATAAAACCACAGGGTTTTGAAAACAGTGCCCACACGACACTTAGGTTTTGAAATCCCTTTTCAAAGATCCATAAATCCACAAGGTTTGAAAACAGTGCCCACACGACACCTAGATTTTGAAAGCGGTTTTCGCAAGTCCTTTTGGGTTTGTTTTTCTTTTTCTGTTTGAAAGCGGCCAACAAAGAGAGAAAGGAAAGTTTATTAAATAAGCAGAAGTTGCCGACATCCTACCGACCCCACGAGGGTATCGAGAACCACACATAAGACTACAGTAATAAATGGAAAGCGTCAATAAAGGAGGAAAATACAATACGGGGTCTCCGTAGACCCGAAACTCCAGCCTCAGCCTCACCATCGCCTATCACTCTCCCCGGAAGGATCCTGTCACAGAGTGGGAAGTCAGCAACAATATAAAATAATAAGGAAAGTAGGAAAAAGAAGTGCGCCCAACCGTAAACTATCCGGAGCAACATCCTCCCAAACTGGGAATAACCACGCACACCTGCATAACCTAATCCGGGCACCTACCCCGGCGTCCCCACCGAGCACCTACCTCGGTAAACCACGTCGGGCACCTACCCCGACGGGTCACACCGCTCGCACCTCGGCGCCTCAAACCCACCACCTGCGGGGGCCCCCACTACGTCACCTCGTGGGTTTACACAGGTCATAGACCACCTTTCCGAAAAAGCACACCCTTTACAGTGGCCAAACTGCGGGTGCGCGTGCTGCTGCCTCGAGCAAAGTAACCGATAATACCAATAATACTCAGGAATAAGCTACAACTACTATCATGTCAGCAACATAATGTATAATCAAGGGAAAACTGTAACCGCCATCATGTTCTCAACATAATGCATAACCAAGAACAATAACTATAACCGTCATCATAATCGGAACATCATGCAAAATCAAGAACACTAACCATAACCGAAATCACGATCGGAACATAATGCAAAATCAAGAACACTAACCATAACTGAAATCGACGCTAAGTACTAAAATAAAAAACCCACCTGCCACGTGCGGTGACCAACGCTCACTACGTCCATGTCCCGGTGCGCTCTTCGAATCTGCAAGGCCCCCCGGGATGAATCAGATACACACCAAACAATAACTCAAGAGCAGCAGAAGAATGTCCAGTTTCTGTTGCGGGACGGGACCCTCGCCCGTCGGCGGCGGAAACGGCGACGGCCAGGTTGGACCCGGTGGCGGCGGCCCTCTCATGCTACCGCGCTGGCCGCTGTGACAAAGGGGCACCCGTGCGGCACCTAGGCCCGCATGCACGGTGGCGCCCCGCACGGTGTCCGGGCCTGTGCGGCGCCCAGCCCGCACGCGCGGGTGGCACACCGCGCGGCGCCCAGGTCCGCGCGGCGTGCAGCCTGCACGCGCGGGCGGCGCCCTGCATGGCGCCCAGGTCCGCGCGGCGTGCAGCCCTCACGCGCGGGCGGCGCCCTGCATGGCGCCCAGGTCCATACGGCGCGCAGCCCGCATGCGCGAGCGGCGCCCCGCACGGCGCCCAGGTCCGTGCGGCGCCTCCGTGGCGGCGGCGTGCGCCCGGCCGAAGTGTACCCCTCCTTCGTGCGACGATCCATCGGAAACCTCCCAAGAAATAAACAAAATTAAAATATATAAAAACTCACCGATCTAGTTGCTCCCGATCCGCTGAAGGAGATGGAAGGAGAGGAGAGGATCGCCCCGCGCCTGCTTGCCGGATTTTCTTAGGGTGAGCGATGTTTCCCCCTCTCCTTAATCACCTCCGCCAGGTCCCCGGTACCGTCGGTAGAAAGGAGGGGGTTTTCCTTTTTGGAAAAAGGGTTCCGTTTCCTCGTTCCTTGTGACCTAGGTCAGGGCAAGAAGGAGGAAAAATAATACCCTAAACCTAAGTCGCGTCTTAAAAGAAAAAGGATCGTGCGAACAAAGGAAATGGGAGTAGTCCAAACCTCAAACATAGGCTAGGTCGAACGGTTGCGAACCAGGGTCCGGTCTGCCTCGGTAATCGTGCAAGTCGTCTAAGCAGCAAGCAACCTTCCCGAATTTATTCTGGGAGCTTCCGGTGTCGGAATCCACAACCGATCGCGCCGTCGTTCTCCGTTTCGCGAGCTTTATTGTCTAAAAAATACCCGCGAGCCCCGACGGTCTGCCCGGAAAATAAAAAAGATATTAGTTCACCCTCCGGACCCCCCTGGAGCGAAAAAACGGCGCACAACATCAAAAGAACCCAAGATTAAAAGATCCAAAATATTTTAAAACAAGCGGCCACTACACCACTCACCTCTTAAAAACGAGTTTCGTCCCCGAAACTCAATCCTGGTTTGCGGTAAAAAGATCGGGGTAGCCCTCCCGCATCTTTGCCTCCAGCTCCCATGTCGCTTCCCGCTCCTCGTGGTTGCTCCAGAGCACTTTCACAAAGGGGATGGCTCGATTTCGCAGCGTCTTGCTCTCCCTTGCTAGGATTCGCACCGGGGTTTCCTCAAAGCTTAGGTCCTCCTTCAGTTCGAGCGTCGAGACGTCCAGAACGTGCGATGGGTCGGGGAGGTATTTCTTTAACATCGACACGTGGAACACGTCGTGGACCCGGCTGAGGTTCGGTGGTAGGGCAAGGCGGTAAGCCACTAGGCCAATGCGCTCCAGGATCTCGAACGGCCCCACAAACCGTGGGCTCAGCTTGCCTTTCAGCCCGAATCGCTTGATTCCTCTGGACGGCGAGACCCGCAGAAACACGTATTCACCCACCTGGAATTCTAGGTCGCGGCGTCTCCGATCCGCGTAGCTCTTTTGTCGACTCTGGGCGGTCAGTAGGCGCTTCCTGATGAGGCGTACCTTCTCTTCAGTTTTCTCCACCAAGTCGGGTCCCAAGAACTTCCGTTTTCCTAAGTCGTCCCAACAGATCGGGGATCGGCAGCGTCTGCCGTATAAGGCTTCATAGGGAGCCATCTGGATGCTGGCCTGGTAACTGTTGTTGTAGGCGAATTCGACGAGGGGCAGGTAACGCTCCCAACCGACTCCCCAGTCTAGTACACAGGCTCGCAGCAGGTCCTCCAGCGTCTGTATCACTCGCTCCGACTGTCTGTCCGTCTGCGGGTGGAAGGCCGTGCTGAACTGTAGTTTGGTCCCCAAGGCCTGCTGTAGACTCTGCCAAAACTTCGAAACAAAGCGTGTGTCTCTATCCGATGTGATCGATGCCGGCACTCCATGCAGTCTTACAATCTCGCTGAGGTAGACTTGAGCCAACCGCTCTCTGGTCCAGGTTGTGTGAATGGGTAGGAAGTGCGCTGACTTGGTTAGCCGGTCCACAATGACCCAGATTGCGTCGTGCCCCTGCTGTGAACGTGGGAATCCTGTGACGAAGTCCATGGTGATCTGATCCCACTTCCACTCTGGCACCGGTAAGGGCTGTAGCTTTCCCGCCGGCCGCTGATGCTCTGCCTTTATCTGCCGACATACCAGGCAATGCGCTACATGACGAGTCACATCCCCCTTCAGCTTGGGCCACCAGAAAGTCTGCTTGAGGTCCCTGTACATCTTCGTGCCCCCTGGGTGTGCCGCATAAGGGGCGCGGTGTGCCTCAGCTAGGATTTCCTTCTTCAATTTCGGGGTATCCGGCACGCAAATCCGCCCGCGGAACCGTAGAGTGCCGTCGCCTCCCATTGAAAAGTCACCTTCTTGATCCGGTGAGATCTTGTCTCGTACGAGCTGTAAGTGCGAGTCCGCCTGCTGTCCCTCTCGAATTTTTTCGAATAGCGTCGGCTTTACCACCAAAGCCATCAGTTGTGCAACTGTGCCCACTGGTACCACCTCCAACTTCAATCGTGAAAACTCCGCAATCAAGGTGCTCTGCTCAGTTATCGCGCGTGCCGACGCCTCTTCTGGTTGCCCCTTCCTGCTCAAAGCGTCTGCCACTACGTTTGCTTTCCCGGGGTGGTACTGGATTGTTAGATCGTAATCCTTCAATAGTTCAAGCCACCGCCTCTGCCGCAAATTTAGTTCCTTTTGGGTGAACAGGTACTTAAGACTTTGGTGGTCTGAAAAAACGTTACAGTGGACACCAAAGAGGTAGTGTCTCCATAATTTTAGAACAAAGACCACTACAGCCAGTTCCAAATCGTGTATCGGGTAATTCTTTTCGTAATCCTTCAATTGCCTGGAAGCATAGGCTATTACTTTCCCCTGTTGTATCAATACACCCCCAAGGCCGATCCTCGATGCGTCGCAGTACACCTCATAGTCTTCTCCGGGTGTTGGTAGTACAAGAATTGGTGCCCTGGTTAGCCTTCTTTTGAGTTATTCGAAGCTCTCCTGGCATTGTGTCGACCACACAAACTTTTCTCCTTTCCTAGTCAACTAGTTCAGAGGGGCGGCTATCTTCGAGAAGCCCTCGACAAAACGTCGGTAGTACCCAGCCAGGCCCAAGAAACTGCGGATCTCCGTTACCGTAGTTGGCGGCTGCCAGGCTGTTACGGATTCCACCTTCTTGGGATCCGCGGCGATTCCTTTTGCCGAGATCACGTGCCCTAAAAAGCCCACCTCGCGTAGCCAGAATTCGCACTTCTTGAGTTTAGCGAACAACTCGTGGTCCCTGAGGGTCTGGAGGATCATTCGCAGATGTTGCTCGTGCTCCTCGTCAGTGGGTGAATAGATCAGTATGTCGTCGATGAAGACCACTACGAACCGGTCCAGGAAAGGCCTGAAAATCCGGTTCATCATATCCAAGAAGACTGCGGGGGCGTTCGTAAGCCCGAAAGGCATAACTGTAAATTCGTAGTGGCCATACCGGGTCCGGAAGGCGGTTCTTGGAATATCCTCATTCCGGACCCGAAGCTGGTGGTAGCCCGATTGCAGATCAATCTTTGAGAAGACCGTCGCTCCTCGTAGCTGGTCGAAGAGGTCGTCAATTCTGGGTAGGGGGTACCTGTTCTTCACCGTAACTTTGTTTATCCCTCTGTAGTCGATGCAGAGTCGCAGGCTTCCATCTTTCTTCCGCACAAAGAGCACCGGTGCGCCCCAGGGTGACACACTCGGTCTGATGAACCCTTTGTCCAAGAGATCCTCCAGCTGCGCCTTAAGCTCCTTCAACTCCGCGAAAACCATTCAGTACGGCGCCTTCGTAATCGGCTGCGTGCCCGGTAGCAGTTCTATTGGGAACACCACCTCCCGCTCGGGGGGCATCCCGAGCAGTTCCGTCGGGAAAACATCAGGAAAATCCCTTAGTACCGGGATGTCCGACGGCGTCCCCGAGGGTCCAGTGATCATGTCCACCGACGCCAAGTAGGCCACGCACCCACCCTCTACCAGTCTCCTGGCTCGTGCCGCTGAGATGACCGCTGGGAAAGAGATGCTCTTGCAAGCCAGATACGCATTTTTAGGGAAACTTGGTTCTTGAAGTTGCACCATCCGCTTCTCGCAGTCGATAAGCACTTGGTACCTTGAGAGCCAGTCATGCCCAATACAACGTCGTACTCCTTCAGGGGAATTACCACCAAATCCCAAGGGCAAGGCAGTCGCCCTAGATTAATTGGGCAGGTGGCCACCAAACTGGTCGCCTCCAGTGTCCCACCCGCCGTCTGGACCGTCATAGGGCTTTGGAGAGGTGTCTCCCCAAGGTCATGCATAAACACGTAGTCATAAGAAATGAAAGAGTGTGTTGCTCCAGTATCAAAAAGGGTTCTTGCACGGGAATTTGAAACAGAAGTAATACCTGCAAGCACATCCGCTGGTGGATCCAACTCCTGGCGGGTCATTGAGTAAACCCTCCCGCCTGCCTGCGTTTGCCTCCCCCCCTCTCGCCGTGGTGCAGGGGGTCTAGAAGTTGACCCCATAGGGGCCTTTCCTCGTCCAGATAGCTGTGGTGCCGGTGCCGAAGCTGCTGAGGTAACCGCTCCCTGGATCAAGGGGCAGTTGTGGCGATAGTGCCCCTGTTTACCGCAGCGGAAGCAATGATCATGACGCTGGGGGCAAGTGGATACTTGGTGCGCTCCCCCGCATATCATACAGGGCCTATCTCCCGGTCTCGGCCCTCCTCCCGGCGCGCCCCGAGGTCCTGTCTGCGGTCTCCACCGTTTGGGGGTCGGCTCCCGTTCGAAGAGCCTCCCCCCGGGCTTTGCTGTTGTCGTTTCCGGTCCTCCTGTCGCGCCGAGTTCTCCCTTCTGGCGCGAGTGACTGCAAACCCGCGCTCCACCGTAGTGTCCCTGTCGACCACTTTCTGAAAGGTGTGCAAGTCAGCCGCTTGCACCACCTCGAAAATGTTGCTCCGCAAGCCATCGACGAAGAGTTGCGCCTTGTGGGACTCGTCCCTCACGACGAACGGGACACAGTTAGCTAGTCTCACGAATTCACGCTGATACTCCATGACTGTCCTGCTCTCCTGCTGGATGTGGTTCAAGTCATCCTCCAACTTCTTTTTGACGCTATTGGTGAAGAAAGCGCCAAACAGCTCCTGTTTGAACGTCGTCCAGGATGGGAGTGCGGTACGTGTGGTAGGGTCGGGGCGTACTGTCTTCCACCACAAGCGGGCATTCCCTCCCAAGCAGTGGACCGCTAAGGGAACCCGCTCGTGGTCCTCCATGAGTAAGTCTTCAAACAATTTTTCCATTGATCCCACCCAGTTCTCGACGACCCAAGGGTCGGTCGTCTCTCCTTCGAACACGGGCGGGTCGTACTTCTTGAAGTCGGCCAGGTTGGCCCGTACCCGCTCTCACTCAGTCAGCCCAGCTGTCCCCTTCCCCGCGGCGGCGGAAGCCACGGTAGGGGAAGGCGTAACCACAGTCTCTTCCAGAGTAACCCTACTGGTGGTCCCCGGCGCCGGTGCCGTAGTCGCCGCCGGCGGCGCCGCTGCTGGCGCATTTGGCCCCTGCGGAGGGACCGGGGCGGCCGTCACCGTCGCAGCCTGCTGCTGTTGCGTCAGCTGACGCACGTGGTCCGTGAGGGTGGCCAGTTGCCCCGCCATCTCCCTCATTTGCTGCCGTAGGAGTTGATTCTCCGCGGCCGCCGACGTCGTGGCATCTGCTCCGGTGTCCTCGGTGGATGATCTAGTACGGGCCATGTCTGCCACACACAAAAAGAAGGTCAGCTTTAGCCTTTGCTAATAAACAACGGACCGCCTATCAAGAGAAAGGACTCAGACTCTCCCCGCCCCCCCGATCACTCACGTCCTAACCTCCTACGTCCTATCCATTTATTCATTTGCAGTCCAGTGAGGTATTCCCACGGATGTCGGCACCAACTGTTGTGATTGAACAAAAAAAAAAAAGGCTCTGATACCATCTTAATCTGTCACGCCACGAGGGTTTTCGTTCAGCGGAAACAGTACACAAAAGCGGTCATTCGGCTCGAAATAAAATTTTTTTTTTTTTCTTTGAACAGCTCTCTTCCTCGGTGCGTGCCCAGACCCGCCGCATACACAGGGTCACTCTGCACACGGACAGAGTCTCCCCTGTAAATGCAGGGCGTCGCGATCAGTACAGTGTCCAAACACACTCCACAATTCAATCACAACAGTTCAGCATTCATTCATACAAACATACAAGTATTACAACTAAAGCATTTTCATGGCCGGTTGGTTTGAAAGGATAAATCCACAATTGTTAAAAACGGCGCCCACTCGACGCCTAGAATATTTTGAAAAACAGTTTCGAAAGCCACATAAAACCACAGGGTTTTGAAAACAGTGCCCACACGACACTTAGGTTTTGAAATCCCTTTTCAAAGATCCATAAATCCACAAGGTTTGAAAACAGTGCCCACACGACACCTAGATTTTGAAAGCGGTTTTCGCAAGTCCTTTTGGGTTTGTTTTTCTTTTTCTGTTTGAAAGCGGCCAACAAAGAGAGAAAGGAAAGTTTATTAAATAAGCAGAAGTTGCCGACATCCTACCAACCCCACGAGGGTATCGAGAACCACACATAAGACTACAGTAATAAATGGAAAGCGTCAAGAAAGGAGGAAAATACAATACGGGGTCTCCGTAGACCCGAAACTCCAGCCTCGGCCTCACCGTCGCCTATCACTCTCCCCGGAAGGATCCTGTCACAGAGTGGGAAGTCAGCGACAATATAAAATAATAAGGAAAGCAGGAAAAAGAAGTGCGCCCAACCGTAAACTATCCGGAGCAACATCCTCCCAAACTGGGAATAACCACGCACACCTGCATAACCTAATCCGGGCACCTACCCCGGCGTCCCCACCGAGCACCTACCTCGGTAAACCACGTCGGGCACCTACCCCGACGGGTCACACCGCTCGCACCTCGGCGCCTCAAACCCCCCACCTGCGGGGGCCCCCACTACGTCACGTCGTGGGTTTACACGGGTCATAGACCACCTTTTCGAAAAGCACACCCTTTGCAGTGGCCAAACTGCGGGTGCGCGTGCTGCTGCCTCGAGCAAAGTAACCGATAATATCAATAATACTCAGGAATAAGCTACAACTACTATCATGTCAGCAACATAATGTATAATCAAGGGAAAACTGTAACCGCCATCATGTTCTCAACATAACGCATAATCAAGAACAATAACTATAACCGTCATCATGATCGGAACATCATGCAAAATCAAGAACACTAACCATAACCGAAATCACGATCGGAACATAATGCAAAATCAAGAACACTAACCATAACCGAAATCGGCGCTAAGTACTAAAATAGAAAACCCACCTGCCACGTGCGGTGACCAACGCTCACTACGTCCACGTCCCGGTGCGCTCTTCGAATCTGCAAGGACCCCCAGGACGAATCAGATACACACCAAACAATAACTCAAGAGCAGCAGAAGAATGTCCAGTTTCCGTTGCGGGACGGGACCCTCGCCCGTCGGCGGCGGAAACGGCGACGGCCAGGTTGGACCCGGTGGCGGCGGCCCTCTCATGCTACCGCGCTGGCCGATGCGACAAAGGGGCACCCGTGCGGCACCTAGGCCAGCATGCACGGCGGCGCCCCGCACAGTGCCCGGGCCTGTGCGGCGCCCAGCCCGCACGCGCGGGCGGCGCCCAGTGCGGCGCCCAGGTCCGCGCGGCGCCCAACCCGCACGCGCGGGTGGCGCCCCGCACGGCGCCCAGGTCCGCGCGGCGTGCAGCTCGCACGCGCGGGCGGCGCCCTGCATGGCGCCCAGGTCCGCGCGGCGTGCAGCCTGCACGCGCGGGCGGCGCCCTGCATGGCGGCCAGGTCCATGCGGCGCGCAGCCCGCATGCGCGGGCGGCGCCCGATACGGCGCCCAGGTCCGTGCGGCGCCTCCGTGGCGGCGGCGGCGTGCGGCCGGCCGAAGTGTGCCCCTCCTTCGTGCGACGATCCATCGGAAACCTCCCAAGAAATAAACAAAATTAAAATATATAAAAACTCACCGATCTAGTTGCTCCCGATCCGCTGATGGAGATGAAAGGAGAGGAGATGATCGCCCCGCTCCGGCTTTCCGAATTTTCTTGGGGTGAGCGATGTTTCCCCCTCTCCTTAATCACCTCCGCCAGGTCCCCGGTACCGTCGGTAGAAAGGAGGGGGTTTTCCTTTTTGGAAAAAGGGTTCCGCTTCCTCGTTCCTTGTGACCTAGCTCAGGGCAAGAAGGAGGAAAAATAATACCCTAAACCCAAGTCGCGTCTTAAAAGAAAAAGGATCGTGCGAACAAAGGAAATGGGAGTAGTCCAAACCTCAAACATAGGCTAGGTCGAACGGTTGCGAACCAGGGTCCGGTCTGCCGCGGTAAGCGTGCAAGTCGTCTAAGCAGCAAGCAACCTTCCGGAATTTATTCTGGGAGCTTCCGGTGTCGGAATCCAAAACCGATCGTGCCATCGTTCTCCGTTTCGCGAGCTTTATTGTCTAAAAAATACCTGCGAGCCCCGACGGTCTGCCCGGAAAATAAAAAAGATATTAATTCACCATCCGGACCCCCCCCCCGGAGCGAAAAAACGGCGCACAACATCAAAAGAACCCAAGATTAAAAGATCCAAAATATTTTAAAACCAGCGGCCACTACAGTGAGTTGGGAGTTTATTGTACTTATTATAGTTGTATTTATTTCCGGTTGTACATACCATCCCATAGTCCGTAGACCTAAGGAATTACCAACCTTGCTCAATCCTTTGGTGCTCTTCTAACCCTCCCCTTTGTTAAGGATTTTAGTTTTGGCGTATTTCGTGAAAGTGTTTATGTCTTGAAGATTGAAGATGAAGAAGCTTGGATCATATACCTCAATCTCAAGAAAGAAGAAGTCAAAAGGATGAGGTAAGTTTAACTAAACATTATTGGTGATCCGAATACTTCTTATAGTGTAGAAACACTTGGATGGATTTTTAATCGCATAAAAATCAAATACTAGACGAGTTATATGTTCAGGATCCGGAACAGGGTAATACAGTCCGAACCCCGAACATAGGGTAGTTCATGCGCAAATCCAGTCCGGAACACACCTGATTCTATTCCGGACCCCGAACGTGGAGTTTGCTGAAAATGTATGAACAGTCCGGACCGTGGTACTTCGTTCCGGACCCCGAACGTTGTTTTCTGGAAAAGTTCTGTTTAATGACGGCAGTCCGGAACGACTTATTCCAATCCGAACCGTCGACCCGAAAATTTCCAGATAAGGTTAGTTTTTGATTCTTATCCTCTTCCAATGGTTTGTAACCTATAAATAAACCCTAATTTCATCTTTTAGGGTAATCCACAATACTCCGGGAAATGACGGAAAAATATTAACTGAGAAAAACTTATAGATCCACATATAGAGAAGAAAGGAAATAACTAGATTTAATTCTATGTTTCTTCATCTATATTAATTAATTTGATTCTAGGTTTTCATACTCAGATTTTGAGTAGAATCAAATTAATGAATACTTAGATGGCATTTCCGATCTACTCTCGTGGATTCGGAGCGAGGTACGTTCGTGTGATCGAGACGTACTACCTGGTGGAGACCGTGGATTCGGTCAGACGTCGTGGATTCGACGTTGGACGCCGTGGATTCGGCGTTGGACGCAAATCGTGGATTCGGTGTTGGACGCAAATCGTGGATTCGAGGCGCGTTGCAGAGCGAGCGGAGAAGATCAACTCGGAGCGTATGGAAAATGGTTGAGTCGTCTGTGAGTGCGTTATATCACCTTTGTACGTGTTATAATCTTAGTTGATTTCACCGTGTTATCGGTCCCGTGGTTTTTTACACCTGTGATGGAGTTTTCCACGTAAAAATCTTGCGTGTTATTTTTCATTTCCGCATTGGGTTTTATTACGCAAAGATTTTTGAGTGTTTATCGTTTACACCTATTCACCCCCCTCTAGGTGTTTTTTCCTCTATAAAGATCTATATTAGAGTTAACCCAACAATTTGTCGGGTTATGTAAATAATGATCTAAATAGGGGAAAAAATACCTAGAGGGGGGTGAATAGGTGCAAACAATAAACACTCAAAAATCATTGCGCTATAAAACCCAATGCGGAAAAGAAAATATAACACGCAAGATTTTTACGTGGAAAACTCCAAAACCGGAGTAAAAAACCACGGGACCCATAACACGGCGAAATCCACTAGAATTATAACACGTACAAAGGTGATATACCGTACTCACAGACGACTTGACCTTTTTCCATACGCTCCTAGTAGATCTTCTCCGCTCGCTCCGCAACGCTCCTCGAATCCACGATTAGCGTCCAACGCCGAATCCACGGCGTCCAACATCGAATCCACGACGTCCGACCGAATCCACGGTCTTCACCCAGTAGCACGTCTCGAAGCCACGAACGTACCTCGCTCCGAATCCACGAGAGCGGTTGCACCTTGAATCCACAAGGCCACGCAAGTCCACGCGCCGATTTTGGGAAAATCGTTGTTTTTTGGGTGGTGATGATCCGCCGAATACTTAGATTAGAAATAGATCGGAAATACCATCTAAGTATTCATTGATTTGATTCTACTCAAAATCTGAGTATGAAACCCTAGAATCAAATCAATCAATATAGATGAAGAAACATAGGATTAAATCTATTGATTTCCTTTCTTCTCTATAGGTGGATTTATATGGCCGTCTTTTGATTTATTCGGCTTTTATGGCTTATGCGGCTTACCCTAGAAAAAGAAACATAGGGTTTATTTATAGGTTAGAAACCGTTGCAAGAGGATAAGAATCAAAAACTAACCTTTTCTGGAATTTTACAGGACGACAGTCCGGACTGGAATTGGCGGTCCGGACTGTCGTAACGAGACAGACTAATTCCAGAAAAACATACGTTCGGGGTCCGGACTGTTCATGCAATTCCTTCAGAATTAACGTTCGGGGTCCGGACTGAAATACCACGGTCCGGACTGGAATTGCGCCTGAACTACCCTATGTTCGGGGTCCGGACTGTAGTGCCCGATCCGGATCCTGAACATGTAGTATGTCCAGTTTTTTGATTTTTATGCAATTAAAAATTCATCCAAGTGTTTCTACACTATAAGAAGTATTCGGATCATCAAAATTAATTAGTTAAACGTACCTGATCCTTTTGAATTCTTCTTTCTTGAGATTGAGGTATATGATCCAAACTTCTTTATCTTCAATCTTCAAGACTTAACACTTTCACGAAATACGCCAAAACAAATTCCTTAACACAATTGGTATCAGAGCGGGAATAGGGTTATAAACAATGGTTGAAGGTGGAAACATCAACAAACCCCCGTTCTTCGATGGAACAAACTATGCCTACTGGAAAGTATGGATGAAAGCCTTTTTAATTTCCATCGACGAACGGGTGTGGCAATCTATCGAGTTAGGATGGTCAAATCCAACTGAAGTTATTGTTGATGTTCACACCATCAAACCTAGGTCGAAATGGACCAAGGAAGAGATTGACTCATCTTCTTACAATGGCAAAGGAATTAACGCCTTATTTAATGCTTTGTCGCAAGCTGAGTTCTCTCGCGTCTCGGTATGTGAGACTGCGAAAGAAATCTGGGATGTTCTACAAGTTACACATGAGGGAACAAACCTTGTGAAGATTCAAAAACTGCAAATGCTTACGAGCAAGTTTGACTCTATTTTCAAGGCAGAAAATGAATCGTTCACAGATTACTATACGCGATTGCAAGACATCGTGAATACATGTGCTAACTTGGGAGAGAAAATTCCAGAATTTAAAGTTGTAAGAAAGATTTTAAGGACTCTTCCTGAAAGATTTCGTTCCAAGGTTACGGCCATTGAAACTATTAAACACCCGGACGAAATTCGTGTAGAAGAATTAGTTGGTGCACTTCAAACATATGAAATGACATTTCCTACTAACTATTCTTCTGGAAAAGCATCTACTTCTAAGTCTTCAGGTTTTGCGTTGAAAACAACAAAAGAAGAAGACGCGGATTCTTCCTCCTCAAACGATGACGAGAACCTATCTATGGAGGATTTTGAGAAGCAACTTGCTCTCTTGATAAGAAAATTTTGCCGAAACTTTCGAAGGGGTAATTCAAGTAAAACTTCATCCTTCGTAAAGTCGAAGAAAGGCAAAGGTTCTTCAAGCCACAAGCCAAGAAAGCAAGAGAGTTTTTCAAAGGATAAGAAAAGCTCAGAGGGACAAGTCCAATGCTTCAAGTGCCGAGGTTACGGCCATATCTCACGGAGTGTCCCAATAAGAATCCGTCGAAGAAGAAAGCGGTGCAAGCCGTCACTTGGGATGACACCTCAACGTCAAATGAGTCATCTTCCAGTGATGAAGAAAATAACGCAACGGCGTTCCAGTCGTCCACAACTTTACCTTTCGTGTGCTTAATGGCAAGTACATCCGATTCCTTGTCCAACTCCTCCCAAGTTGAAAAGAATGCAACGGACAACGAATCGAGTAATTCCGAAGGTGAAGACTTTGCTTTTGCCTACCATAAACTTTTAAAGGATTCAAAGAAACTGGCAAAGCAAAACAAGGGTTTGAGAGGGAGATTGCAGGATCTCGAAGAAGAAGTAAAAAGGGTAACTTCTCTCTCAAACGGTCTTGAAGTGGAAAGGGATAACTTGATCAAAGTAAATGTTTCACTTCAAGAGAAAAATGAGCATTTCGAGAAGGAACATGTAAAAATGGTTGATAAAGCTGGTTACTTCTTGAAGCTCTACTCCGAGGCTCGACAGGAAAAAATGGAAATGACAAAGACCATTTTCCAACTTAAAGATGATTTAAAGAGATCTTCTTCTGGAAAGAGCATGTTGTATAAGATGCTTGGTCTTGGTCAAAAGAACCGTTTCGGCCTTGGATACAATCGAACTGGAGACAGTCCGAGTTCGGTTGGGACAGTTTTTGTGCCCCAGTCGGTATCTCCTCCGACGACGACGGAATTCACTGCAATCAACGACAACAACCTTACCTCACCTTGTAGAATACCGGGTTTTTGGATGGCGCGCCGACCTCGCAAGATGGCGTGGAGCGGAGGAATTGCCTCGGGCATGTTGCTTGTGTGTTTACAGATGATGTCGGGTTGATTCGGATCAACGCGGAAACCCCAGGTCGATTCGGGGTTTTCCGGGCATTGTCCGCCGTTAGAGGACTGGTTGCGGGGAAGCCTCGACTTCACAGTGGAGTGCAAAAAATTTGGAAATACTTGGAACAGGTCTACTTTATGATTACAGCGGGGGTCGGGAGGTTCCGGACTGACACGGAGGACCCGAAGACGAAAAGTGAGTCGGAACTGGCAATTTTGGAGCCGATTTTTGGATTGAGCACCCCGGCTCAACGGTTGAGCTTTTTGAGGAGAAATAGCTGTGAACATGTGTATTTTCAGATTACAGCGGAGTTCGGGAGGTTCCGGACGGAGGCGGAGGCCTCGAAGGCAAAAAGTGAGTTATTGGGGCTTTATGGGTTATTTAATTAATTTTGTTAATTAATTAGTGGGCTTCGGGGGCTTTGGTCTGGGAGGTTTAAAGGAGGGAATTGGTGATGTGAATTGGGTTAGGTGTGAGTTGGATTTTTTTTGGGGTGCAATTAATGCTCCCAACCACTCCCTGCTCCTCCCCTTAATTAGCACGTGCTAATTAAAAAAGGCCACCTCACCACTTCTTCTTCTCCTGCTAGCAGAGGAAGCAAATGAACAGAGGAAAAGTAAGAAGGGATGAAGAAGAAGAGAAGGAAGGGAAGAGAGGATTGAGAAATGCTTTGGGTGGTCCTGCGGCTTGGACCCAAGTGGAGCCGAGCTGTGGCGCGCGCCGAGCGTCAAGCGGTAAGTTCATTTTATTTTTTTCTCTTTTGGAGAGCTCGGTTTTTGGTGTTTTGTGGGTTTTGTTGGTTTGTGGACTTGCTGTCCTTGTGCGTGGGTGTGCCGCGCCCATGCGGGCGCTGCCTAGGCAGCCAGCGCCCATGTGGGCGCGCGGCGCTGCGCTGGCAGGCAGCCAGCGCCCATGCGGGCGCTGCCCAGGCGGGGGCGCTGCGCTGCGCTGGTAGGCAGCCAGCGCCCATGCGGGCGCTCCCCAGGCAACCAGCGCCCAGGCGGGGGCGCGGCACTACGCTGGCGGGAGCGCAACGCCCATGCGGGCGCTGCCCAGGCAGGCGCGCAGTTTGCGAACGGCGCGCAGCGGCAGCGACAGCGCGTTCGACTGCTGCAAGCGAGCGGCCAGCGAGCGAGCGGGGCTGGTTTTGCCCAGTGAGTAGTGTTTTTGTGGTGTGGCCGTAAATGACTAATTTTGTGCGGTTTTTCCCCCTTTTTCTCTCCCTCAGGTGCCGTCGTCGTAGCAGTTTCGGCGTGGTGCAGTTTTTCATGTGGCTTGGCCGGATTGGAGTGTTTCCGCCACGCGAGGTCGGGGAGCTAGGTGGCTCGGAGGTGTGCTGCTTGTGAGTGTAGTGAGCAGAGAATTGCTTTTGGGATTTTTGTTTTGTGGAGTTAGTTTCAGCTTGTGAACTTATATTGTTTTTAGTGAAAGCAATGATGTGTGGTGGACTTTTGATGAATGTAGTAATGGTTGTATGTGGTGTGTGCAATTGCAACTTGAGAGAGAGTTGGTGGATTTGAATAATTGAGATGGTGCTGTGAGTGTGGATTTTGTAAGTTTGCTGGTGAGCAATTTGGGTTGAGTTAAGATGTGCTTTGGATGTATTTTATTGATGGAGTTTTTATGTGGACTTACGTGAATGGTGGTTGTGAACATTTATTTATTAGTAAGCTGATGTTGAGGGGGATCTTGAAGTATGCTGTGAATATGTGAAGTGTGTGTTATGTGAACCTGTTGGGTGCAAATAGAATTATGTAATTTAATGATGTGAGCTGGTAATTTAATTGTAAAGTGAGCATGAAGTTTGTGAGGTGGACTTATTTTGTGCTGGAGCTTTGGGTGTGTTTCATGTTGGCTGAGGAGCGAGCCGATGGCGCGCGAGATTTTTGTAGAGGATTCTAGTTTTTTTATTCGAACTCCGGGGATTTTTCCAAGTACGCGACAGGGTGCGCGCGCGGTGCGATTTTCGAAATTTTCGTCAGTTGAGGATCCGGCTCTTCACCAACTTCAGCATTTGCCTGCGGAAAGCGTTCCAGGTGGGTTGGAATTTCTCCAAAATTTATGGAATGCCCTCTAATGCTTCTGTAAGCATATTGATCATGTTCAGCTTATTTATCATATATTGATCATGTTTAGCTGATTTATTATATATTGATAATCTGATAGTTGCCTAGAAAATTGTAGAATGACATTCTTGAGCCCCGTACCTTTTTAGTATGATCTAGAGGTTATTTGACAGTAGACTGCAAGTTCATTTGAAATTCAGGCTGCATCTGGACCTTCATATATTTTTAGCACCCCGTTTTAAGTAAAACTCCATTTTAAAGGGTTTTTAATTATTGAGACCACTATGAATGGTCCAGATTGTTCGAGTTGTTTGTGTACTCGCGCCAGAGGGCCGAGGGTATTTTTAGAGGATCGTCTGTCGAGTTCTAGTGTCATGAGAGTTCTTCTTCCTTATTGGGATCATGGGTTGTGTTATGATTTAGTGGTGGAGGTAGTTCTCCCACTTAGTTTTGAGGATATTTGGGGTTCTGGCAGATCGAGTCGCGGAGGTTTCCGACTCAGCCATGGTGGTGCATTATCAGATTGAGTCGTTGAGGGTTCTCCGACATAGCTGTGAGAGTGTTTGGGCTATTCATATTTGAGTCGAGGTTCTTTTCCGACTGAGTTGTGCTTTTGAGCTCGTGATACTGATCTGTTTGATCGTGGATTATAGCCTGCTGAGCCTGGCTTTTTATGCCAGTTATGAGATACTTGAGTTCGCGGGGTCGCTCCCCGCGAGCTACGCTCCGGATGCGATGATGATACCGAGCCTGACGAGGCTGCGATGTGGTTACTGAGTTAGTCCTTGAGGGACACCCTACGTAAGTCCGTTCCTCTGGGATGTGCGGCAGTAGACGAGCGCGGTTTTGACTTTGACTGATCCAAAGTGGGACAGTCATTTAGATTTGGGTGATTTGTGTGAGTGAGTTTCATTGCATGTTCATAGATGAGTTTTCCTTTGAGCATAGTACTTGAGGCATATTATTTAGCAGTGAGAGTGTATGCATAGCAGGGTCTGAGTAGAGTTCCTTGGGCATGATGATGCATGTTAGCTGTAGTTTCCTACCCGCTTACCCCCTTTTTTATTTACCTATCTGCATACCTATCTGTGGTGCCTCCAGTACACTTAGTGGGCATACCGTGGACATTGGGACGGTACCCACTGAGATCTGCCTTCTGCAGTAGATCTCACACCCGCTGCGGTGACAGGTTTCCTGAGGCTGCTGTTCCGGCTTAGCTCGCGCGGAGACAGCTGATCGAGGTGAGGGCGTGGCCGAGTAGTTCCTTACCAGCTTTTTAGTCAGAGGTAGATGTACCCCGTTAGTTTTTTTTTTATTCCACTTTTGTACTGAGAGGGTGAGGCTTGTAGTTTTCTTATTTCTTTGAGGGACCTGTACTGAGGATTTATGTGTTAGTGGAGCTTATTTATTTTCAGATTTTCAGTATTTATTCCTTGCCCTTTTAAATTTTTTAGTCTCAGCTCTGATACATGTTGTAGTTTTAGATCTTCTTGCAGGGTAGACGCTTCGTCTGTGCGGCAGTTTCCGTACAGATGGCGGATCTGTTGGCGAGCCCGGGTCGCAGTTTCGACCCCGGGGCGTGACTGATTTAGGTGGTATCAGAGCCTAGGAACATAGGTCATTGAGGACTTAGAGACCCTAGGCTATTGGTTGGACATTAGGATGACCGTCAGGAGAGACGTGATTTTAGCGAGAGTCCTGATTGAGTTTGTACCTCCCCCAAAGAATTGGGGTGAGTGACCTTACATGTTATTTCTCTAAAGATAATTATGTTGGCTGCAGACAACATAATGCTTTAGTATGGGTAACAAGTTTCAGACTTTCGCTTGATTGGGTCGAGAGAGTTTTGGTCCTAATGTTTATTTTGTTGCAGTGGTTTTCGATGCTTCCGAGACGCCGTGCAGCGGCGAGGGCGTGGTTGACCTTGGATGAGGAGCTCGTATAGCGGGAAGCTAAATGGATAGAGCCAAGAGAGGCCTGAGAGATTCAGACCCAAGCTGTCCTGATATTTGAGGCGATGCGGCGCTAGGAAGCGAACTTGGAGCGCGTGATGCGCATGGTTGAGCTGAGAGCATCACCCGGGGTATCGCCAGTAGTACTACCGGCTGCGGCATCGTCGATTTCGACCCTGATCGCACTGTGGATGGTGCAGAAGCAGCGAGGGGTTGCTGACCGGTTATTTACTTCATCCAGTTCCATCCCCTGCAGATTTCGGGATAGAGTTTGGAGCCTTGGGAGGCCGAGAACTGGATCGCTGCTAGGGAAAGTTATTGGAAGTTTTGTTCATTCAGGAGAAGCATCTGGTGCACTTGGTTATGCACTTTTGGCTAGGGACGCCGAGAGTTGGTGGCGTCGAGTTCGTCCTGCTGGACCACCGGGAGCGCATAGGATGACCGGGAGCAAGTTTCTGCGATTGTTGAGCAGAGTACCCCTTGTCGCCCAAGATGAGGCCCAGAAAGTTGATTATGTTTGAGAGCAGACTGCATCGAGACATCTATGATTCAAGGCATACTCGGCGGGCGCCGACCTTTGATGCAGCGATTGTGCACTCTCGATGGATTGACCAAGGATCAGTGATCACGTTCGAGAGGAACGGTGAGCGAGGGACCAGCTCCTGAGAGGGACGTCGGGTATCGCCTGATTTGGAATGGTTCAGTGGATCGAGGTCGCCACGGTTCCAGTTTCAGGAGCATGGGTCTCAGAGGAGACAGAGACCAGGAGGGTCTCGACAGTTGAGACATCAGCAGCAGTGCTTATGGATCTGCCGCTTGCGACGCACCCCCATAACCCCTTCAGGATGAAGAGGTTCATCCGACTTACCGGTAGGCCGACAGAGCCGTGTTACCGAGGTAGATAGAGCATGTTGATGCCGACACAGCTTGTGTGCGTTTTAGTAGAGCAGGGGTAGCTTTGTGTGGGCCAGAGATGTGATCGTTGGTTTGTGCACGTGAGGATCAGGTTCCAGATCACGTTTAGCACATTGTTGAGTGTTGCCAGTCCTGCCCAGTGCAAATAGGACTATGGATTTGACCACTGGGTATTGGTCCTCCAACGGTTTAGAGATGTTGTTACGTGTTGGATAGAGATTGGTTATCCCGTTGTTAGGCTACCTTGGATTGTCGAGAGAGGACTTTGACCCTCCGTGGACCTGGTCAGGAGGAGTGTGTTTGTAGAGGGTGTTAGACCACGGCGGAGTTGAGTCGTGGTTGTATCGCTTTGCTAGCGACTGTAGAGGAGGTGCCTACGGCGGCACCAGGATTAAAGAATGTCCTTATCGCTGTGTGATCCGGTGTGAGTCCACCTGATCTGTTATTGAAGCCGCCGCTTAGTGGAATTGAGATCGAGATAGTGGTCGACATAGTTTGGGAACTACACCAAATCCGTTAACATCTCTTGGAGTATCACCCGTGAAACAGTGAGCTGATAGCACAGTGCGAATTTTGATGGATCGAGGGGTCTATGTGACCGATACCATGTCGTGGGAATACGACAGTGAGGATCTGAGAGTTGAATACTTGAGTATGATGCCACGCCGTTGGTACACGGCAGTGAAGCCACATTGTGAGTACACAACGGTGAGATTTCTTGGATTGGTTCAAACACAGGCAGATTTGGATTGTGCTTGGCTGATGCCTTCAAGAAATTGTTAGCATTATGGAATCGTATAGCCGAGGGCTGTGCCCTAATAGTGATCTGGAACCAGTGGGGGTATTATGAGCTTTTTGCGGGGTCAAGTGGATTGACTAATGCCCTACCGACTTTAGGAACTGTGCTTTTCCAGCTGTGTTTGGACGGATTGGTGGTAGTACCCGTCGTGGTTATTTGGATTCATTTTCGAAGTGACTTAGAGCATGAGGAGCACTTGAGAGTAGTGCTGCAACTTCTGAGGAAAAAAAAAAACAAAAACAAAAAGGGGGTCATATGCCAAGTTATTGGAGTATGCTTGTCGACTTCCGAAGGTTGTGTTGTTAGGCCTGTTATTTCAGCTACAAAGAGTGATTGTGAACCCAACGAAGAGTAATGCCGTTTGGGTTTGGCCTAAACCTATGATAGTGACTACGGTTAGAAGTTTTTGGACTAAGCAGGGCCAGTGTAGCTATGAGGAAATAAGCTGAGGAGGATACCAGCATTGTTGTAGATGTTGCCAGAGATAGAGAGAGCGTGAAGTTATTCTTAGACCATTGAACCTGAAGTACTTGGTTACTCAGGAGGATTTTGGTTGAGGCAACGCCGGGGGTCAGAGTTACCAGAATTGTAAGATTGATCTTATGGCATATCATTATCCGGCAAGGACTTTTGGTCAGCACGCCTTGGATAGGCGAGCAGTACAACCTTGGAATGGGGCGATCGAATCTGTGGATGCCTATTGGAGGCTTAGAGTTTGGTTTTGAGGACCTTATGTTGTGGAAGCCACTGTCCGCGAGGATGTGTAGATTCGATGTTTACGCGGGGAGTTTGGACCGCGAGTAATTACCTGGCTAGAGGAACAGTATTTGATCCCTCGCATGTTTTGGATTTCACGTCTCTGGAGTTGGACGAGGAATGGAGCTTTTAGGAGCGACCGATGTAATTTTTTTTGCTGGTGAGGCAGAAGAGTTTTGTAGACCGATTATACCTAGGAACAGGGTCCCTGGGAGCATTTGTTGAGTGAGAACGGCCACCTGAGAGCCTGATGATAATTTAGTGATCCCCTACCCCCCATTTGATTGAGTCGCCCTCCTGAGTTATGGATTTATTTTGGTTTCGGGGACGAAACCCTTTTAAGGAGGGGAGAGTGTAGAATACTGGGTTTTCGGATGGCGCGCCGACCTCGCAAGATGGCGTGGAGCGGAGGAATTGCCTCGGGCATGTTGCTTGTGTGTTTACAGATGATGTCGGGTTGATTCGGATCAACGCGGAAGCACCAGGTCGATTCGGGGTTTTCCGGGCATTGTCCGCCGTTAGAGGACTGGTTGCGGGGAAGCCTCGACTTCACAGTGGAGTGCGGAAAATTTGGAAATACTTGGAACAGGTCTACTTTATGATTACAGCGGGGTTCGGGAGGTTCCGGACTGACGCGGAGGACCCGAAGACGAAAAGTGAGTCGGAACTGGCAATTTTGGAGCCGATTTTTGGATTGAGCACCCCGGCTCAACGGTTGAGCTTTTTGAGGAGAAAAAGCTGTGAACATGTGTATTTTCAGATTATAGCGGAGTTCGGGAGGTTCCGGACGGAGGCGGAGGCCCCGAAGGCAAAAAGTGAGTTATTGGGGCTTTATGGATTATTTAATTAATTTTGTTAATTAATTAGTGGGTTTCGGGGGCTTTGGTCTGGGAGGTTTGAAGGAGGGAATTGGTGATGTGAATTGGGTTAGGTGTGAGTTAGATTTTTTTTGGGGTGCAATTAATGCTCCCAACCACTCCCTGCTCCTCCCCTTAATTAGCCCGTAGCTAATTAAAAAAGGCCACCTCACCACTTCTTCTTCTCCTGCTAGCAGAGGAAGCAAATGAACAGAGGAAAAGTAAGAAGGGATGAAGAAGAAGAGAAGGAAGGGAAGAGAGGATTAAGAAATGCTTTGGGTGGTCCTGCGGCTTCGACCCAAGTGGAGCCGAGCTGTGGCGCGCGCCGAGCGTCAAGCGGTAAGTTCAGTTTATTTTTTTCTCTTTTGGAGAGCTCGGTTTTTGGTGTTTTGTGGGTTTTGTTGGTTTGTGGACTTGCTGTCCTTGTGCGTGGGTGTGCCGTGCCCATGCGGGCGCTGCCTAGGCAGCCAGCGCCTATGCGGGCGCTGCCTAGGCAGCCAGCGCCCATGCGGGCGCTGACCATGCAGGCGCTGCCTAGGCAGCCAGCGCCCATGCGGGCGCGCGGCGCTGCGCTGGCAGGCAGCCAGCGCCCATGCGGGCGCTGCTCATGCGGGCGCTGCCTAGGCAGCCAGCGCCCATGCGGGCGCTGCCCAGGTAGCCAGCGCCCACGCGGGGGCGCGGCACTGCGCTGGCGGGCGCGCAACGCCCATGCGGGCGCTGCCCAGGCAGGCGCGCAGTTTGCGAACGGCGCGCAGTGGCAGCGGCAGCGCGTTCGGCAACTGCAAGCGAGCGGCCGGCGAGCGAGCGGGGCTGGTTTTACCCAGTGAGTAGTGTTTTTATGGTGTGGTCGTAAATGACTGATTTTGTGCGGTTTTTCCCCCTTTTTCTCTCCCTCAGGTGCCGTCGTCGTAGCAGTTTCGGCGTGGTGCAGTTTTTGATGTGGCTTGGCCGGATTGGAGTGTTTCCGCCACGCGGGGCCGGGGAGCTAGGTGGCTCGGAGGTGTGCTGCTTGTGAGTGTAGTGAGCAGAGAATTGCTTTTGGGATTTTTGTTTTGTGGAGTTAGTTTCAGCTTGTGAACTTATATTGTTTTTAGTGAAAGCAATGATGTGTGGTGGACTTTTGATGAATGTAGTAATGGTTGTATGTGGTGTGTGCAATTGCAACTTGAGAGAGAGTTGGTGGATTTGAATAATTGAGATGGTGCTGTGAGTGTGGGTTTTGTAAGTTTGCTGGTGAGCAATTTGGGTTGAGTTAAGATGTGCTTTGGATGTATTTTATTGATGGAGTTTTTATGTGGACTTAAGTGAATGGTGGTTGTGAACATTTATTTATTAGTAAGCTGATGTTGAGGGGGATCTTTGTAGCACTCGTCATAAGGGACGAAGCTCACAAGGCGCAACTTTTCATGGATGGTTTACGGAGTGATATCTTCCAAGTGGTACAGGCAGCCGACTTGCACACGTTCCAGCAAGTGGTCGACCGGGCCACCGTAGTCGAGCGCGGGTTCGCAGTTACACGCGCCAAGAGGGAGGCCCCGGCACGGCACGAGGATAGGAAGCGGCAACAGCAGAGCTACGGGGGAGGTTCTTCTACTGGGAGCCGACCCCCCAAGCGGTGGAGACCACAGTCGGAATCACAGAGCGCACCTGCAGGAGGACCGAGACCAGGAGACAGGCCTTATGTGATCTACAGGGGAGCGCACCAGGTGTTAGATTGCCCCCAGAGAGTTGATCATTGCTTCCGTTGCGGCAAGCAGGGGCACTTTCGCCGCAACTGCCCCCTTGCCACGGGACCAACCTCCTGTGCCACATCTACGCCTTCGCCACAGTTTTCCGAGCGGGGGAAAGCTCCTTTGGGGTCGACCTCTAGGCCCCCGGCATCGTGGCGCGAGGAGGAAAGACAGCCTGAACCAGGCGGGCGAGTCTATTCAATGACCCGCCAGGAATCGGACCCGCCGGAGGACGTACTTGCAGGTATTACTTCTGTTTCAAATTCCTGTGCTAGAACCCTCTTTGATACTGGAGCAACACACTCTTCCTAAGCATTTTAAACGTTGCCTTGAGTTGCTTGGTCGTAAAGGCCTTAACTCCTGCGTTCTTCGAAGCCCTCCGGAAAGACAAGTGGAGCAGTCGACGCCTGGAGCGGCAAGGGTCAGACGGGAGACATACCGGTAACCGCGATTATGCAGCTGGGCGGATCAACAGCAGACTTTTGGTGGCTTAAATTGACAAGGGATGTAGCACATCTCATGGCTCGCTTTTGGGGTTGGACATCGATTAAAGGCCGAACTTCAGCGCCCGGCGGGAAAACTGCAATCTCTCCTAGTGCCAGCGAGAAATGAGAAGATCACGAGGGGCGCAAGGCAATGGGAAGCGCAAGTCGGACATGTTTGGCCACTGTCCCCAGGTATTGGATTCCTGGCGTATTTAAGTTTCGGGGACGAAACTTTTTTTAAGGTGTTAGTGATGTAGCACTCGAGAAATTCTAGTGTGCTTGCGGGCGAGGAAGCAGATCTAAACCTTAGTGATTTGCATACCGGTGCGCGAATTGCACAGTTTCCGATGCACAAATTTCCGCCCTTTCGATCCGAGTTTGATCTCGAAAATCTGAGGTCGCCAGTGCGACCGTCTCGTCGAATCAAGTGGAAATGGTATAGACCGTTTGCTGATCCGACGGTCGGATCGTCCGAAAATCAGCAAGAAAACTAGTGGGGCCCGCGACTTAAGTGAATAGTAAGCCCCTGGCTAATTTGGGGTCATTGGACGCGATGCTCGCGCCGGTTTTCGGTTTCGTTGAGCAGAAGAAACAAAAATGCATTTAAGCGATGTCAGAGAGGTATTTTATGGCCCGAAGTTTTCCTCGGGTTCCGTGCTGCTGCAAATGGGTGAGCACGGTGTTCAGCGGGTCGAGTGTCACTTACTGGAAGTGACGGTTCGTAAAAATAATATCCCAGTTAAGAGAACGAACGAAAACGGATCTCAAATTATTGTAAAAGTGTATTTGGGTAAAACCCTAGGGGTTAAGTTGTATTTGTAGCCTGGTAGACTGCTGTACACAGATTGTCGGTAGGTTGGATATGTGTGAGTCTAGTTCTGACTACAGTTTCTGTTCAGGGCCCAGCGGTTCAGCACCAGTCTAGTCTAGCGGGAGTTCGGGATCGGCCTACATTCGGGGGGGGCTCGTTCGACTGACTTCGAGGTGGGTTTTTCTTTGAGACTTAGCATAGAATCAATGTTGTTGAAAGGTTACTAATTGCATGTTATCAGTACTAATGCTAACGGTCTCTAGTGTCACGCCCCGGGGTCGAAACTGCGACCCGAGCTCGCCAACAGATCCGCCACCTATGCCAAAGTCCGCATAGGCGAAGCGTCCTACCTGCAAAACAAGTGCTACAGCTAACAGATATCAGAGCTATAAGATAAAACTGCTGTATAACTAAAACCATACACTGTACAACTGAAAATAATACAACAATGTCCATCTCCCAAAATGATAAATCATACAATATCCTCATATACAAAGGTCGAGACTCAACCGGGAGATACCTCCGATAAATACAACAGTGTACAGGCTCTCAATACAAATCATATCCTCACTACATCAGTCTCTCAAAAGAGGAAAATAAAACAACTAATCTACAGAAGCTCTCCTCTGAAGGGGGTACCGCTACTCTCCAAACATGGGTAGGGATCTAGCTCGCGACTCCCTCGCCTCGATCAACACAGCAGAATCAGCAACACCCGCTAAGACTCTGCAAAACAAAGGAGAGGAAGGAAAAAGAAGGGGAAAACCCCAGAGGGTGTGAGAACTACACCAAAGGAGGGAGTTCTCAGTGGGTACCACCGCCAGGACCGACGGTCAGCCCACCAAGTCCTCAAAAGACAAAACTAACCAAAGCCGTAAAGACTGATAAAAAGAAGCTGGACCCTCTCAACAGCTATCAAGCCACTAAGCTTGCTATGACTGCCATGCCTGCTATGCCTGCCATGCCTGCCTATGCCTGCCATGCCTGCTATGCCTGCTATGCCTGCCAAGCCTGCCATGCCTGCTCTGCCTGCCTATGCCTGCCAAGCCTGCTATGCCCGCTATGCCTGCCTATGCCTGCCTATACCTGCTATGCCTGCCTACTATGCCTGCTATGCCTGCCTGCCTGCCATGCCTGCTCTGCCTGCCTATGCCTGCCATGCCTGCTATGCCTGCCCTGCCTGCCTATACCTGCTATGCCTGCCTACTATGCCTGCTATGTCACGCCCCGGGGGTTTTGTTTTAGCGGAAACGATTCGTAAAAGTTGAATATTTGATGTGTAAATTTTTTTTTTTTTGTTTTTAAAAGAAGAAACCCCTCTTCCCCGGCACGTGCCCAGACCCGCCACACATACATGGTCACTCTGCAAACGGGCAGAGTCTCCCCTGTACATGCACGGCGTAGCGTTCGGTACATGTTCTAACGTGCGCAACCAATCAATCACAACAATCATACATAACCCACCAGCATTCTAAACTGATAAAAGAAGATCACATGGCCGATCGTTTTGGAAAGGATAAATCCACAAGTTTGAAAGGGCGCCTACCCGGCGCTTACGTTTTGAAAGCTAGTTTTCAAAATCAGCATAAGTCCACAAAGTTTGAAAGCGGTGCCCACCCGACACCAAGTTTTTAAAGACGGTTTTCGCAATCCTTTCTTTGGCTTCTGCTTTTTTTTTGGTTTTTTAAAAGGCCGATAGAAATAAAAGGGAAAAAATATTGCACCAGGGGCACTAAATGTGGCCCGTACCGACATCCATGCCGACCCCACGAGGGTATCGCGAACCACTCACATAACTACAGAGTAATGAAAAGCGAGAATAAAAGAATGAATACAGTCCAGGGTCCCCAGCGACCCAGCTGCTCCTGTCCCGTCCTCACCACCGCCTACCTCCCTCCCCGTCTGGACCCTGTCACGAAGTGGGATGTCAGTGACGCAGAAATAGTAAAGTAGGAGAATATAGTAAAACAAACCGTGAAGACCACTGGAGCAACCATCCTCCCAAGGAGGAAAGGCAACCTGTACACCTGCATCCTGTAATACCCGGGCACGTCGGACAGCTAAACCGACGGCCCATACCGTACCTGCAGCACCGCGACCGCGCCGGACAACTAAACCGGCGGGTCGCTCCGCTCGCACCTCGGCGCCTCAACCCCACAGCTAATAAGGGGCCCCACTACGTCACCTCGTGGGTATACACGGGTCCTACGACCTCTTTTCGGAAAAGCGCACCCCTTGCGGTGGCCAAACCGCGGGTGCGCGTGTGACAGCCTCGAGCCAAGTAACCATAACCATCATCATGTCAGCATCATAATATATATAACAAAAGCAAAACGGCAACATGTATGCTCAAAGTAAAACCGTAACATATGCGATCGAGAGTAACCCGCTATCATGTATAATCCAAAGGAAAACGACCGTCGGGAGACCGACACTAAACATTATGACGAAACCCATTAACATGCATAAGCCATCACCCATCAATATTTAACCCCAGTATACTTAGAATTGACCCCGTCCAATATGATAGAGTTAGATGCTAGAACCAAGGAAATAAAACCCACCTGAATGTAGGCCGATCCCGAACTCCCGCTAGACTACCGGGAGGTTGGTGCTGAACTGCTGGGCCCTGAACAGAGAACTGTAGTCAGAACTAGACTCACATATACTCGTCCCGACGACACGACAGTAACAGGGTGTTTATACGGGGCACTATTGCCGATTTACCGCACAGAATCTAATTCTCGATCAGTGAGGACCTACTGAACTCTAACAAGATGCCTAGTAGGCGTGTCAACACTGTCTAAGGATAGCCAGCAAGTCCGAATCGCATTTTAGTCCAAAATGTATTTTAATTTGCCTAAAGTTATGCATTAATCCGATGTTTCGACTCGTTCTCAAAATCCGGGAGTCCAAAATTGACGCCGTAAGTTTCAGCGTGTTCATTACGGCGAGACCCAGGCCGTGCTTACAAGTATTGGGCTGAGACCAAGCCCGATACAAAGTTGGCCCATAATGTTCTAAGGTCCAAATAGCAACTAAGCCCAAACTTAAATTATATATGATCAATCTGTGAATTAACTGGAGCATGGTGTTAAATAACTGATAAGGATCATGGGGCTCACCTGAGGCTAGCCTGAGCTTGGCCGGAATAGTGGCCGGAGCAACACCCTAATCCTCAAGGAGCTCGGTTTGGGTGCCTTGGAGCAAACCTGGTTCAGACCTACCACAAAGTGGAGCACCATGTCACAACAAGTCCCAGAAGAATTTTTGTCCATGTGGGGTCGAACCCCGGCGGCCAGAGGCGGCGGCGGCCGGAGGCCAACCCAAAAACAATGCTCGGATGCAAGGTTTGAACCGAGCAAAAGGGGAGTGTACCAGGCCTAAACCAAAATGATGGAGTTCATGTAGGAGGCATCTAGGTCTTACCTGTAGTGGTGGTCGAAACCCAGCCCGCCGGGGATCGCCGGAGACCGGAGTTAGATGAAATGCGGGTGCAATTCCTACAGTCAAAACCCTGACGTTAAACTCCGCATGCAACACCTTGGGAGGACTCCTACAGGTCATACATGCTTACCTGGACCCTTTCCCGGCAACGGGGAGCGCCGGCAAGGCACGGTGGAGAAGCTCGGTTGAAGCTTTGGTGGCCGTTAATGGCGGTTTCCGGCCGGCGAGCTCCGGGCCGGTGCGACTTGGACCAAAAGGTCCCTCTCGGGTCCAGTAGTTCTCTGGTGGCGATGGCCGGCGGTGGGGGCCAGCGCCGGCGCCGGACGACCTAGCCCGGCCAAGGTTGAAGAAGGTTCAAAACTAGGGCACGCTCGGTTGGCCTGGATCTTGCTCCGATCGCGCTCAGACCTCGTGGAGGTGTTGTAGTTGTCAAGTGGCCAAAGTTCAACGGTGCCGATCTTTTGTTGGACGGGCGGATCACGGCGGCGCACGGGATCGGCCAGGAAGGCAATAATTCCGGCGACAGCGCTCCCGCCGGCGATCGGGACGGCGGCAGCGGCCCGGGCTGCAACCGGAAGATCCCCGCGACGTCAGAAACACAGTGACCATGCCCAAAAGCCAGACTTAAATCAAAACTCCCATGTACTCACCTTCGCCGGAATTTGGAAGTTTGAGGAGTGGCCCCGCGGCGGCGCACGGCGGCGGCTGGGGCTGGGTCCACCGCAGCTTGGTCGCGGCTGCACAGGGGACACCTCCGGGAAGAGCTTGGTCACTTTGAGGTCCCTCTCAACATCCTTCTTTCCAACAACCGAGAGCAAGGTTTATTGGTACCTTCTTCTCCGGCGACCTGGGGCGGCGGCCGGTGCGGGGGAACTCCGGGAAGCACGGCAGAGGAGTGGAGGTTTGTTGAGAGTGCGGCTGAGGGGCTGAGGGCTACGAGGTTTAGAGAAAACCCTAGCCCTAGCTATACCTATATATATAAGGTATGTACAAATTGCAGTTTAGTCCTCTTCTCCTGACATTTTAGGTTTTGGTCCTCTCTGTAGCTTTTAATCACATCAAGGTCCCTCACCAATGCATGGCACGCAAAACGAGGCAAGAAACTTAGGGTCTATTGCGCAAAATGTTGTATTTTCATCGCATTTCACGCTTTTCGAGGTGATCCGGTCGCCGAAACGGAAAATGGACTGCGCCATGACGTCCGGCTCGACGAGACCTATCAGGTAGCGATCTCTGATTTTCGCGAAACTGCCCGGATAAAATCTCGGTCCATAATAACTGTGTCAAAATACAGTTTTCGCGCTTTTCGAGACTCCAGAGTCGTCAAACAGAATTTTCGACTGCGCCATTGCGTTCCGAACGTCGAAACGGATCAAAACGACTACCTGAATCACTATGTTTGGGTTCCGAACAGTGAATTAATCAGCGTTGCAACCGCCGTAGTCCCGAAATTGAGGTTTACTGTTCATCTACAGTGGCCACTTAAGTGACACTGTGCACAGGCACTGTCACAATGATTGCGTTTATTTACTCGCTTCTTCATCGATTTCTGGAAGATCCGACCGTCAGATCGAAAAGTGCTGAATATGAATCTCGCTCAGTTCGACGAGACGATCGCAACGGTCAACTCGGATTTCCAAGATCATGTCCGGATTGGAAAGTAGCCTTTTTATCTCGTAGAACGTGCAACTCGCACACTGGCAATTGACTAGATAAATCAACATAGGTCTTTTGAATTCGAAAACCAGGTCAAAATTTACTTTTAGACTATTTATTAAAATAAAATATTTTGAGTTTTTACATCACTTACAACTTAAAAGAGTTTCGTCCCCGAAACTTACAACTTAAAAGTTTCATTCCCGGAGCTTACAGCCTGAAGTCATACTCTATGAAAATGCTCAAAAAGTTTAATCGAGGGCTACAAGTCAGTCGCAAGGTATCTACAACTCTAAGGCTACTAATTTAGACCCAATCTGGTACTCCTCATTATAGGGCAGAGTATTTCCCCAGTTCTTTCGACCGTCCGTTGCCTGTAGCCAACGTGCTTACCAAAAGAACAGCGGAATACTAAAGGTTTGTCGCCAACAACAAGTTGGGGACGTAACTCCTACCAGAAGGTATATCACATACTTCCCAACACAATCTCAGTGCCAAAACATGACCTTTTTCGAGGATTACTACCGCCTCGTGGTCACAAACATCGCCATGACTAACACTTAGGCGAGTCCACGTCGATCCACAAAACCTGTGCAAAAGGTGGGGTCAATTTGCATCCGTCCCAAAACAGGGTTACCATCGGCCCATAGGCCAACGAATTAAGACACGGGGACACTGAAGGGTCAGCAACTTGTTCGACCTTTAAGCAAACTGTGAGGCTAGTGCAACAATAGCAGTCATCTACTGCTGTGCCATCAGCTGGACGATTACGAAGAGAACAGTGATTTAACCCTTAACCACCGTAACTGATCCGAGCACTCTGGCCCCATTGAAACATCAAGCCCACAGCCGAAACCCTGGCCGCGGCTAACCCTGCACTAACAACGATCCCAAAAAAAATCAGAGTGCGTACGACTAATAACCGAAACAACGAGACTCAACTGTGTGAAACACACCTGGGCTCCAAACCCCTATGCCAAAACCCTGCGCTCTCTCGTGAACGCAAGTCACCCTAGGGCTCGCTCCTAACCAAATACCCAGGTATCGGATCGGAAAGGCGGAAATTGTGCATCGGAAACTGTGCAATTCACGCGCCGGCATGCAAATCGCTAAGGTTAGATCTGCTTCCTCGCCCGCAAGCACACTAGAATTTCTCGAGCGCTACATCATTCACACCTTAAAAGAAGTTTCATCCCCGAAACTTAAATACGCCAGGAATCCAATACATGGGAAAAGTGGCCAAGCATGTCCGACTTGCGCTTCCCACTGGCCTTGCGCCCCTCGTGATCTGTGCTGCTTCACAATCACAAACTCGCAACCCAAAACCTCAAGACTATGCCTTGGTCATGGGGAGCTGGCGACGAAACCCAGGGAGCACGGTCCTACTCCCGTCTTGGCACCCAAGGGGGTGCGACACTCTGATTAACCTCTACCGCTCGGTCCCAATCCATTGCCCTTCCAAGCACCATACACTGAGCCGAGCCGCGTACCCCCAGACCAACGATCACATTCCCCACTAGGAGTATTTAAGCTCTAGGTCCGCTCAACAAAAGGAAGAATCAAGCCCAAACGAACAAAATTTGCTAGTCCCGGTGGTCTCTTTTCTCAACCCCAGGGGGAATCCCAAGACCCCCACAACAACACTACTACACGAGCCCAAACAATACGACTACACAAACGCGACAACCGGGCTAGACCGAGAAACAAAACTTAACCCGTACTCACACACCCCACAAGTCAGTTCTAGACTCCGCTAGTATAGCACTTAACCAACTATCTAGAAAACGGGGCATATACTTTTCCCCCGCTCCCCCGATCACTCGCGTTCTACGCTTCTATGCCTTATTCAATTCATTCATTCGTAGCTAAGTGCGGTATCTCCGTGGATGTCGGACACTGACTCTGCGTCCCCGGCCGATGATCTAGTACGGGCCATGTCTGTCACACATCACAAGAGTCAACTTTAGACTACCCTACTAACAACAACCATAAAGTGAGAGAAAGGACTCAACATTTTCCCCCCCCTCGGTCACTCACGTTCTACAGTCCTATGCCCTACCCATTTCATTCGTATGTAGGCATGTGAGGGTTGTCCACGGATGTCGGCACTAACTGTTGTGATTGAAAGAACGCTCTGATACCATTTAATCTGTCACGCCCCGGGGGTTTTGTTTTAGCGGAAACGATTCGTAAAAGTTGAATATTTGATGTGTAAATTTTTTTTTTTTTGTTTTTAAAAGAAGAAACCCCTCTTCCCCGGCACGTGCCCAGACCCGCCACACATACATGGTCACTCTGCAAACGGGCAGAGTCTCCCCTGTACATGCACGGCGTAGCGTTCGGTACATGTTCTAACGTGCGCAACCAATCAATCACAACAATCATACATAACCCACCAGCATTCTAAACTGATAAAAGAAGATCACATGGCCGATCGTTTTGGAAAGGATAAATCCACAAGTTTGAAAGGGCGCCTACCCGGCGCTTACGTTTTGAAAGCTAGTTTTCAAAATCAGCATAAGTCCACAAAGTTTGAAAGCGGTGCCCACCCGACACCAAGTTTTTAAAGACGGTTTTCGCAATCCTTTCTTTGGCTTCTGCTTTTTTTTGGTTTTTTAAAAGGCCGATAGAAATAAAAGGGAAAAAATATTGCACCAGGGGCACTAAATGTGGCCCGTACCGACATCCATGCCGACCCCACGAGGGTATCGCGAACCACTCACATAACTACAGAGTAATGAAAAGCGAGAATAAAAGAATGAATACAGTCCAGGGTCCCCAGCGACCCAGCTGCTCCTGTCCCGTCCTCACCACCGCCTACCTCCCTCCCCGTCTGGACCCTGTCACGAAGTGGGATGTCAGTGACGCAGAAATAGTAAAGTAGGAGAATATAGTAAAACAAACCGTGAAGACCACTGGAGCAACCATCCTCCCAAGGAGGAAAGGCAACCTGTACACCTGCATCCTGTAATACCCGGGCACGTCGGACAGCTAAACCGACGGCCCATACCGTACCTGCAGCACCGCGACCGCGCCGGACAACTAAACCGGCGGGTCGCTCCGCTCGCACCTCGGCGCCTCAACCCCACAGCTAATAAGGGGCCCCACTACGTCACCTCGTGGGTATACACGGGTCCTACGACCTCTTTTCCGGAAAAGCGCACCCCTTGCGGTGGCCAAACCGCGGGTGCGCGTGTGACAGCCTCGAGCCAAGTAACCATAACCATCATCATGTCAGCATCATAATATATATAACAAAAGCAAAACGGCAACATGTATGCTCAAAGTAAAACCGTAACATATGCGATCGAGAGTAACCCGCTATCATGTATAATCCAAAGGAAAACGACCGTCGGGAGACCGACGCTAAACATTATGACGAAACCCATTAACATGCATAAGCCATCACCCATCAATATTTAACCCCAGTATACTTAGAATTGACCCCGTCCAATATGATAGAGTTAGATGCTAGAACCAAGGAAATAAAACCCACCTGAATGTAGGCCGATCCCGAACTCCCGCTAGACTACCGGGAGGTTGGTGCTGAACTGCTGGGCCCTGAACAGAGAACTGTAGTCAGAACTAGACTCACATATACTCGTCCCGACGACACGACAGTAACAGGGTGTTTATACGGGGCACTATTGCCGATTTACCGCACAGAATCTAATTCTCGATCAGTGAGGACCTACTGAACTCTAACAAGATGCCTAGTAGGCGTGTCAACACTGTCTAAGGATAGCCAGCAAGTCCGAATCGCATTTTAGTCCAAAATGTATTTTAATTTGCCTAAAGTTATGCATTAATCCGATGTTTCGACTCGTTCTCAAAATCCGGGAGTCCAAAATTGACGCCGTAAGTTTCAGCGTGTTCATTACGGCGAGACCCAGGCCGTGCTTACAAGTATTGGGCTGAGACCAAGCCCGATACAAAGTTGGCCCATAATGTTCTAAGGTCCAAATAGCAACTAAGCCCAAACTTAAATTATATATGATCAATCTGTGAATTAACTGGAGCATGGTGTTAAATAACTGATAAGGATCATGGGGCTCACCTGAGGCTAGCCTGAGCTTGGCCGGAATAGTGGCCGGAGCAACACCCTAATCCTCAAGGAGCTCGGTTTGGGTGCCTTGGAGCAAACCTGGTTCAGACCTACCACAAAGTGGAGCACCATGTCACAACAAGTCCCAGAAGAATTTTTGTCCATGTGGGGTCGAACCCCGGCGGCCAGAGGCGGCGGCGGCCGGAGGCCAACCCAAAAACAATGCTCGGATGCAAGGTTTGAACCGAGCAAAAGGGGAGTGTACCAGGCCTAAACCAAAATGATGGAGTTCATGTAGGAGGCATCTAGGTCTTACCTGTAGTGGTGGTCGAAACCCAGCCCGCCGGGGATCGCCGGAGACCGGAGTTAGATGAAATGCGGGTGCAATTCCTACAGTCAAAACCCTGACGTTAAACTCCGCATGCAACACCTTGGGAGGACTCCTACAGGTCATACATGCTTACCTGGACCCTTTCCCGGCAACGGGGAGCGCCGGCAAGGCACGGTGGAGAAGCTCGGTTGAAGCTTTGGTGGCCGTTAATGGCGGTTTCCGGCCGGCGAGCTCCGGGCCGGTGCGACTTGGACCAAAAGGTCCCTCTCGGGTCCAGTAGTTCTCTGGTGGCGATGGCCGGCGGTGGGGGCCAGCGCCGGCGCCGGACGACCTAGCCCGGCCAAGGTTGAAGAAGGTTCAAAACTAGGGCACGCTCGGTTGGCCTGGATCTTGCTCCGATCGCGCTCAGACCTCGTGGAGGTGTTGTAGTTGTCAAGTGGCCAAAGTTCAACGGTGCCGATCTTTTGTTGGACGGGCGGATCACGGCGGCGCACGGGATCGGCCAGGAAGGCAATAATTCCGGCGACAGCGCTCCCGCCGGCGATCGGGACGGCGGCAGCGGCCCGGGCTGCAACCGGAAGATCCCCGCGACGTCAGAAACACAGTGACCATGCCCAAAAGCCAGACTTAAATCAAAACTCCCATGTACTCACCTTCGCCGGAATTTGGAAGTTTGAGGAGTGGCCCCGCGGCGGCGCACGGCGGCGGCTGGGGCTGGGTCCACCGCAGCTTGGTCGCGGCTGCACAGGGGACACCTCCGGGAAGAGCTTGGTCACTTTGAGGTCCCTCTCAACATCCTTCTTTCCAACAACCGAGAGCAAGGTTTATTGGTACCTTCTTCTCCGGCGACCTGGGGCGGCGGCCGGTGCGGGGGAACTCCGGGAAGCACGGCAGAGGAGTGGAGGTTTGTTGAGAGTGCGGCTGAGGGGCTGAGGGCTACGAGGTTTAGAGAAAACCCTAGCCCTAGCTATACCTATATATATAAGGTATGTACAAATTGCAGTTTAGTCCTCTTCTCCTGACATTTTAGGTTTTGGTCCTCTCTGTAGCTTTTAATCACATCAAGGTCCCTCACCAATGCATGGCACGCAAAACGAGGCAAGAAACTTAGGGTCTATTGCGCAAAATGTTGTATTTTCATCGCATTTCACGCTTTTCGAGGCGATCCGGTCGCCGAAACGGAAAATGGACTGCGCCATGACGTCCGGCTCGACGAGACCTATCAGGTAGCGATCTCTGATTTTCGCGAAACTGCCCGGATAAAATCTCGGTCCATAATAACTGTGTCAAAATACAGTTTTCGCGCTTTTCGAGACTCCAGAGTCGTCAAACAGAATTTTCGACTGCGCCATTGCATTCCGAACGTCGAAACGGATCAAAACGACTACCTGAATCACTATGTTTGGGTTCCGAACAGTGAATTAATCAGCGTTGCAACCGCCGTAGTCCCGAAATTGAGGTTTACTGTTCATCTACAGTGGCCACTTAAGTGACACTGTGCACAGGCACTGTCACAATGATTGCGTTTATTTACTCGCTTCTTCATCGATTTCTGGAAGATCCGACCGTCAGATCGAAAAGTGCTGAATATGAATCTCGCTCAGTTCGACGAGACGATCGCAACGGTCAACTCGGATTTCCAAGATCATGTCCGGATTGGAAAGTAGCCTTTTTATCTCGTAGAACGTGCAACTCGCACACTGGCAATTGACTAGATAAATCAACATAGGTCTTTTGAATTCGAAAACCAGGTCAAAATTTACTTTTAGACTATTTATTAAAATAAAATATTTTGAGTTTTTACATGCTATGCCTGCCTGCCTGCCATGCCTGCTCTGCCTGCCTATGCCTGCCATGCCTGCTATGCCTGCCCTGCCTGCCTATGCCTACTATGCCTGCCTGCCTGCCATGCCTGCTCTGCCTGCCTATGCCTGCCATGCCTGCTATGCCTGCCCTGCCTGCCTCTACCTGCTATGCCTGCCTACTATGCCTGCTATGCCTGCCCTGCCTGCCTATGCCTACTATGCCTGCCATGCCTGCCTACTATGCCTGCTATGCCTGCCTGCCTGCCATGCCTGCCTATGCCTGCCCTACAACGGTCAACAACTCACAAAGACCTTGGGACCACCGTACCCCAAAGCGGTTCCCAACAACACTAGCACTGGTCCAAACACCGCCACTAGACTCCACTCGGTCCCCCTGACACGAGCGCAACTAAAAGCAAAAGTCTGTAGTAAGCCCAATCTAATGCCACCAGTAGACACTGGTACTGCCTGCTCTGCCTGCCGCGACGGGTATGCCAGCCTACGCATAACACCGAAGCAAAGGAGTCTCAAGGACTCAAAGTCTGTCTGCCGCGCACTCCGGAGTGGCACTCGAGGGGAGCGACCCACACGAGTAAAGTATCTCAGTATCCAGTAACAAAAGTATCAAAATCAGCAGGACTGGATCATGACTCTGATCAAAGTGGGAAAACCCATCCACTAGAGAAATCGGATACCCAATCTGGTGCATAAATAAATGTCCGGTCAACCGCCCAATATCCGCGGTTGCCGCAAAGCCCCACAACTAATCCAACCTGTCCCAGACACCAAGTCCCGACTACACTACCCAGAACCCCTGCTCGAACCTGAGCAACACAGACCACCTGACTAACAAAGAAGGAGAAAAGGATAACATGGTTTCTCCTAAGTCAAGTTCCAAAAGTAGTGCAGCGGTAAAAGATGGCCTAACTACATGTCCATGCACGCATGCTTTGTTCTCAGAAATAATAAAAGTGGGTGAAGCATATAATAGTAAAGCATGCTAAAACATTCCTACTATGGTATACCAATCTCACCCAAGTGGGCCATTCCTTGCTTACCTCTCGCTCATATCGGTTGCACATCAAATACGCCTGTTATCAATCATAGAGGGATGATAACCCCACATGTGCACTTACATTCACCATGATATAAAAACCTTATACAGTTACTAAATTAAGCTTACCCACCTGAAGTGCTCAATCCAAGGCAAACCTGGAGTCGGTGAAGAGGGTAGACGCCCGCGGTCCAAAATCTGCCAACATAACACCCACGGTACAAGTCGCGAAAGCCTCGGCTTCAAACAGCTGAAAACACCCCTGAGTACAACAATAAGGCTTAACATTACACTTTTAGTCCCAAAATTAACCAAACATACACCATCTGAAAATCAGTCCCAAAGCCGCGCATATTTCACCTGCTGCAAGTGCCCAGAAAAATCTAATAAAAATACCACAGTAATCCTCGCGTCGATACCTTCGAAACGAGTACTTGCACGTCCAATTCCGAGCTTCCTACACTGAGAAACAATTCGGACAAGGGAACCACCCCGAATCAAACTACACTCAAAAACTGTAGCAACAATTACTGTTCACAAATAATCTTCACCTTCGAGAAATATTCAGAAAATTCCAAGAAAATTAGGGCATAATCCTCGTGATGTGTAGATGCAAATCGCCTCTTGAATCGCCCCAATCCGATGCCTGTGCGCAAAGATATCACCAAAACACCGCGCCGCTGTCCCAGAACTCCGCCCAGAAAAAGGGGTTACAAGATGATCCGAAAGACCCATGAAAAGCTCGGAATGGGAAAAACCAGTAAACATGGGAAACATAGCCCTACCTGTCGTGAAGCCAACGGCGCAAGAATCACTGAAAAAGGTGCTCGGGGTAAGCCGGGGGAGTCCTCGCACCGAAATGCGACGAAGAAGAACACAAACGAACGAGCGTCGCGCCGCGCCGTAAAAATGGTAACCTCGGGATGCGTGCCGCTGAAAAATCTGGAAATCTGCAGATGGAATCGCCACAGGGAGATGAAGAAAACTCGTGAAGGTGGCACTGTGAAAATCCGCGCGAGGAAGAAGCTCTCTGCAAAAGAACTCGGCCCTTTTATAGCCTGGAAGAAACAAGCTGGAAACAAATCCGGAAATACCCAACATATCCCCACTTCCGGGCGCTCCCGATTTCGGGCGGCTACAGTGTTGGGCCCGGCCAAACACTGTGCGCGCCCGAAATCCTCCCGGGCCTCCACGTCGCCCCCCGCACAGCGTACAGCCACGCTGGCCGCCCCCTGCGCGACGCGTGGGCCAATGCCGCGGCGACACGTGGCGGCCCACGCGCGGGAACCTGGCGTCAACGCGCCCACGTGCGCCTGACGCGCCGCCTGCCACCCGCCCTGCCGCGCACTGTTCCGAGGCACCCGGTGCACCTCCGTGGACCCGGCCTACATGAGCCCGCCAACCACACGACGCCACGTGTCCCGCCGGTCCACTGCACCACGCCCGCCTGTTCCGTAGACCCAGTCCACTAAACCGCCCACTCCGACACTGCCACGTGTCCACCCCCTGGTCCACCGTGCGCCCCGCACTCTCTGTGGACCGCGCCCCGCGGACCGGCCCACTCCCGAGCCGCCACGCGTCCCGCCCCCGGTGCACGCCTGCCGCGTGGACCGGGCGGCCCGCGCCTCCGTCCGCCGCGCCGCCTGCGGCCGCTCCGCCGCCGCCGCCGTCGCCGGAAACACTGTTCCGGCATGAACAGTGTCCAGAGTCCAAAAATAACAAGTGGGTAGTCCGTTTTAACCGTTTTCGCGCGCTGAATCCAAATTTGATGTCCAATTTGCCAAATTCCAACTCTAAAAATTGCCGAAGGCATCCGGGAAGATGTTCCTTGATCCAAACTTCGCGCTGGGTCCAATTTAAATATCCTTGGCGCGCGAAACCACTTCTGGAGCTCCGACGGAGTCCACCAATCACCCACGTGATCCATTTAATACACTGAGCCCAACGCGAATGTCCAAATGGGGCACAAATCCCACCAACACGCCACATAGGCCTCCGGGAGCTGTAGATGATCCAGTAATCTCGTCGTGGGGATCCAGGTCCTCACATCCTCCCCCACTAAGAAAAGTTTCGTCCTCGAAACTAGCTCAAATCCCCTAAGGGTCCCACATACCACGGTAGGTATTCATCAATAACGCCTCCAGCTCCCGAAACATCACTCACTCCCCGCGATTACTTCCCAACAACAACAACAACAAGTACGGCATGGCCCGACATGCGATTTCCTCATCTCTCGAGCCAGAAATCGCAGCGGGCGTCCCTCGTACTCCAACAATCACCGATCTCAGAAGGGGCAAGTCGATCACGGGCGAGGGATCCAAAAGCAACATACTCCAAACCACAACCCGTGTCAACTCAACCAAGGCAACCCGAAGCACACCCACACGATTAACCAATAAGGAAATGAGCCCTAACAAGGAGGGGTCCTCACTCGGTCACTCCCGAATCTTGACCATCCGAGTGAACTACTCAGCCGCGGTCTATCATCCAAAGGAACCCTCAGGGACACAACCACACGCCACGTCTGCCTCAACAGTCCACACAGCGCCAGCTGTGGACTCATCAAGCTCAACCCCAGCCAGCTCTCCTGGCACTGCCCAGTCCAAGAAGCTCCTTACCTTGACAATAACTGTCGATCTCGGCCAAAACCCAAGTGATATTCATGTTGGCCGGATTTCCTCCGCCGCTCCTACGGCTCGAACAACGTGACCCAAGAAGGTATGCTTCTGGAGCTACAACTTGTACCTCAATAACTTGGCATACCACTTCATCCACACGGGCATGGTAGCACATCCACAAGTGCTCCTCGCGCTCCACATCGCTCTGGGAGTAAATCCAAATATCCCCGGAGGATCTTGTTACCAATCCAATCAAGTACAGCTGGAGCACAATTCCCTCAAATCATAAAAGTGGCAGGGCATTAATCAATCCACTTGGCCTCACTAAGAGCTCGTGATGCCCTACCGTGTCCTGAACGCCATCTAAGCAAGATCCTCGGCTGTCTGATTCCAAGTAGGTACTCACACCATACTATAACTGCCTGAGTACAACTCCATCATAAGGTCCTAAATACCATAAAAGGACCCTCACATTCGTGTATCAACGATGTGGCATCACCACCGTATACCAACGGCGTGGCACTAGGTCAAACAGACCCCTCGATCCATCGGCCCCTGCAGCAGTGCCATCGGGTCTCTCTCAGCTCTACCGGCGATATCCAATGAGGTGCTGTCCAGGGTGGTGCGGTTCCTCGAACCACATCAAACACACTCTCTATCTCCCTAACCGGCGGCATTACCAACAACTAAGGTGAAATCACACTCGGGACCTCATGGAAACAGAGATATCCCTGAGTCCCGGTGCCGCCGTAAGCACCTCTCACTCTCCCGCTAAAACCAGAGTGCTCTGACAACCTCAACGAGCAAGCCTCCAATTGCCCGCCTTGCCGAAGATCGAAGTCCTTTCTTGCCGCAGTCAAACATCCTGTGGCACTGTACCAATCCAAATCCAAGCACTGGGTCGAAACACCGAACCGCCACGATTACCAATTAGCCTACCGGTACAACTCGCGGCCTCAGCTGCATTGGACGTGATCCACAAGCCTCCTCCACATGCACAACACAAGCAGGAACCTATACCTCTAGTGCATGTGGGAACAAATCTGCCTTTAGTCCATGCAGGAATGCAACATGCTGTAACTCCGACTGCTGTGATGAAGTCACACCTGCGACAGTCGATCCACCACCGTGGCGCCCTACAACCGGGCGGCACAGGTTCATCCACTCGATGCAAGTGGTTGTCGCTCAATCTGCCTGAAAATTAGGGCTATCCACATAGGGAGTACGACCTCTGTCTCTGCTCACACTGAGGCGACGAATAAGGTCCTCCGCAGATAACAAATCCACGCTACCGCTGCGTCACTCTGATATAAATGCTGATGCTACCATCGGGGCCCACCCGATCTCTGGCATCTCAGGAACCCGTCATCCTGGAAAGGAAATCAGAAGTGCCTCTGCCGGCCAATCTGCCCTCCATCACCCGGCGCCAAGCGCTAAAATCCAGAACTCACCCCTGGCGGCAGATCCCTATCCAAGGGAACTGCAATGCCGCGCTCCATACACGATGCCTGCTCCAGCGAGGCGTCTAAATCCACAATGAAGGGACCGAATAACAGGAAGGTGTCCTGGCGCAATCCACTCCCAATCTCATATATCCTATGCGCCTCGTCCCTCGAATCTGGAGCGCGCAGTTCGACAACTGCATACACTCTCAAGCACTGGGAGGCTCTCAATTAATTACTCCATCACCACCAGCCGCGACTCTGCCTTCAAAGGCTCCAAACTCAATCTTACGAGTCGGGGTGGTTCATCTGCCAAACATGGCTCCATAGGTCGCTCATGTCCCACGGCTCCTCTGCCGTCAACTATCCACCCTGCCTCGGTGCCTCGACACTAAACATTGGCACAGAGGGGGCTACTCAGTGCTCCGACAACTGTGTCACCGAGACCAGCTGCTCACCCTGTCGCTGACAAGCCTCTGACAATCCTGACATCTGGGTCCGGAGTTCCCTGACCTCAATCCGGGTATCCGGCCCAGAACCAACAGCTCAAGCTCAACTGCCATGACAGGATGCACACGGGTCAAAACCCAGCGTCGGGGAGACACCGCTCGCCACGACGAAACAACAAAACAACACACAACAACAATCGACCCAATCCAGCGAAAGTCTAAAGCATGTCACCCATTCCACAGCATTATGTTGTCTGCAGCCAACATAATTACTTAGGAGAATAAACATGCCAATCACTCCTCCCGTCCCTTGGGAGAGGTATAAAACTCAATCAGGACTCTCGCAAAATCACGACTCTCACAAAGTCAACCAAGGGTCAAACCATAAGCCTAGGGTTTCTAAGTCCACCATGACCTACAACCTAGGCTCTGATACCACTCTAATCTGTCACGCCCCGGGGTCGAAACTGCGACCCGAGCTCGCCAACAGATCCGCCACCTATGCCAAAGTCCGCATAGGCGAAGCGTCCTACCTGCAAAACAAGTGCTACAGCTAACAGATATCAGAGCTATAAGATAAAACTGCTGTATAACTAAAACCATACACTGTACAACTGAAAATAATACAACAATGTCCATCTCCCAAAATGATAAATCATACAATATCCTCATATACAAAGGTCGAGACTCAACCGGGAGATACCTCCGATAAATACAACAGTGTACAGGCTCTCAATACAAATCATATCCTCACTACATCAGTCTCTCAAAAGAGGAAAATAAAACAACTAATCTACAGAAGCTCTCCTCTGAAGGGGGTACCGCTACTCTCCAAACATGGGTAGGGATCTAGCTCGCGACTCCCTCGCCTCGATCAACACAGCAGAATCAGCAACACCCGCTAAGACTCTGCAAAACAAAGGAGAGGAAGGAAAAAGAAGGGGAAAACCCCAGAGGGTGTGAGAACTACACCAAAGGAGGGAGTTCTCAGTGGGTACCACCGCCAGGACCGACGGTCAGCCCACCAAGTCCTCAAAAGACAAAAACTAACCAAAGCCGTAAAGACTGATAAAAAGAAGCTGGACCCTCTCAACAGCTATCAAGCCACTAAGCTTGCTATGACTGCCATGCCTGCTATGCCTGCCATGCCTGCCTATGCCTGCCATGCCTGCTATGCCTGCTATGCCTGCCAAGCCTGCCATGCCTGCTCTGCCTGCCTATGCCTGCCAAGCCTGCTATGCCCGCTATGCCTGCCTATGCCTGCCTATACCTGCTATGCCTGCCTACTATGCCTGCTATGCCTGCCTGCCTGCCATGCCTGCTCTGCCTGCCTATGCCTGCCATGCCTGCTATGCCTGCCCTGCCTGCCTATACCTGCTATGCCTGCCTACTATGCCTGCTATGCCTGCCTGCCTGCCATGCCTGCTCTGCCTGCCTATGCCTGCCATGCCTGCTATGCCTGCCCTGCCTGCCTATGCCTACTATGCCTGCCTGCCTGCCATGCCTGCTCTGCCTGCCTATGCCTGCCATGCCTGCTATGCCTGCCCTGCCTGCCTCTACCTGCTATGCCTGCCTACTATGCCTGCTATGCCTGCCCTGCCTGCCTATGCCTACTATGCCTGCCATGCCTGCCTACTATGCCTGCTATGCCTGCCTGCCTGCCATGCCTGCCTATGCCTGCCCTACAACGGTCAACAACTCACAAAGACCTTGGGACCACCGTACCCCAAAGCGGTTCCCAACAACACTAGCACTGGTCCAAACACCGCCACTAGACTCCACTCGGTCCCCCTGACACGAGCGCAACTAAAAGCAAAAGTCTGTAGTAAGCCCAATCTAATGCCACCAGTAGACACTGGTACTGCCTGCTCTGCCTGCCGCGACGGGTATGCCAGCCTACGCATAACACCGAAGCAAAGGAGTCTCAAGGACTCAAAGTCTGTCTGTCGCGCACTCCGGAGTGGCACTCGAGGGGAGCGACCCACACGAGTAAAGTATCTCAGTATCCAGTAACAAAAGTATCAAAATCAGCAGGACTGGATCATGACTCTGATCAAAGTGGGAAAACCCATCCACTAGAGAAATCGGATACCCAATCTGGTGCATAAATAAATGTCCGGTCAACCGCCCAATATCCGCGGTTGCCGCAAAGCCCCACAACTAATCCAACCTGTCCCAGACACCAAGTCCCGACTACACTACCCAGAACCCCTGCTCGAACCTGAGCAACACAGACCACCTGACTAACAAAGAAGGAGAAAAGGATAACATGGTTTCTCCTAAGTCAAGTTCCAAAAGTAGTGCAGCGGTAAAAGATGGCCTAACTACATGTCCATGCACGCATGCTTTGTTCTCAGAAATAATAAAAGTGGGTGAAGCATATAATAGTAAAGCATGCTAAAACATTCCTACTATGGTATACCAATCTCACCCAAGTGGGCCATTCCTTGCTTACCTCTCGCTCATATCGGTTGCACATCAAATACGCCTGTTATCAATCATAGAGGGATGATAACCCCACATGTGCACTTACATTCACCATGATATAAAAACCTTATACAGTTACTAAATTAAGCTTACCCACCTGAAGTGCTCAATCCAAGGCAAACCTGGAGTCGGTGAAGAGGGTAGACGCCCGCGGTCCAAAATCTGCCAACATAACACCCACGGTACAAGTCGCGAAAGCCTCGGCTTCAAACAGCTGAAAACACCCCTGAGTACAACAATAAGGCTTAACATTACACTTTTAGTCCCAAAATTAACCAAACATACACCATCTGAAAATCAGTCCCAAAGCCGCGCATATTTCACCTGCTGCAAGTGCCCAGAAAAATCTAATAAAAATACCACAGTAATCCTCGCGTCGATACCTTCGAAACGAGTACTTGCACGTCCAATTCCGAGCTTCCTACACTGAGAAACAATTCGGACAAGGGAACCACCCCGAATCAAACTACACTCAAAAACTGTAGCAACAATTACTGTTCACAAATAATCTTCACCTTCGAGAAATATTCAGAAAATTCCAAGAAAATTAGGGCATAATCCTCGTGATGTGTAGATGCAAATCGCCTCTTGAATCGCCCCAATCCGATGCCTGTGCGCAAAGATATCACCAAAACACCGCGCCGCTGTCCCAGAACTCCGCCCAGAAAAAGGGGTTACAAGATGATCCGAAAGACCCATGAAAAGCTCGGAATGGGAAAAACCAGTAAACATGGGAAACATAGCCCTACCTGTCGTGAAGCCAACGGCGCAAGAATCACTGAAAAAGGTGCTCGGGGTAAGCCGGGGGAGTCCTCGCACCGAAATGCGACGAAGAAGAACACAAACGAACGAGCGTCGCGCCGCGCCGTAAAAATGGTAACCTCGGGATGCGTGCCGCTGAAAAATCTGGAAATCTGCAGATGGAATCGCCACAGGGAGATGAAGAAAACTCATGAAGGTGGCACTGTGAAAATCCGCGCGGGGAAGAAGCTCTCTGCAAAAGAACTCGGCCCTTTTATAGCCTGGAAGAAACAAGCTGGAAACAAATCCGGAAATACCCAACATATCCCCACTTCCGGGCGCTCCCGATTTCGGGCGGCTACAGTGTTGGGCCCGGCCCAACACTGTGCGCGCCCGAAATCCTCCCGGGCCTCCACGTCGCCCCCCGCACAGCGTACAGCCACGCTGGCCGCCCCCTGCGCGACGCGTGGGCCAATGCCGCGGCGACACGTGGCGGCCCACGCGCGGGAACCTGGCGTCAACGCGCCCACGTGCGCCTGACGCGCCGCCTGCCACCCGCCCTGCCGCGCACTGTTCCGAGGCACCCGGTGCACCTCCGTGGACCCGGCCTACATGAGCCCGCCAACCACACGACGCCACGTGTCCCGCCGGTCCACTGCACCACGCCCGCCTGTTCCGTAGACCCAGTCCACTAAACCGCCCACTCCGACACTGCCACGTGTCCACCCCCTGGTCCACCGTGCGCCCCGCACTCTCTGTGGACCGCGCCCCGCGGACCGGCCCACTCCCGAGCCGCCACGCGTCCCGCCCCCGGTGCACGCCTGCCGCGTGGACCGGGCGGCCCGCGCCTCCGTCCGCCGCGCCGCCTGCGGCCGCTCCGCCGCCGCCGCCGTCGCCGGAAACACTGTTCCGGCATGAACAGTGTCCAGAGTCCAAAAATAACAAGTGGGTAGTCCGTTTTAACCGTTTTTGCGCGCTGAATCCAAATTTGATGTCCAATTTGCCAAATTCCAACTCTAAAAATTGCCGAAGGCATCCGGGAAGATGTTCCTTGATCCAAACTTCGCGCTGGGTCCAATTTAAATATCCTTGGCGCGCGAAACCACTTCTGGAGCTCCGACGGAGTCCACCAATCACCCACGTGATCCATTTAATACACTGAGCCCAACGCGAATGTCCAAATGGGGCACAAATCCCACCAACACGCCACATAGGCCTCCGGGAGCTGTAGATGATCCAGTAATCTCGTCGTGGGGATCCAGGTCCTCACATCTAGTGTTTGCGATATTACCCTGTATATTGGTTATTATGCTCGTAGTTGCGACACGCGCACCCGCGGTCTGGCCACCGCAAAGGGTGCTCTTTTCCGGGAAAGCGGTCTCTGACCCGTGTAAACCCACGAGGTGAGGTAGTGGGGGCCCCCGTAGGTGAGGGGTTTGAGGCATAAAAAGGGGGGGGAGCGGTGCGATCTGTCGGGATAGGTGCCCGACGAGGTCAGGTGCCCCAAGGTGTGAGCGGTGCGATCTATCGGGGTAGGTGCCCGACGAGGGCAGGTGTGTAGGTGTTACAGGTGTGTAGGTGCTACAGGTGTTACGGGTATTACAGGTATTGCAGGTGTTCGCGTGTTACTTTTCCAATGAGCAGAGTTGTTGCTCCGGATAGTCTTACTGTGGGGTTTGGCATTCTTTCTTGCCCATTATTATTATCATGTGTCGCTGACTACCCACTCCGTGACAGGTTCTTCCAGGGGTGAGCGGTAGACGACGGTGAGGCCGGGGCAGGAGTAGTCGGGCCGTGAGGAGCCCTAGTCTGTATCTCCTTTACCTTTCCTTGCATTTCATTCGATACTGTAGGTTACTGTGTGGTTCTCGATACCCTTGTGGGGTCGGTGTGGATGTTGATTTCTTTTGTCCTGGATATGAATTTATGGTTCTTTTATTATCCCCGTTCGGCCGTTTTCCAAAGCAAAATAACTAGAAAAGAAAAGAACTTCGAAAACTATCTTTCAAAATCTGGGGTCGTGTGGACCTGTTTTCCAAACCATGTGAATTTATGGGATTTCTAAACTGTTTTCAAAACCTTGGGTCGTGTGGACCTGTTTTCCAAACCCTGTGGATTTATGGCATCTTTCCAAACTGTTCTCAAAACCTTGGGTCGTGTGGACCTGCTTTCAAAACTGTGAGTTTATCCTTTCAACTTGACTGGCCTCGGGCATTGTTTTCAGTCTGCATTCGTAGTTAGATTCCGAACTGTTGTGATTAACTGAATGCTTGTGTTAAACTGTTGTAATAGCCGCGACGCCGAGCATATACAGAGGAGACTCTGCCCGATTGTCGAGTAAATCTGTATATGCGGCGGGTCTGGGCACGTTCCGGGGAGGACCGAATTTAAAAAAAAAAAAATTAGCAACTCTTTCTTTTCCGCTGAGCGAGACCCCCGGGGCGTGACAATCTTGAAGTATGCTGTGAATATGTGAAGTGTGTGTTATGTGAACCTGTTGGGTGCAAATGGAATTATGTAATTTAATGATGTGAGCTGGTAATTTAATTGTGAAGTGAGCATGAAGTTTGTGAGGTGGAGTTATTTTGTGCTGGAGCTTTGGGTGTGTTGCATGTTGGCTGAGGAGCGAGCCGATGGCCCGCGAGATTTTTGTAGAGGATTCTAGTTTTTTTATTCGAACTCCGGGGATTTTTCCAAGTACGCGACAGGGTGCGCGCGCGGCGCGATTTTCGAAATTTTCGTCAGTTGAGGATCCGGCTCTTCACCAACTTCAGCATTTGCCTGCGGAAAGCGTTCCAGGTGGGTTGGAATTTCTCCAAAATTTATGGAATGCCCTCTAATGCTTCTGTAAGCATAATGATCATGTTCAGCTTATTTATCATATATTGATCATGTTTAGCTGATTTATTATATATTGATAATCTGATAGTTGCCTAGAAAATTGTAGAATGACATTCTTGAGCCCCGTACCTTTTTAGTATGATCTAGAGGTTATTTGACACTAGACTACAAGTTCATTTGAAATTCAGGCTGCATCTGGACCTTCATATATTTTTAGCACCCTGTTTTAAGTAAAACTCCATTTTAAAGGGTTTTTAATTATTGAGAACACTATGAATGGTCCAGATTGTTCGAGTTGTTTGTGTACTCGCACCAGAGGGCCGAGGGTATTTTTAGAGCATCGTCTGTCGAGTTCTAGTGTCATGAGAGTTCTTCTTCCTTATTGGGATCATGGGTTGTGTTATGATTTAGTGGTGGAGGTAGTTCTCCCACTTAGTTTTGAGGATATTTGGGGTTCTGGCAGATCGAGTCGCAGAGGTTTCCGACTCAGCCATGGTCCTGCATTATCAGATTGAGTCGTTGAGGGTTCTCCGACATAGCTGTGAGAGTGTTTGGGCTATTCATATTTGAGTCGAGGTTCTTTTCCGACTGAGTTGTGCTTTTGAGCTCGTGATACCGATCTGTTTGATCGTGGATTATAGCCTGCTGAGCCTGGCTTTTTATGCCAGTTATGAGATACTTGAGTTCGCGGGGTCGCTCCCCGCAAGCTACGCTCCGGATGCGATGATGACACCGAGCCTGACGAGGCTGCGATGTGGTTACTGAGTTAGTCCTTGGGGGACACCCTACATAAGTCCGTTCCTCCGGGATGTGCGGCAGTAGACGAGCGCGGGTTTAACTTTGACTGATTCAAAGTGGGACAGTCATTGAGATTTGGGTGATTTGTGTGAGTGAGTTTCATTGGATGTTCATAGATGAGTTTTCCTTTGAGCATAGTACTTGAGGCATATTATTTAGTAGTGAGAGTGTATGCATAGCAGGGTCTAAGTAGAGTTCCTTGGGCATGATGATGCATGTTAGCTGTAGTTTCCTTCCTGCTTACCCCCTTTTTTATCTACCTATCTGCATACCTATCTGTGGTGCCTCCAGTATACTTAGTGGGCATACCGTGGACATTGGGACGGTACCCACTGAGATCTGCCTTCTGCAGTAGATCTCACACCCGCTGCGGTGACAGGTTTCCTGAGGCTGCTGTTCCGGCTTAGCTCGCGCGGAGACAGCTGATCAAGGTGAGGACGTGGCCGAGTAGTTCCTTACCAGCTTTTTAATCAGAGGTAGATGTACCCCGTTAGTTTTTTTCTGATTCCACTTTTGTACTGAGAGGGTGAGGCTTGTAGTTTTCTTATTTCTTTGAGGGACCTGTACTGAGGATTTATGTGTTAGTGGAGCTTATTTATTTTTAGATTTTCAGTATTTATTCCTTGCCCTTTTAAATTTTTTAGTCTCAGCTCTGATACATGTTGTAGTTTTAGATCTTCTTGCAGGGTAGACGCTTCGTCTGTGCGGCAGTTTCCGTACAGATGGCGGATCTGTTGGCGAGCCCGGGTCGCAGTTTCGACCCCGGGGCGTGACACACCTACTTCGGGATCGTCAAGTACAAAGGTATGTTTTCGTTGTGGTTATGCAGGGCACATAAGAAGAAATTGCAAGATTAGAGCGAAAAGATCACATCAAGCACCTCTTGCAACAACTACTAATGAGTCCACTCCCCGGAAATCAAAGAAGGATTTTTCAAAAGAAAAGAGCATTGGTAGTACATTAAACAAGACGACGACGTCAAGAAAAAGCGATGAATCAATCAAGACGCTTTCACCTAGGAGAATAACTTCACATTCATTGCCGACGCAGTCCAAAAAGGTTTGGGTGCGCAAAGGTGAAATCTTCCCTTGTCTTCTTGTTCATACTTCTTTACATGCTTATGACAACTCGTCTTGGTATCTAGATAGTGGATGTTCCCGTCACATGACCGGTGACAAAAACAGTTTTCAAACTTTAGAGAAAATCTCCGGAGGACATGTTGTTTTCGGAGACGGTCGTTTTTCCAAAATTGTTGGAAAAGGAACAATCGCTATTCCAGAAGGCCCGGTTTTGAACAATGTCCTATTTGTTGAAGGCCTTAAGACTAACCTCATTAGTATCAGTCAACTTTGTGACAATGGTTTTTCAGTTAATTTTTCTTCTGCAGAATATATTGTAACTGATAAGGACCATGTATTCTTTTTGAAAGGGGTTAGATCTGAAAATAATTGCTATGTTGTTTCAAACAAAATTTCTAAAAATTGTAACCTAGTTTCTTTGGATAACGAAACTCTTTGGCATGAAAGACTAAGTCACATAAATTTTAAAGAACTAGCAAGGATTTCAAACAAAGACGTGGTCAAGGGGGTTCCTAAACTTTCATTTAAAGATAACATTGTGTGTGGAGGTTGTCAAAAGGGAAAACAATCAAGGGTTGCACACAAGAACTTGAACCACGTTGGTACCAATCGGCCCTCAGAATTACTGCATATGGACTTAATGGGGCCGACTCGTCAACCATCTTTGGAAGGTAAATGGTATATTTTTCTTTTGGTTGATGATTTCTCTAGATATTCATGGGTAACATTTTTAAAAGAGAAAGCAGATACTTTCGACTCTTTTCATGAGGTTTGTCATCGTATTATGATTGAAAGAAATGAAAAGATCGTTCGTGTTCGAAGTGATAGAGGTGGAGAATTTATTAATTCTAAATTCATTGATTTTTGCACTTCCAACGGCATAAAACATGAATTCTCAGCACCCTATACACCTTAGCAAAATGGTGTAGTCGAGCACAAAAACAGGGTTGTTCAAGAGATGGCGCGTGTGATGCTTCATAGCCGGAAACTCCCATTACATTTTTGGGCCGAATATCAAATATTTTCGAATCTTTGGGAGTCGTTGTTATATTTTGCGTGATCGCAAAAATCTTGGTAAATTCGACTCTCGAAGTGACGAAGGGATCTTCATGGGTTATTCTACAAACAGTAGAGCATATCGGGTATTTAACCTGGAATCTAAAACGATGGTAGAATCTATTAATGTTAAAGTAGATGAAGTTTTTCATTTTGCATCTGATAAATCTACCCCTGATATGTCTCTAGATGATGATACTCCTGTAAATGCATCTTCTCATAATAATTCTTTTGATAAAGTTGATGCATCTAATGGTTCTTCTAGTTTATCTGATGTGCAGGAATCATCACATGTACCTCCGAGTACTCCGTTACCTCAAACGCTACGGATCTCCAAGGATCATCCGAAATCGAACATTATTGGAGACCCACAAGGAGTCAGGACTCGGAGACAGTTGGTTTGTGGAGTCGCATGTTACGTCTCCATGGTAGAACCAAAGAACGTCGATGAAGCTCTTCAGGATGACTACTGGATTGAAGCAATGCAGGAAGAGCTCCATCAGTTCGAAAGAAACAAAGTCTGGGAACTAATGAAGCCACCGAAGCAACACAATGTGATTGGTACTAAATGGATTTTCAAGAATAAGAAAAACGAGGATGGTACCATCATCAGGAACAAAGCACGCCTAGTTGCTCAGGGCTATTCACAAATAGAAGGTATAGACTTTGATGAGACGTTCACCCCGGTTGCTCGACTCGAGTCGATTCGTATTTTGTTCGCGATTGCTTGTCATTTTAAAATCAAACTCTTTCAAATTGACGTTAAGAGCGCGTTTTTAAATGGGTTTTTGAATGAGGAAGTTTATGTGGCTCAACCGAAAGGTTTTGTAGACTATAAACAACCTAACCTTGTTTTTCGTTTGAAAAAGGCTCTTTACGGTCTAAAACAAGCACCGCGAGCGTGGTACGAAAGGTTAACAAAGCACCTATTGGAAAAGGGCTACACTCGAGGGGGAGCAGATCGGACTCTCTTTGTGAAGCATTATCAAGATAACTTCATTGTGGCACAAATCTATGTCGATGACATTGTATTTGGTGCAACTAGAGACAATGATGCTTCTAAATTCGCCGAAACCATGGAAAGTGAATTTGAGATGTCTATGATGGGCGAACTGATATACTTTCTTGGATTGCAAGTGAAACAAAATGAAGAAGGCATCCATTTGTGCCAATCCAAGTATGCAAGGGAGTTGGTGAAGAAATACGATTTAGAAAACTCTAAAGATTTTCCGACTCCAATGGGAACTAGCAATAAGGGATTAGGAAGTGAATCTCTTAGTGAAAGTGTAGATGAGAAGCTTTGTTGCAGCATGATTGGAAGTCTACTCTACCTCACGGCTAGTCGCCCGGATATATCCTTTAGTGTTGGGATCTGCGCGAGATTTCAATCAGCACCAAAGGAGGTTCACCTGAAAGCGGTGAAAAGGATCATCCGGTACGTCAAAGGAACACTGAATTTCGAAATTTGGTATCCTATGGGAACAACGCTTGACATTATAGGATATTCAGATGCCGATTGGGCAGGATCTGTGGATGATCGGAAAAGTACGAGTGGTGCCTGTTTTTATCTTGGCCATTGTCTTATTGCATGGCATAGTAAAAAGCAAAACTGCATAGCACTCTCGACTGCCGAAGCGGAATATATCTCAGCGGGTAGTAGTTCAACTCAACTCATTTGGATGAAAAGCATGTTGAGCGACTTCCGAATTTCAGCAACTTCGGTAATGTCACGCCCCGGAGGTTCTAAAGAAGCGAAAAACGTACCCATTTTTTTTTCTTAAATAATCACATGAACCTTGCCTCCGGCGCGTATCAGACCCGCCGCATATACAAACTCACTCCCCAAACGGGCGGAGTCTCCTTTGTATATGCACGGCGTCACAATCAATTCCAATGCTTTAACCATTCCAATCATGACATGCAACGAGGAGAGGATATAGTACATCAAACCATCACCGCTATCTTATACAGTCTATAGCATAAACCCATGGGTTTTGAAAATCGGTGCCCACACGACACCCAGTTTTCTAAATCGTTTTCGCAAACCCTTTGTGTGGCCATTAACTTGAAAGGATAAATCCATGGGTTTTAAAATCGGTGCCCACACGGCACTTGGTTTGAAAACATCTTTGAAACCGGTTTGTTTTTTTAAACAAGCCACAAATACACATCCTATCATTCACCAGTTAATTATAAGAAAGTCCTCCTCCCAACATCCATCAGAAACCACAGTATATGAAACACAGTTGAACTAAACATAGTTATGCCATAATCAAAAATAACTAAAATAAAGTATCGTTTTACTAGCCCTCTTGGCTAGTATCCTCTAACTGATGCCTCACCGTCATCCCGAATTCCACCCCTACTCGAACCTGTCACAGTGTGGGTTGTCAGTGACTGATAAAGTAGAAAGCATGCAAGTAAACGTAATAACAGAATGAACACACCGAATCACCGGAGCATTTACTTTTCCCCTCTCCCTCATGTATCGCCAAATCCCTGTTGAAAGACCCGCTGGGCACCTACCCCAGCTGTCACGCCCCGAGTCCGCCAATTTGTACGGTTCGGGCACGCCAACAGACCCGCCAATCGAGTAAGACCTGTTTCTACCCGAAAGGAACGGTAACATCCATAATAACACAACCAGTGTATGCGGAAGCTGTATATCAGAGCACTAAAAATCACTATAAATTTAAATTTTCATTCAATAACGAATAGTTAATGCGGAAATGAAAGCATACAGGAGTGAACCATAAATTAAACTTACTACACTTTACATTTCTGAACTTGCAAATAAAATTATTACATTTCCTTTACATAAATTCCTCACTATACAAGGTTCACTCAAGAAATACATAAATGGGATACCTCTGCTAGACCCTCTAGGTCACCATGCTGCTGGGCCCTTGCCCCTGTCGTATGCCTCGCTGTCTGCATCTGATCCGTCTCGACCACTGCATCCATTCCCGAACCTGTGGGGGGAGTCACCCAAGGGGTGTGAGAACTTCATCTGAGTTCCCAGTGGGTTCAACCACCGAGAAAAAGTGTCCTACACCACTTGGTCCAATGGAAGCAATAATAATAGTGCTAGGAAACTAAATCCTCAATATCAAAATGCAGCTATGCAATATAACATATCACTACACTATCTGTGTATAACCATCTACCCAGCACTACTCTGTCTAGCCACACTAGCCTGCTAAGCACCAACTCGGCCACTATGCCGCTGAATACAGGGTCCAACTAACCCGGCCACCTTGGCCACTCTATTTTTCTTTATTCTTTAGATTCTTGTGCTTTAGTTCAAGTTAACCCTCGGAAATTCTTATCCAACGGGCCCGAGCCCGGTAGTCTTGCTACCATAAGATAAGATTTCTAAGGTTGCCGATAACACCCGCAAGTGTTACCCCGCCCAACGGGGAACTTGTCATACGGGTCACTGCCCGGGAGAGGGACACTGCCCATGGCTCCGACAAGATCTATGTTTCACCCCCGAAGGTACGCCCATTTTATCTTTTTATATTTTCTTTCTTTTCTTTCTACCTTAGTTCTTAGCCTCTTTGCCTTTGAACACTTGCTTTCCTTTCTTATTCAGGCTTATAGCTCCCTTTTTGCCACTGGCAAATCACTTTCTCTTTTCTTTGAGCATTTAGCTCCTTGCTTTCACTTTTAGCCATTCGAAAGTACCTCGTCCAACGGGTCACTGCCCAGGGAGTCCTGCTCCACTTGACGAGTCTCAAATTCGAAGGCGCCAATTACATTTTCTTTATGCTTTTAGCCACTTTTAGCTTGCTTTTAATCTTTGCCTTTTAGCAACAATTTTTTCCTCTTATCCTAGGTCTTGCCATAAGGATAACTAGAGAGCCTCCTGGACTCTTAAACATTTCTCTTTTATTTCTTTAACTCAAATTGAAGTTAAAGTTATTATCCATTTGCCCAGACACCCTATGACCTTCTAGGGTTATATTTGATCAACTCTTTAAACTGGGGATCTCATCCCACATTTCTGATTCCTCACTGAATCCTAGAGTTAACTAAACTCTGTTTTCCTGCTTCACCATTAACTTAGAGTTACACTGACTCTAATTCCATGTTCCACTGTTATCTTAGAATTACATTGACTCTACTTTTCTGTTTTCCCTTTCATATCTCCACACTTGATCCACCTTTTCCATCCTCCTGATTCCTTACTGAATCCTAGAGTCAACTTGACTCTATTTCCTGTCTGTGAGTTTAAACTCTTCTAGCTCAACTTTGGTTCCCTTTACCTAAGTCCCATGTCATACTTGTCCTAGAGTTCCATGGCTCTATGCTGACCTCTAGTTCACCTTAGGTTTCCTTACCTAAGTTCCATGTCATACTCATCCTAGAGTTCCTTGACTCTATGTTGAACACTAGTTCTCCTTAGGTTCTCTTTACCTAAGTTCCATGTCATATACACCCTAGAGTTTTCTGACTTTATGTTGATCACTCTATCCAGTGTCCTTAGGTTATCACCTAAGACCATGCCACTCATCCTTCCTAGGATAACTCCTAAGTTGATGTCACTCGTCAAACCCCTAAACTAGGTTTTCTCCTAGTCTTACTACCAACAAGTTCTGTTCCCTTATATCACATGATTCCTAGGGTTGTACCCTAACATGATCACAGTCATCAAGTAATTACTCATTTCTACGCATGCAATTATTTTCATATCCATCATAAAAATAATATTTATCCTCTAAGTCCTTTTTGCACATGAAAATGAATTATCTCCTTTTGGCAAACGACAGTTGCATTTATCATCTGTGTCCATCTACACATACAAATTTATCCCCTATTGTGGATAAATCATAAATATCACTTTTCCTCTAAATTTCTCTACACATGCACATATATCATCTGTTATTGGCAACCAACAGTTGCTCTTTTCATCTGTGTTCCTCTAAACATGCAATCTTATTCATAATTACCTAACGCCTCTAACATGCTACTATCATGCTTCGAATCGAAAAGCAAAGGAGCAAGGGGAGACGTCACCCAATTTCGGCAGAATTCCCCACCTTGTAGTGTACCAAATTGCTTGTAGACACTTGCAATTGGTCTCCGCGCGATTCCACTTGTCTCCTCGAGCTTGCACGCAAAACGATGCACTTCTCTCGAGTCTGCACGCAAAACGGTGCACGTCCACCAAACCTGCATGCAAAACGATGCACGTCACTAAAAACCCGCACGTAAAATGGTGCGCGTCATTTTAGACTGCACGCAAAACGGTGCACGTCCACCAAACCTGCACGCAAAACGATGCACGTCACTAAAAACTCGCACGCAAAACTGTGCGCGTCATTTTAGTCTGCACGCAAAACGGTGCGCGTTAAATCAACCGGCACGCAAAATGGTGCACGTAACTCGAATCTGCACGCAAAACGGTGCACGGTCTACTGTAGGGTTGCACGTAAAACGGTGCACATTTTTCTAACCCTGTACGAAAAACGATGTATAATATTAGAGAGTGCACGCAAAACGATGCGCGACAACACAATCGGCATGCAAAACGATCACGTACCTCAAATCTGCACGCAAAACGGTGCACGTCTTTTCCAACCCTGCACGAGAAACGATGCATAATATTAGGATCGGCACGCAAAACGGTGCGCGACAACACGATCGGCACGCAAAACGGTGCACGTACCTCAAATATGCACGCAAAATGGTGCACGCCTCACTGTCGGGTTGCACGCAAAACGGTGCACATTTTTCTTGTCCTGCACGCAAATCGATGCAAAATATTAGACTTTGCACGTAAAACGGTGCGCGAAAACACAAGTTGCACGCGAAACGGAGTACATACCTCGATTTGGCACGCAAAGCGGTGCACTTTTTTTTCCAACGTTGCACGCAAAACGGTGCACGTTTTCCGAGTTTACGTCCAAAACTGCGCATATTTTTTGAATCCGCACACAAAACGGTGCATTCTTCCACAACTGGCACGCAAAACGAGGCGCGCCAAAACTGCACCCGGCAGTCCGCGCAGCAAAACGGCGCAGTATAACTTGGTTTCTAACACGCAATATGGTAATGGGGTCAAATCTAAACCCAAAGAAGGCATAAAAATTATGCTAAAAATATCGTGAAAATAACGTTACCTCGTACAGTCGCGCTGTCCATCGGCTTTTTGGAACGCCTCGTGCGCTCCACGAGGTTCACGGCGCGCTCGCTTGCCACACAAAATCCCCTCTTTTTTTTTTCTTTTCTTCTCTCTCTATCTCTCTCTCTCTCTCCCTCACTCGAAGCTCGGCTGGACAAAAATGGAAGGAGAAGAGGAAGGGTCTGCGGGGAGGAAGAAGAAGAAGAAGAAAAGAAAAAGAAAAAAGAGAAGAGAAGGGAGAGTGGGGGGTGGCCCGTGGACCGGGTCCACGGGTCCCCCCAATGGGAACCCGCCAAATGGCGGTTCACCACGAAGGGGGGGCGCGCACCGGGTCCAAGTGGCGCCCCCGCGCCACGTGGCATGCGTCCTGCGCGCCACGCGGGCGCGCACTAGCTCCAGGCGCGCCTTGCGCAGCACGCCTCCCTCGCCTCGATCCGCGCGTCGCCATCGCCTCGAGATCCATTTTTGTTTCGTTTTCTGTCCATTTGTCGTCCGTTTCCATCCAAATTTGACAGGCGGCTTCGTTTCAGCTTAATTTACCACAGAAAAATTTAAATTTTCACTTTTGGCCATTTCTGGGCCACCAAAAGCCCCGCTGTATCCAGAATCGCTGGCGGACCCCGTTCTCTCAATCCGGATATCCTATCAACCCGAAATTTTTACTGTGGCCTTAAAACATAATTACGAAGCTCCCCAAATTTTCTCAGAATTTTTCGACACTGTTGGCGGAGCCCGTTCTCACTATCAGGCATCCGATCAACTCGAAACTTTTTCTGTGGTCTTAAAACATATTTACGGGGCTCCCGTAATTTTCTCGGAATTTTCCGACACTGTGAATTTTCCACTAAAAATCTGGGCCCCCTTTCTCCAATAAATTTTTAGATCTCTCCATTTTAACCCGAATTGGGCCCAACTCGCGTCCAAATGTTCCTTACTTCCCCAACTTTCATAACACTAATATTTCATACCACCTTTATTTACATTTATTTATGTGCCAAAAATTCGGTACATTACATTCTACCCCCCTTAAAATAAGTTTCGTCCTCGAAACTTGAATCACATCTCGACTCCTACTTGATCGAGAGGGAGGAAATCTTGCCCTCACTACTGGGCTCACTGTATATCGTGACCGGCATCAAATTTCCTGCTCGCCAGGACTACACGAGCAACTCATTCATGAATCCCTATCGCAGTTTAGGGACAAACACAGACCTGGTGTCTGGCCACTTTCACCAAATAGGTGAAAGACACAGTTGAGCACTTGTTCTCTCAATTGCCACGAATGATCCAGTTTTTACTTGCGAAATTTTCACTTTAATTCCGCCATCATTCTTTTCACAACGAGGTTGCATCTGCAACTAGTTACATCTACCGCATTTCCGGTCGCTCCGCTGCCTAATGTGGAGGGCAAAGGCTAATCCACGAGTGCTCAACTATCATACACGCTACAAGCGCTCCATGTCCACGGGTTATCAGCTAACCCGATATCTAGGTCTATTAATAGGTCCGCAGACCACGATCCAATAGGGGCCTATAGCCCAACTAGTCCAACACTGTACAATGACTCTCACTAGCACAAAGATCCAATCGTCATACGGGTAGATCCACACTTAGGATTGCTACCCCAGCACTCCCACTAGGAGCTACAGAACCTCGATCACCCCTAGCACTACGGCCTGATCATATCACACACTCTCGGTGTACTAACAGCCTCAAGGCTCACACGTGGCATTTCACGTTCCTGAGTCGTCGCTCGGACTACCGCCCCGACCAAATCTCTGTCATGCCCCGCCATCAGGTCTCGGGCCGCTGTCTCTCACAGCTGACTGCGCCTGCCCACTGGGCTACAGGCCCACAGTCCACAAACATGGTCCAGGCACGGATCGTCCACAAGCGAACCCGCTAATCGTCGCCACGCGACCACTATGCTCCACTGAGCAAAATCAACTAACAAGTCGTCAATCCACGACCCAAACTCTCTATATCAACTCTGGCCACACTGGGCAAAGGCTAATACACCACCTAATCAGCTCTCTCTGGCTAAACCGTACCTGTGCTCCATGAGCACCTAAACAGTTGGGCGTCCTATGCCCCTACGCTAACTTGCGTAATCCAGAATGTTAAGCAACTTGCTTAAACACGCGCGTAACTCCTGTACACCTCTCCCAACTGGGTTGAGGCACCAAAAATAACTGTCCACCAACTCTAGTGATCAACTCGCAAAGACTCCGGTGGCAACCCTTGCCATTACACCGATTCATCAGAACGGCGCCACAAAACTCTCGCTCTTTGGAGAGGTTCCCGCATCCTGAAGCCTACTCTGGGCCTCACCAACTCTACTATGCGGCAACACAGCCACAGTTGTCGCGCCACACGGTTACTACCGTCATCAGGGGCAAATTCACGCCGCCAGGCTCGTAAATCTTTCTTGCCCTAACCCTCAGGGCACTGCAACTTGGTTCTCGCGACATAGCGATCACCATTTACCTCGCGAGTCGGTCTCTTACTGGACCTTACTAACCATACTTTGCCAGCAACCTAGCTGACACAAGCGTAAAACACCCTATGCTGAAGGTGTTGGCTGCGCCGACAAAAGTTCGGCGGCCACAGCCATTTCTTTACTGTCGGCCCTACGGGCGGCGACGCCGTATACCTATGCGTCATTTATGCAGCCTCAACTTGTTGCGCTATCAGTCACTGGAGCCCATCTATCTGCTCCAACTGTCACGCTGACGTTACTCTCAAGCGTCGAAACCTGTCTTCCTGTTGGCGGGGAATTTCCGCCGACGGCAAGAAGTCTGACCTGCTGCTGGACCACTCCAACAGATGCGGTTCCCTGCTATCGCAGCTCGTATACGTCGTTTGACCCCGAGCCCTCTCGTGACTCGGGTCAAAACAGGTGCGTCTCCCTATGTGGTGTCATCGCTAATATGCACACCACAACGACACAACCAGCCCAAATTTAGCCATTTGAGCAACGCGCAGTCTATACACCGGCAAAAAGGCTCGTCGACCCAATCATGCGAAAGTATAAGAGGGTACTCCTTTTCATCTCCAACATTACGTTGTCGGCCGCCAACGTAATATTCGAAGAATGAAAGCTCGTCGCCCTCGATCAGTCCCAACATCCTTTTTGGGAACAACAATAACCAATCAAATACTTTCGCCCAATAATCCACACACTCTCTCGTGCCTAAACCCTAGAGTCTCCCTAAGGTTTGCTAACCACCTAGGACTATTCCTAGGCTCCGATACCACTCTAATCTGTCACGCCCCGAGTCCGCCAATTTGTACGGTTCGGGCACGCCAACAGACCCGCCAATCGAGTAAGACCTGTTTCTACCCGAAAGGAACGGTAACATCCATAATAACACAACCAGTGTATGCGGAAGTTGTATATCAGAGCACTAAAAATCACTATAAATTTAAATTTTCATTCAATAACGAATTGTTAATGCGGAAATGAAAGCATACAGGAGTGAACCATAAATTAAACTTACTACACTTTACATTTCTGAACTTGCAAATAAAATTATTACATTTCCTTTACATAAATTCCTCACTATACAAGGTTCACTCAAGAAATACATAAATGGGATACCTCTGCTAGACCCTCTAGGTCACCATGCTGCTGGGCCCTTGCCCCTGTCGTATGCCTCGCTGTCTGCATCTGATCCGTCTCGACCACTGCATCCATTCCCGAACCTGTGGGGGGAGTCACCCAAGGGGTGTGAGAACTTCATCTGAGTTCCCAGTGGGTTCAACCACCGAGAAAAAGTGTCCTACACCACTTGGTCCAATGGAAGCAATAATAATAGTGCTAGGAAACTAAATCCTCAATATCAAAATGCAGCTATGCAATATAACATATCACTACACTATTTGTGTATAACCATCTACCCAGCACTACTCTGTCTAGCCACACTAGCCTGCTAAGCACCAACTCGGCCACTATGCCGCTGAATACAGGGTCCAACTAACCCGGCCACCTTGGCCACTCTATTTTTCTTTATTCTTTAGATTCTAGTGCTTTAGTTCAAGTTAACCCTCGGAAATTCTTATCCAACGGGCCCGAGCCCGGTAGTCTTGCTACCATAAGATAAGATTTCTAAGGTTGCCGATAACACCCGCAAGTGTTACCCCGCCCAACGGGGAACTTGTCATACGGGTCACTGCCCGGGAGAGGGACACTGCCCATGGCTCCGACAAGATCTACGTTTCACCCCCGAAGGTACGCCCATTTTATCTTTTTATATTTTCTTTCTTTTCTTTCTACTTTAGTTCTTAGCCTCTTTGCCTTTGAACACTTGCTTTCCTTTCTTATTCAGGCTTATAGCTCCCTTTTTGCCACTGGCAAATCACTTTCTCTTTTCTTTGAGCATTTAGCTCCTTGCTTTCACTTTTAGCCATTCGAAAGTACCTCGTCCGACGGGTCACTGCCCAGGGAGTCCTGCTCCACTTGACGAGTCTCAAATTCGAAGGCGCCAATTACATTTTCTTTATCCTTTTAGCCACTTTTAGCTTGCTTTTAATCTTTGCCTTTTAGCAATAATTTTTTCCTCTTATCCTAGGTCTTGCCATAAGGATAACTAGAGAGCCTCCTGGACTCTTAAACATTTCTCTTTTATTTCTTTAACTCAAATTGAAGTTAAAGTTATTATCCATTTGCCCAGACACCCTATGACCTTCTAGGGTTATATTTGATCAACTCTTTAAACTGGGGATCTCATCCCACATTTCTGATTCCTCACTGAATCCTAGAGTTAACTAAACTCTGTTTTCCTGCTTCACCATTAACTTAGAGTTACACTGACTCTAATTCCATGTTCCTCTGTTATCTTAGAATTACATTGACTCTACTTTTCTGTTTTCCCTTTCATATCTCCACACTTGATCCACCTTTTCCATCCTCCTGATTCCTTACTGAATCCTAGAGTCAACTTGACTCTATTTCCTGTCTGTGAGTTTAAACTCTTCTAGCTCAACTTTGGTTCCCATTACCTTATTCCCATGTCATACTTGTCCTATAGTTCCATGACTCTATGCTGACCTCTAGTTCACCTTAGGTTTCCTTACCTAAGTTCCATGTCATACTCATCCTAGAGTTCCTTGACTCTATGTTGAACACTAGTTCTCCTTAGGTTCTCTTTACCTAAGTTCCATGTCATATACACCCTAGAGTTTTCTGACTTTATGTTGATCACTCTATCCAGTGTCCTTAGGTTATCACCTAAGACCATGCCACTCATCCTTCCTAGGATAACTCCTAAGTTGATGTCACTCGTCAAACCCCTAAACTAGGTTTTCTCCTAGTCTTACTACCAACAAGTTCTGTTCCCTTATATCACATGATTCCTAGGGTTGTACCCTAATATGATCACAGTCATCAAGTAATTACTCATTTCTACGCATGCAATTATTTTCATATCCATCAAAAAAATAATATTTATCCTCTAAGTCCTTTTTGCACATGAAAATGAATTATCTCCTTTTGGCAACAGACAGTTGCATTTATCATCTGTGTCCATCTACACGTACAAATTTATCCCCTATTGTGGATAAATCATAAATATCACTTTTCCTCTAAATTTCTCTACACATGCACATATATCATCTGTTATTGGCAACCAACAGTTGCTCTTTTCATCTGTGTTCCTCTAAACATGCAATCTTATTCATAATTACCTAACGCCTCTAACAGGCTACTATCATGCTTCGAATCGAAAAGCAAAGGAGCAAGGGGAGAGGTCACCCAATTTCGGCAGAATTCCCCACCTTGTAGTGTACCCAATTGCTTGTAGACACTTGCAATTGGTCTCCGCGCGATTCCACTTGTCTCCTCGAGCTTGCTCGCAAAACGTTGCACTTCTCTCGAGTCTGCACGCAAAACGGTGCACGTCAACCAAACCTGCAGGCAAAACGATGCACGTCACTAAAAACCCGCACGCAAAACGGTGCGCGTCATTTTAGTCCGCACGCAAAACGGTGCACGTCCACCAAACCTGCACGCAAAATGATGCACGTCACTAAAAACCCACACGCAAAACGGTGCGCGTCATTTTAGTCTGCACGCAAAACGGTGCGCGTTAAATCAACTGGCACGCAAAACGGTGCACGTAACTCGAATCTCCACGCAAAACGGTGCACGGTCTACTGTAGGGTTGCACGTAAAACGGTGCACGTTTTTCTAACCCTGTACGAAAAACGATGTATAATATTAGAGAGTGCACGCAAAACGATGCGCGACAACACAACCGGCATGAAAAACGATGCACATACCTCAAATCTGCACGCAAAATGGTGCACGTCTTTTCCAACCCTGCACGAGAAACGATGCATAATATTAGGATCGGCACGCAAAACGGTGCGCGACAACACGATCGGCACGCAAAACGGTGCACGTACCTCAAATCTGCACGCAAAATGGTGCACGCCTCACTGTCGGGTTGCACGCAAAACGGTGCACATTTTTCTTGTCCTGCACACAAATCGATGCAAAATATTAGACTTTGCACGTAAAACGGTGTGCGATAACACAAGTTGCACGCGAAACGGAGTACATACCTCGGTTTGGCACGCAAAACGGTGCACTTTTTTTTTCAACGTTGCACGCAAAACGGTGCACGTTTTCCGAGTTTACGTTCAAAATTGCGCATATTTTTCGAATCCGTACACAAAACGGTGCATTTCTTCCATAACTGACACGCAAAACGAGGCGCACAAAAACTGCCCCCGACAGTCCGCGCAGGAAAACGGCGCAGTATAACTTGGTTTCTAACACGCAATATGGTAATGGGGTCAAATCTAAACCCAAAGAAGGCATAAAAATTATGCTAAAAATATCGTGAAAATAACGTTACCTCGTACAGTCGCGCTGTCCATCGGCTTTTTGGAACGCCTCGTGCGCTCCACGAGGTTCACGGCACGCTCGCTTGCCACACAAAATCTCCTCTTTTTTTTCCTTTTCGTCTCTCTCTATCTCTCTCTCTCTCCCTCACTCGAAGCTCGGCTGGACAAAAATAGAAGGAGAAGAGGAAGGGTCTGCGGGGAGGAAGAAGAAGAAGAAGAAAAGAAAAAGAAAAAAGAGAAGAGAAGGGAGAGTGGGGGGTGGCCCGTGGACCGGGTCCACGGGTCCCCCCAATGGGAACCCGCCAAATGGCGGTTCACCACGAAGGGGGGGCGCGCACCGGGTCCAAGCGGCGCCCCCCCGCGCCACGTGGCGCGCGTCCAGCGCGCCACGCGGGCGCGCACTAGCGCCAGGCGCGCCTTGCGCAGCACGCCTCCCTCGCCTCGATCCGCGCGTCGCCATCGCCTTGAGATCCATTTTTGTTTTGTTTTCTGTCCATTTGTCGTCCGTTTGCGTCCAAATTTGACAGGCGGCTTCGTTTCACCTTAATTTACCACAGAAAAATTTAAATTTTCACTTTTGGCCATTTCTGGGCCACCAAAAGCCCCGCTGTATCCAGAATCGCTGGCGGACCCCGTTCTCGCAATCCGGATATCCTATCAACCCAAAATTTTTTCTGTGGCCTTAAAACATAATTACGAAGCTCCCCAAATTTTCTCAGAATTTTCCGACACTGTTGGCGGAGCCCGTTCTCACTATCAGGCATCCGATCAACGCGAAACTTTTTCTGTGGTCTTAAAACATATTTACGGGGCTCCCGTAATTTTCTCGGAATTTTCCGACACTGTGAATTTTCCACTAAAAATCTGGGCCCCCTTTCTCCAATAAATTTTTAGATCTCCCCATTTTAACCCGAATTGGGCCCAACTCGCGTCCAAATGTTCCTTACTTTCCCAACTTTCATAACACTAATATTTCATACCACCTTTATTTACATTTATTTATGTGCCAAAAATTCGGTACATTACACCCGCTTTCAGAATATTTTGGGCACCAACCCCAATACCGTACTCATCTTCTTGGTGCCTCCAACCCCTCGACTGCCCAAGTAGCAGCCGCCTCGCCATGAGGGGTCCCCACTAACCTCCCCTTGTGGGGTACACGGGTAAATGAGTTACCATCTTTCTGAAAAAATACACCCTCTGCAGTGGCCAAACTACCGGTGTGCGTGTAAGCAATATGAGTGTTTTAATGCCTTGCGACCTCGGCCGCTATAACCAGAAAAGTATACTGCACATGCGACCGCAGCCGCTCGATTGAAATAATAAAAGGGATTCACATGCTAGGGGCACTACACCAAAGTTGGCTTTTAGCGGCACTTTAAACTGCCGGGAAACATCATAAAAGTGCCGGTAATAGTTTTTCCCGGCATTTTTTTGTGGCATTTTTTTGTGCCGGCGAAACCTCCGTCGGCAAATCTTTTACCGGCACTTATATCAAACCGCCGGCATAGATGGTAAAGCCGGCACTTTAAACCGCCGGCAAAACGATCGATATTGCCAGCAAAATGATCTATTCCGGCACTCAAAACCGCCAGCATATCCCTATTTAGTGGCACTTACAAGTGGCGGCAAAACGATCTATTCCGGCACTCGAAACCGCCAGCATATCTTATTTTAGTGGCACTTACAAGTGCCAGCAAAAGTATCTATCCCGGCACTCTAAAATGCCAGCGTATCTGATTTTAGTGGCAGTTAAAGGTGCCGGCAAAACGATCTATTCCGGCACTCGAAACCGCCAGCATATCTTATTTTAGTGGCACTTACAAGTGCCAGCAAAAGTATCTATCCCGGCACTCCAAAATGCCAGCGTATCTGATTTTAGTGGCAGTTAAAAGTGCCAGCAAAAGTATCTATCCCGGCACTCCAAAATGCCAGCATTTCCCATTTTAGTGGCACTTACAAGTGCCAGCAAAACGATCTATTCCGACACTCCAAACCGCCAGCATACCCCTTTTTAGTGGCACTCATAAGTGCCAAAATAATTATAAAATTATAGTTTTTTCATTTAATTATTCATTTTTCTAATTAGCAATAAAATAATAGTTTAATTATGTCAAATACTTGTTTCATATCAACACAGAAGATTTTTAAAAGATATTTAAAAACATGCAAATAATTACAATTAAGCACAATAAATTTTAGTCATAGGCAAAATACCATCAATTTATAAAATTTCAAGTATATATCATCTAATCAACATCCATAATAGACAAAAAATACCATCAATTTATAAATTTTCAAGTATATATATCATCTAATTAATCAACATCCATAATAGACAAAATAATATACCATCAATTTAATTAATTGCAACAAGAAAATTATATCGGCATATATACTTCATATACATATTTGAGTCATATACAAAATGAAGGAAAGGAGGAGATCGCCATTGCAATTAGTCACCAGATTACTTCTCCTTAACTTAATCAAACCTGCATTAGAAAAAAAAAAAACTATTAAGCGACTTTGAAACAACAAAAAGATTTAATTAGCATACTATTTTCAATCTATATGAGAAGATAAAATTCTAAGAAAATAACCTAATCATTTCCACATTCAACACACAGAATAAATAAATATCGAATATTTACCTTTTACAAATAATGAAAAGAACCCATAAAAAAAAAAGGCTTAGATCGACATCAGTTATAAAAAAAAGGTCATTACTTTCGATACTATATTTTGTTTTTTATCAAAGACTCAATCAAACTTCGTCTTTTATGGCCACTTTCAAACAGGATTTGGTAAAGTTCTAAATTTTATTGATTGGAATCACTTTGAAGCTTTAAATTGCAAAGCTTAAGTCCCCGTTCGCCGAATCTGCAAAATGGCAAAATGCGGCGAAATGATCTGTAACATATTTTAAATATGATTACAGTCGAGTTCGGTGCGTTTCGGACCGACGCGAGGTGCATCGGGTCTCAAAGTGAGTTGAAGTTCAAGGACTTAGCGAATTTCAGAAATTCTGATATTTGTTATCGGTAAGCTTTTTCGAGGCCCTATTTTGAAAACTTAAAGTAGTCAAAGAATTAAGAAGAAATCGTGAGGTGTCTCAGAAAAGTCTGCTGATTAAAAGGGATGAACTGCATAGGTGAGAGATTGAAAGAAAATAGGAAAACGAAGCGATGCAAAATGCTTCAAAAATTCTGCAACTGCAGTTTTTGCTGATGCAGTTTACGCCAAGCTTTTTCGGAGCCCTATTCCGAGGGCTTAGAGCAGCCCAAAAATTTAAAATAAATCATGGGGAGTTTAAGAAAAATTTGTAGAATAAAGGGAAGAAGAAAAATTACAATTTCGATTTTCTAGTTGGCGGCAAAACGCAGATGAAAAGAGCTTGCCGATATCAAAAATCAGAATTTATGGAATTCGCTAATTTCTTGAACTTCAACTCACTTTTCGACCCGATGGACTTCGCGTCGGTCCGAAACGCACCGAACTCGACTGTAATCATATTTAAAATATGTTACGGGTCATTTCGCCGCATTTCGGCATTTTGCAAATTCGCCCGATGCACCGCGTCGGTCCGAAACGCACCCAAGGCTGCTGCTTGAGCAGCAGCAAGCTGCTGCTTGAGCAGCAAGCTGCTGCTTGAGCAGCTGTGCTGCTGCTCAAGCAGCAGGCTGCTGCTTTGAGCAGCAGCCCTGCTGCTCAAAGCAACAGCCTGTGCTGCTGCTCAAGCAGCAAGCTGCTGCTTTGAGCAGCAGCAAGGCTGCTGCTCAAGGCAGCAGCCAGGCTGCTGCTTGAGCAGCAGCAAGGCTGCTGCTCAAGCAGCAGCCTGCTGCCTTGAGCAGCAGCACAGCTGCTGCTTTGAGCAGCAGCAAGGCTGCTGCTCAAGGCAGCAGCCAGGCTGCTGCTCAAGCAGCAGCCAGGCAGCAGCAGCTGCTGGCTGCTGCTCAAGGCAGCAGCCAGCACAGGCTGCTGCTCAAGCAGCAGCCAAAGCTTTGAATTGCCAAAGCACAGGCTGTCCCCGTTCACTGAATCTTTAAAGTTTTAAATTGCAAAGCTTTGAAGCTTGATTGGAATCACTTTGAAGCTTTAAATTGCAAAGCTTAAGTCCCCGTTCGCTGAATCTGCAAAATGGCGAAATGCGGCGAAATGATCTGTAACATATTTTAAATATGATTACAGTCGAGTTCGGTGCGTTTCGGACCGACGCGAAGTGCATCGGGTCGAAAAGTGAGTTGAAGTTCTAGGACTTAGGAATTTCAGAAATTCTGAATTTTGTTATCGGTAAGGTTTTTCGAGGCCCTATTTTGAAGACTTAGAGTAGTCAAAAAATTAAGAAGAAATCGTGAGGTGTCTCAGAAAAGTCTGCTGATTAAAAGGGATGAACTGCCGAGGTGAGAGATTGAAAGAAAATAGGAGAACGAAGCGAAGCAAAATGCTTTAAGAATTCTGAAACTGCAGTTTTTGCTGATGCAGTTTATCGCCAAGCTTTTTCGAAGCCCTATTCCGAGGGCTTAGAGCAGCCCAAAAATTTAAAATAAATCGTGGGAAGTTTAAGAAAAATTTGTAGAATAAAGGGAAGAAGAAAAATTACAATTTCGATTTTCTAGTTGGCGGCAAAACGCAGATGAAAAGAGCTTGCCGATATCAAAAATAAGAATTTATGAAATTCGCTAATTTCTTGAACTTCAACTCACTTTTCGACCCGATGGACTTCGCGTCGGTCCGAAACGCACCGAACTCGACTGTAATCATATTTAAAATATGTTACAGGGTCATTTCGCCGCATTTCGGCATTTTGCAAATTCGCCCGATGCACCGCGTCGGTCCGAAACGCACCCAAGGCTGCTGCTATAACAGCAGCAAGCTGCTGCTTGAGCAGCTGTGCTGCTGCTCAAGCAGCAGGCTGCTGCTTTGAGCAGCAGCCCTGCTGCTCAAAGCAGCAGCCTGTGCTGCTGCTCAAGCAGCAAGCTGCTGCTTTGAGCAGCAGCAAGGCTGCTGCTCAAGGCAGCAGCCAGGCTGCTGCTTGAGCAGCAGCAAGGCTGCTGCTCAAGCAGCAGGCTGCTGCCTTGAGCAGCAGCACAGCTGCTGCTTTGAGCAGCAGCAAGGCTGCTGCTCAAGGCAGCAGCCAGGCTACTGCTCAAGCAGCAGCCAGGCAGCAGCAGCTGCTGGCTGCTGCTCAAGGCAGCAGCCAGCACAGGCTGCTGCTCAAGCAGCAGCCAAAGCAGAAGCTGCTGCTTGAGCAGCAGCACAGGCTGCTGCTCAAGGCACTGCTGCTTGAGCAGCAGCCTGTGCTGATGCTCAAGCAGCAGCCTTGCTGCTGCTCAAAGCAACATGCTTTGAGCAGCAGCAAAGCTGCTGCTCAAAGCAGAAGCAAGGGCCTGTGCTGCTGCTCAAGAGCTTGCCGATATCAAAAATAAGAATTTATGAAATTCGCTAATTTCTTGAACTTCAACTCACTTTTCGACCCGATGCACTTCGCGTCGGTCCGAAACGCACCGAACTCGACTGTAATCATATTTAAAATATGTTACAGGTCATTTCGCCGCATTTTTAAAGCTTTAAATTACAGGTCACTTCGCGAGGTGCATCGGGTCGAAAAGTGAGTTGAAGTTCAAGACTTAGCGAATTTCAGAAATTCTGATTTTTGTTATCGGTAAGCTTTTCGATTTTCTAGTTGGCGGCAAAACGCAGATGAAAAGAGCTTGCCGATATCAAAAATCAGAATTTATGAAATTGGCTAATTTCTTGAACTTCAACTCACTTTTCGACCCGATGCACTTCGCGTCGGTCCCGAAACGCACCGAACTCGACTGTAATCATATTTAAAATATGTTACAGGTCATTTCGCCGCATTTCGCCATTTTGTAAATTCGCGAGCGGGCACAAGCTTGAGATTAAGTTGCTGCAGAGCAGGTGCTGCAGAGCAGCAGCAGGTGCTGCTCAAGCTGCTGCTTGAGCAGCAGCAGCAGCACCAGCTGCTTGAGCAACTGCTGCTCAAGCAGCAGCTTGCTGCTGCTCAAGCAAAGCAGCAGCAAGGCTGCTGCTTGAGCAGCATCCTGTGCTGCTGCTCAAGCAGCAGCAAGGCTGCTGCTCAAGCAGCTTGCTGCTGCTTTGAGCAGCAGCTTGCTGCTGCTCAAAGCAGCAGCAAGGCTGCTGCTTGAGCAGCAGCCTGTGCTGCTGCTCAAGCAGCAGCCTGCTGCTTTGAGCAGCAGCAAGGCTGCTGCTTGAGCAGCAGCCTGTGCTGCTGCTTTTGAGCAGCAGCAAGGCTGCTGCTTGAGCAGCAGCACAGGCTGCTGATCAAGCAGCAGCCTTGCTGCTGCTCAAAAGCAGCAGCAAGCTGCTTGAGCAGCAGCACAGGCTGCTGCTCAAGCAGCAGCCTTGCTGCTGCTCAAAGCAGCAGCAAGGCTGCTGCTTGAGCAGCAGCCTGTGCTGCTGCTCAAGCAGCAGCTTGCTGCTGCTCAAAGCAGCAGCCCTGCTGCTTGAGCAGCAGCCCTGCTGCTCAAAACACCAGCAATGCTGCTGCTCAAAACAGCAGCCCTGTTATATCTCGTGAAAATTGGTTGTTTCGGCGAATTTTACAATTGATGAAATTCGCTAATTCCTTGAACTTCAACTCACTTTTCGACCCGATGCACTTCGCGTCGGTCCGAAACGCACCGAACTCGACTGTAATCATATTTAAAATATGTTACAGGTCAATTCGCCGCATTTCGCCATTTTGCAAATTCGGCGAACGGGGACTTAAGCTTTGCAATTTAAAGCTTCAAAACTCTCAATTCCAACCCACTTTTCGAGTCGACCGCTTTGACATCGATTCGAAATGCTTCTAACTAACTTGTAATTACATTATGTCAAATTTATATTAGAACACTATGTCAAATTAGAACACTATGCCTAAGCCTATAGTTGAGGAACAGTATGTAAAATAAAAATTCTTAACCTAACAAAACCTAACAAATGTAAAATCTAATAATTGCTCTGACACATCCATAATATATTTGAGTTGTGAGAAGATAAATAAACTCACAAATCAAAGACATATATTCAAAGGCTTATCAATTAAAAAATATACTAAATGTGTAAGAATGGTGAAGAAAAGAGAACCCACCTAGACTCCCAAAATCTGTCTCCCTAGCTTAACGTCTCACTGTTTTAACCTTTAACTGGCTGAACCTACATTAGAGGAAAAAAATGATTGAGATCAATATTTTCAATATTTACCAAACTAATACATGTCATGTGTTATGTATATATGTATTATACTTTACAAGATAGGATGGCCAAGCAATAAATGTCTTGCAGCTCACCTATCATCTTCATACCATGATAGCTCCGAATCAGACTCTCTGTAGGAATCATTAACTACCTCAACATAGATTTCCCAATATTGATCACCTAATTTTTCGCCTCCTACAATAGTAGAAGGATCCTTACTAAATAAAAGTCCTCGTTGCTACAGGGCGATGAGGTTGTCCAAGGGACAGCAAGAACACTTCTTTATCATCCCGTCTAGGATTATCCTATATAGAGGCACATATATTTTACTATTGGATAACTTTTAAAAATTAATATTAATCAAAATAGATGTTACCCTCGGTTTCATGTCATATCGCACCCTCCTTTTCTTCGTTTGGTGCACCTATATATATATAAATTAGAGAATGACATAACATATAATTTCACAATCTAGCGTAGACAAGATATTTACTTGATTAAGACGGAAATTGGTGATTGGATGATGACGATCGCACTTCTCCTTCAAATGTATCATTAGGAATATTTGTATCAAACAACATTCTACAAAGAAAATAACACTATGTAATTTCAACAAGATATTATTTAATAAATCTCTTTATAAATACTTAATTAGTAAAGTAAACCTGTCGACCATCCAATGGATTAGTAGGTGAAGGTGCATCGGTAGACTTATTTTGCATAATAGATGCTATCATTGCTTTCATTTCGGCCAACTCGGTCTCCATAACTATCATTCTTTCCTTCATTCCTTTTGTTTCCTCCTCAGCTTTCTTTCTAGCCTCAGTTGCCATTCTTATAATGCTGCAGGTGTAGGTGCATCGGTCCAAATATGAGTAGGAGCAGGGCCCAAACCGAGGCCACGGACGTGACCATGTTTTTCTTTCCAATACATCTGAGATAAATCATCTACTTCTTTGGAACCTTTTTTGCAAGATCTGGTTGATTCTTGGTCTTCACATCAATCTCTCTCTATAAAAGTCATGCATATCACAATGAGTATTTCCTCATCTTGTGGATCAAAGGAAACTGAACATAAATGTATAAACTGCCATAAAATGATCCTTAAAAAAAAAGCAACTTACAATAAAGCTAAATCTTTACAAATAAAAACTAAAAAATTATTAATCTACTTACAATAAAGTTAGCAACTTCTTCATTCATCGGATCCCCATTTTTGTGAACATGAGTAATCTTAAATAGTTCGGCTCTAGTTGCACTACCCATTTTTCTTTCGCTGTTAACAATAAAAAAGGTTATAATTCAGTGAATTCGTGTTATAGCATATATATGAACTTAGAAGAGAATAAGTGAATTAAGTGATTTACTTTTCTTCACGAATACGAGCAAAACTTCTTGAGCCAGCAGTGTGAGTATTAATTTGCTTAGCACGGTTACTTTTGTTGTAAACTACGCGTCTGTATACAACATCAACTTGGTTAAAAAGAACATCTATATAGCTACACTAGAAACATTCACTTGGTTAAAAGAAAAAATGAAGAGTGAAATTGATAAAGAATGAAAAATTGTTTAAAGCACCTGTCCTTCTTCAGAATCCCAAAATTCAATCAATTGTCTCCATTGCTCGGGAGGACTCTAGAATCGCGATCAACAAGACGTTCTTCATAAGTATTGTGAGCATCATAGTGCTTTTTCTTAAGCTCACATTTGAAGGTCCTTCCATTTTTTTCCACGAGCTTTCATAAAACCCATAACACTTATCATCTTCAAGATTATACTTTAACTATAAGAAATTCACAAATATCAATTACTGATAGATGTTTATGTATTAAAAATATAAAAGAAAATCAACTAATAATTGATACCTTAATAATGTTCCACATTATCTTTTTATTATCCAAAGGCATGTGCCTCACATCCTTATATGTTAATGGTGCATCTTTTCCACTTCTAGCAACAGTGCCTAAGAAGTTTGTGAATTGCGCAGCTTTATCACCAGTAGGCTGATCAAATTCATTAAAAGTAAGTGGCCAACATTACCATCATGGCCTAGCCCATATTTTATGCATGCGAGTTGGACCTCTCCGATTACTGGACTTTTTAGAAGAATCTGTTTTCAAATAATCATAAGAGATAGCTAAGAAATAAATATTCAATAGTGATCAATTGATTTTATAACTAAATTCCTAAAGTCGATGAACATGCAACTTAGGGATTAATGAATACCCAATTTCTTCAATTGGTCATCAATCGATATAAACTGGTTGTCTTATCAACACCAAATCAAAAATCATCTCTCAAAAGGTCACTCCAGATTGCCTAAGCGAATGGTGCTATTGATGGATTTTTCTGACTAGGATCAGAAAGTTTTTTGTTGCAATTCGAGGACCAAGTATAGAACGTTCTGGCTGAAAATCGTGTAGCGCCTAGTCCACCTGCAAAGAGAGTTAAAAAAAACGTATAGTATATATCTTTACAATAGTAAAAATTATGTACTATTTAATAGAAGTATTAAAAAACTAAAAACTTAAAGAAATAAGCACTACAGCAATTTTAATCTCATTGAGTAATTTGTATCTAAACAATCAAGAAACAAGTTGAGGAATTTAGAAATCATAGAATCAAACAAAATCCTAAATGTTATGACTTATAAACAAGCACTTAAGTATCATGAAAATGAATAATGAGACATTATTCAATTATATATAAAGCAATTAACAAGCAATCATATATACTTTTTTGTTAAATAAAAATTGCTTATTAAAGTAAGACTCATTGAATGAATGAATTCCATTTACAAGAGATTGAAGTCAAAGGATTGAATCAACCTTATAACTGAAAATCAATCACCAGCTCACCGGCTCTTAAAGTCGTCCACCTTTGTATAGCATCTTTTGGGCGAGTAATATCTAAAGGATGTATTAATAGTTGTTCCAGGTATATTGTCCGCCAACTACAGTGTCAACATCACGAGTTGGTATCCATGTAAATTACTCTCTACACATTTGGGTCGTACATTCCAATCATCTCCCCACTCTTCCTCTTTTAGACAGACATGTAACCACAGTCTCTAGGTGTGTACCCACGCCACATGCCAATTTCCTCTAAGGGGTCTTGGTACATAAAACACTGTTAAACCTGTGAGCTAGTAAAACTGGTTCATTGCTATATTCTCATTATAAAATAACTGATTTGAAGTTAACGAGTGTAAATCCAATTTGTC
>CM055060.1:15442653-15581381 GCA_029204045.2 Tillandsia leiboldiana | reverse complement strand
ACTTTTCTTAGTGGGAGGATGTGAGGACCTGGATCCCCCGTCGATTACTGATCATCTACAGCTCCCGGAGGCCTTGTGGCGTGTGGTGTAATTGTGCCCAATTGGACATTAGTGTTGGCTCAGGCGTGTTTAAATGGATCACGTGGGTGATCATTGGACTCCGTCGGATCGTTATAAGTGGTTTCGCGCGCCAAGGATATTTAAATTGGACTCAGTGCGAAGTTTGGTGGACCAAGGATTACCTTTCCGGATGCCTTCGGCAATTTTTGGAGTTGGAATTTGGCAAATTGGACTTCGGATTTGGATTCAGCGCGCGAAACGGTTCAAACGGACTCCCACTTGTTATTTTTGGACTCTGGACACTGTTCACGCCGAACAGGTGTTTCCGGCGGCGGCGGCAGCGGCGGAGCGGCCGCAGGCGGCGCGGCGGACGGAGGCGCGGGCCGCCCGGTCCACGCGGCAGGCGTGCAACGGGGCTGGACGCGTGGCGCCCGGGAGTGGGCCGGTCCGCGGGCGCGGTCTACGGGGGAGTGCGGGGCGCACGGTGGACCGGGGGTGACACGTGGCAGCATCTAGAGGTGGTTCACAGCGGTTGGTCTACGCAGTATTCGGGATGGCTCGTGGTTTACGGTGCACCGGGCTTGGACACGTGGCAGGTTCGCATTGGTTCGGTCACACGGATTTCGTGCACCGGGTTCACTAGGCAGTGGCTTGACACGTGGCGTTCTCCGATTGGTGGGGCTACTGTGCGCGGCAGGGTGGCAGGCGGCGGCGTCAGGCGCACGTGGCGCGGTCGGGCGGATTCCCGCGCTTGGGGAGGACACGTGTCGTCGTCCGCGGGTGGCCACGCGGCGCGACGGGTACGGCTTAGCGGCTGTCGCCTGTTTGGCGGGCGACGTGGAGGCCTGGATGGGATTCGGGCGGCTACAGTGTTCGGCGCGGGGGGTTTCGGGCTGCTACAGTGCGCGCCCGAAAACTCCCAGCGCCCGGAAACGGGGACTTATTCGGTATTTTCCCAATTGTTGTCTGCTGCCTATAAAAGGCGATCCGAGCTCCCTTTCTTCTTCCCTTTTTTCCGCCATTCCAAGCCTCATCTCGCCTGGGTGTCTTCAACAAAGATGATCCCCGAGTTTGGATGCATCTTTCTGCAAAGTTTGGGATTTTTGGTGGCACGCTTATCGAGGTTTCTTTTTTACGGCGCGGCGCGACGCTCGTGTCGTTTGTGGTCTTCTTCGTCGCGTTTGGTGCGAGGACTCTCCCGGCCTACCCCGGGCACCTTTTTCGGTGATTCTTGCGCCGTTGGCTTCACGACAGGTAGGGCTATGTTTTCCCATGTTTACTGGTTTTCTTCCGAGCTTTTCATGGTCTTTCGGATCATCTTGTACCCCTTTTCTGGGCGGAGTTTGGGACAGCGGTGCGGTATTTTGGCGATATCTTCGCGCACAGCATCGGATTGGGGTGATTCAAGAGGCGATTTGCATCTCACATCACGAGGAATATGCCCAAATTTTCTTGGAATTTTCTGAATATTTCTCGAAGGTGAAGATTATCTGTGAACAGTAATTGTTGCTACAGTTTTTGAGTGTAGTTTGATTCGGGGTGGTTCCCTTGTCGGAATTGTTTCTCAGTGTAGGAAGCTCGGAATTGGACGTGCAGGTACTCGTTTCGAAGGTATCGACGCGAGGATTACTGTGTATTTTTATTGGATTTTTCGGGCACTTGCAGCAGGTGAAATGCGCGGCTTTGGGACTGACTTTCAGATTGTGTATGTTTGGTTAGTTTTGGAATAAAAGTGTAATGTTGAGCGTTATTGTTGTGCCCAGGGGTTCTTTAGCTGTTTGAAGCCGAGGCTTACGCGACTTGTACCATGGGTGATATGTTGGCAGATTTTGACCGCGGGCGTCTACCCACTTCACCGACTTCAGGTTTGCCTTGGGTTAAGCGCTTCAGGTGGGTGAGCTTATTATCAGTAATTGTTTAAGGCAATGTTTATGTTGTGGCAAGTATAAGCCCACTTGGGGATGTCCCCCCCCCTTGACTGATGCATGCATGTGTAGGGTACATAGTCTATATTGGCAAGTAGGTAAGCTTGTTATTGATATTGGTATAAATGTTTGCAAGAATAGTATGTATGAGGTATACCGAGGACTTGCATGAGTTGGACATCTATGTGAATTTTAGTGTAAGCTTACCTAGGATAATGTTACCCTATGATTATGTAACATGCCATGTTAGCACATAGCCTTTCTTTCTTGTGATTATGCTTGGGACAGGATTCGTAGCTATGTGCGGATTTGTACTCTGAGGAGTTATTATGATCATTCTATTGTTGACCCTGAGTTGGGACAGGTCTAGTTTTGAGATTCCGGCATGTTGTTTATTCCTAAAGGAACTATTATTATGCTTTACCCCTTTTTTCCTTGAGGACATTTGCATGCTTGTATGGTCATGTAGTTAGGCCATCTTTTACTGCTGCACTACTTATTGGAACTTGACTTAGGAGAAACCATGCTTTTCTTTTCTCCATCTTGTTGGTCAGGTGGTCAGTGTTGCTCGGGTTCGAGCAGGGGTTTGGGTAGTGTATATTCGGGACTTCGTGTCTGGGACAGGTTGGTTTAGTTGTGGGGCTTTGCGGCAACGCGGATATTGGGCGGTTGACCGGATGTTTCTCTATGCACCTGATTGGGTATCAGTTTTACTTAGTGGATGGAGTTTTTCCCACTTAGCGTTTAGTTGCATCTGACTGAGGTCGGGTCTTTCTTTAGTGGTTGAGTTTTTCCACTTTGATCTGATTGATGATCTAGTCCTGCTGTTTCGAGATACTGGTGATATTGATGACAGAGATGCTTTACTCGTGTGGGTAGCTCCCCTCGAGTGCCGCTCCGGAGTAGGCTTCAGACCGTGTTGGGTTCCGGTCAGACCGTGTTGGGTTCCGGTGAGACCGTGTTGGGTTCCGGTCAGACCGTGTTGGGTTTCCGGTCATTTGGACAGAGCAGGCAGTGCCGGGTTTTATACCGGTTCATTCGATTGAGTTTATTTTCGGTCAAATACTTTTATGGTTACACTCGTGCCTGGGGGCCGAGTGCACTGGTAGTTGAGTTTGGATCAGTGTTGGTATTGTTGAGAGCCATCTGGTTGACGGTGGTCCCGAGTTGTTGCGAGTACTTTGACCGCTGTGTGAGAGGTTGAGCATCTTGATTCTATCCGTCTGTGAGGGAGCGTGGATTTTCACCATAGCCTGCATGATCCTCTACTCGATAGCGAGCTAGTCCGTTTGGACGCCCTACGTAATTCCTGCCCGTCTTGGGAGGTGGTTGTAGGTGGATGCAGGTTGACTGGACCAGATGTGGCAGTCAGCTCGATTGGGTCGTTGGTGCACTTTATGTGCTAGTGGTTGCATACCACTGTTTGGTTCTCCCTTTTAGCCTTTAGTGAGGGGCAGGGTAGCTGTTGAGAGTTTCCAGCGTACTCATTTCAGCCTTATGACTTGGGTCAGTTTTTGTCTCTTGAGGACTTGGTGGGCAGACCGTCGGGTCTGGCGGTGGTACCCACTGAGAACTCCCTTTTTGGTAGTTCTCACACCCTTTGGGGGTTTCCCCCTCTTTTCTCTCCTCTCCTTTGTTTTGCAGAGTCTTAGCAGGTGTTGCCGACTCTGTGGTCGTTGATCGTGGCGAGGGAGTCGCGAGCTAGATCCCTACCCGGCGTTGGAGAGTAGCGGTACCCTTCTGAGGAGATCATCAGTAGATTAGCAGTTTCTTTTCCTCTTTTGAGAGACTTGTAGTGAGGATATTTTGTATTGAGAGACTGTACACTGTTGTATATAGTGGAGTTACCTCCCGGCTGGGTTTAGAGCTTGTACTTGAGGATATTGTATTATTATTATTATTTTGGGAGGCAGACAGTGTTGTTTTATTTCAGTTGTACAGTGATTGATTTTTAGTTACAGCAGATTTTCATTTATAGCTCTGATATCTGTTTAGTTATAGTACTTTTCTTGCAGGTAGGACGCTTCCCTATGCTGGTTGGCATAGGTGGCGGATCTGTTTGGCGGGCCCGGGTCGCGGTTTCGACCCCGGGGCGTGACACTTAGTGTGGGACTTTTCGAAAGCTGTTGATGATCTCCAATTGTTCGTTTAACTGTACTAATGTTGATGGTGTTTATGGTTTTTATTATTGGTTTGGTTTCGTGTATTTGGTTACGATGCTCGAGGCTGCAGCACGCGCACCCGCGGTTTGGCCACCGCAAAGGGTTGCTTTTCCGGAAAAGTGGTCGATGACCCGTGTATACCCACGAGGTGACATAGTGGGGGCCCCCTAGGTGGGGGGTCTGAGGCGCCAAGGTGTGAGCGGTGCGACCCGTCGAGGTAGGTGCTCGGCGTGGTTTACCGAGGTTGGTGCTCGGTTTGGTTTTCTTTCCGAGGTTGTTGCTCGGTTCGGTTTTCTTTTCCCGAGGTTGGTGCTCGGTTCGGTTTTCTTTTCCGAGGTTGGTGCTCGTTCGGTTTTTCTTTCCCGAGGTTGGTGCTCGGTTTGGTTTTCTTTCCGAGGTTGGTGCTCGGTTCGGTTTTCTTTTCCCGGGTTGGTTCTCGGTTCGGTTTTATTTCCCGAGGTTGGTGCTCGGTTTTTTTCTGTCTTGAGGTTGGTGCTCGGTTCGATTTTCTTTCCCAGGTTGGTGCTCGTTTGGTTTCTTTTCTTGAGGTTAGTGCTCGGTTTGGTTTTCTTTCCGAGGTGGTGCTCGGTTTGATTTTCTGTCTTGAGGTTAGTGCTCGGTCTGGGTTGCCAGGGCAGGTGCCCGTTCAGGTTTGTAGGGGGAGGCGACACCGTCGATCGCACGATGCGGAGGGCGGTTACTCTGGTTTCTTACGTTTGCTTTAGTTACAGTCTTCCTACATTTCATCTTTTATACCTTGTGTCGCTGACTTCCCACTCTGTGACAGGTTCCTTCGGGGGTGAGAGTTAGGGCGACGGTGAGGCCGTGGCAGGAGTACTTTTGGTCCTTCGAGGCCATGGACTGTATTTACTTTTTATTTTGCTCAGTTCATTACCTGTTAGTAGCTTACTATGTGGATTGCGATACCCTTGTGGGGTCGATGTGGATGCTGGAATGTCGTTTATTTATCCTTGTGGGTGGTTGTTTTGCTTTTCCCGATTGGCCGCTTTCAAACTACAAAAGAAAAGAAAAAGAAAATATTTCGAAACTGTTTTAAAAATGCGGGTGTCGTGTGGGCACCATTTCAAACCCCTGGGGATTTATGGATTGCGAAAACCGTTTTGAAATCTGGGTGTCGTGTGGGCACCATTTCAAAACCCTGTGGATTTATGGATTTCGAAAACTTTTTGAAAAACCTGGGTGCCGTGTGGGCACCGTTTTTAAAACTATGGATTTTATCCTTTCAAAATTAGTCAGCCTCTTTAATACTTCTGGAAAAATGGTTGTATGTATCCGACTGATGAACTAGTGTGGTTAAAGTGATGATTGTATGGTTGTTGTAGTCGGGACGCCGTGCATATACAAAGGAGACTCTGCCCGTTCGCAGAGTGAATTTGTATATGCGGCGGGTCTGGGCACGTACCGGGGGAGTTTGGTTTCAAAAAAAAAAAATATACGTAAATTCAAAACTTTTCAATGGCCGTCTTCCGCTTAATGAAACCCCGGGGGCGTGACAGATTAAGATGGTATCAGAGAGAAACAGCTTTAACCACTGTAGTCGCTGTCCAACATCCACAGGAGCACATTACCACTGGCTACTAACTAATGAAATGATCAGGGTATAATTGCGTAGAGATGCGAGAGTGCGGGACTGTTGAGTTTTGTTTTCCGGTTTAGCTCGGGTGTTGTGCTAGTGTAGTCGGGTTTGTTTTGGAGGTTGGGGTCGAGGCCGGCTGCCACCGAGGCCTTGATGGTTGCTATGAGTCAATGGATTAGGCAACCAGCATAGGACACGGTGGGTCTGCTGACGGTGTTTATGCACTGGGTGCGGCTGTTGGCACGGCAGATCGTTGCGCCGGCTTTTGTTTTTTTTTCCGAACCCCTCCTCTGCCGACCTTCGGGTCGTTGTCTAACAGTGACAGGTGGTAGTGCAACCTAACCGGTGTTCGTTAGTGTGTCGGCCGTATGTCGGTCGTGGGTAACTGGACAGCCATTTGTCTAAACTTGTACCTCCTAGGTCTTCTGGTGTTAGGTTATAGCAGATAATCGGCCGATTTTTTTTGCACCATGGGCAAGGTATGGGTGGGAATGATGATTCTTCCCTATGGTTGTTACCCATAGTTCGGCTTTTTACCATAGACACTTCGATGGTTGTAGAAATTGTCGTGATGGGGTCTCGGGGTGCTCCTTTGGGTCAGAAAGGGAGACCACCGGGGCTAGTAATCTTATGCGTTTGGGCTCATTTTCGTTAGAGAGGGTCGGTTAGGTTGTCCTACTAGTGGGTTGGCGCGTGATCCCTTTGTGCGTTTAGTGAACCTAGGCAACTTTTGACAAGGTTCTTCTCGCTGTTTCGTTGCTTGTCTTATTCCGAGCCTTTAGGTTCAGATGGATAGTCTACAGTACCTGGAGGTCATTGTTGAGCGAACCTAGAGCTTAGATTTTCTCCTAGTTGGGAGTGTCACGGTTTGGTCTGGAGGGTTACCGCTCGATTCGATGCCCGGTGCTTGGAGGGCAACGAATTGGGACCAAGAGTTTAGTGGTTATTTAGAGTGTCGCACCCCGTCGGTGCCAGGACGGAGGTAGGACCTTACCTCGTGGGTTTTGTCGCCGGCTCCCCATGACTAAAGCATAGCCTTGAGGCCTAATTTATGAGCGTTTTGGGTCGTTGATCTTTTGGGGCAGGTGTGTGACACCCGGAATTTGGATTAGTTCTATATATAAATGATATAATAGGACTAAATCTCTTAACCCGGCTATAGCATTTTGGATGGTAGCAAGATCCAAGAGGTTATGAGAGTTAAGCGTGCTAGAGCTAGAGTAGTTCTAGGATGGGGTGACCCCTTGGGAAGTGGGGCTCACAATTGGTATCAGAGCCATTCACCAGCCGGAAATGTGAGATGAGTCTCGGCTGAGCCAGGGTTATATAGCGGGTAGTTCGAGACTCCCCGGCTAATGACCGTTGTGAGTGGAGTGCAGCTCCTCACAAGGTCGGCTAAGGCTAGCGAGACGAGTCTCACATCGCCTGGTGCTTGTGAGTGTGCTTGAGCCTGACGTGGACGTCAGGGCTTAAAGCGGGGAAGAATGTGACACCCCGGAATTTGGATTAGTTCTATATATAAATGATATAATAGGACTAAATCTCTTAACCCGGCTATAGCATTTTGGATGGTAGCAAGATCCAAGAGGTTATGAGAGTTAAGCGTGCTAGAGCTAGAGTAGTTCTAGGATGGGTGACCCCCTGGGAAGTGGGGCGTCACAAGGTGTGGGTCAAGGGGACCTGTTGACTGCTTGGAGCTTCGGCACTGGTCACTTTCGGCTAGGATGCCCTGTACGCAGCTCTTTCTGTGGGGTAGACCTTGTGGTAGGTCTTAGAGCTGAAACCTAACGTTAGCTTTGACCGTCGCCTCGGTAGGACGGACAGTCGGAACGAGTGGTCCGGGATGGTGGTTATGCTCCGAGCTTGTGGCCCGTGTTGGTGACGGGTGGAAGTGGCCGGTGTTGGTAACGGAGGGGAGCGGTCCGTGTTGGTGACAGGTGAGTTCGTTGTTTTCATGGAAAAATTCGGGTAGTTAGTAACCCAGCCTGTTTTGTTGGCACCTCTTGGAGCCTTGTGAGGGCGTTAGTGTGGTTTGTTTTCCTTGTCGTCGGGTTAGTTGTTTTGGACCTTTAAGGGTTCATCAGACCGAGTGTGTCGCCTTGGGGCGCACCCGTGCTCTTCGGGCGAAAGAAGAACGGAAGCCTACGTCTACGCAACGACTACCGGGAGATAACAAGGTTACAGTGAAGAACAAGTCCGGGATTGATGACCACTTCGATCAACTACGAGGGGCACTTGCAGATTTTTCTTCGGACTCTCAGGGACCAGAGGCTGTTTGCTAAGTTTAAGAAATGTGAGTTCTGACTTCGCGAAGTGGGCTTTTTGGGGCACACAGTTTCAACAACGGGAATCACAGAGAATATGAGCGGAACTACCCGACACACGATCAGGAACGGCAGCAGTCGTCCTCATTCTAAAGCTTTGGGAGACATCACCTTTTCTTGGATTTCATCGTAATGTGTCTTCGAATCGCCAGAATCTTAAGTTTTGTTCACATAGAAGGATTTGTTTTTGCGGCAGAGGCATTGGTTGGAGTTGCTGAAGGACTCGGCTTGTCCATTCAGTATCACCCCGGGAAAAGCAAGCGTAGTAGCGGATGTTTTGAGCAGAAGGGTCAAATCGAGGGGGAAACTGATGAGCGCGAGTACTCAGTAGGACCGGTACTGTCGCGCGACCTTTTGTCCTTAATGATCAAGCCAACCCTATTAGAGAAATCCTGGAAGGTCAGAAGACAGGCGCACCGATACAGCTTGTTCGAGACATGATTTCCCCCGGACCATGCGAGCGACCTTTCGGCGAGTGCGAACGGTGCAATACGTTTCGAGGGCGAAATTGCGTGCCCGAGCTGCCAGAGTTGAAGAAAGAGATACTGTCAGAGGCGCACTACGCTCCCTATGCGGCGCATCCAGGTGACACGAGGATGTACAAGGACCCCAAAGCAAAATTTTTGGTGGACTAAACCAAAGGGGGATGTAATACAGTTCACTGCCCGCTGTATAGATGGTTAACAAGTAAAGGCCGAACATCAGCGCCGGCGGGGAAAACCACAATCTCAATATGTACCAGAGTGGATGTAGGAGCCAGCACGGAAATCGTCACGGGTCTTTCGCACTGCATCAAGGCACGAAGCAGTCTGAGTCACAGGGGATCGACTGACGAAGTCGACTCTTTTCCCATCCATCCGTACGACGTGGACTAGAGACACTCAGCTGGTGTCGAACCTTTGGCAAAGTCTACAACGAGCTCTAGAGACTAAACCACACTTCAGCACGGCGTTTCACCCCCAGACCAACGGACAGTCCGAGCGAGCAATCCGGGTTCTCGAAGATATGCTTCGAGCCTGCGTACTTGATTGGGACGATGGATGATCACTGCTGTAGAGCTTAGAGAGGACCTGAGCTTCGGTGAAACACCGGTGCGGATCTTAGCACGGGAGGACATAAAGGATTGCGCAACCGGACGAATTCCCCACGTGAAGGTGCTGTGGAGCAACCAGGAAGAACGTGAAGCGACTGGAGAACTGGTGTCAAAGATGAGGGAGTGCTACCCAGATTTATTCGTTGCGGACCAGGATTAAGTTTCGAGGACGAAACTTCTTTTAAGTGGTGAGTGATGTAGAGTCCTGGTGTTCCCTTGCCCTTGTATACTTTTTATATGACGGGATTGTTAGGAAAACTTTTCGCTGTGTTTTCTGCAATGGACTGGCCTGGACCGCGAGTATTTTTCTGCGTTTGAGCTCGAAAAACGGAGGACAGCAAAGTGAACGGATTCGGATTCCGAGTTACGGATCTCCCAGAATGGGGGTCAAAGCATTTGCCTTTGAGTGGTGCATCGGAATCCGTGCTAAGTGGCCGGCACGCTTTTCGAGGTGATCGGACGGGATCCTTCTATGATCGGACTTTTCATCTTTTTATGTCATTGGGTTATCTTATTTATGTGGTAGTACCTCGACCTTCCGGTTTTCTATTTTGGGTCCTAATTGAATATTTTCAGTTGTTAAGGGGGGGTAGAAATTCGAGATTTTTTTGGGCTGATCGTCGGGGTTTGCGGGTATTTTTAGGTGGTAGAGCCCGCAAAATGACAAGCGGCGGTGCGATCGGATTTGAATTCCGACTCCGGGACCTCCCAGAATAATTTTTCGAAGTTTATTAGCGGTTTCGGGTGCATCTGAAAGGTGGTGGGCGATTAGCACGCTTTGCGAGGTAAATTTTTGGACTCGGGTTCGCACCTGATCTTTAGGTGGTAAGTTTGGGGACTAGGGTTTCCATTTCCCACTTCGCACCGCATTCGTGACGCACTTTAGGGCTTTTCTGAGGAACGCAAGAGGAACCCCGACCCTTCTCCTACCTTCTCCCCACCATCCGACAGCGGGCGTGAAGGAACGAAGCGACGAGAACGGGACGATCCTCTCCCTTCCTCCTCCCTTATCGGCGAAAACGAGGTGGGTGGTTCTAGTTTTCTTTCCGGTTTTCCATTTTGGGGGTCTCTTGTCGATGCCGCGGGCGATACGAGTTGTTGAACGGGAGGCCGCCGCCGCCGTTGTTAAACGGGAGGCCGCCGCCGCCGTTATCATACTAGCGGGGTCGCCGCCGCAGTCGCCGTGTTCGCGGGGTCATCGCCGGAGCCGCGGGGGACGGATTAGTCTTCATTGTTCACTCCCGTACGTCAAGAACCACCGCGCGGTCCACCTGGCCGGCGTGCGCCCGGCGCACGTCCCCGCGACCCGCGGGCGCGGACCCGGCGCACGGGTGCGTGCGCTAGCCCGGCCCGCAGGCGCGGTGCACGCACTAGGCGTGCACCCGGCGCTCGCCACCGCAGCCGCGCGGGTGGACCCGGTGCGCGCTTTCCTCCCGTGCGCGGCCCGGCCCAAGCCGCAGCGGTTCACCCACTGTGGCGTGCGCCCGGTCTGCGACTGCCGACACTGTAGCCGTGAGCCCGGTCCGCGACACTGGCCATGCTCCAGCGGCTCACCGTGCTGTGCTCCCGGTCTGCGCCGCCGCCGCCTGCTGTCGTGGACCCGATCCACGCCTGGATCCGTGCACCAGTTTTCAGAAAAGGATCCAGAAGCTCCGTTTTAGGCCCGTTTCGCCCCGTTTTTGAGTGTTTTTGACCACGACGATGATTGTTTTAACAATAATTCTTATTGTAGCTTTTCGGGGGCAATGTGAGGGTATTTTAACTGGCGTTTCCACACACATTCTTCTTCACGGTTCAGGTGGGTACACTCTTAGAATCCCTTTATGCGCACTATCGTTATTTTCATGTTTATCATGTTGTGGGTTTTCGTTCGAGACTTAGTGTGGGACTTTTCGAAAGCTGTTGATGATCTCCAATTGTTCGTTTAACTGTACTAATGTTGATAGTGTTTATGGTTTTTATTTTTGGTTTGGTTTCGTGTATTTGGTTACGATGCTCGAGACTACAGCACGCGCACCCGCGGTTTGGCCACCGCAAAGGGTGTGCTTTTCCGAAAAAGTGGTCGCTGAGCCGTGTATACCCACGAGATGACGTAGTGGGCGCCCCCGTAGGTGGGGGGTTTGAGGCGCCAAGGTGTGAGCGGTGCGACCCGTCGAGGTAGGTGCTCGGCGTGGTTTACCGAGGTTGGTGCTCGGTTTGGTTTTCTTTCCGAGGTTGGTGCTCGGTTCGGTTTTCTTTTCCCGAGGTTGGTGCTCGGTTCGGTTTTCTTTTCCGAGGTTGGTGCTCGGTTCAGTTTTCTTTCCCGAGGTTGGTGCTCGGTTTGGTTTTCTTTCCGAGGTTGGTGCTCGGTTCGGTTTTCTTTTCCCGAGGTTGGTGCTCGGTTCGGTTTTCTTTCCCGAGGTTGGTGCTCGGTTTGGTTTTCTGTCTTGAGGTTGGTGCTCGGTTCGGTTTTCTTTCCCGAGGTTGGTGCTCGGTTTGGTTTTATTTCTTGAGGTTAGTGCTCGGTTTGGTTTTCTTTCCCGAGGTTGGTGCTCGGTTTGGTTTTCTGTCTTGAGGTTAGTACTCGGTCTGGGTTGCCGGGGCATGTGCCCGGTTCAGGTTTTGCAGGGGGAGGGGACACCGTCGATCGCACGATGCGGAGGGCGGTTACTCTGGTTTTCTTACGGTTTGCTTTAGTTACAGTCTTCCTGCATTTCATCTTTTATACCTTGTGTCGCTGACTTCCCACTCTGTGACAGGTTCCTTCGGGGGGTGAGAGTTAGGGCGACGGTGAGGCCGTGGCAGGAGTACTTTTGGTCCTTCGAGGCCATGGACTGTATTTACTTTTTATTTTGCTCAGTTCATTACCTGTTAGTAGCTTACTATGTGGATTGCGATACCCTTGTGGGGTCGATGTGGATGCTGGAATGTCGTTTATTTATCCTTGTGGGTGGTTGTTTTGCTTTTCCCGATTGGCCGCTTTCAAACTACAAAAGAAAAGAAAAGGAAAATGTTTCGAAAACTGTTTTAAAAATGCGGGTGTTGTGTGGGCACCATTTCAAAACCCTGGGGATTTATGGATTGCGAAAACCGTTTTGAAAATCTTGGTGTCGTGTGGGCACCATTTCAAAACCCTGTTGATTTATGGATTTCGAAAACCTTTTTGAAAAACCTGGGTGCCGTGTGGGCACCATTTTTAAAACTTGTGGATTTATCCTTTAAAAAATTAGTCGGCCTCTTTAATACTTCTGGAAAAATGGTTGTATGTATCCGACTGATGAACTAGTGTGGTTAAAGTGATGATTGTATGGTTGTTGTAGTCGGGACGCCGTGCATATACAAAGGAGACTCTGCCCGTTCGCAGAGTGAATTTGTATATTCGGCGGGTCTGGGCACGTACCGGGGGAGTTTGGTTTCAAAAAAAAAATATACGTAAATTCAAAACTTTTCAATGGTCGTCTTCCGCTTTATGGCAAGTACATCTGGTTCATTATCCAACTCCTCCCAGGATGAAAAGAATGCAACGGACAATGAACCGAGTGATTCTGAAGGTGAAGACTTTGCTTTTGCCTATCATAAACTATTGAAGTATTCAAAAAGGGTGGCAAAGCAAAACAAGAGTTTGAGAAGAAGGTTGCGGGATCTTGAAGAAGAAGCTAAAAAGGCAACTTCTGTCTCAAACGCTCTTGAAGTGGAAAGGGACAATTTGAACAAGTTAAATATTTCCCTTCAAGAGAAGAACGAGCATTTCAAGAAGGAACACAACAAGTTGGTGGATAAAGCTAATTACTTCTTGAAGCTCTACACCGAGGCTCGACAAGAGAAGATGGAGATGACGAAGACCATATTCCAACTCAAGGAAGATTTGAAGCGTTTCTCTTCCGGAAGGAGCAAGTTGGATAAGATGCTTGGTCTTGGTCAAACGAATCGTTTGGGCCTTGGATACGATCGAACTGGAAACAGTCCTAGTTTGAGTGAAACAATTTTTGTGCCCTAGTCGGCGTCTCCTCCTCCGACGAAAATCAACGCATCCAACGACAACAAGCCTACTTCAATTCGGCCAGAATCAAATACTTCCAAGGTATGTTTTCGTTGTGGTTTTGCAGGGCACATAAGAAGAAATTGCAAGAATAGAGCGAAGCGATCAAATCAAGCGCCTCTTGCAACAACTACCAACAAGTTCAACCCCCGAAAATCAAAGAAATTTTTTTCAAAGGTAAAGAACCTTGGTAGTACACCTAACAAGACGACGTCATCAAAGAAAAGCGATCACTCAAACAAGACACTTTCACCAAGGGGAATAACTTCACAATCATTGCCGACGTACTCCAAAACTCAAAAGGTTTGGGTGCGCAAATGTCACGCCCCGGAGGTCTAAGGATTAGCGGAAAACGTACATATATTTTTTTCTTTTAACGACCTCGCCTACCGGTGCGCGTCAGACCGCCACATATACAAATTCACCCTTTAAACGGACAGAGTCTCCTTTGTATATGCACGGCGTCACATTTACAACACTATCTTCTTTAACCACACAGTCACAGTGACTACAACAAGAGAGAGAGCAATACTATTTATTTACATCCGAACTATCATTCACGACATCAAGAGATAAAACTACGGGTTGCAAACGGTGTCCACACGACACCTAGTTTTTCTAAAGTGTTAACACAAGTCACAATAGGGTGGCGGCATCTTTTGAAAGGATAAATCCAGAGGTTTACAAAGTAGTGCCTACACGACACTAGGTTTTGGAAAGCATTTTCGAAACCCTTTTGTTTAGTATAAAACATGCCGCATATAAGTCAATAAGAGGCATAATAAAGATCACATCACGAAAACAAACTCTCAATCCAACATCCACCATATTCCACAGTCAAGTAATTGAGAACTTAAACTAAATGAAAGGAGATGAGATAACCCCAAAGCAAGAACGACGAAATAAACCTCATACGGCTAATGTCCTCTAGGCGCTGCCTCACCATCGTCCCGACTACTACACCTAGTCAAACCTGTCACAGTGTGGGTAAAGTCAGTGACAAATAAAGTAGATGATCCAAACAATTAAAGCATTTTTAAAGCAAACCGAATACACTGGAACCTTTCGCTTTTCCTCATCATGAGTCCACATCACTTGATTTAATTACATGGTACCTGTCGGGAAGTCGACGATCTCCCCTCGTGAACAATTACTTTACTTACGTGATCCCTTTAACCCCTTCACGGTGCTAGTGCTGCACTTATAGCTGGCGTGAAGAGGTCCCCACCCGGCACTTTCACTTTTATGGGGTACACGGGTCATCCAAACCACTTCTCCGGAAAAGTACACCCATGCGGTGGCCAAACCGCTTGTGTACGTGTAGGCATCTAAAAACATGATAGCCGAAACCGACGTGTAACAATCACCGCGACACTTAGTCACCACAGTTAATAATAGAAGAAACGGGAAATACTCATGTGAAAGGTTTAAACAGTTGAAACATCTCATCTACTTTATTAGACAGGTTATTATACTTTTTACGATGACATATTGCACTTATTGCAAGGGTACCCACCTGGAATGAAGATAAACGACCGCGCCCGCGACCCTCCTAAGCAATCAGAACTTCTCGCGGCCTAATAAAATAACCAAAAGCACAATTTAACACTTTACCCTAAACGGGAAAAATCAGTGGTCCCGACCACTGTAATAATAAACCAACGAAAAACCAAAGTCACTGTGCCAAGCGGACCGCGTTGTCAATCAAAAACCGTCGAGTCAAAAATGTCAAGTAAAACCGTAAAACTCAGATCAAACCGGATCTCTGACGGTAAAACCGATGGTTAACAACAACCGGACCGCGACTATATCATCGCGAACTCCATCGGAACCCAAATCCGCTAACGGAAATCCAACAAAACCCAATTTCTCAACCGGCAGCCACCTCGGGACGTCAACGGTCAAGTCACGAAAACCCCGACGGCGAAAACGATGTGAAAAAGGCCCGACGGCGCGACCCCGACGATTTTGTCCAGGCGCTGAGCGATGGCGAAACTAGCACATGACATGGCGAAATGGTGGCTTAGATGTCCCCGAGTAGCCATGCCAAGAAAACGGCGGAAACGGTGATCCCAACAGTGAAAACGGCGCTCAAAACGGTGAAAAACGGACAAAAACGGAGCCACCGGACGTCCGGGCTGGCGGGTGGTGCACGGATCAGGTGTGGACCGGGTCTGCGCATCGGGCGGCTGCGCGCACAGACCGGGCTCACCCAGGAAGCGTGCACCAAGCGGTTTGGGCGGGGCCGGTGCACGGGAAAAGTGCGCACCGGGCTCACGGCCGCAGGGCGCTGCGGCGCGCACCGGGTGCACGCTGAAAGCGTGCACCATGCTTAGCGGGCCGGGCCGGCGCCCGGAAGCGTGCACCGGGTCTGCGCATCCGCGCTGCGGGGACGTGCACCGGGTGCACGCCCGGACCGTGGACCGCGGCTGGGGAAATCCGTACAGGGTGAATAGTAACGCCCCGTTTCGCGTTTTCTTCTCCGTTTTCGCCCCCGCGCGGCTCCGGCGACGACCCCGCGAACATGACAACGGCGGCGGTGGCCTCCTGTTTAACAACGGCGGCGGCGGCCTCCCGTTAACTCCTCCCATGCTCCGACCAAACACCCAATTAACCCCAAACAAATTCGTGGTAATTCTAACAATTAAGCCATTGATCGAAACATCGATCGGAAACCCGATCAAAAGACCGATTAAACCCGGTCAAGAACAAGAACAAAACATTGATCAAAAACCAAAATCAAGAACCCGTGATCAATGTACCGATTAAAACGATCTCCAAAGGACACGGGAAAACCCACGATCGGACCGACGGAAGAGAAATAACGATCACTAACCTCGATCTTGTCCCTTGCGGCGTTGGGGATCCGGATCCGCTCCCTGTAGATGATGGCGTCTCGTTCTCCGGTCTCCGGCACGTCAATCGGAGCGATCGGGTCCCTCCGCTTTCTCCTTCTTTCCTTCTTTTCTCCTCCGGTTAGGGTTCTCTTTTCTTTTCTCTTCTCCGCACTAGGGTTTTATTTTAGGTCTTCGGTACGCACGAGAGGGGAGGGTTTGAGGAGGCGATCTTTTAAAACTAGGGTTTTCCTTTCGGTAAACGGGGTATAATTATCTTTTTATTATTAATTTATTTTATTTTATTTTATTTTATTTTTTCTTTTCATACGTACGTAAAAAGGAAAAACTCCCATCTTCGAATATTTATTATTTAACAATAAATATCTAATCCCACGAGATAAATTCCAAAATTCCTCGAAAGGCATGCGAGATCTTTTGCACGAATTCTGATGCACCCTACGGTTATCGCGACCTTCAAAACCCCATTTCGGGGGATTCGTAAGTCGGATTTTAGATCCGATTGCACCGCCGTTCATCGTTTTTTGAGCCCTTTCACAGAAAAATACTCATGCAACACCGACCAACTTACAGAAACTCGGTAATTTCGATTCACTAAAAGAAGCACTTTATTAAAAGGAGGGTAAAATATCACTAGAAAAGTCGTGTCATTACACCACTCACACTTTATAAGAAGTTTCGTCCTCGAAACTTAAACTCAACCCTCGCTAAACTATTCTGGGAAACATTCTTTCATTTTCGTCTCAAGTCTCCAAGTCGCCTCGCGCTCCTCATGGTTACTCCATTGCACCTTTACGTAGGGGATTGTCCGGTTGCGAAGTTTCTTTTCCTCCCGTGCCAGTATCCGTATCGAGGTTTGGCGGTAGGGCCAACCGGTATGCCACCGGGCCTACGCGCTCCAAGATCCCGAATGTCGGATCGTTGGCGCCAACCATTAATTCCAAAAGCTCGAACTTTTAGAGATACGCAACCAATACACTTAAAGCGTACAGACACAGCGCCACGGATCTTGACCGGACTCAACCTACCTGGACGTTGGGTCTATTGTTGGGCCTCTTGCTGTTAGGTCTATTGTGGACCGCAGCCCCACTCAACTTATTAGGCTCACCCAACTCAACTTATTAGTCTCCTGGGCCTATTGTCACGAGGCAGGAAGTTGGACCTATTTAACCCATAAATAAATAGCCCACACATAAGGCAACTAAGTCTTCACATCCTTATTGGGCAGGAAAGTACAAAGTATTTTGTTCTAAGGGTTCTCCTGGGGTCGAGACCAACATTACTCTTCGTAAGTGGTCTTCCCTGCTACTACTTCCCTCGTAAGCCGAAGCGTCTGTTTCCTCGCCGGTTGCTGATGTTTCGCTTTCACCTATTGGTACACCAAATATTGCGCCACGAATTGTATCACATCGCTCTTTAATTTGGGCCACCAGAAGGTCTGCCACAGATCCTTGTACATCTTTGTACCTCCGGGATGCGCAGTGTAGGGGGCATTATATGCTTTCTCTAGATTTTCTTTCCTCATTTCTAGCTTATCGGGCACACGAATTCGTCCCCAGAACCTTATTACATTTTATGAGCCAATCGTAAAAACTCCGCCTTGCTCCGAGGATACTCTGTCTCGCACCAGTTGTAGTTGCGTGTCCGTTGTTTGGCCTCCCAAGATCCTCTTGGAGATTCGTCAGACTAAATCTTATAGTCCTCTCCGGGCTTCAGCAATGTGAGCACTGGTGCCTGTGCGTGTCTGTCTTTAAGTTCTTCGAAGCTCTTCTGGTACTGGGCCATCCAGACGAATCTCTCCCCTTTCCGGGTTAGTCGATTTAGGGGAGTGGCTATCTTTGAGAAGCCTCCCGCGAAGCGTCTGTAATACCCTGCTCGTCCTAGGAAGCTTCGGATTTTCGTCACCGTTGTTGGCCGAGTCCAGTTGGTCGCTGCTTCAATCCTCCTCGGGTCCACCGCAACTCACGATGCTGAGAGTATGCATCCCAAAAAGTCTCCCTCGCGGAGCCATAACTCACACTTTTTGAGTCTGGCATACAACTCCTGGTCCCGGAGGGTCTGGGGGATTACTCGCAAGTGTTCCCCATACCCCTTGTCTGTGCGAGAGTAGATCGGAACGTCAACCTATAAGACCATTACCGGGTGGTCTAAGAAGGGCTTGAGTATCCTATTCATCATGCCCGTGAACACCGCTGGTGCGTTAACGAGTCTAAACGGTATAACCGTAAACTCATGTTGACTATTCCGAGTTCGCAGGCTTGTTTTCGGTATGTCATCACCCCGGACTCTAGGCTGGTGATAGCCGGACCGCAGATCAAACTTTGGGAACACCGTTGCTCCTTGTAGTTTATCGAATAGGTCATCTATCCGAGGTAGGGGGGTACTTGTTCTTCTCGTGTCAAGATCCATACGGAACTCGTGAACGCTACTCGACTGCCTTCTACCAAGTTTCTTGCCCGCAACAACGAAAAGAAAAGCGAGCAAAAGGCGTTCCTACAAGCTAAGTTTACACGTTACGGTAAGTCTGGTTCCCGGAGACGCACTTGGAACTTCAAGCAGTCAACTACCGCTTAAAGATTGCCGCGACCGTCGGTCCCAAGCGCTACGCCAATTACCCTTAATGGAAACCCCACTAGTTCTTAGAGACTAAGAACCCGCCCCACCCTCGCTGGGCAGGGAGGAGTAAAGCCACCTGCCTCGAGGGGTAGCCTAAAGTTCCGACCGAACTTATTTCTACGATGGGGATTTCTTCTAATAACTAAGGTAGGGGCGAAAACACGAAGCGAGGTGAAAGAGTGGGATGCTCAGGTGTTGACACAAAAGTTCTAGCACGATGATCTGAAACTCGAGTATTACCTGCTACGACGTCCTCCGGTGGGTCCGTCCCCTAGTGGGTCATCGTATAGACTCTCCCTGCTCCCGATTGTTTAGACGAAGGTGTAGATGCTACTACGGATGATGTCCCCGTTTTCAAGGGGCAGTCGAAACGAAAGTGCCCCAGTTTGCCGCATCGAAAACAGTGGTCTTGCTTCTGGGGACATTCGATCACGTGGTGTATTCCATCGCAAATGATGCAAGACTTGTCCACCGGTCTTTGTCCTCCCGTCGGCGCATTCTTGGTTCCTTGTTGCGATCTCAGGTGTGAGGACCCGAATCCCCACTTAAGGGTTTATTGATGGATTAGTGGCTTCTGGGAGTGTGTGTGCGCGTGTCGGGCCCAAGAATTGGATTTCTGATGAATTTGGAGCTTGATTGCTTTCAGGAGGCCCATTGTCACACCCCGGGGGTTTATTTTAGCGGAAACGATTCATAAAAGGTATGTGTTTGGCGCGTATAAATTTTTTTTTTTTTTTTTTTGAAAAACCTTCTTCCCCGGCGCGTGCCCAGATCCGCCGCATATACAGGATCACTCTGCAAACGGACAGAGTCTCCCCTGTATATGCACGGCGTCGCGGTTCATACAATGTCCAAAAACGGATATTCATTCAATCACACAGTTCAGACATACACCCATTCACAAATGCTGAATAAATCTCACGGCCGATCAGTTTAAAATGATAAATCCACAATTGTTGAAACGGCGCCCACCCGGCGCCCATATTTTGAAAACACTTTTCGAAAGCAACATAAACCCAGAGTTTTTGGAAAACAGTGCCCACACGACACTTAGGTTTTGAAATCCATTTTTGAAATCCATAAATCCACAAGGTTTTGGAAACGGTGCCCACACGACACCCATATTTTTGGAAAACAGTTTTCGCAATCTTTTCTTTTGTTTGCTCTTTTATTTTTCTTAAAGCGGCCAACAGAGATAAAAAGGAATTAAATAATTCAATAATCACCACGCCGACATCCACACCGACCCCACGAGGGTATCGAGAACCACACCATAGTCTACAAATGGTAAATGGAATGCGAAAGAAAGATAGAAAGTACTGTTCGGGTCTACAGGGACCCAGAAACTCCTGCCGCGGCCTCACCGTCACCTAACTCTCCCCTCTGTAGGACCCTGTCGCAAAGTGGGAAGTCAGCGACTAACAATAATGATAATAACAAAGCAGGGTAAAGAAATACATCCAACCGTAGCCTATCCGGAGCAACCACCCTCGCAAAAAGGAAAAGTAAAAACGAACACCGGTACACCTTCAATGCCCGACCCCGTCGGACAACTAAATCGACGGATCGCACCGCTCCCACGTCGGACAACTAAACCGAACGGGTCGCACTGCTCCCATGTCGGACAACTATACCGAACGGGTCGCACCGCTCCAATGTCGGACAACTAAACCGACGGGTCGCACCGCTCACGCCTTGGCGCATCCAAGCCCCACAACTACAGGGGCCCCACTCCGTCCTAGTGGGTATACACGGGTCATGGACCACTTTTCCGGAAAAGCGCACCCTTTGCGGTGGCCAAATCGTGGGTGCGCGTGCTGCAGCCTCGAGCAAAGTAACCAACAATACCAAGAATAACAATACAAAGAATACTCACCAATAAAACGATAACGACTATCACGTTAGCAACAATAAACGTATCATCAAGAGTTCACAAATAAAACGATAACGACTATCACGTTAGCAACATTAAACGTATCATCAAGAGTACTCACAAATAAGACTATAACGACTAAAACAAAACCCACCTGTCTCGAGCGGTAATCGACGCTCGACTCCTCCGCGTCTCCGCCCGCTCCTCGAAACTACAAAGAGAAGCCCCGGGAAGGGAAAGTCAGTATACCAAACCCCGTCGGTACAAGACAACGACTACACAAACCGGTTCTTGTCTCGGGACGGGGCCCTCGGTTCCGGCGGCGGCGGCGGCGGCGTCCCCGCGCCGCTTCGCTGGTCCGTGCACTGCTCGGGTCGCAAGCGCGGCGGCCCCCGCGCGGCGTTCTTGGCCCGCGCGGGTGCCCAACCCGCACGCGCGGGTGCCCAACCCGCACGCGCGGGTGGCTCCGCATGGCGCCCAAGCTCCGCGCGAGTGCTCAGCCCGCACGCGCGGTCGGCCCCGCGGGGCGCTCAGGGCCCGCGCGGGTGCACAACCCACACGCGCGGGCGGCCCCGCGTGGTGCCCTAGGCCCGCGCGGGTGCTCAACCCGCACGCGCGGGCGGTCCCGCGCGGTGCCCTAGCCCCGCGCGGGTGCCCAGCCCGCATGCGAGGGCGGTCCCGCGCGGTGCCCAGCCCGCACGCGCGGGCGGTCCCGCGCGGTGCCCTAGCCCAGCGCGGGTGCTCAGCCCGCACGCGCGGTGCCCTAGCCCCGCGCGGGTGCTCAAACCGCACGCGCGGGCGGTCCCGCGCGGTGCCCTAGCCCCGCGCGGGTGCCTAGCCCACACGCGCGGGCGGTCCCGCGCGGTGCCCTAGCTCCGCACGGGTGCCCAGCCCGCACGCGCGGTGGCCTCGCGCGGCGCCCCCCTCCCGTACGCATCCGACGTCTCCCGGCGGCGGTGGCACGCCCGACTGGTCCCCCTCCCCCAACACCTCTGGCAGTGGACGAAAGAAAAATCCTAAATTAAAACTTAAAACAACTCACCGTTTCTCTTGCGCTCACACCTCGCCGATCAAGAAGGCGGAAGGAAACGGGTCTCCGCGCGCTCGCTTGCCGATTTTCGCGGGGAGGGCGATGGTTCCTCTCTCTCCTCGAGTGCCTCCGCTTGGTTCCCCACGCCGTCGGGTAGCGGGACGGAGGGTTTGGGCAATGGGGTTCGCGTCCTCGTTCCTAGATGAGCTACGCATAGGACAAGGGGAGTGGAAAACAAAACCCTAATCTCAAAACGCAAGCAATTAAAGTGATCGGCGGAATGAGAAATAGGAAATAACCCCAAACCTTAACCAGAAGGCTAGGCCAATCGGGTGCGAACCAGGGTCCGCCTTGCCTCGATAAACGTGTTAGTCGCCTGAACTGCCGGCAGTCTTCTAGAATTTATTTTGGGAGATTCCGGGGTCAGAATCCAAAACCGATCGCGCCGCCGTTCTCCGTTTCGCGAGCTTTATTGTCAAAAAATACCCGCGAGCCCCGACAGTCTGCCCAGAAACAAACAAATATTAGCCATCCTTCAGACCCCTTTAGCGGACCACGGTGCAAATAAAAATTAAAAAAAAGATCCGTGTGTCCTGAAACCCGCAGATATTACACCACTTACCTCTTAAAAACGAGTTTCGTCCCCGAAACTCAATCCTGGGTTGCGGTGAAAAGATCGGGGTAGCACTCCCTCATTTTTTACTCCAGCTCCCACGTCGCTTCTCGCTCCTCATGGTTGTTCCAGAGCACCTTCACGTAGGGGATGACTCGGTTCCACAGCGCTTTGCTTTCTCTTGCTAGGATACGCACCGGGGTTTCCTCGAAGCTTAGGTCCTCCTTGAGCTCGAGCGCGGAGACGTCCAACACATGTGACGGGTCGGAAAGATATTTCTGGAGCATGGACACGTGGAAAAATATTGTGGACTCGGTCGAGGTTTGGTGGTAGAGCAAGGCGGTATGCCACTGGGCCAATGCGCTCCAAGATCTCGAATGGCCCCACAAACCGTGGGCTCAGCTTGCCCTTCAGCCCGAAATGCCTGATTCCTCTGGATGGCGAGACCCGTAAGAACACGTGCTCTCCCACTTGGAATTCCAAATCGCGGCGCCGCCGGTCCGCGTAGCTCTTCTGTCGGCTTTGGGCGGTCAGTAACCGCTGCCTGATGAGGCGTACCTTCTCTTCAGTGTCTTCCACCAAATCGGGTCCCAAGAATTTTCGTTCACCCAAGTCGTCCAAACAGATCGGGGATCGGCAGCGTCTCCCATATAAGGCTTCGTAGGGCGCCATCTGGATGCTGGCTTGGTAGCTGTTGTTGTAGGCGAATTCCACGAGGGGTAGGTAGTGTGACCAACCGAGTCCCCAGTCAAGTACACAGGCGCGAAGCAGGTCCTCGAGGGTCTGAATCACTCGCTCCGACTGTCCGTCCGTCTGAGGGTGGAAGGCTGTGCTGAAATGTAGCTTGGTCCCCAGGGCCTGCTGTAGGCTCTGCCAAAACTTCGAGACGAAGCGGGTGTCTCTGTCCGAGGTGATCGATGCCGGCACTCCATGCAGTCTCACGATCTCGCTGAGGTAGACTTGAGCCAACCGTTCTCTGGTCCAGGTTGTATGGATGGGCAGGAAATATGCTGACTTGGTTAGCCGGTCCACCATGACCCAAATCGCGTCGTGCCCCTGCTGTGAACGTGGGAATCCAGTGACGAAGTCCATGGTGATCTGATCCCACTTCCACTCTGGTACCGGTAAGGGCTGAAACTTTCCCGCCGGCCGCTGATGCTCTGCCTTTATCTGCTGACATACCAGGCAATGAGCTACATGTCGTGTCACATCCCCCTTCAGCTTGGGCCACCAGAAGGTCTGCTTGAGGTCCCTGTACATCTTCGTGCCCCCTGGATGCGCCGCATAAGGAGCGCGGTGTGCCTCTGCCAGAATTTCCTCCTTCAGTTCCGACGAATCCGGCATGCAAAACTGCCCGCGGAACCGCATGATGCCGTCACCTCCCACTGCAAGGTCGTTCTCCTGGTCCGGGGAGATCTTGTCTCGCACGAGCTGTAAGTGCGAGTCCGTCTGTTGTCCTTCTCGTATTTTCTCGAATAGCGTCGGCCTGACCACCAAAGATATCAGTTGTGCAACTGTGCCCGCTGGTACCACCTCCAACTTCAGTCGTGAGAATTCCGCGATCAAGGTGCTCTGCTCAGTTATCGCGCGTGCCGACGCCTCTTCCGGTTGCCCCTTCCTGCTCAAAGCGTCTGCCACCACGTTTGCCTTCCCGGGGTGGTATTGAATTGTTAGATCGTAATCCTTCAATAATTCAAGCCACCGCCTCTGCCGCAAATTTAGCTCCTTTTGGGTGAACAGGTACTTAAGACTTTGGTGGTCTGAAAAGACGTTACAGTGGACACCAAAGAGGTAGTGTCTCCATAACTTCAGGACAAAGACCACTGCAGCCAGTTCCAAATCATGTATCGGGTAATTCTTTTCGTAATCCTTTAGTTGCCTGGAAGCATAGGCTATTACTTTCCCCTGTTGCATCAATACACCCCCAAGGCCGATCCTCGATGCGTCGCAGTACACTTCATAGTCCTCTCCGGGGGTTGGTAGTACAAGTATTGGTGCTCTGGTTAGCCTTCTTTTGAGTTCTTCGAAGCTCTCCTGGCATTTAGCCGTCCATAGAAACTTCTCCCCTTTCCTGGTCAACCGGTTTAAAGGGGCCGCAATTTTCGAGAAACCCTCGACGAAGCGTCTGTAATATCCAGCCAGGCCCAAGAAACAGCGGATCTCCGTCACTGTTGTCGGTGGCTGCCAGTCGATCACCGATTCCACCTTCTTGGGGTCCACGGCGATTCCCTTCGCCGAGGTCACGTGCCCTAGGAATCCCACCTCGCGTAGCCAGAATTCACACTTCTTGAGCTTAGCGAACAGCTTCTGCTCCCTGAGAGTTTGGAGAAATGTTCGTAAATGGTCCTCGTGCTCCTCGTCGGTAGTTGAATAGATCAGGATATCGTCGATGAAAACCACTACGAACCGGTCTAAGAAAGGTCTGAAGATCCGGTTCATCATATCCATGAAGACGGCGGGAGCGTTTGTAAGTCCGAACGGCATAACGGTGAACTCGTAGTGGCCGTACCGGGTTCAGAAGGCGGTTCTCGGAATGTCTTCATTCCGAACCCGGAGCTGGTGGTAACCCAATTGCAGGTCAATCTTTGAAAATACCGTCGCTCCCCGTAACTGGTCGAAGAGGTCGTCGATTCTAGGCAGGGGGTACCTGTTCTTCACCGTAACCTTATTTATCCCCCTGTAGTCGATGCAGAGACGCAGGCTTCCGTCTTTCTTCCGTACAAAGAGTACCGGTGCGCCCCAGGGCGACACACTCGGCCTGATAAACCCTTTGTCCAAGAGGTCCTCCAGTTGCGCCTTAAGCTCCTTCAACTCCACGAAGGCCATTCGGTAGGGCGCCTTCGTGATAGGTTGAGTACCCGGTAAGAGTTCGATAGGGAACACCACCTCTCGTTCAGGGGGTATCCCGGGCAGTTCCGTCGGGAAGACATCGGGAAAATCCCTCACCACTGGGATGTCTGAAGGTGTCGCCGAGGGTCGGGTAACTAGATCCACCGATGCCAAGTAGGCCACACACCCACCCTCCACCAATCTTCTAGCCCGTGTCGACGAGATGATTGCTGGGAAGGAGATGCTCTTGCACGCCAGATACACGTTTTCAGGGAAGCTCGGTTCTTGTAATTGCACAAGCCGCTTCTCACAGTCGATGAGTACTTGGTACTTTGAGAGCCAATCCATGCCCAGTACTACATCGTACTCCTTCAGGGGAATTACCGCCAAATCCCCAGGCTAAGGGCAGTTGCGGCGAAAGTGCCCCGGTTTGCCGCATCGGAAGCAATGGTCACCCCTTTGGGGGCAATTTCCCACTTGGTGCCCTCCCCCACATATAACACAAGGCCTGTCTCCCGTCCTCGGCCCTCCTGCCGGTGCGCTCCGAGATCCCGACTGTGGCCTCCACCGTTTGGGGGGTTGGCTTCCATGAGAAGAGCCTCCCCCGGAGTACTGCTGGGGTCGCTTCCTTTCCTCATAGTGCGCCGGGCCATCCCTCCTGGCGCGCGTAACCGCGAACCCGCACTCCACCACCGTGGCCCTGTCGACCACTTTCTGAAAAGTGTGCAGATCGGCCGCTTGCACCACTTGGAAAATATCACTCCACAATCCATCCATGAAAATTTGCGCCTTGTGGGACTCGTCCCTTATAACGAAAGGGACGCAGTTGGCCAGTCGTACAAATTCGCGCTGATATGCCATCACTGCCTTGCTCCCCTGTTGGATGTGGTTCAGGTCGTCCTCCAACTTCTTTTTAACGCTGCTTGTGTAGAAGGCTCCAAACAGCCCCTGTTTGAACGCCGTCCACGATGGAAGCACGGCGGTGCCCTTTGTGGGATCAGGGCGTACCGTCTTCCACCACAAGCGGGCGTTCCCCTCTAGGAAGTGAACTGCAAGGGGAACCCGCTCACTATCCTCCATGAGTAAGTCCTCGAATAACTTTTCCATCGATCCCACCCACTTCTCGACGACCCAGGGATCAGTCGTCTCCCCTTCGAACGTGGGTGGGTTGTACTCCTTAAAGTCGGCCAGGTTGGCCCGCACGCGGTCCCGCTCAGTCAGCGGAACTGACCCCTCCCCCGTGGCGGCGGCAGCCACAGTAGGGGAAGGGGTGACTACGGTCTCCCCCGAGGTACCCCCGCCGGTGGTTCCCGGTGCCGGTCCCGCGACAGCAACACAAAAACATAAGTCAGCTTTAGACTCCGCTAACAAACAACGAACCACTTGTCGAGAGAAAAGGACCCAGACTCGTTTACCCCCCTCGATCACTCGCGTCCTACTCTCCTATGCCCTACCCATTCCACTCATTTGTAGCCCGGTGAGGTATTCCCGTGGACGTCGGCACAAACTGTCGTGATTGTAAAGCAGGATTTTCGGCTCTGATACCATCTTAATCTGTCACGCCCCGGGGGTTTATTTTAGCGGAAACGATTCATAAAAGGTATGTGTTTGGCGCGTATAATTTTTTTTTTTTTTTTTTGAAAAACCTTCTTCCTCGGCGCGTGCCCAGATCCGCCGCATATACAGGATCACTCTGCAAACGGACAGAGTCTCCCCTGTATATGCACGGCGTCGCGGTTCATACAATGTCCAAAAACGGATATTCATTCAATCACACAGTTCAGACATACACCCATTCACAAATGCTGAATAAATCTCACGGCCGATCAGTTTAAAATGATAAATCCACAATTGTTGAAACGGCGTCCACCCGGCGCCCATATTTTGAAAACACTTTTCGAAAGCAACATAAACCCAGAGGTTTTGGAAAACAGTGCCCACACGACACTTAGGTTTTGAAATCCATTTTTGAAATCCATAAATCCACAAGGTTTTGGAAACGGTGCCCACACGACACCCATATTTTTGGAAAACGGTTTTCGCAATCTTTTCTTTTGTTTGCTCTTTTATTTTTCTTAAAGCGACCAACAGAGGTAAAAAGGAATTAAATAATTCAATAATCACCATGCCGACATCCACACCGACCCCATGAGGGTATCGAGAACCACACCACAATCAACAAATGGTAAATGGAATGCGAAAGAAAGATAGAAAGTACTGTTCGGGTCTCCAGGGACCCAGAAACTCCTGCCGCGGCCTCACCGTCGCCTAACTCTCCCCCCTGTAGGACCCTGTCGCAAAGTGGGAAGTCAGCGACTAACAATAATGATAATAACAAAGCAGGGTAAAGAAATACATCCAACCGTAGCCTATCCGGAGCAACCACCCTCGCAAAAGGGAAAAGTAAAAACGAACACCGGTACACCTGCAATGCCCGACCCCGTCGGACAACTAAACCGACGGATCGCACCTCTCCCACGTCGGACAACTAAACCGAACGGGTTGCATCGCTCCCACGTCGGACAACTAAACCGAACGGGTCGCACTGCTCCCACGTCGGACAACTAAACCGACGGGTCGCACCGCTCCCACGTCGGACAACTAAACCGACGGGTCGCACCGCTCACGCCTTGGCGCATCCAAGCCCCACAACTACAGGGGCCCCACTCCGTCTTAGTGGGTATACACGGGTCATGGACCACTTTTCCGGAAAAGCGCACCATTTGCGGTGGCCAAACCGTGGGTGCGCGTGCTGCAGCCTCGAGCAAAGTAACCAACAATACCAAGAATAACAATACCAAGAATACTCACCAATAAAATGATAACGACTATCACGTTAGCAACATTAAACGTATCATCAAGAGTTCACAAATAAAACGATAACAACTATCACGTTAGCAACATTAAACGTATCATCAAGAGTACTCACAAATAAGACTATAACGACTAAAACAAAACCCACCTGTCTCGTGCGGTAATCGACGCTCGACTCCTCCGCGTCTCCGCCCGCTCCTCGAAACTACAAAGAGAAGCCCCGGTAAGGGAAAGTCAGTATACCAAAGCCCATCGGTAAAAGACAACGACTACACCAACCGGTTCTTGTCTCGGGACGGGGCCCTCGGTTCCGGCGGCGACCGCGGCGTGGGCGTCCCCGCGCCGCTTCGCTGGTCCGTGCACTGCTCGGGTCGCAAGCGCGGCGGCCCCCGCGCGGCGCTCGTGGCCCGCGCCGGTGCCCAACCTGCACGCGCGGGTGGCCCCGCATGGCGCCCAAGCTCCGCGCGGGTGCCCAGCCCGCACGCGCGGTCGGCCCCGCGCGGCGCTCAGGGCCCGCGCGGGTGCACAACCCGCACGCGCGGGCGGCCCCTCGCGGTGCCCTAGCCTCGCGCGGGTGCTCAACCCGCACGCGCGGGCGGTCCCGCGCGGTGCCCTAGCCCCGCGCGGGTGCCCAACCCGCACGCGCGGGCGCCCAACCCGCACGCGCGGGCGGTCCCGCGCGGTGCCCTAGCCCCGCGCGGGTGCTCAGCCCGCACGCGCGGGCGGCCCCGCGCGGTGCCCTAGCCCCGCGCTGGTGCCTAGCCCGCACGCGCGGGCGGTCCCGCACGGGCGGTCCCGCGCGGTGCCCTAGCCCCGCACGGGTGCCCAGCCCGCACGCGCGGTGGCCTCGCGCGGCGCCCCCCTCCCGTACGCGTCCGACGTCTCCCGGCGGCGGTGGCACGCCCGACCAGTCACCCTCCCCCAACACCTCCGGCGGTGGACGAAAGAAAAATCCTAAATTAAAACTTAAGACAACTCACCGTTTCCCTTGCGCTCACACCTCGCCGATCAAGAAGGCGGAAGGAAACGGGTCTCCGCGCGCTCGCTTGCCGGTTTTCGCGGGGAGGGCGATGGTTCCTCTCTCTCCTTGAGTGCCTCCGCTTGGTTCTCCACGCCGTCGGGTAGCGGGACGGAGGGTTTGGGCAACGGGGTTCGCGTCCTCGTTCCTAGATGAGCTACGCACAAGACAAGGGGAGTGGAAAACAAAACCCTAATCTCAAAACGCGAGCAATTAAAGTGATCGGCGGAATGAGAAATAGGAAATAACCCCAAACCTTAACCAGAAGGCTAGGCCAATCGGGTGCGAACCAGGGTCCGGCTTGCCTCGATAAACGTGTTAGTCGCCTGAACTGCCGGCAGTCTTCTGGAATTTATTCTGGGAGATTCCGGGGTCAGAATCCAAAACCGATCGCGCCGCCGTTCTCCGTTTCACGAGCTTTATTGTCAAAAAATACCCGCGAACCCCTACAGTCTGCCCAGAAACAAACAAATATTAACCACCCCTCAGACCCCTTTAGCCGACCACGGTGCAAATAAAAATTAAAAAAAAGATCCGTGTGTCCTGAGAACCCGCAAATATTACACCCATATTGGGTGATTGAGGCTTTTGCGCGCTTATTGGAACCAAGGATTTGACCCGGCATGAAAAATAGATCAAGTTTACTTTTCCGGGAATTTTTGGGAAATTTTAGAAGTGGGATTTGGCCAAACGGACTTCGGATTTGGATTCAGCGCGCGAAAACGGTCAAGATGGACTATTTACTTGTTTTTTCAGAGTCCGGATGCGAAAACACGGATTTCGAGGCGTGGGGTTACTGTTCCGGCGACCGGAGAGGCGCCGGCTGCGGCGGCAGGCGGCGGAGCGCGGCGGCGGGCCGAGGAGAGGCCGGTCGGTCCACCGCGGGAGGCGTGGACCAGGCGCGGGCCACGTGGCGGCACCCGGTTGGCGGGCGCAGTGGTTGCGGTCCACGGGAAATGCGCGGGTGCACGGTGGACCGGGGGTGGACACGTGGCAGCACGTGGTTGGGTGGTGTTGTGCGCGCGGTCCACGGTGCGGGGAGCAGGTACCTCGGGCTGCGTGCCCGACAGGCGCGCGTGGGCGCGACGTGGGCGCGCTGACCCGCGTTTCCCGGGCGTGGGCGCCACGTGTCGGCACGCGCTTCGGCCACGTGGCGCAACGCGGTTGGCCCTTTTGGCTGTACCCTGTTCGGGTGGCTACGTGGCGGCCTGGGATTAATCCGGGCGCGCACAGTAACGGGCCGGGCCCGTTACTGTAGCAGCCCGGAAGTTCCGAGTGCCCGAAAGTTTGCGCCAAAAGTCCAAAAGGGTGGATTTTCGGGCTGGGCCTATAAATCGGCTGCTTGCTGAGCATTTTTGCCCCTTTTCCCGAGCTCCTCTGCCCTTGGCCCCTTTAGGAAAGTTGTAGATCTTCGTGTTGCGCATCTTCTGGGAGAGGCGCGGAATTTTTGGAAGCTGCGACATCGACGTTTACGACATCGTAGCGCGGAGCGGCGATTTTCTGTTGGAGGCCTGTTATCGCCGCATTTCGGTCTGAGAGGTCCACAGAGCTACCCCGACTGTATTTTTGGACGATTTTTGCGGCGTTGGATTCATGAGAGGTACGTCTTCGACTTTCATGTTGAGTGTTTCGGCTAGATTTGGGTTTTTCGAACAGTTTTCGAGGCTTTACTGAGCCCCTGTTTGCTGGTGAGATTTCTGGACAGCAAGATCTTTACGAATTTTTATCTCCGCATCCGGACATCGGAATTCGACGTTTCAAGGCTCTATCGACATCTACACTTCGCGAAGATCGCATCCATATTTTTACTGGAATTCTTGGAGGCTGTTTTACAGGTTAAAATTTTGCAGAAAGAAGACTATTCATCGCAGATTTTAAAAATGTGGAATTTAGTGGAATTAAGTGTAATTCTTGGATGTATTATGTACCCAGGATGCTTTGAAAACTACTTTGGTACTGTTGGCTTGGTGATTGTGCTCGTATATCTGTTTCTGGGCTTTCCTAGTTGTACGACCCTAGACAGTTGTGCACCTTCAGGTGGGTGGCCCTGTCTCCAAGAATGATGGAATGTGCATTAAATCTGCTATAGTAGGACCATGCATGATAGTGATATTCCTGTGTAGCATGCTAGAATGTGATAGCTGTTGATTCTAGAGTTATATGATGATCATGCGATCTCTTGTTCCTACTCTATAAAATTATTATTATTATCTTGGAATTTGACCTAGCACCCCATCATATGCAGCATGTTCAGCCAGAATGTAGAAAACTTCAACTTGGGCTAGGTTTATTCTGCTTTAGACATCCACACTTCTTTTCTTTCCTGGACATAGTGTTTTACTCGCCCGGGTAGTGGGCCGAGTGGTCGGGTTTCTTTTAGTGTGGGATGCATTCTTGCACTCGTGCTTGGGAGCAGAGTGGAGTCTGGTAGATACAGTTGATCGTTCATCTGTGGCGGGAACCGTTTGGTAGACGGCGGTCCCGAGATGTTTTGGTTTCTTATTTTATTGTCGCCACTGTGTCAGTGGCAGCTTTGTACCAGCGATAGCAGGACCTTGAACCCAGAACTACTTTTGGACACACATATGATTTTAGTCATCCAATGTTTTCTTCCGAGCAACGTGGAGTCGCCGAGTCCGTTCTTGTTTTATTGGACAAAGGCATTAGCTCTACGAGGCTTGGATATAAAACTTGTTTTCAATTGTTTTCCTAAAAAGAGCTAAAAATCATTAAATATGGATTTCTTTCAGATCAAATGGCTTTCAATAAGAAATATCACCTTTTTCCGATAAATTTAACCACCCGAGATGGTTCGAGTGGTCTGGGTTCCAAGGTCTGCCTTTTTCCTTTGGGACGAGAACAACGAGAGGCTATGCCTAGAGCCTGTTCTTGTTTGATTAGGGTTGTAGGTTCTAGTCTTTCGGGGTTCCCGGACCCTTTATTGTGTCTGTTGTGGAGTTATCCAGTCAGTGATGCCTGTTTTAGGGAGCCGTTGGGTTGACAGCGGTCCCGACTGTCGAGTGTTCCTTGTTGCTAGGGTTAGAGAGCAGGGATGGGGGATAGTATAGCTATATTGTTGAGTCGGGTGGGATTGCACCAGATTATTGACTCGGGTTATTATTTCGGTAACCGCGAACTGTGGGCGGGTTGACCGATTAGTGTTATACATCAGTTGGGGCTGGGTTTTGCATTGTGGATTGAGTGAGTCTCCACTTTGAGCATAGTGTCGACTTTTGCCTCATTGGCTGAGATACTTGACAGAGCTGTTGGGCATAGGTTACTTTTGACTCGAGCGGGTCGCTCCCATCGAGTGCCACTCCGGAGTAGGCGAGACCGGGTTGTTGTAACCGGCGTTGAGATTGAGCTTGAGACCGGGTTGTTGTAACCGGCGTTGAGATTGAGCTTTAGACCGGGTTGTTGTAACCGGCGTTGAGATTGAGCTTTAGACCGGGTTATTGTAACCGGCGTGAGATTGAGTTCTTCTATCGTGACTTGTCGACGCTGTCCCTCTGACTGAGCCAGTTTTGGCAGTTACGGACGCTGTCCCTCTGACTGAGCCAGTTTTGGCAGTTACGGACACAGTTGTTGGGTTATATGTAGTAATGGATCTAAATAGGGGAAAAAACACCTAGACGGGGGTGAACAAGTGTAAACAATAAACACTCAAAAAATCATTGCGCAATAAAAACCCAATGTGGAAATATAAATGAACACGCAAGATTTTTACGTGGAAAACTCCAAACCGGAGAAAAAAACCACGGGACCGATAACACGGTGAAATCCACTAGAATTAAACACGTACAAGGTGATATACCGTACTCACAGACGACTCAACCTTTTCCATACGCTCCTAGTTGATCTTCTCTGCTCGCTCCGCAACGCGTCTCGAATCCACGATCTGCGTCCAACGCCGAATCCACGGCGTCCAACGTCGAGTCCACGACGTCTGACCGAATCCACGGTCTTCACCTAGTAGCACGCTTCGAATCCACGAACGTACCTCGCTCCGAATCCACGAGAGCGGTTGCACCTTGAATCCACAAGGCCACGCGAGTCCACGCGCCGATTTGGGGAAATCGTTGTTTTTTGGGTGGTGATGATCCGCCGAATACTTAGATCAAAGATAGATAGGAAATACCATCTAAGTATTCATTAGTTTGATTCAACTCAAGATGTGAGTATGAAAACCTAGAATCAAACTAATCAATATAGATGAAGAAACATAGAGTAATATCTAATGATTTCCTTTCTTCTCTATATGTGGATCTAGGGCCGTATAAGATGATATTTGATTATGACGGCTCTATGTGGATTACCTGGATTAACCCTAGAAAAAGAATCAGGGTCTATTTATAGGTTAGAAACCCTAGGAAGAAGATAAGGATCAAAAACTATCGTTTCTGGAAATTTTTACGACGGCGATCCGGATCGGATTAGCTGTGATCCGGATCGTCGTAACGAGTCAGGCAATTCCAGAAAAACGAAGGTTCGGGATCCGGATCGAAGTGCTTGATCCGGATCGTTCATACAGTTCACCAAACATCAACGTTCGGGATCCGGATTGCGAAGCCTGATCCGGATCGTTCAAGGAAAATGGTAAACTCAATGTTCGGGATCCGGATCAAGGGAAGCTACGATCCGGATTGAACTGGTGTATGAACGAACCACCTTCGGGATCCGGATTGAACAATCTGATCCGGATCCTGAACAAGTCTCATGTTCAGTTCTTGATTTTTATGCAATAAGAAATTCTTCCAAGTGTTTCTACACTACAAGAAGTATTCGGATCACCAAAAATATTTAGTTAAACTTACCTGATCCTTTTGAATTCTTCTTTCTTGAGATTGAGGTATATGATCCAAACTTCATTCATCTTCAATCTTCAAGACTTAACACTTTCACGAAATGCGCCAAAACAAAATCCTTAACAATCTCCCCCTTTGGCGGTTTCGTGACAAAACATAGATCCACTCAAGAAAATTCAAAAAGATATTTTTGTTGCTATCACCATACAACAAAAAATTTACAATGGAGATCCAAAATAAAATACATGAGTTAAACTCCTAAAACAGACTCTAGACTTAGACATCTGTACTCTCTGCAAAAAGAAATCATTCTTGACAAAAGAAATCGTTAGATACCTCAAGAATTTTATATCATTCAAAAACCACATACAGAGATGAAGTTTATACTCATTTACACTTACCATGACATTTATACATTCAGATATGTAAACTGATCATAGTTAAAACACCAACATATCTTCTATGCAATCAAAATCCAAATGTCATGTTAGTGAACATCAACTTGTTAGTTATATTACATGCCCAAATAGTTAGACGAATAGTTAGCCGAGGCATGCATTCAAACACAAATGAAAACCGAAAGTTGAAGTTCTACTTACCTTTCAAGTTGAGGTTATACTTACCTCTATAGTTTCAAGTTTCTCACAACCACATTGTATCAATGTCTCAATTGTTTATACTTCTCTCTCCCCCTTTTTGTCACAAAAATTAGCCAAACATACAAAATTTAAGGAGAGTTAAATAGTTCAACATAAAGAAACTTGAGAGCTGAATAAAATAACATAAATGCAAAAACTTAAAAACCTGCAAAAGAAGGATTAGAAACAAAAACTTTATGCAGAGTCGTCGGAGCTGATACACCCAAGCTTCTGAAACATTTTCTTGATCCGTTTGTTCATAGAAGCTTGCTCTTTCTTAACTTCTCTAAGATCTTGGACCATCAAAGCTTGTTCTTTCTTAACTTCTTTGAGATCCTCTTTCATTTCAGCGAACTCAATAGACATGCGTTCTGATAGAACATCCGTACTGAGTGAGGACAATACCCAGTGTTCTCAGTGAAGTTGCATATGGGACCAAGACCGGCCTTGTCAAACAAAGTCCCAAAGAGTGTAGACCGTTCCTTCATTGCATTGACATCGACATGTCTTTCGCCAATGCATTCTCTCTTCTCAAAATTTTTGATTCTTGCGGAGCTGATGAAGTCCTGTGGAGGAGGCTGGCTGGCAACTGGTTGCTCAATGGAAATTCCCTGAGCACTGCCTCTTTTTCTTGCACCGATTTTTCTTTTTGTTCCAATTGGACTTGGTTCCATTGGCGCTTTCCCTTTTTCAGCTGCAGTGGCCGGAGCTTTTGAGGTTTCAGCAGGGGCTTTCCCTTTGGAGACAATTGGAATAGTTCCCTCGATTTCGATGTTATCCCAGTCAATCGAGGCCGTCTCTGATTCAGTGTCAGAATCATCCTTAGTTTTCTGCGCTTTCTTGGCCCTCTTGGGCTTGACGGTGTCTCTCGTATGTACCATAGCAGCTAGAAGAAAAATGATCCACGTGATCACCATTGCTATTGGTTTCTTGTGAAAAGAAAATCCTGTGAGCAACAACTCAAGAACATGAAAAATTATTAATTCTCAAAAATTTGAAAAATTGTACCCAAACAAACATTATCGTGTAGAGAGACTAGGAATCAAATTAGTTTTGCAAAAGAAATTTTAAAAATAGATCAATTGCATGATTTTGGAAAATTCTCATTATATGCCCTAAAACCGAAATTTTTGAAATCGAAGACCAAAAATCCGTTTATCTTGAGAATACCTAGCATATAATCAAAACTAATCTACCCAGAGTTCTTATTTCAAAAGAAATTTGATCAAAAACTATCCACAAACGAAATTGATACAAGAAATTCATCACGTTTTGAGGAGGAATAAGAAAAACGGTGAAAAATCGAGATTTTGATCAATAAAACTTACTTGGAATCGAAGAACTTGAGTTTGAAAGCTTCCAAGATGGATGAAATCTAGAGAGAGAAGCTCTGGAAACTTTGGAACAAAAGATTGGAGTAAAAGAAATCAAAACCCTTTTGTTCTTTATAAAACCCTAGCCGCGATCCGGATCAGTCCGTGATTACGATCCGGATCGGCTACCCGCAGTGAAAAACTGCGTTCGGGATCCGGATCGGCAGGTCCAATCCGGATCGTCTGCCCGCAGAAGAATATCTGCGTTCGGGATCCGGATCGGCAGGTCCAATCCGGATCGGCTCCAACTTTTTCTTTAAACAATTTCAGAGAAATTCTAGAAAAACCAGAAAAAGATTGTAAGCACTTTTGTGTATCAACTTTAAATGAAAATCATCGTTTCATACAACAAGAACTAGATTATACCAAATCTATCAATAACATCCAACAAATGAAACGAAAATTTATTAAAATTAAATCCCTTAAAGTTGAACAACTTCAATTACATCTAACTTGATCTTATGAGTAATGCCTTTATCAAATCATCAATTTGGTAAAGAAAATGAAATACAAAGATCAATAGATGTCTAACATCCCAGATAAATTAGATAATGTATCTAGTCAATTTATTGAAGAGAGTGGCTCTTTGAGCATTTTTCATTAAAAATCCCACCTTATACCAACCTTGAAATTTTGACAGAGTCAAGTATTTCAACATGCATTTTATTTAATCAAACTTGAAAAACCTTGCTTGGTATACATGTGGTAGCTGCACACAGTACTCGGACGACCGAGGTGGTAGCTCTTTCCTCCATGTGGTGGTAGTTTTCACACTCCTCATTGAGATGTAATTCTTTCCACATCTTTTGAGCATAATACTTTTTCTCTGACTCCCCCTCAATTGGCTATCAATTATTTAAGATATAAAGTATTGAGCCAAAAATTGATCTTGATTTCATACTCGACTAAACAGTCAAATAAGATAAAAACTATACCAAGAGATCATCGAGAGAGAAATTGACTTTGATCAAAACAAAGATGAGTTAATTGACATAAATGATCATTGCATCAAATGAAATATTATGACATCTAAAGCATAATAGATTTCTAAATATATAAAAGGATGCAGTTAAAGTCAATCAAACTAATGCTCAATTAATATTCTATGTCTAAGCATAGATAATGAACAAAAACACAAAAACAAAACCTAACCTAAGCAAAAGTTTCAAAAAGAAGTTTATTTCAAGGAAAGCATTCCAATTGCTTTACGCAAATGAATAAAACGTTTTTGATCCAAAGGTTTTGTTAAAATATCAGCTAATTGATCTTCAGTTGAAATATATGACAGTTGAAGAGTATTTGATTCAACTAGCTCTCTAAGAAAATGATATCTAAGTTCAATGTGTTTTGTTCTAGAGTGCAACACAGGGTTTTTGGAAATGTTTATAGCACTAGTGTTGTCACAAAGAATTGTTACCGAAGTTGCTGAAATCCGGAAGTCGCTCAACACACTTTTCATCCAAATGAGTTGGGTTGAACAACTACCCGCTGAAATATATTCTGCTTCGGCAGTCGAGAGTGCAATGTAGTTTTGCTTTTTACTGTGCCATGCAACAAGGCAATGGCCTAAATAAAAACATGCACCACTCGTACTTTTCCGATCATCCACAGATCCTTCCCAATCGGCATCTGAGTATCCAATAATATCTAAACTTGTTCCCATAGGATACCAAATTCCGAAATTTATGGTTCCTTTAATGTATCGGATGATCCGTTTCACCGCTTTCAGGTGAACCTCCTTTGGTGCAGACTGATATCTCGCGCAGATCCCAACACCAAAAGATATATCTGGGCGACTAGCCGTGAGGTAAAGTAGACTTCCAATCATACTCCGATAAAGTTTCTCGTCTACATTCTCACTAAAAGATTCACTTCCTAATCCTTTATTGCTAGTTCCCATTGGAGTTGGAAAATCTTTACAATTTTCTAGATCAAACTTTTTGACCAACTCCAAAGCGTACTTGGATTGACACAAATGGATGCCTTCGACACTCTGTTTCACTTGCAATCCAAGGAAATAAGTCAATTCGCCCATCATTGACATCTCAAATTCGCTTTCCATGGTTTCAGCGAATTTAGAAGCATCATTATCCTTTGTTGCTCCAAAAACAATGTCATCGACGTAGATTTGTGCAACAATGAAGTTATTTTGATAATGCTTCACAAAGAGAGTCCTTATCCAATAGGTGCTTTGTTAGCCTTTCGTACCATGCTCGCGGTGCTTGTTTTAACCCGTAAAGAGCCTTTTTCAAACGAAAAACATGGTTAGGTAGTTTACAGTCTACAAAACCTTTCGGTTGAGCCACATAAACTTCCTCATTTAAAAACCCATTTAAAAACGCGCTCTTAACGTGTCACGCCCCGGGGTCGAAACTGCGACCCGGGCTCGCTAACAGATCCGCCATCTGTACGGAAACTGCCGTACAGACGAAGCGTCTAGCCTGCAAAAGACAAAACTACAGCTACACAGATATCAGAGCGGATAAAAAGCTGTACTATAAAATTTCACAACTACAAAGTTGCAACAACTCATAGCCTATCTCCCAAAATCAGATGATACAAATAGAAGTTCACCTATACAACATCTACAAATCCAAATGGGAGATAGCTAACAGGAAACATAACCAACTCCCACAATCCGGGATGGTACATCTACCTCTCTCTAAAGTAACAATGCTGGTAGGGAACTATCACGCGACTCCCTGTCCTCGGTCCGTCCAGTCAAGCCCAGCAGGAACGGAAGAAAGCCTCAGCAACCTGTCACCGACAGAGGGTGTGAGAACTACATCCTACAGTAGTTCTCAGTGGGTACCGTCTCCAAGAACCACGGTCTGCCCACTAGGTCTACCAGAGGCATAAGATAACAGATAAGACTGATAATGAAAATAAGCTGGAAAAGAATCTACAGCTATCATGCCTCTATCTACTATGCTCAAAAGGAAGAGACTATGGATGATGGTATGCAGCCACTCACTGCTGGCAATATGTCACAAGTACTACTCAAGACACTCTGCAATGACACATGCTACGCCAACACTCCCTCAGTGTAACCCAAATCTCATCGACTGCCCCGCAGGGTCCAGTCAAGTCAAGCCTGCGCCCCCTGGTGTATCAACCACGGTGTCCAATCGGACAAACTCGATATCTCACACAGTGATGTTACGGAATTTGAGTTGGCGTAGTTTCGTGAAAGGTTCAAGTCTTGAAGATTGAAGGTGAAGAAAGTTGGATCATTTAACTCAATCTCAAGAAAGAAGAATTCAAAAGGATCAGGTATGTTTAACTAAAGATTATTGGTGATCCGAATACTTCTTGTAGTGTAGAAACACCTGGAAGAGTTTTTAACTGCATAAAAATCAAAAACTGGTGTTCGGACATGTTCAGGATCCGGATCAGAGCCAGCGATCCGGATCCCGAAGGTTGTTGTTTCATACATTACTTCAATCCGGATCGCAGCATCTCACGATCCGGATCCCGAACGTTGAGTTTTCTGAAATGTATGAACGATCCGGATCAGGCATTCCGATCCGGATCCCGAACGTTTGTTTTCTGGAAACCGTCTTTATTGCTACTGCAATCCGGATCGCCCAAATCCGATCCGGATCGCCGTCCGTCAAAATTCCAGAAATGTTAGGTTTTTGATTCTTATCTCCTTCCAAATGTTTCTAACCTATAAATAGACCCTATGACTCTTTTTCTAGGGTTAATCCAAAAATACAGAATCCAAAATAGCCGTCATATTCAAATATCATTATATACGGCCTAAGATCCACATATAGAGAAGAAAGGAAATCATTAGAGAATACTCTATGTTTCTTCATCTATATTGATTAGTTTGATTCTAGGTTTTCATACTCACATCTTGAGTTGAATCAAACTAATGAATACTTAGATGGTATTTCCGATCTATCTTTGATCTAAGTATTCGGCGGATCATCACCACCCAAAAAACAACGATTTCCCCAAAATCGGCGCGTGGATTCGCGTGTCCTTGTGGATTCAAGGTTCAACCGCTCTTGTGGATTCGGAGCGAGGCACGTTCGTGGATTCGAAGGGTGCTATTGGGTGCAGACCGTGGATTCGGTCGGACGTCGTGGATTCGACGTTGGACGCCGTGGATTCGGCGTTGGGCGCAGATCGTGGATTCGAGAAGCGTCGCGGAGCGAGCGGAGAAGATCCTCTAGGAGCGTATGGAAAAGGTTGAGTCGTAAGTGTGTACGGTAAATCACCTTGTACGTGTTTTAATTCTAGTGGATTTCTGCCGTGTTATCGGTCCCGTGGTTTTTTACTCCGGTGATGGAGTTTTCCACGTAAAAATCTTGCGTGTTATTTTTATTTCCGCATTGGGTTTTTATCGCAACGATTTTTGAGTGTTTATACGTTTACACCTATTCACCCCCCTCTAGGTGTTTTTTCCCCTATTTAGATCTACATTACATATAACCCAACAAGTGACCCCATGGTAGCTCGGCCAGGGGTATCAAGCGACCTCTAGTATATGAACTAGGCGCATCATCGCAGCCTCGTCAGGCTCGGTATCATCATCGCAGCCTCATCATGCTCGGAATCATCAACGCACCCGGGGCGTAGCTCGAGGGGTGCGACCCCACCGAACTCAAGTATCTCATCAGTAACACTGTCTCACAAGTGGCTCCTGCAGGCTATAGTCCTCGATCAAACAGATCGGTATCTCGATGCTCAAAGCACCACTCAGTCGGAGAACCCTCCACGACTCAATCTCACAACACTGACCCGCTCAACGAAAGTATCACACAGCTGGGACCACCGTCTCTCCCAACGGCTCCCACAAGAACACCCCACTCAACTCAACACACAAACACACGGCCGGAGATGCTCCACAGCCAGATCTATGAAGGGTCCGAAACCCCAGGAGACTAACACCTACGTCCCCAAGAAGGAGAACAGCCCTTAGAACCCAGATCACTCGAATCCGCTCGGGTGGATAAGTTTATAAGAAACCATGTCATTTATTTCAGAAAACCATTCAATCTGAGAGAAATCCATCTTTTTAATGATTTTTAGTCTTTTTAGGAAAACCCTTTGAAATCAAGTTTTATGCCCAAGCCTCGAAGAGCTAATGCCCTCGTCCTATCAAACAAGAACAGACTCAGGCGACCTTGCGAGGCTTGGAAGAAACATTGGCTGACTAAAATCATGTGTTCGTCCAAAAGGTTCTGGGTTCAAGGTCCTGCTAACCCAAGTGCACCACAATCACAACACGGTGGTGACGAGAAAAACAGCGGAAAGTAAAACCCCGGGACCACCGTTTATCTGAAACGGTTCCCCACGCACTAACACTAGCCTAACCCAGCCACTAGACCCCACTCGGCCCCCCGGCCCGAGTGCAACACCCGTCCCACAACACTCTGACCACTCAGCCCACTACCCGGGCGAGGAACACTATGCCCAGAAGGATATGCACGGTGTGGGATGTCTAAAACATGAAAGAACCTAGCCCAGATTAAGGTTCTCTATTGGTCTGGTCAAACACATGCATATATGACGGGGGTGCTATTTAAGTTCCAAGAAAACACTTAAACTAGCATGCAATCCTATCACAATAGAATTAGAAGGAAGTCCGTAGACTTGGAGAGAAAACCAACCCACCTCGGCACGCCCCCAATTGCTTGTCGACACTTGCAATTGGGCTCAGCGGGATTACCTGGCCTCCAAGGGGTCCGCACGCAAATCGGGGCACGCGGTGTCCAACCACAAGACCGATCTCTAAGCGGAAGTCCCGAAACAAACCCGCGGCTCCACGCGGCGAAGAAACACACAACCGCCCCCGGCGGAAGCTAAAAACCACACCGCAAGCTGCCAGAAGCGAAGAAATCGCAAAATCAATCAACACGGTCAAAACCGAGCATCCGACGGCGAAAAACAGCGCCCGATGGCGAAAAACAGCCCCGTCGGTGAAAACCAGCGCCCGACGGCGAAAACAGCTCCGTCGGCGGAAAAACTGCTCAAAACAGCTTGCGAAAACAGCTCGCGAAAACCCTGCGAAAACTGCGCAAAACTGCGCGGAAACCATGCGCGAAAACTGCGAAAACCGCTCACAAACTGCTTGCGAAAAACACCGAAAACCTGTGCGAAAACCTGCGCGAAACTGCGCGAAAACCTGCGCGAAATCTGCGTAAATCGCTCGCGAAATCTGCTCGAAAGCTGCGCGAAAACTACGCGAAATCTGCGCGAAAACAGCGCGCGAAAACTGCGAAAACCGCTCGCAAACTGCTTGCGAAAAACAACGAAAACCTGCGCGAAAACCTGCGCGAAACTGCGCGAAATCTGCGTAAATCGCTCGCGAAATCTGCTCGAAAAACAATGAAAACCTGCGCGAAAACCCGCGCGAAAACTGCTCGCGAACTGCTCACGAAAACTGCCCAAAAAAAAACCGCTTGACGGCGAAAAGGCAGCAGCCGACGGCGAACACCGCCGTGCGACGAGGGAGGCCCGCCGCGCGGCGCCATCCCAGGTCGCGCCGCGCAGCGACCTGCTGCGCGGTGACAGAGCGCGCCGCGCAGCGCCCTGCGGCGCTGCGCGCGGCGCCCAGCGGCACTTCGCGCGCAGCCCGCAGCGCTGCGCGCGGCAGCGCGCCCGCGCAGGCCCGCGCGGCCCTGCCGCACGCGGCCAGGCAATGCCGCGCGCGGCCCTGCCGCGCGCTGCCAGGCGGTACCGCGCGCGCCCGCGCGCGGCCAGGCGGTGCCGCGCGCACCTGCGCGCGGCCCTGCCGCGCTCGCCCGCGCGCGCCTTGGCAGCGCCGCGTGCAGCACTTTGCTGCACGCGGCGCCGCGCCCAGCGGCACGTCGCCGCAGGGTGCTGCCAACAGCAGCACCCTGGCGCCGCGCGTCCGCCATTGCGCGCGCGCGCGGCCGCCGGCGACGAAAAATCAAATAAAAGCCCCGATAAATCCGAAAAATCCCAAAAATCCAATTTCCTCTTTAAAAACCGAAATAAAATACAATTAACAAAAAACCAAACTCCAAAACCCAAAAATCTGAAATTGCTTACCTCGACGACGCTCACCGCACGCCCACGAGCCCCACGCGGCCTCCAACGGCGAGTCCAAAAATCCAAGAATGCCTCAAAACCCCTTTCCTTCCTCTTCTTCTTCTTCGTTTTCCTCTCTTTTCTTTTCCTTTCTTTCTTTCTTCCTTTTCTTTCTTTCTCTGCTGCAGAGGGAGGGGTTGGAGCCCTTTTAAAGCAAAAGCTTTAATTAATTAAATTAATTAATTTACTAATTCTAAAAATCCAACTCCAACTCACTTTTTGCCTTCGGGCTCTCCGCCGCTGCCCGGAACCTCCCGAACTCCGCTGTAAATCAAAAGTACACGCGCTCACAGCTTTTTCTCTTCAAAAAGCTCATCCGTTGAGTCGGGGTGCTCAAATCAAATACCGGCTCCAAAATTGCCAGTTCCGACTCACTTTTTGCCTCCGGGTCCTCCGCGTCAGTCCGGAACCTCCCGAACCTCGCTGTAAATCGAAAGTACACGTGTCCACAGCTTTTTCTCTTCAAAAAGCTCATCCGTTGAGTCGGGGTGCTCAAATCAATTACCGGCTCCAAAATTGCCAGTTCCGACTCACTTTTTGCCTCCGGGTCCTCCGCGTCAGTCCGGAACCTCCCGAACCTCGCTGTAAATCGAAAGTACACGTGTCCACAGCTTTTTCTCTTCAAAAAGCTCATCCGTTGAGTCGGGGTGCTCAAATCAATTACCGGCTCCAAAATTGCCAGTTCCGACTCACTTTCTGCCTCCGGATCCTCCGCGTCAGTCCGGAACCTCCCGAACCTCGTTGTAATCTGAAAGTACACCTGCTCCAAGTGTTCCTGAATTTTCGGCACTCCACGGTGAAGTCGGAAATTCCCAATCTCATCCTCAATCGGCCTACAAAGCCCGGAAAAACCCCGAATCGAGATGGAGCTTCTGCGTTGATCCGAATCAACCCGGCATCAACTGTAAACTCAAATGCAACATGCTCAAGGCAACTCTCTGCTCCAAGTCATCTGTGTGGTCGGCGCGCTATCCAAAGACCCGGTACTCTACATAACGTCCATTTGAAATAATTTTATTTTAAAATGACAAGCTATCGCGAATAAGATACGAATGGACTCGAGTCTAGCTACAGGGGCGAAAGTTTCATCAAAGTCTATACCTTCTACTTGAGAGTAGCCTTGAGCAACTAAACGTGCTTTGTTCCTGATGATGGTACCATCTTCATTTTTGTTATTTTTGAAAATCCATTTGGTACCTATCACATTGTGTTGCTTTGGAGGCTTTGTTAATTCCCAGACTTTGCATTGCTTTAATCCAGTAGTCATCCTGAAGAGCTTCATCGATGTTCTTTGGTTCGATCAAGGAAATGTAGCAAGCGAATCCGCAAACCAACTGTCTCCGAGTTTTGACTCCTTCTTGTGGGTCTCCAATGATGTTTGATTCAGGATGATCCTTGGAGATTCGTAACGTTTGTTGTAACGGAGTACTCGGAGGTACATGAGATGATTCCTGCATATCAGATAAACTTGAAGAACCATTAGATGCATCATTAATATTGGAAGTATTATCATGAGAAGATGCACTTACAGGAGTATCATCATCAAGAGAGATATCGAGGGTAGATTTTTCAGATGCAAAGTGAAAAGCTTCATCTACTTTAACATTTATAGATTCTACAATCGTTTTAGATTCCATGTTAAATACTCGATATGCTCTGCTATTTGTAGAATAACCCAAAAAGATCCCTTCGTCACTTCGAGAATCGAACTTACCAAGATTTTCGCGATCACGCAAAATAAAACATCGACTCCCAAAGATACGAAAGTATTTGATATCCGGTTTTCTACTAAACCACAGCTCATATGGTGTATTTAAAGTTCCTGGGCGCAAATACACTCGATTAATGACATAGACAGCGGTGTTCACAGCTTCAGCCCAAAAATGTAGCGGTAAATTCCGGCTATGAAGCATCACACGCGCCATCTCTTGAACAACCCTGTTTTTGCGCTCAACAACACCATTCTGCTGAGGTGTATAGGGTGCTGAGAATTCATGTTTTATGCCGTTGGAAGTGCAAAAATCAATGAATTTAGAATTAATGAATTCTCCACCTCTATCACTTCTAACACGAATGATCTTTTCATTATTTTCAATCATAATACGATGGCAAATCTCATGAAAAGAATCAAACGTATCAGCTTTCTCTTTTAAAAATGCTACCCATGAAAACCTAGAGAAATCATCAACCAATAAGAAAATATACCATTTACCTCCCAAAGATGGTTGACGGGTCGGCCCCATTAAATCCATGTGCAGTAATTCCAAGGGCCGTTTGGTACCAACGTGGTTCAGGTTCTTGTGTGCAGCCCTTGATTGTTTTCCCTTAAGACAACCTCCGCACACAATGTTGTTTTTAAATAAAAGTTTAGGAACCCCCTTAACCACGTCTTTATGTGAAATCTTTGCTAGTTCTTTAAAATTTATGTGACCTAGTCTTTTATGCCAAAGTGTTTCATTATCCAAAGAAACTAGGTTACATTTTTCTGAAATTTTATTAGGAACTACATAGCAATTGTTTTCAGATCTAACCCCTTTTAAAAAGAAGACATGGTCCTTATCAGTTACAACACATTCAACAGATGAAAAGTTAACTGAAAAACCATTGTCGCAAAGTTGACTTATGCTAATGAGGTTAGTCTTAAGGCCATCCACAAATAACACGTTTTTCAAAATCGGGCCATCTGGAATAGCTACCGTTCCTTTTCCAACAATTTTGGAAGATCGACCGTCACCGAAAACAACGAGTCCTCCGGAGATTTTCTCAAAGTTTTGAAAACTATTTTTGTCACCGGTCATGTGACGGGAACACCCGCTATCCAGATACCAAGACGAATTATCATATGCATGCAAGGAAACATTAGTAACAAGACAAGGGAAGATTTCACCTTTGCGCACCCAAAACCTTTTGGAATGCGTCGGTAATGGTCGTGAGGTTATTCTCCTAGGTGAAGGCGTCTTGTTAGATCGATTGCTGCTCCTTGATGATGTCGTCTTGTGCGGTGAACTACCAAGTCTCTTTTCCTTTGTATGATTTGCATTTGATTTCTGAGGAATCACCTTTTTAGTAGTCGTTGCAAGAAATGTCTGAGTTGAGCGTTTGGCTCCTGTCTTGCAATATCTCCTTATGTGCCCTGAAATACCACAACGAAAATATACCTTTGCGCTTGACGATCCCGAAGAGAAAGAAGTAGGCTTGTTGTCGTTGTTTGTCGTGAATTCCGGTGTCGGAGGAGGAGATACCGACTGAGGCACAAAAACTGTCCCACTCGAACTTGGACTGTTTCCAGTTTGAGTGTACCCGAGGCCGAACCGATTTGTTTGACCAAGACCAAGAAGCTTATCCAACTTACTCCTTCCTGATGAAAATCGCTGTAAGTCATCCTTGAGTTGGAGAATGGTCTCTGTCATTTCCAATTTTTCCTGTCGAGCCTCGCCGTTGAGCTTCAAGAAGTAATTCCCTTTGTTCACCATATCTACATAATTCTTCTCGAGTTGCTCATTGGACTCTTGAAGGGAAACATTTGCTTTTATCAGATTATCCCTTTCCACTTCAAGATCGGTCGAGAGAGAAGTTACCCTTTTTACTTCTTCTTCGAGATCCTGTAATCTCCCTCTCAACCCCTTGTTTTGTTTAGCCAGTTTCTTTGAATCCCTCAAAAGTCTGTGGTAGGCTAAAACAAAATCTTCACCTTCAGAGTTACTTGATTCATCATCCATTGCAGTTTTTTCAGCCCGGGAGGAGTTGGACAATGAATCTGAAGTACTTGCCATTAAGTACATGAAGGGTGAAGATGTGGACGCGTGGAATGCCGTTGCGCTTTCTTCTTCATCACTTGAGGATGACTCATTTGACGTTGAGTTGTCATCCCATGTGACGACTTGCATCGCTTTCTTCTTCGACGGATTCTTAGTTGGACACACCGTTGAGATATGGTCGTATCCTCGGCACTTGAAGCATTGGACTTGTCCTTCTGAGCTTTTCTTATCCTTTGAAAAGTTCTCTTTCTTTCTTGACTTGTAACTTGAAGTACCCTTGCCTTTCTTCGACTTTCCGAAGGATGGAGTTTTACTTGAATTACCCCTTCGAAAGTTGCGGCGAAACTTCCTTGTCAAGAGAGCGAGCTGCTTCTCAAATTCCTCCATAGATAGGTTCTCGTCATCGTTTGAGGAGGATGAATCCGTGTCTTCTTCCTTTGTTGTTTTCAAAGCATAACCAGAAGACTTAGAAGAGGATGCCTTTCCCGAAGAATAGTTAGTAGTAAATGTCATTTCATAAGTTTGTAATGAACCAACTAGTTCTTCTACACGCATTTCGTCCGGGTGTTTAATAGTTTCAATGGCTGTAACCTTTAGGCGAAATCGTTCAGGAAGAGTTCTTAAGATCTTTCTTACAACCTTAAATTCTGGAATCTTCTCTCCCAGGTTAGCACATGAGTTTACGATGTCTTGCAATCGTGTATAGTAGTCCGTGAAAGATTCATTTTCTGCCATGAAAATAGAGTCAAATCTGCTCGTAAGCATTTGCAGCTTTTGAATCTTCACGAGGTTAGTTCCCTCATGTGTAACCTGAAGAACATCCCAGATTTCTTTCGCAGTCTCACATGCCGAAACGCGAGAGAATTCAGTTTGAGATAAGGCATTAAAAATAGCATTAATTCCCTTGCCATTGTAAGAAGATGAATCTAACTCTTCCTTGGTCCACTTCGACCTAGGTTTGATGGTGCGAACATCAGCAATAATTTCAGTTGGATTAGACCATCCTAATTCAATTGATTGCCACACCCGTTCGTCGATGGAACTTAAAAAGGCTTTCATCCGTACTCTCCAGTACGCATAATTTGTTCCATCAAAGAATGGGGGTCTGTTGATGTTTCCACCTTCAACCATTGTTTACAACCCTATTCCCGCTCTGATACCACTTGTTGGGTTATATGTAGTAATGGATCTAAATAGGGGAAAAAACACCTAGAGGGGGGGTGAATAGGTGTAAACAATAAACACTCAAAAAATCATTGCGCAATAAAAACCCAATGCGGAAATATAAATAAACACGCAAGATTTTTACGTGGAAAACTCCAAACCGGAGAAAAAAACCACGGGACCGATAACACGGTGAAATCCACTAGAATTAAACACGTACAAGGTGATATACCGTACTCACAGACGACTCAACCTTTTCCATACGCTCCTAGTTGATCTTCTCCGCTCGCTCCGCAACGCGTCTCGAATCCACGATCTGCGTCCAACGCCGAATCCACGGCGTCCAACGTCGAGTCCACGACGTCTGACCGAATCCATGGTCTTCACCCAGTAGCACGCTTCGAATCCACGAACGTACCTCGCTCCAAATCCACGAGAGCGGTTGCACCTTGAATCCACAAGGCCACGCGAGTCCACGCGCCGATTTGGGGAAATCGTTGTTTTTTGGGTGGTGATGATCCGCCGAATACTTAGATCAAAGATAGATAGGAAATACCATCTAAGTATTCATTAGTTTGATTCAACTCAAGATGTGAGTATGAAAACCTAGAATCAAACTAATCAATATAGATGAAGAAACATAGAGTAATATCTAATGATTTCCTTTCTTCTCTATATGTGGATCTAGGGCCGTATAAGATGATATTTGATTATGACGGCTCTATGTGGATTATCTGGATTAACCCTAGAAAAAAAATCAGGGTCTATTTATAGGTTAGAAACCCTAGGAAGAAGATAAGGATCAAAAACTGTCGTTTCTGGAAATTTTTACGACGGCGATCCGGATCGGATTAGCTGTGATCCGGATCGTCGTAACGAGTCAGGCAATTCCAGAAAAACGAAGGTTCGGGATCCGGATCGAAGTGCTTGATCCGGATCGTTCATACAGTTCACCAAACATCAACGTTCGGGATCCGGATTGCGAAGCCTGATCCGGATCGTTCAAGGAAAATGGTAAACTCAATGTTCGGGATCCGGATCTAGGGAAGCTACGATCCGGATTGAACTGGTGTATGAACGAACCACCTTCGGGATCCGGATTGAACAATCTGATCCGGATCCTGAACAAGTCTCATGTTCAGTTCTTGATTTTTATGCAATAAGAAATTCTTCCAAGTGTTTCTACACTACAAGAAGTATTCGGATCACCAAAAATATTTAGTTAAACTTACCTGATCGTTTTGAATTCTTCTTTCTTGAGATTGAGGTATATGATCCAAACTTCATTCATCTTCAATCTTCAAGACTTAACACTTTCACAAAATGCGCCAAAACAAAATCCTTGACAACAGTCCCTCTGGCTGAGCCAGTTTTGGCAGCTACGGACATACCTACGGTAGACCCGTCCTGTTGAGGATGTGCGGCAGTAGGTAGGCGCATGTTTGACTGGACCCGAGGAGGCAGTCAGTTCAGATTGGGTGACTATACTGATATGTTAGTAGATGCACCATGTTATCATCTGTTCCACTTTTTGAGCATCTAGATAGGGGCATAGTAGCTGTAGAGTTATTCATTTCCAGCTCTTTCCTTCAGTATTTCATTTATTACCTTATGCCTCTAGTAGACTTAGTGGGCAGACCGTTGGGCTTGTTGACGGCACCCACTGAGGACTACTGTGGGATGTAGTTCTCACACCCATCGTGGTGTCTTTTTCCCCAGGGATTTCTACTCCTGTTCCTGCTGCTCCAGTTGTTGCTTCTTCAGACCGAGGTAAGGGAGTCGCGAGCTAGATCCCGACCAGTCGTCATCCAGAGAGTAGATGTACCCCTTTTTATATTTTGAGAGTTACTTGTTGAGAGACCTTGTAGTGAGGTATAGAGTTTTACTTTTATTTCAGTGTTGAGCTACTTTTGTACTTGTGGTGAGGACTTGGAGTTGTATTTATTTTATTTATAGCAGTTTACTTCCAGCTCTGATATCTGTTTAGCGTAGCATCTTTCTTTTGCAGGTTTGACGCTTCGTCTATACGGGGTTCACCGTATGGTCGACGGATCTGTTAGCGAGCCCGGGTCGCAGTTTCGACCCCGGGGCGTGACATCAGGTGTCTAGGAGGCCGTCTCCTCTTTGTATGCTCTCTTCCGAAGTAAGGCCTAGTTCATTTCTTATCCCCGCTCTGATCTGAGCTCTCCCGTTGGGCTCCTGAAATCGCAAACCCACGCTCCACCGCGGTGGCTCTATCGACCACCTCCTGGAAGGTGTGCAAATCCGCCGCTTGCACCACCTCAATGATGTCGCTCCGTAAACCGTCCACAAAAAGACGGGCTTTGTGAGATTCATCTCTTATCACAAAGGGGACACATTTGACCAACCTCACAAATGACCGTTGGTACCCCATAACTGTCCGACTTCCTTGCTTGATGTGCTTCAGATCATCTTCCATCTGCTGTTTGATGCTGTCGGAGAAAAATGCCCCAAATAGTTTTTCTCGGAACGAGGACCAAGATGGAAGGGCGGTGCCCTCCGAGGGGTCCGAGCACACCGTCTTCCACCACATGCGGGCGTTTCCCCCTAGAAAGTGGACCGCCAAGGGGACCCGCTCCTGCTCCTCCATCAGCAAATATTCGAAGAGCCTTTCCATGGTGTCTACCCATTTTTCCACGACCCAAGGGTCGGTCGTCTCTCCCTCAAACCCGGGTGGGTCGTACTTCTTGAAATCCGTCAAGTTCGCTCTCACCCTGTCCCGTTCGGTTTGCTTGATGGGGGCTTCCCTCGCAGCGACGGCGGACACTCTGGGAGTAGGTGTCGACGCGGTCTCTCTCAAGGGGTCTCCAACAGTGGCCCCCGGCATAGGTCCCGAAGTTGTTGGTGTCGGTGCTACTGAAGGCGTTGTTGGCTGGACCGACGGTACCCCGGTCACCGTGGTCGGAGGAGGGGCGACCATAGCCTCGCTGTCCGCCACCTGTGGTCCCGTCACTAGTGCGGCTGATCCGGGCAGAGGAGCCTGGGCTACCTCCACTGGTGTAGTCGGCTGTTGCATCAACTGACGCACCTGTTCCATAAATGTTGCTAACTGTCCGGCCATCTCTCGTAGTTGTTGTCGGAGAGGCCGATACTCCGCCTCTGTTGGCACCGTACTTTCTGCCCCTGCGTTCTCCGTTAATAACCTAGTCCGAGCCATTATTCGCTATATACAAAGAAAACAAGTCAATCCTAGACTTAACTGGTCTAGCACCAAGACCTACTAACGCACCGAAATCAAATCCCCCTTTTTCCCTCGCACACTCACGGTCTACCGCACCTATACCTTGGTTATCTCATGTTCAATTGCTTGAGGCGTTATGCACTGTGGATGTTGGTCACTGACTACTGTGGTTAAAGTTATTTTTCTCTTATACCATATAATCTGTCACGCCCCGGAGGTCTAAGGATTAGCGGAAAACGTACATATATTTTTTTCTTGTAACGACCTCGCCTACCGGTGCGCGTCAGACCGCCACATATACAAATTCACCCTTTAAACGGACAGTCTCCTTTGTATATGCACGGTGTCACATTTACAACACTATCTTCTTTAACCACACAGTCACAGTGACTACAACAAGAGAGAGAGCAATACTATTTATTTACATCCGAACTATCATTCACGACATCAAGAGATAAAACTACGGGTTGCAAATGGTGTCCACACGACACCTAGTTTTTCTAAAGTGTTAACACAAGTTACAATAGGGCGGCGGCATCTTTTGAAAGGATAAATCCAGAGGTTTACAAAGTAGTGCCTACACGACACTTGGTTTTGGAAAGCATTTTCGAAACCCTTTTGTTTAGTATAAAACATGCCGCATATAAGTCAATAAGAGGCATAATAAATATCACATCACGATAACAAACTCTCAATCCAACATCCACCATATTCTACAGTCAAGCAATTGAGAACTTAAACTAAATAAAAGGAGATGAGATAACCCCAAAGCAAGAATGACGAAATAAACCTCATACGGCTAATGTCCTCTAGGCGCTGCCTCACCATCGTCCCGACTACTACACCTAGTCAAACCTGTCACAGTGTGGGTAAAGTCAGTGACAAATAAAGTAGATGATCCAAACAATTAAAGCATTTTTAAAGCAACCCGAATACACTGGAACCTTTCACTTTTTCTCATCATGAGTCCACATCGCTTGATTTAATTACATGGTACCTGTCAGGAAGTCGACGATCTCCCCTCGTGAACAATTACTTTACTTACGTGATGCCTTTAACCCCTTCACGGTGCTAGTGCTGCACTTATAGCTGGCACCCGGCACTTTCACTTTTGTGGGGTACACGGGTCATCCAAACCACTTCTCCAGAAAAGTACACCCTTGCGGTGGCCAAACCGCCTGTGTACGTGTAAGCATCTAAAAACATGATAGCCGAAACCGGCGTGTAACAATCACCGCGACACTTAGTCACCATAGTTAATAATAGAAGAAACGGGAAATACTCATGCGAAAGGTTTAAACAGTTGAAACATCTCATCTACTTTATTAGACAGGTTATTATACTTTTTACGATGACATATTGCACTTATTGCAAGGGTACCCACCTGGAATGAAGATAAACGGCCGCGCCCGCGACCCTCCTAAGCAATCAGAACTTCTCACGGCCTAATAAAATAACCGAAAGCACAATTTAACACTTTACCCTAAACGGGCAAAATCAGTGGTCCCGACCACTGTAACAATAAACCAACGAAAAACCAAAGTCACTGTGCCAAGCGGACCGCGTTGTCAATCAAAAACCGTCGAGTCAAAACTGTCAAGTAAAACCGTAAAACTCAGATCAAACCGGATCTCTGACGGTAAAACCGATGGTTAACAACAACTGGACCGCGACTATATCATCGCGAACTCCATCGAAACCCAAATCCGCTAACGGAAATCCAACAAAACCCAATTTCTCAACCGGCAGCCACCTCGGGACGTCAACGGTCAAGCCACGAAAACCCCGACGGCGAAAACGATGTGAAAAAGGCCCGACGGCGCGACCCCGACGATTTTGTCCTGGCGTGGAGCGATGACGAAACTAGCACTTGACATGGCGAAACGATGGCTTAGATGTCCCCGAGTAGCCATGCCAAGAAAACGGCGGAAACGGTGATCCCAACGGTGAAAACGGCGCTCAAAACGGTGAAAAAGGACCAAACCGGAGCCACCGGATTTCCGGGCTGGCGGGTGGTGCACGGATCAGGCGTGGACCGGGTCTGCGCATCGGGCGGCTGCGCGCAGACCGGGCTCACCCATGAAGCGTGCACCAAGCGGTTTGGGCTGGGCCGGTGCACAGGAAAAGCGCGCACCGGGCTCACGGCCGCACGGCGCTGCGGCGCGCACCGGGTGCACGCTGAAAGCGTGCACCATGCTAAGCGCGCCGGGCCGGCGCACGGAAGCGTGCGCCGGGTCTCCGCATCCGCGCTGCGGGGACATGCACCAGGTGCACGCCCGGGCCGTGGACGGCGGCTGGGGAAATCCGTACGGGGTGAATAGTAACGCCCCGTTTCGCGTTTTCTTCTCCGTTTTTGCCCCTGCACGGCTCCGGTGACGACCCCGCGAACATGACAACGGCGGTGGCGGCCTCCCGTTTAACAACGGCGGCGGCGGCCTCCCGTTAACTCCCCCCATGCTCCGACGAAACACCCAATTAACCCCAAACAAATTCGTGGTAATTCTAACAATTAAGCCATTGATCGAAACATCGATCGGAAACACGATCAAAAGACCGATTAAAAACCATCGATTAAACCCAGTCAAGAACAAGAACAAAACATTGATCAAAAACCAAAATCAAGAACCCGTGATCAATGTACCGATTAAAACGATCTCCAAAGGACACGGGAAAACCCACGATCGGACCGACGGAAGAGAAATAACGATCACTAACCTCGATCTATCGAGAACAAAGATTCGATCTTGTCCCTTGCGGCGTTGGGGATCCGGATCCGCTCCCCCTAGATGATGGCGTCTCGTTCTCCGGTCTCCGGCACGTCAATCGGAGCGATCGGGTCCCTTCGCTTTCTCCTTCTTTCCTTCTTTTCTCCTCTGGTTAGGGTTCTCTTTTCTTTTCTCTTCTCCGCACTAGGGTTTTATTTTAGGTCTTCGGTATGCACGAGAGGGGAGGGTTTGAGGAGGCGATCTTTTAAAACTAGGATTTTCCTTTCGGTAAACGGGGTATAATTATCTTTTTATTATTAATTTAATTTATTTTATTTTATTTTATTTTTCCTTTTCATACGTACGTAAAAAGGAAAAACTCCCATCTTCGGATATTTATTATTTAACAATAAATATCTAATCATACGAGATAAATTTCAAAATTCCTCGAAAGGCGTGCCAGATCTTTTGCACGGATTCCGATGCACCCTACGGTTATCGCGACCTTCAAAATCCCATTCCGGGGGATCCGTAAGTCGGATTTTAGATCCGATTGTACCGCCGTTCATCGTTTTTCGAGCCCTTTCACAGAAAAATACTCATGCAACACACCGACCAACTTACAGAAACTCTGTAATTTCGATTCACTAAAAGAAGCACTTTATTAAAAGAGGGTAAAATATCACTAGAAAAGTCGTGTCATTACAGCAAAGGTGAAATCTTCCCTTGTCTTGTCATTCATACATCACTGCATACTTTTGACTACTCGTCTTGGTATCTGGATAGTGGATGTTCCCGTCACATGACCGGTGACAAAAATTGTTTTCAAACTTTAGAGAAAATCTCCGGAGGACTTGTAGTTTTCGGAGACGGTCGATCTTCTAAAATTGTTGGAAAAGGACCAATTACTATTCCAGAAGGCCCAGTTTTGAACAATGTTTTATTTGTTGAAAGCCTTAAGACTAACCTCATCAGCATTAGTCAATTGTGCGATAATGGTTTTTCAGTTAATTTTTCGTCTGTTGAATGTATTGTAACTGATAAGGACCATTCATTCTTTTTGAAAGGTGTTAGGTCTGAAAACAATTACTATGTAGTTCCTAACAAAATTTCTGAACATTGTAACCTAGTTTCTCTAGATAATGAAACTCTTTGGCATGAGAGACTAGGTCACATCAATTTTAAGGAACTAGCTAGAATTTCTAACAAAGACGTGGTTAAGGGTGTTCCTAAACTATCTTTTAAAGAAAACATTGTGTGTGGTGGTTGTCAAAAGGGAAAACAATCAAGGGCCATGCACAAGAACTTAAACCACGTGGGAACCAAACGACCATTAGAATTACTGCACATGGACTTAATGGGGCCGACTCGTCAACCAAGTTTGGGAGGTAAATGGTACATTTTTCTTTTGGTTGATGATTTCTCTAGATATTCATGGGTAACATTTTTAAAAGAGAAAGCAGATACTTTCGATTCTTTTCATGAGATATGTCATCGTGTTATGATTGAGAAAAATGAAAAGATCGTTCGTGTTCGAAGTGATAGAGGTGGAGAATTTATAAATTCTAAATTCATTGATTTTTGCACTTCCAATGGCATAAAACATGAATTCTCTGCACCCTATACACCTCAACAGAATGGTGTAGTCGAGCACAAAAACAGAGTTGTACAAGAGATGGCGCGTGTTATGCTTCACAGCCGGAAACTCCCGTTACATTTTTGGGCTGAAGCAGTTAAAACCGCGGTCTATGTAATTAATCGAGTTTATTTGCGCCCGGGAACTTTGAATACACCATATGAGCTATGGTTTTGTAGAAAACCAAATATCAAGTATTTTTGAATCTTTGGGAGTCGCTGTTACATTTTACGTGATCGCGAAAATCTTGGAAAATTCGACTCTCGAAGTGATGAAGGAATTTTCATGGGTTATTCTACAAACAGTAGAGCATATCGGGTATTTAATCTCGAATCTAAAACGATGGTAGAATCTTTTAATATTAAAGTAGATGAAGCTTTTATTTTTCATCTGATAAATCTACCCCTGATATGTCTCTTGATGATGATACTCCTGTAAATGATATTGCATCTTCTCATAATAATTGTTTCGATAATGTTGATGCATCTCATGGTTCTTCTAGTCTATCTGATGTGCAGGGATCATCACACATACCTCCGAGCACTCCGTTGCCTCAAACGCTACGTATCTCCAATGACCATCCAGAGTCAAATATCATTGGAGATCCACAAGAAGGAGTCAGGACTCGGAGACAATTGGTTTGTGGAGTTGCGAGTTACGTCTCCATGTTAGAACCAAAGAATGTCGATGAAGCTCTTCAAGACGATTATTGGATTGAAGCAATGCAAGAAGAGCTCCATCAATTCGAAAGGAACAAAGTCTGGGAACTAACGAATCCCCCGAAGCAACAAAACATCATCGGTACAAATTGGATTTTCAAGAACAAGAAAAACGAGGATGGTATCATCATTCGGAACAAAGCACGCCTAGTTGCTCAGGGCTATTCACAAATTGAAGGTATAGACTTTGATGAGACGTTCGCCCCGGTAGCTCGTCTCGAGTCAATTCGTATCCTCTTTGCGATTGCTTGTCATTTTAAAATTAAACTTTTTCAAATGGATGTTAAGAGCGCCTTTCTAAATGGTTTTCTAAATAAGGATGTTTATGTGGCTCAACCGAAAGGTTTCATTGATCATAAACAACCTAACCATGTGTTTCGACTGAAAAAGTCTCTTTACGGTCTAAAACAAGCACCGCGAGCATGGTACGAAAGGTTGACAAAGCACCTTTTGGAAAAGGGCTACACTCGAGGGGGAGAGGATCGGACACTCTTTGTGAAGCATTTTCAGTATAACTTCATTGTGGCACAAATCTATGTCGATGACATTGTATTCGGTGCAACAAGGAACAATGATGCTTCAAAATTCGCTGAAACTCTAGAAAGCGAATTTGAGATGTCCATGATGGGCGAGTTAACATATTTTCTTGGATTGCAAGTCAAACAAAGTGAAGAAGGCATTCATCTGTGCCAATCCAAGTATGCAAAGGAGTTGGTGAAGAAATTCGGATTAGAAAACTCTAAAGACTTATCGACTCCAATAGGAACTAGCAACAAGGGGTTAGGAAGTGAATCTCACAGTGAAAGTGTAGACGAGAAGCTTTTTCGCAGCATGATTGGAAGTCTACTCTATCTCACGACTAGTCGCCCGGATATATCCTTCAGTGTTGGGATTTGAGCGAGGTATCAATCTGCACCGAAGGAGATTCACCTGAAAGCGGTGAAAAGGATCATCCGGTACGTCAAAGGTACGCTAAATTTTAGAATTTGGTATCCTATGGGCACATCTCTCGACATTATAGGTGTGAGGACCCGAATTTCCGCAAGAGAATTACTGTTGGACAAACAGAGCTTCTGTAGTGTGTTTAGCAGCTTTCGGAGGCCTTTGCTGTGTGTTGGAGGTGTTTGCGCACGATTCAGACCTCAGAAATGGACCCAGCGCAGAATTTGGATTAAGTTTACCTGTCCGGATGCCTTCGACAAATTTTGGAATTGGAATTTGGCAAAACGGACAGCGGATTTGGAATCAGCGCGCGAAAACGATCGAAATGGGCTATTTACTTGAATTTTTCGGAGCCCGGATGACCTGGCATGAATTTCGAGGCAGTAGGGTACTTGTCACGCCCCGGCGTCGAAACTGCGACCCGGGCTCGCCAATAGATCCGCCGGCCATTCGGTGAACCCCGTATAGACGAAGCATCTAACCTGCAAAGGATATATACTATACTATCCAGATATCAGAGCTGAAAATAAACTGCTAGAAATAAAATAAAATAATACAAAGTCCTCACCAAAGTACAAGTCACTCAAGTCTGAAAGAAAAGTACAACTCTATACCTCACTACAAGGTCTCTCAACAACAAGTAACTATCATAATATAAAAAGGGTACATCTACTCTCTGGACGACGACTGGTAGGGATCTAGCTCGCGGCTCCCTTACCTCGGTCTGAAGAAGCAGCAACTGGAGCAGCAGGAACAGGAGTAGAAGTCTCTGGGGAAAAAGACACCACGACGGGTGCGAGAACTACATCCCACAGTAGTCCTCAGTGGGTGCCGTCAACAAGCCCAACGGTCTGCCCACTAAGTCTAATAGAGGCATAAGGTAATAAATGAAATACTGAAGGAAAGAGCTGGAAATGAATAACTCTACATATACTATGCCCCTATCTAGATGCTCAAAAAGTGGAACAGATGATAACATGGTGATTCTACTAACATATCAGTATAGTCACCCAATCTGAACTGACTGCCTCCTCGGGTCCAGTCAAGCCCGCGCCCACCTACTGCCGCACATCCTCAACAGGACGGGTCTACCGTAGGGTGTCCATGACTGCCACATCTGGGCCAGCCAGAGGGATGGCGTCGACAAGTCGCGATAGAAGAATTCAATCTCACGCCGGTACAACAACCCGGTATAAAGCTCAATCTCAACGCCGGTTACAACAACCCGGTCTAAAGCTCAATCTCAACGCCGGTTACAACAACCCAGTCTCAAGCTCAATCTCAACGCCGGTTACAACAACCCGGTCTCAAGCTCAATCTCAAACACTCGAGGGGAGCGACCCGCTCGAGTCAATAAGTAACCCATATGAAGTATCTCTGCAAAGTATCTCTGTCAAGTATCACAGTCAAGCAGGCATAAGTCGACACTATGCTCAAGTGGAGACTCACTCTATCCACAATGCAAAAACCCAGCCCCAACAGATGCATAACACTAATCGGTCCAACCGCCCACAATCCGCGGTTGCCGAAACAAAACCCGAGTCGGTAATCTGGTGCTAACCCACATGACTCAACAAAATAGCTATACTATCCCCACAACAGACGATAATAAAGGATCCGGGAACCCCGAAAGACTAGAACCTACAACCCTATCAAACAAGAGCAGGCTCTAGGCATAGCCTCTCGTTATTCTCGTCCCAACGGAAAAAGGCAGATCTTAGAACCCAGACCACTTGAATCATCTCAAGTGGTTAATTTTATGGGAAAAAGGTGACATTTCTTACTGAAAGACATTTGATCTTAAAGAAATCCATATTTAATGATTTTTAATTCTTTTAGGAAAACAATTGAAAACTAGTTTTATACTCAAGCCTCGTAGAGCTATAGCCTTTGTCCAATCAAACAAGAACAGACTCGGGCGACCCTACGATGCTTGGAAGAAAATATTGGTTGACTAAAATCATATGTGTGTGTCCAAAAAATAGTTCTGGGTTCAAGGTTCTGCTAACACTGGTAAACCGCTGCCACTAACACAGCGGCGATAAATAAAATAGAAAAAGGAATATCTCGGGACCGTCGTCCTCCCAAACGGCTCCCGCCACAGATGAATGATCAACTACCTCTACCAGACTCCACTCTGCTCCCAAGCACGAGTGTAGAAAGCATCCCACACTAAAAGAAACCCGACCACTCGGCCCACTACCCGGGCGAGTAAAACACTATGTCCAGGAAGAATAAAAGTGTGGATGTCTATAGTAGAATAAACGTAGCCCAAATTGGAGTTTTCTAAAATTTGGCTGAACATGCTGCATATGACGGGGGTGCTAGGTCAAGTTCCAAGATAACAATAATATTTAACGGATAAAAGAAAGCATGGAGATGATAGGATCATCAGGTAACATAAGGAATAACAATTCCTACATTCTATATGACGCCCCACTTCCCAGGGGGTCACCCATCCTAGAACTACTCTAGCTCTAGCACGCTTAACTCTTATGTTCCTCTTGGATCTTGCTACCATCCAAAATGCTATAGCCGGGTTAGAGATTTAGTCCTATTATATCATTTATATAGAGGACTAATCCAAATTCCGGGGGTGTCACATTCTTCCCCCCTTTAATCCCTGACGTCCACGTCAGGCTCAAGCACACTCACAAGCACCAGGCGATGTGAGACTAGTCTCGCTAGCCTTAGCCGACCTTGTGAGGAGCTGCACTCCACTCACAACGGTCATTAGCCGGGGAGCCTCGCTCTACCCGCTATATAACCCTGGCTCAGCCGAGACTCATCTCACATTTCCGGCTGGTGAATGGCTCTGATACCAACTGTGACGCCCCACTTCCCAGGGGGTCACCCATCCTAGAACTACTCTAGCTCTAGCACGCTTAACTCTCATGTTCCTCTTGGATCTTGCTACCATCCAAAATGCTATAGCCGGGTTAGAGATTTAGTCCTATTATATCATTTATATAGAGGACTAATCCAAATTCCGGGGGTGTCACATTCTTCCCCCCTTTAATCCCTGACGTCCACGTCAGGCTCAAGCACACTCACAAGCACCAGGCGATGTGAGACTAGTCTCGCTAGCCTTAGCCGACCTTGTGAGGAGCTGCACTCCACTCACAACGGTCATTAGCCGGGGAGCCTCGCTCTACCCGCTATATAACCCTGGCTCAGCCGAGACTCATCTCACATTTCCGGCTGGTGAATGGCTCTGATACCAACTGTGACGCCCCACTTCCCAGGGGGTCACCCATCCTAGAACTACTCTAGCTCTAGCACGCTTAACTCTCATGTTCCTCTTGGATCTTGCTACCATCCAAAATGCTATAGCCGGGTTAGAGATTTAGTCCTATTATATCATTTATATAGAGGACTAATCCAAATTCCGGGGGTGTCACATTCTAGCATGCTAAACAAGAATTAGCTATCATGCATAGTCCTACAATAGCAGGCTTAACGTACAGTCCATCAATCTTGGAGACAGGGCCACCCACCTGAAGGTGCACAACTGTCCAGGGTCGCGCAGCTAAGAAAGCCCAGAAACAGATATACGAGCACAATCACCAAGCCAACAGTACCAAAGTAGTGTTCAAAGCATCCTGGTAAAAAATAGATCCAAAAATTACACTTAATTCTACTAAATTCCACATTTTTAAAATCTACGATGAACAATCTTCTTTCTGAGAAATTTTCACCTATAAAACAGCCTCCAAAAATTCTAGTAAAAATATGATTGCGATCCTCGCGAAGTGTAGATGTCGATAGAGCCTTGAAATGTCGAATTCCAATGTCCAGAAGCGGAGATAAAAATCTGCGAAGACCTTGCTATCCAGGAATCTCACCAGCAAAATAGGGGCTCAGTAAAGCCTCGAAAACTATACCAAAACCCCAAACCTAGACAAAACACTCAACAAAAAAGTCGAAGATATACCTCTCGTGAATCCAACTCCGCAAAAATCGTCCAAAAATACAGTCGGGGTAGCTCTGTAGACCTCTCGGACTGAAGTGCGACGGAAACGGGCTTCCAACTGAAAATCGTAGCACTGCGCTCCGATGCCGAAGTCGTCGACGCTGCGGCTTCCAAAAATTCCGGGCCTCTGCCAAAAGATGAGCAACATGAAGATCTCCAAATTTGCTAAAGGGGCTAAGGGCAGAGGAGCTCGGGAAAGGGGGCAAAAAGCCCTAGCAAGCAGCCTATTTATAGGCCCAGCCCGAAAATCCGCACTTTGGACTTTTGGCCCAAAGATTCGGGCGCCCGGTACTTCCGAGCTGCTACAGTAACGGGCCCGGCCCGTTACTGTTCACGCCCGGAAAAACCCCAGGCCGCCACGTAGCCACCCGAACAGGGTACAGCCAAAAGGGCCAACCGTGTTGCGCCACGTGGCAAGCGCTGGAGCCGACGCGTGGTGCCCACGAGCGGGAATCGCGGGTCAGCGCGCCCACGTCGCGCCCACGCGCGCCTGTCGGGCACGCAGCCCGAGGCAACTGCTCCCTACACAAAGTGACACGTGGCCAGCCCTCGGTCCACCGTACACCCCGCCAAACCCGTGGACCGCTCCCACTGCGCCCGCCAACCGGGAGGCGCCACGTGGCGAGCACCCGGGTGCACGCCTCTGCAGTGGACCGCGCGCCTCCGCCACCGCCGGCGCCTCTCCAGCCGCCGGAACAGTGTTCCCACACCTCGAAATGCGTGTTTTCGCGTCCGAGCTCCGAAAAATACAAGTAAATAGTCCATCTTGACCGTTTTCGCGCGCTGAATCCAAATCCGATGTCCGATTTGCCAAATTCCACTTCTAAAATTTCTCAAAAATTCCCAAAAAAGCAAGCTTGATCTGTTTTTCATGCCGGGTCTCTTCCTTGGTTCTAATAAGCGCGCAAAAAAACCCCAATCACCCAAAATGGCTTCTTGTTAAGCAATCTTGCTCCCATTATCACCAGAAATCCATTTCCGGGCCCCGACACGCGCACAAACACACCTAGAAACCACTAATCCATCAATGAGCCCTTAAGTGGGGATTCGGGTCCTCACATCCTCCCCCACTAAAAGAAAGTTTCGTGCTCGAAACAAACACGGCTCAAAAGGGAGTTCAAAGCCAAGGGTAAGCATCCAACAACGCAGTCTCCAACTCCCCAGTCGCTACACACCCTCCACAAAGCGAGTCCAACAGCTGGATAAACCTCAAAAATTCCAAAAACTAGGGACAAGGAAAAAAGCCAACTCTACGCGTCCAAACTACATGAATTTCGCCACACAATTAACAAGAAAGGGTAAGGGCCCCACCAGCAGGAGAGTCATCAACCCCCAACTCTCTAATTTAGAAATCAACTGAAATTAGCTAAAAGTTTGAAAGTTCCGAAAGACCAGTGCCCTCGCCCCAATCAAACAAGAACAGGTTCGGGCACCGTCTCCATTTCTGGAGTAGTCTTTCGAATCTTTCGTCCTGTTCGCAAATTTCAGCACAAGGGCGAGAAAAAGGGAGAGAAGTGTTGATGTCGTTCCTGCTGTGGCAACAAAAACGGAAGCTACGATCTATCCACCCCTAAAAGAAAAACACAACTCTATCCGAGACCCCTAGAGACATAACCTCTAGCCCTAGGCGTCACCTACGCTCAACAAGTAGCACCTAACCCAGAGTCCCTGAAGCCGCTGCTGCAGGAAGGATGCCTCGGTGACCTGTGGAAATGATCTCCTGTTGTCCAACTCGCGGAAAGGTCACTGTTCTAAATCCCCAATCAATCGTTGCACAATACCGCACCAGCTGGTCCATCCCGTATGCTCGATCTGAGTCGTGGAGCTGTAACTGAACCACCACACCTGCCGGTGTACTTCCTCAAGTCTCAGCTGTCCCGATCACGCCCCAAAATTCACCTCTGCTCGCAGGATACTGTGAAGAATCCAGTCGCTCATGCATGTGACAAAATTTCCTATCCCTTATTCATGTAGAGATGCAAATGCCCTACTACGATGTGCAGAAGAATGCAGCGGTATCCAAAAAGCTCAACTAAGCTGATAGAAAATAAAGTCATACCTGCGGCGATAGGATCTGCTGCCGGGGTGCCCTCCACCAAGGCTGCATAAACCCGTCCACTGGGTGCTGAAGACCGTCGTCCCGTCTGTCCCGACGTCGTACCCCACTCAGTCTGACGGTGTACCGGAGGGGCTTCCGCTTCCTGAACGGGCAAGGGGGGTGCTATAGCAAGGGGTCGTACTGACAGAATAGCTCGGGGACAAGCTGCTCGAAAATGTCCAAACTCTCCACAAAGGAAACACCGTCCCTGCCTCTGATCACACTGCGACGGTGGATGAGGGCCGCCACAGATGACACACCGCTCACGTCGCTGCTGCCGGATCTGCTGTCTAGGCTGATACCACGGCTGCTGCGGGGGCCCACCAGATCTCTGTCGCCCCTGAAACCCACGACCCTCAGAGTGAGATCGTGGAGACCTCAGAGGTGCCTGCCGACTCGTCTGTCCCTCATCAACCGGTGCTGGGCGCTTCGCCCCTGGAATCATGGCGGAAGCTGGAGCCACCTCATCCATCACCGCCTCTCCGTACTCAACGTAAAGCGCCTGCTCCATAGACGCATCCAACGTCTGCAATCTACGCGAACGGACGAACTGATAAATCTCACGGCGCAAACCCCGCTCAAACATATAAATCCGATGCGCCTCGTCCCTGGCCGCGTGCGGCACACAGGCCAACAACTGGTTGAAGTCTGCGATATACTCATGCACTGGACGATCTCCCTGACAGAGATTCTTCAGCTACTCCTCTAACCTCTGCCTGACGCTCTCCGGGAAAAAGGCTCCAAGAAATAGACTGCGGAACTCCGCCCAAGAGAGAAGCTATGTCCCAGGCGGACCAGCAGGTCGCACACGCCGCCACCAAGCCTCGGCGTTGCGCTCCAAGAAGTGTGTCGCCAACAGCACCTGAAACCGCTCCTGAATGAACAAACTCTCAAAATGACGCTCCAAGGCCGTGATCCAAGACTCGGCCTCCCACGGCTCAGCACTCATGCCAGAAAAACGGGGTGGATCGAACTGGCGGAACCTCATCAAAAGATCCACCACCTCCCGCTACTCTGCAGGGGTCAACTGTCCTGCGTCCCGGACGGCCGACCACTGATAACCGGTGCTGTAGGGGCTGCCTGTGCTGCTGGTACAACTGGGGGTGCCACAACTGGCGAAGAAGGTGCGGGGAAACTCTCAGGGGGTGCTACAGCTGACTGCGCCCTCTGCTCCATCATACGGATCATCCGGTCCACGGCCTCCTCCTGGCACCGTGAAATCTCCGTCAAATAGGCCATCTGAGCCCGAAGCTCCTGTAACTCACTGTGCTAACCCTGTGCTGACTCCTCCTGCTCAGGCTCATGGGAGGAGGAAGGTTGAGAACGCGTCCGCATCCTGCGTCGGGGAGGCATCGTGCCCACCTGCAATCCACATGCAAACATCAGAACAGCACCAAACAACACTCGACCCAATCCAGCGAAAGTCTAAGACATGTCATCCATTCCGTAGCATTATGTTGTCTGCAGCCAACATAATCGCTTAGGAGAATAAACATGCCAATCACTCATCCCATCCCTTGGGAGAGGTAATAATACTCGATCAGGACTTTCGCTAAAAGTCACGACTCTCACGTGGTCATCCTAATGTCCAACCATAAGCCTAGGGTTTCTAAGTCCTCAATGACCTAAAACCTAGGCTCTGATACCACTCTAATCTGTCACGCCCCGGCGTCGAAACTGCGACCCGGGCTCGCCAACAGATCCGCCGCCCATACGGTGAACCCCGTATAGACGAAGCGTCTAACCTGCAAAAGATAGATACTATACTATCCAGATATCAGAGCTGAAAATAAACTGCTAGAAATAAAATAAAATAATACAAAGTCCTCACCAAAGTACAAGTCACTCAACTCTGAAAGAAAAGTACAACTCTATACCGCACTACAAGGTCTCTCAACAACAAGTAACTCTCATAATATAAAAAGGGTACATCTACTCTCTGGACGACGACTGGTAGGGATCTAGCTCGCGACTCCCTTACCTCGGTCTGAAGAAGCAGCAACTGGAGCAGCAGGAACAGGAGTAGAAGTCCCTGGGGAAAAAGACACCACGACGGGTGTGAGAACTACATCCCACAGTAGTCCTCAATGGGTGCCGTCAACAAGCCCAACGGTCTGCCCACTAAGTCTACTAGAGGCATAAGGTAATAAATGAAATACTGAAGGAAAGAGCTGGAAATGAATAACTCTACATCTACTATGCCCCTATCTAGATGCTCAAAAAATGAAACAGATGATAACATGGTGCATCTACTAACATATCAGTATAGTCACCCAATCTGAACTGACTGCCTCCTCGAGTCCAGTCAAGCCTGCGCCCACCTACTGCCGCACATCCTCAACAGGACGGGTCTACCGTAGGGTGTCCATGACTGCCACAGCTGGGCCAGCCATAGGGATGGCGTCGACAAGTCGCGATAGAAGAACTCAATCTCACGCCGGTACAACAACCCGGTATAAAGCTCAATCTCAACGCCGGTTACAACAACCCGGTCTAAAGCTCAATCTCAACGCCGGTTACAACAACCCGGTCTAAAGCTCAATCTCAACGCCGGTTACAACAACCCGGTCTAAAGCTCAATCTCAACGCCGGTTACAACAACCCAGTCTCAAGCTCAATCTCAACGCCGGTTACAACAACTCGGTCTCAGCTACTCCAGAGTGGCACTCGAGGGGAGCGACCCGCTCGAGTCAATAAGTAACCCATATCAAGTATCTCTGCAAAGTATCTCTGTCAAGTATCACAGTCAAGCAGGCATAAGCCAACACTATGCTCAAGTGGAGACTCACTCTATCCACAATGCAAAAACCTAGCCCCAACTGATGCATAACACTAATCGGTCCAACCGCCCACAATCCGCGGTTGCCGAAACAAAACCCGAGTCGATAATCTGGTGCTAACCCACATGACTCAACAAAATAGCTATACTATCCCCGCAACAGACGATAATAAAGGATCCGGGAACCCCGAAAGACTAGAACCTACAACCCTATCAAACAAGAACAGGCTCTAGGCATAGCCTCTCGTTGTTCTCGTCCCAACGGAAAAAGGCAGACCTTAGAACCCAGACCACTTGAATCATCTCAAGTGGTTAATTTTATGGCAAAAAGGTGACATTTCTTACTGAAAGAGATTTGATCTTAAAGAAATCCATATTTAATGATTTTTAGTTCTTTTAGGAAAATAATTGAAAACTAGTTTTATACTCAAGCCTCGTAGAGCTATAGCCTTTGTCCAATCAAACAAGAACAGACTCGGGCGACCCTACGATGCTTGGAAGAAAACATTGGTTGACTAAAATCATATGTGTTTGTCCAAAAAATAGTTCTGGGTTCAAGGTTCTGCTAACACTGGTAAACCGCTGCCACTAACACAGCGGCGACAAATAAAATAGAAAAAGGAATATCTCGGGACCGTCGTCCTCCCAAACGGCTCCCGCCACAGATGAATGATCAACTACCTCTACCAGACTCAACACTGCCCCCAAGCACGAGTGTAGAAAGCATCCCACACTAAAAGAAACCCGACCACTCAGTGTAATATCACAGATTTTTGGTAACGTTTTACCCCCCTGCTAATAAAGATTATGTCTGGAGTAATCGATGTAACGGGTTTACTGGAGTGGATAATTCTGAGGTGCGGGTATTTTTCTTCGATTGAGCTCGGAAAACGGAGAATGGCAGTGCGATCGGATCCGGATTCCGACTTACGGAACTCCCGGAAAGGGGTAGAAAGTGATCGCAATGGCCAGGGGGTGCATCGAAATCCGCGTAAGTGATTTGGCACGCTTTCCGAGGAAAAAGGAGGGAATTATCTTTAAAGAATTATCCCGAAGAATATTAATTGAGGAATTAATTAATTGAGGAATTAATTAATTGAGGAATTAATTAATTGAGGAATTAATTAATTAGGATTTTAATACCCGATGTGGATTTTGCCGTACAAGAAGATTTAATTTGTGACTTCTCCGGAAAGAAAGAAAAAAAAAGTGAAACCCAAACCGAAGGAAAGAAAAGGTGAAACCCTAGCTTGAAAAGAGAAAAGAAAAGGAAACCCTAACCGGAGGAAAAAGAAATAGAGAAGAGGAATCGGAGGGACCCGATCGCCTCAATTGACGTGCCGGAGATCGGAGAACGAGACGCCATCATCTACGGGTAGCGGATCCGGATCCCCAACGCCGCGAGGGACAAGATCGATTCTTTAATCCCGATAGATCGAGGTTAGCGATCGTTATTTCTTTTGGTTGGATTAATCGAGGGTTTTTCGTGTTCTTTTAAGGTCAACTTTTTCGGTGCATTGATCACGGGTTCTTGATTTTGGTTTTTGATCAATGTTTTAGTCGTTAGATTTACCACGGTTTTGTTCGGAGGTTTTTGTGGGTGTTTTGTCGGAGCATGGGAGAGTTAACGCGAGGCCGCCGCCGCCGTTGTTAAACGGGAGGCCGCCGCCGCCATTACCATGTTCGCAGGGTCGTCGCCGGAGTCGCACGGGAGCGAAAACGGAGAAGAAAGCCGCGAAAGGGGGTTACTGTGCAAAGCCGTACAGCGCGGTCCACAGGCCCGGGCGTGCACCTGGCGCACGCCCCGCGACGCGGAAGCCGCAGACCCGGCGCACGCTTTCGTGCGCCGGCCCGGCCCGCTCAGGCGCGGTGCACGCTACAGCGTGCACCCGGTGCGCGCCTCAGGCCCCTGCGGCCGTGAGCCCGGTGCGCGCTGGTGTCGTGCACCGGCCCGGCCCAGGATGCGTGGTGCACGCTTCTTGTGTGCACCCGGCGCATGCCGCCCTGCCGCCGACGCACAGACCCGGTCCACGACCGGCTCCGTGCACCAGCCCCCAATGGAAGGCTCCGGTAGCTCCGTTTTCGGCCCGTTTCGTCCCGTTTTTGAGTGTTTTTGACCACGAGGATATTTCTAACAACGATGGAGTTCTTCGGGACAGTTTTTGGTTCGACGGTTTTTCTGTGGGACGACACGGTCCGCTTGGCACAGTCATTTTGGTTTTTCGTCGGTCTATGGTTATAGTGGTCGGGACCACTGTTTTGCCTAATTAAGGTAAAAGTGTTAAAAGGCGTTTTTGATTATTTTATTAGGCCGCGTGAAGTTCGGATTCGCCTAGGAGGAACATGGGAGCGGTCGTTTATCTTCACTCAGGTGGGTAGGTGTTGGTTATTACCGGTGTGGTGTCGTTTCCGAATACTCGTTTTGATAAAGTAGATATGGTTATAGTTTGACTAACCCCCTAGCATGTGAATCCCTTTTACTATTTCAATCAAGCGGCTGCGGTCGCAGGTGCGTTATACTTTTCTGGTTATAGCGGCTGAGGTCGCAAGGCAATAAAAATACTCATATTGCTTACACGCACACCGGCAGTTTGGCCACTGCAGAGGGTGTATTTTTTCGGAAAGATGGTAACTCGTTTACCCGTGTAGCCCACGAGGGGAGGTTAGTGGGGACCCCTCAAGGGGAGGCGGCTGCTACTTGGGCAGTCGAGGGGTTGGAGGCACCGAGGAGATGAGTACGGTATTGGGGTTGGTGCCCAAAATATTCTAAAAGCTGGGGTAGGTGCCCAGCAGGACTTTCAACAGGGATTTAGCGATACATGAGGGGGAGGGGAAAAGTAAATGCTCCGGTGACGCGGTGTGTTCTTTCTATTTATTGCGTTTACTTGCATGTTCTCTACTTTATCAGTCACTGACAACCCACACTGTGACAGGTTCGAGTAGGGGTGGATTTCGGGACGACGGTGAGGCATCAGTTAGAGGACACTAGCTAAGAGGGCTAGTAAAACGATACTTTGTTTTATTTACCTTTGGTTATGGCATTACTATGGTGAGTTTAGCTGTGATTCATATACTGTGGTCTCTGATGGATGTTGGGATGAGGACTTTCTTGTAACTAACTGGTGAATGATAGGATGTGTAATTATGGCTTGTTTTCAAATACAAACCGGTTTCAAAGGTGTTTTTAAAACAAGTGTCGTGTGAGCACCGATTTTAAAACTTGTGGATTTATCCTTTCAAGCTAATGGCCGCACAAAGAGTTTGCGAAAACAATTTAGAAAACTGGGTGTCGTGTGGGCACCGAATTTCAAAACCCCTAGGTTTATGCTATAGCGGTGATGGTTTGACGCACTTATCCTCTCCTCGTTGCATGTCATGATTGGAATGGTTAAAGTATTGGACTTGATGGTGACGCCGTGCATATACAAAGGAGACTCCGCCCGTTTGGGGAGTGAATTTGTATATGTGGCGGGTCTAATACGCGCCGGAGGCAAGGTTCATGTAATTATTTAAGAAAAAAAAAATAGGTACGCTTTTCGCTTCTTTAGAATCTCCGGGGCGTGACAGATTTTATGGTATCAGAGAAAACGGCTTTAACCAAGGAGATCATGACTAACATCCACAGAATGTAATGACACAACTGACTAACAAAGTTGATAACCAAAGTATAGGTGTGTCACGTACGAGCGTGAGCGCGGGGAGACAAGGGATAGAGTCCCAGTGTTCGTAGGTCAAGGTGCTAGACCAATTAAGTCTAGGACTAACTTGGTTTCTTTGTATGCACGGTTAATGGCCCGGAACCGCTCTGCAATCAATGGTGCAGAAAAGGATACGGCGGTTCCGGCAACGGTGGAGAATCGGCTACTCCAACAAACGGATTACGCGACATGGCTTAGCCCTTTCCTCTTCTGTTAGGAAAGACGAACCCCGCACGGCTCGCCTTCACGAGGATGGCCTACATAGCGACACGATTCGGGTAATACCGACGGTGGGTTTACCCGCTTACTGAGAAGCGATTGACAGGACCACTGGGGTGCGGCGGGAATTGGCCATTCCAGCACCCGGCAGCAAGATCATGAGCCTGCCGGGGAGGGGGGCGAAAACGACCCCAGCCATAACTTGGGAATGACTTTCCCAACGGGAGCCGACCACCCCAGTATCTGAAGACACCGCAAGGAATCTGAAACACATCAGACAAGGGAATCGATACGTCATGGAGTATCGACAAGAATATAATGGTTGGCCAATTGTGTTTCCTTGTTGTGAGGGATGAAACACATAAAGCCTGCCTCTTCGTAGATGGATTGCGGAGCAATACTTTCGAAGTCGTGCAAGTAGTGGAACTTCACACCTTCCAGAGAGTAGTGGATAGGGCCACCATAGTGGAGCACGGATTCGTGGAGACGCGCGCCCGACGAGAGGACTCCGAGTACGGCAAGGACAAGAAACGACCCCAGCCCTTCTCCGGAGGGGGATTTCCTAGCAGGGACCGGCCAGACATCACCTACGGAGGTGCACCCCCGGGGGATTATTTTTTTACGAAAGCACGACCACTGTTTCTGAGGTGACAAACTGGGACAGTTCCACTTTAACTGCCCCGAACCCGGGAACAGTTCTTCAGAGTCGCGACACGGATGAGAGGTCTTATGCGCCGACACGACAAAGGACGCACCACCCGAGGAAAGTAGTAGCAGGAAAGACCCCTTACGAAGAGTAATGTTGGTCTTGACCCCAGGAGAACCCTTAGAAGCAAATACTTGGTACCTTCCTGCCCAATAAGGATGCGAAGACTTAGTTGTCTTTGGTGTTGGCCCTTTATTTATAGGTCAAATAGGTCCAACTTCCTGCCTCGAGACAATAGGCCCAGGGGACTAGTGAGTTGGGTTGGGTGAGCCCAATAGGTGGAGTGGGCTGCGGTCCACAATAGACCTAATGGCAAGAGGCCCAATAACAGACCCAACATCCAGGAGGGTTGAGTCCGGTCGAGATCTGTGGTGCAGTGTATGCCGCTTTAAGTGAATCAGTTGCGCACCTCTAAAAGCTCAGGCTTTTGGGGTTAATGGTTAACGCCAACGATCCGACATTTGTGACTTAGTGGTGTCACTGCTAAGAGAATTCGTGGGGATACTCAGAAGGGATAGGCTTACCGAGTAACAGGTGCTAGTCGATTGTGAGAAATCGAGCGTGCCGTCCTGAGGCATACCCGTTCTATTCGTACGGAAGAAGGACGGGAGACTGCGATTGTACATCGACAATCGGGGAATGGATAAGGTCATAGTAAGGGACAATACCCTCGCCTCGGATGGAGGACCTATTCGACCAACTACCAGGAGCGACGGCGTCTTCAAGGACTGATCTGCAGTCCGTCTATCACCAGGTTAAAGTCCGGAGGGATGACATACCGAAAACAGACCTTCGGACTCGGTATGGTCATTACGAGTTTACGGTTACACCGTTTGGACTCATTGTCGTTCCAGCGGTGTTCATGAAAGTGATGAACAGGATCATGGATCCTTTCTTAGACCAGTTGGTGGTGGTCTTTTTAGATGACCTCCCGATCTACGCTCGCACAGACAAAGAGCACGAGGAACACTTGCGAGCGATCCCCCAGACCCTCCGGTACCAGAAAGTGTATGCCAAACTCAAAAGGGGTGAGTTCTGGCTCCGCGTGGTAGACTTGTTGGGATACATAGTCTCAGTGTCGGGAATAGTAGGGGACCCGAGGGAGATAGAATTCGTGACCGACTGGGCTCGGCCAACAAAGGGGACAGAAATTCGAAGCTTTCTAGGACTGGCGGGGTACTACAGACGTTTCGAGGAAGACTCCTCAAGGATAGCCGCTCCCGTGAATCGACTAACCCGGAAAGGGGAGAAAGTCGTCTGGTCAACCCAATACCAGAAGTGTAGGATACCGAACTTCTAAAAGTAGAAGTTAGACATTAAGTAGAATATGCCCAATTAATTCAAAGAAATCCTAATTAACCATAGGTAAAATGTGCAAACTCAACTTTAAATACCATATAGAAGTTACGGTAGGATATAGTAAGTCGGAAAAATTATTATATAAATAAAAATAAATAAAAATAGTGTAAGATACTATTTTTATTAGACTCATAGAAGCATAATATAGGTTGAAAATGACCTGCACCGAAATCGGAGCGAAAACAGAAGATTTAATATTTTCTGTGAGAGACGGGGCAGATAAATTAGCAGAAAATTCACAGTGTCGGAAAATTCCGAAAAAATTCGGGGAACTCCGTAATATTATTTTAAGGCCACAGAAAAAGTTTCGCGTTGATCGGATGCCAGATAGTGAGAACGGGCTCCGCCAACAGTGTCGAAAAATTCTGAGAAAATTACGGGAGCTTCGTAATTATGTTTTAAGGTTACAATAAAAGTTTCGCATCAATCGGATACCCGAGCAGTGAGAAAGGTACCTGACAGTGATTTTAAGTACAGCGAGACTTTTGGTGACCCAAAAATAGCCCAAACTGAAAATTTAAAATATCTCGTGATAAATTAAGTTGAGATGAGCCTGCCTGTCAAATTTGAGCACAAACGGACATCCAGAAGGGTTCCGCAGGCAAGTATCAGATAAAATTGGACTAAATAGTAAATTAACACTATTGTTGGGGGGTCCTGTATGCATAAAAGCTACTTTCCCCTTTTCTTCTTCTTCTCCACCCACGCACCCCACGCACGCACTCATACAGAGCACACCTCCATGGAAGGCTCTCTCGTTCCTTCTCACCTCACTTTCTCTCTCTAAAATTACTCACTCTAACGCGCACGAAATCGCAGAGCGATTTGCGAGGAGCCTAAGGCGAGCGAGGGCGAGCTTTTGAACCAAGAAAAGCTTGGAATCCTAGCTCTTTGAGGTGAGTTTTGTAAAAAAATAGATTTGGTTTTGCCGTAATGTTTTTAGATCTAAAATCTATATGATCTTAGAAGAATTCTTGTCGAAGAAATCGGCGAAAATCGTGGAAAAATCATAATGAATGTGTATATGAAACCTAGGGTTAAGAGAGGAGTTTTTGGATTTTCATGGGATTGATCTCATTTGAACCTATGGAAACCCAATTACTATGTAAAGAAACGTGTTGGCGAAGACGGATCGACATTCCGTCAAACGGTCGAAAAGTTAGAGCCGAAATACGCGCTCTAGGACTTTTGAGGCAAAAAGAGAAATAATTACATTAGTAATTTTGGTGGGGGATTTAAATGGAATCCTTCCATCATGGAGGGGTTTTGGGTAAACCCTTGACGATCCAGGCCACGAATCGTGGAAGTTCGTCGTCTTTCGTCGGCGCTTTTGCGCACACGTGAAAACACTAAGCATAGTGCTTGGAGGTTATTAATAGGCCGTTTTGGACTTGTTTAGGACATCCGACTTGAGGCGACCCTTGTGATCGAGACCGGTGCTCCCGTAGATTTTTTTTGGAGAGCCGAGCCGAGCCAAGGACCCAAGGTGGGTGGTGCTCTTACCGAAGCCGTTGGGCTTCTCTCTATGTCTTAGCCACTTACACCATTGCATATCGCACCATTGCATTGTAGGATAGTATGTATTGCCATCTTTATACTTTCCGGTTGATATAGATATTTAGCAAATGTTATGCTAATATGTTGGATTGGGAAAGATTGGGTCGATACCGAGGAATCCTATAGTGCGGATTGGGTGTTGGATTTGTGAGTCGACAATTGATGATGAGTGGCATATATGTAGAAATTGTGATCACCACACAATAAATGAACGAGTGGCATATGAAAGGTAGTGTAGGTAAACCTATCGTGACACATGTGAGACATAGGTTGTGTATTATCTATAGGGATCTCAGTTGCCATTAGCCTTATAGATAGGGTATCCTCGTGTGGAGAGGATTGGATCATGCTCATAGTCTGTCTTTGGCTGGTGGAGGTCGCTCCTCTACGGCCGCCTACTCCGGAGTTGGTCACGGGGCACGCCACCCCGAGGGACAGTCAGGTCCCGCAGACGCGTTCGATTGGTAGGTTGAGACATAGTCTCCCTCGTCGTGATAGTGAGCCGTGGGCAACCTTCGGGTGTGCCGTGAGATTTGAGATGAAGTGTTAAAAACCACACTTCTTGAAAATGAGTTAGAGAACAAGTATGAAATAGTACTTCATGGACATAGTGATATATTTGGATATCTCTCCCCTGAGCATGCATACATGTCTTCCGTGTTGGGCATAGTAGAGTAGTTATTTACTGCATTTACAGTTTTCAAATATATCTATCTATCTATCTATCTATCTATCTATCTATCTATCTATCTGCTTGTGCCCTCTTGGACCTAGTGGGAAGACCGGTGGAGTCGGTGGCCGAACCCACTGGGAACTATGGACCATAGTTTTCACCCAACTATTATTACAGGGCCGAGTACAGGTACTCCCGGCGAGGATCGCGGTAAGGGCTTGGCGCCCAAGAGACGTTGGTAGCAGCCTCCCTACATCTATAGCTTTTGTCACCTTGTCTTTACATTTTGAGAGTAGATGTTGTATAGGGTGAGGATGTTTTGGATGTGATTTATGTATTATTCATATGCTCGAATGGAATGGTTGTAATAGATAGAGTTTCTCTCTTTGTTACTTGTATGTTTACTTTTATATACTCGTACCTTGCTCTTATGTTCTTGTTAGCACTGGTTGTGCTCTCGTTGTGATTGTGTATATCTAGAATTAATTCCTGGGTGATTCTTGTACATGATCTTGTCGCTTAGCCTTGGGCGGACAGGGGAGGTTCTGTCCGTTCGGCGTCTGTTCAGCGCGCCCGAACCTTGCCAAATTGGTAGCGGATTCGGGGCGTGACAAGAAGAGCTTCGAGGAACTTAAAGACAGACTCACACGGGCACCGGTGCTCACATTGTCGCAGCCCGGTAAGGACTACGAGATCTTTTGTGAGGCATCTCAAAGCGATCTTGAAAGCGTATTGATGCAACAAGGGAAGGTCTTAGCTTACGCATCAAGACAGCCCAAGGATTACGAGCAGAACTGTAAGACCCGGCCTATCTTTAACTCTTCTCGTTACCCCTCTTCTTGTAACGTCCGACCGGGGGCCTTATTTTTAGTGTTTTTCCGGACAGACCGTCGGGGCCCGCGGAAAATTTTAGGCGGTAGAGCTCGCGGAACAGAGCGCGCAGGCGCGATCGGTTTCGGATTCCGACTCCCGGTTCACCCAGAATTAAATTTCGAAGTTCCAACCCTCCGTAAGCGCCCAGGATGCGTGCGGGCGATCCGCACGAATCTCGAGGTAAATGTTTTAACCTTTTGGGCTGGGGCGTTTGGAAATTAGGGTTTCTTATTTTTCCCTCCTTTCGTTCTCCTCTCTTAGAATACGGCAAAGAGGAGACTCGTGAGGGAAAAAGGGACCGCCGGGGTTTTGGGCGAACGAGCCAAGGACCTTCTCGCTAGCGGAACCGGCCGAACATCGGGTGGAAGATCCCCTTCCTCCTCTTCTCCATCGGCGGACCAAGGTGAGTAGGGGTGCGTTTTACTTTTCGTTTTCCCCCTTTTTGTTTTGTGGTTTGAGGAGGGAGAGGGTACCGCCTCGGATCGGGGGGAGCGGCGAGCACCGCCGCCGCGGGGACGGCCGCGGGTGGGGCGCCCGCGCGGGCTGGTGCCGCGCGGGGTCGCCCCGCACCGCGGGCAGCGCGCCCGCGCGGCGCTTGGCCGCGCGGGGCCACCCGTAGGAGGGGCGCCCGCCCGGGCTGGTGCCGCGCGGGGTCGCCCCGCACCGCGGGCAGCGCGCCCACGCGGCGCATGGCCGCGCGGGGCAGCCAGCAGGAGGGGCGCCCGCGCGGGCTGGTGCCGCGCGGGGTCGCCCCGCACCGCGGGCAGCGCGCTCGCGCGGCGCATGGCCGCGCGGGGCCGCCAGCAGGAGGGGCGCCCGCGCGGGCTTGTGCCGCGCGGGGTCGCCCCGCACCGCGGGCAGCGCGCCCGCGCGGCGCATGGCCGCGCGGGGCCGCCAGCAGGAGGGGCGCCCGCGCGGGCTTGTGCCGCGCGGGGTCGCCCCGCACCGCGGGCAGCGCGCCCGCGCGGCGCATGGCCGCGCGGGGCCGCCCGTAGGAGGGGCGGCCGCGCGGGTTGGTGCCGCGCGGGGTCGCCCCGCACCGCGGGCAGCTCGCCCGCGCGGCGCATGGCCGCGCGGGGCCGCCCGCAGGAGGGGCGCCCGCGCGGGCTGGTGCCGCGCAGGGTCGCCCCGCACCGCGGGCAGCGCGCCCGCGCGGCGCATGGCCGCGCGGGGCCGCCAGCTGGAGGGACGCCCGCGCGGGCTGGTGCCGCGCGGGGCTGTGCACAGGCGGAGTGTGCGCCGCACGGGCCGGTGCCGTGCGGGGAACTCCGCCGCACGAAGTCGGGAGTCGGTGTGAGTTTCGAACCCCATAGTCTTGACTTGCCCTTGTTCCTTCAGGAGTGCGGGACGTCATTGGCGACTGGAGCACGGACGCGGACGAGTCGAGCCCAGGACAACGCGCACAAGGTGGGTACATTCCCGGGGATTGAGGGAATAGGAATTTTAATGATAGAAATAGTATGTGGGGCAAGGGTGAATTGTTGGTCTCCTCCTGTTTATGCACTAACCCTGTTATATTATTGTACTTACTATCGATCTGAGCCTCTAGTTTGCTACACGCACACCGGCGGTTTGGCCACCCCATGGGTGTGATTTTCCGGAAAAGTGGTACGTTGACCCGTGTACCCCACGCGACGGTGGCGTTAGGAATGGGGGCCCTCATGGGTGGGGGGTGTGAGCGGTGATGTCGAGGCAGGTGCTCGGCGGCCGAGGCAGGTGCTCGGCGGTGGACACTGGGGTAGGGGCTCGGTGCGGTGGTCAGGAAAGGTGCCCGGTGTTGTTTTGGTACAGGGTGTGGTTATCGCTGACGATATATGAGAGGGATGGTTGCTCCGGTTTTTGTGGTTTGCCCTATTTTGGTTCTTTTATGCTTATCATACTATTTCTAGTCACTGACTTCCCACTCCGTGACAGGTTCGTCCAGGGACGAGTGCTAGGGCATCGGTGAGGCCGCGAGAGTGCTGTTCTGACACTGATCATCTTCAGATACAGTGACTTTTACTTTCCTTTTTCCTTTATTACTCATGCTAGATAGTTGTGGATTGCGGCACCCCCGTGGGGTCGAAGTGGATGCTGTCTTTTCCTTTCTCACATAAACGAATGATTGTTATATCTTTTCCTACTTGGCCGTTTTAAACAATGAAAAGCAAAGAAAACCGTTTGCGAAAACTACTTTTAAAACGTGGGTGTCGTGTGGGCACCGGGTTTTACAAACCTTGTGGAATTTATGTGTTTGCGAATTGTTTTCACAAAATTCGGCATCGGGTGGGTGCCGTTTTCAAACCCTGTGGATTTATGTGGCTTTGAAACAGTTTTTCCCAAAACGATGGCATCGTGTGGATGCCGCTTTCAAAACCTTGTGATTATTTATCCTTTCAAAACAACGCCCTCTATGTTCTAAGTTGCTACTAGTAGATCATGTGAGTTGTTTGGTTGTATGTGTTCGAGACCCTAACTGATGTGGTTAAAGACTGTATGTGTTACGCCTTGTGAGACACTTTGTAGCTGAGACGCCGTGCGTATACAAAGGAGACTCTGCCCGTTTGTAGGGTGAATTTGTATATGCGGCGGGTCTGGACACGTGCCGGGGTGTAGTGGTTTACAAAAAAAAAAAGAATGGCCGAATTAGGGGCATCGGTGGTTCCTCTTCCGCGCGATTAGAACCCCCGGGGCGTGACAAGAACTACCTTACACACGACCTGGAGCTCGCGGCGGTCGTGTTTGCCTTGAAGCTCTGGAGGCACTACCTCTACGGGGCACACTGTAAGGTGTACTCCGACCACCAGAGCCTCAAATTTTTGTTTACGCAAAAGGAGTTGAACTTACGGCAACGGAGGTGGCTGGAACTACGGAAGGGACAGGCGGGGGAGACGACACTGTGCACCCTTACCCAACAGGATCGGCTAATTGCACGATTCTCGCAACTGAGACTGGAGGTGGTGCCAGCAGGAGCAGTTGCGAAATTTATGTCCTTGGAAATAAAGCCTACGTTGATAGAGAGGGTCGCAGAAGGCCAAGCGACGGACCCATAATTTCAGCAAGTGCGGGACAGGTTATCCTCGGAACCAGGTGGGGATTTTGTGATCGGCGTTGACGACGTGTTGAGGTTCCGGGGACGAGTCTGCGTACCTGAAGTGCCGGAACAAAGGAAAGAAATTCTGGCAGAAGCACATAACGCCCCCTACACTGCGCATCCTGGAGGTACAAAAATGTGCAGAGACCTGAGGCAGACCTTCTGGTGGCCCAAGTTAAAGAGGGATGTGGCGCAATTCGTGGCACGATGTTAGGTGGGCCAACAGGTGAAAACAGAGCATCAGCGATCGGCGGGGAAAACTACAACCATTGCCCATGTCGAAGTACAAATGGGAATGGATAACCATGGACTTTGTAACCGGTTTTCCGCGATCGCAGCATGGACGTGACGCGATATGGGTCATTATGGACCGTCTGACGAAATCGGCCCACTTCCTACCGATTCACACGACGTGGAGCAGGGATCGTGTCACGCCCCAGGGACGAAACTGCGACCCGGGCTCGCTAACAGATCCGCCATCTGTACGGAAACTACCGTACAGACGAAGCGTCTAACCTGCAAAAAGAATCAACTACAGTATACAGATATCAGAGCTGAAAGTAAACTACTAAACCTGAAATCCAAACACTACAACTGAAAATAAAAACAATATCCATCTCCCAAATTCGATCATATAAAGAGTCCTCTGATAAAAAAACCCAAAAAGGAGATATCTCCAAAAATATCAGTGTACAAGCTCTCAATACAAATATCCTCACTACATCAGTCTCTCAAACTGTAAGATAAAGTACAACTCTATACCTCACAACAAAGGTCTCTCAACAGAGGAAAAAGAAGTAAACTAATCTACTGAAGCTCTCCTCTGAAGGGGTACCGCTACACTCCAATGACGGGTAGGGAACTAGCTCGCGACTCCCTAGCCTCGGTCAGAAGGATCAGCAACTGGAGCAACAGGAACAGGAGAAGAAGTTCTTGGGGAAAAAGACACCACGACGGGTGTGAGAACTACTTCCCACAGTAGTTCTCAGTGGGTGCCGTCAACAAGCCCAACGGTCTGCCCACTAAGTCTACTAGAGGTAAAAGATAACAGTGCAATGAAATCTGAACAAGAAAAGCTGGAGCTACTCTACAGCTACCATACCTCTATCTAGATACTCAAAAAGTGGAATAGATGAAAGTAAAAGAGACCACTCGCACCCAAGGTGCTCAATAGACCCAATCGAACTGACTGCCTCATAGGGTCCAGTCAAGCCTGCGCCTGTCGACTAGGAACGCGCCTGCCCACTACCACACATCCCCATGAGGACGGGATTTACGTGGGGCGTCCTGCCCGACTAACTCACCCCTCGCGCAAAACTGCCTCAACAGGCCCATCGTATCCACAGCGGCATCTCAGGGACGCGACTCTAACTGAGGAAAACGGCGCGGCATAGAGTATCACAAATTGGCATAAGCAGGCTATAGTCAAAAACCACGCTCACTCCCAGAACGATAGGACTCAAGATCCCCAAATATCTCGCACAACAGTCGGAGCACTCTCTACGACTCAGCTGATCAGCTCACACGGAACACGAGACACTAGCCTCTCCAACAGCTCGCAGCACAAGGCACACTAGCTGGAGGTACTCCACAGCCAGGAACGACCCACAACTCAAGCTAACAATACTGGTCGGACAACACTCAACAACCTGGGATCACCGTTAACCCCAACGGTTCCCAACAACACTGGCCGGAAGATACTCGACGGCCCGGGACTACCGCCTGCTCAACGGCTCCCTCCTACGACAGCGCAACAGGGATACTAGACCTCCCGGGACTACCGTTTACCCAAACGGCTCCCGGCACAGATAAGCAACCCACTACAACTACCAGACTCCACTCTGCTCCCAAGCATGAGTGCAAACGCATCCCACACTAAAAGAAAATCCCGACCTCTCGGCCCACTACCCGGGCGAGGATAACACTATGTCCAGGGATAGAAAAACAGTGTGGGTGTCTAAACATAAATAACCCTAGCCCAAGTGAGGGTTTTCTACTGGTCTGGTTACACATGCAACATATGACGGGGGTGCTAGGTCAAGTTCCAAGATAGCTGTATTAACAGATGATAAAAGGAATAACAATTCCTACAATCTAGCATGCTACACAAGAAGATAAACTATCATGCATAGTCCTACATCAGTAGAATTACTGTACAGTCCATAAAACTTGGAGATAAGGCCACCCACCTCGATTTGCCACCAATTGCTCGTAGACACTTGCAATTGGCCTCCACGCGATCCGCACGCAAAACGATGCCCGCTGCCGGAGTCCGTACGCAAAACGGAGCACGGTGCCGAAACCCGCCCGCAAAACGGAGTCCGCACGCAAGACGGAGCACGCCGCCGGAGACCGCACGCAAAACGGTGCAGAAAAACACAGTCCCGACTGCGCCGCCGCCGCCGAAACGCTCCGTTTGGAATACCCTGCGCGCTCCGCGAGGTCCACGGCGCGCCGCCGGACCCCCAAAAATCTCCTCCCTCACACCCTCTCGCTCTCGGAGAAGAAAGAAAAGAACAAGGAGGAGAAAGAATGGCGTGCGGGAGAGAAAGAAGAAGAAAAAAAGAAGAGGAGGAAGGGGATGGTCCACGGTGCACCGGTCCACGGTGCACCGGCCAACCAGGGAGCCCGAAACCCCGGTCCACGCAGCTGGGCGCGTGCACCGGGTCCACGCACGCGCCCAGTGCGCCACGTGGCGCGCTCCCACTCGCGCCACGCGGGCGCGCAGGTTGCGCGCCACACGGGCGTGTGACACCGTGCCCCGCGCAGGCGCGGGACACGGGAGCGCCACACGGGCGCGTGCACCCGCGCGCCCGAGCGGGCGCCAGTGGGGGCCCGCCACGTGGCGGCCCCCGCGCGCCTCCCGCTCAGGCAGGCGCGCTTCCCCAACGCGCGCAGTGCGCCTGCCGCGCGCCTCGAGCCGCGCGCCGCACCGCCTTGATTTCCGTGCCATCGCCTCGCCTCGGGATTCGTGCCGTGTCGCCTCGAAAAACGCGCACTTCATCCGGGCTCCAAAACAAACAAGTAAATAGTCCATTCTTAGCGATTTCGCGCGCTGAATCCAAAAACGATGTCCATTTCTCCAAATTCTCATCCGAAAATTGCGGAGTGCCCCCGGATAGCCCACTCGATCCAATTTTCGCGCCGGGTCCATTTTTAAAGTCCGATTTGCCAAATTCCAACTCTAAAAATTCCCGAAGGCTACCGGAGAGGTAAACTCTTACCCAAACTTCGCCCGGAGTCTAATTTTGACATCTGAATCGCGCGAAACCACTTTCAAACACCCGATGGGTCCTCCAATTTCCCACGGGATCTCCTTTAAGCCCAAAGTCCAACACTTGTGTCCAAATTACGCGCAAACACCAACGACAGACCACGCAGGCCTCCAGTGATGCAAACTAAATCCCAAATTGCACCACCAATCCATTTCTTGGGCCCGACACGCGCACAAACACTCCCAAAGGCCACTAAACCAACAATAATCTCTTAAGTGGGAATTCGGGTCCTCACATCCTCCCCCACTAAAAGAAAGTTTCGTCCTCGAAACTAGATCAAGTCCATCAGGAGTCACAAATACCGCGGGTAGATTTCCATCAATACGCCTCCAGCTCCCGAAACACCACTCACTCCCCGTGATTACTCTGCAACAACAACAACAACAAGTACGGTATGGCCCGATGTGCAATTCTCTCATCTCTCGAGCCAGAAATTGCAACGGGCGTCCCTCGTACTCCAACAATCACAGATCTCAAAGGGGCAAGTAAATCACGCGCGAGGAAAAACACATCACTCCTGAGCTGGGACATGAAATACCCAAGGGGCTCCAGTAAAAGGCTGGGGGAAACGGAAATGACCACTAGTTCAACACGCACCAAACCACATCATGGTGCCAACCTCAACAAGGTGACCCGAAGCATACCCACACATTCATCCAATAAGGAAAGGAATCCAATAAGCTGGGGTCTTCACTCGGTTACTTCCCGATCCAAAACCACCCGAGTGGACTACTCAACTGCAGGCTAACCTCAAAAGGGATTCTCGAGAGACACAATCTCATGCCACAGTTGGTCACTCAACATGCTATCATAACCCCAACGGACCCACGGGTCGAAGTCGATCCCTCAACTAATAAAGAACACCCTGACGGGGACCAAACCGTCGGTGAACGGGACTGAAAACTGGCTCGCAAGGCGATCATAAAGCTGATGCCCAAACTCGCGGTCAAAAGTCCGAAGCATTCAAAAACTCTCACCATTGTGTACCTACAACGTGGCATCACTGCCGTGCACCAACAGCGTGGCATCACCACCGTGTATCAACGGTGTGGCATCACCACCGTGTATCAACGGTGTGGCAACACCACCGTGTGTCAACGGTGTGGCATCACCACCGTGTATCAACGGTGTGGCATCACCACCGTGTATCAACGGTGTGGCATCACCCAAGCATCAAGGTCTCAGATCCTCACAGTCCTATACCCAATACTACCTCGAAATCCCGGAGCTGAGGAAGGGCCAAAAGATCAACAGGAAAAAACCAGGGCCCTACTGCACTGGGCAGGACCAACAACACCCATCTATGTGCAACACGTGATCAGGTATCTGAACCTCACGAGCACAAGCTAAGGGTCCTATCTCTAGCCCATACAACAATGCAAATGCCCTATAGAAGAAATGAATGCGATGCTCCGGTAACAAATAACGCTCAAGTGCGTGTAGGGGAGATAAGATTAATACCTGCCACCACGTGGCTAGCTGCCCCCGAATCCTCATCCTGTGCGACATAGATGCTCCCGCTCGGGGGTGGTCGTCCGTTGGACTGCCGCGAAGAAGTGGCCCTAACTATCTGGCCATAACCTGCCGAAGCTCCGCCTGTCTGGAAGAGCGGAGGAGGAGGAGCCGAAGCTGCCCAAGCGACTGATGATCCCGCTTTAGGACAAGACCATGATCTGTTTCCTGCCTGTGGTCACACTGCGGCGCAAAATGCGGCCTACCACAACGGACACAGTCATCCCGCTGCTGCTGCTGATACATAGGCGGTGGAGAACCTTCTGATCCCTGTCTCCTCTGAGACTCACGACCCTCAGACTGGAATCGTGGCGGCCCCGGGGTCTCGATCTACTCGACTGTCCAAACTCAGGCGGCACTGGATGCCTCTCCCCGGAGCTGGTCCGTGGCGCTCCGTCTATCTCTGACATGATCACGTATCCTCGGTAAACCCGCTAAGCATGCTCAATCGCTGCATCTAACGTCGGCACCCGCCGAGAATACCCCAAGTGATAGATATTCCGATTCAGTCCTTTCTCAACTAGCTCAACCTCCTGGGCCTCATCCAGGCGACAAGGGGTACCCGGCTCAACAATCGCAAAACTCGCGAACATACTCCAAAAGAGGTCGACTCCCCTGCTGCAGGAGTCTAAGATCCCCTTCCAGTTTCTGCTTACACTGTCAGGAAAGAAGGCCCTGAGCCGCAAAGCACGAAACTGGTTCCAAGTCAACAACTGCGCTCCCGGTAGTCCAACAGGATGAACTCGATGCCACCAAATTTTGGCGTCCTGTCAGACCATCTCAATCTCACTAAAGCAACCACCTGGTAACTCGGCCAGGGCATGTACCCACCTGGTAACTCGGCTGGAGGTGAAAATCGCCTCAACAGGCCAAACCTTCGCCACTCACTGGGCGCCATCGCCACTCACTGGGCGCCATCGCCACTCACTAGGCGGCATCGCCCCTCACTGGGCGGCATCGCCTCTCATTGGGCGGCATTGCCACTCACTAGGCGGCATCGCCCCTCACTGGGCGGCATCGCCCCTCACTGGGCGGCATCGCCTCTCACTGGACGGCATCGCCTCTCACTGGGCGGCATCGCCCCTCACTGGGCAGCATCGCCACTCACTAGGCGGCATCGCCACTCACTGGGCGGCATCGCCTCTCACTGGGCGGCATCGCCACTCACTGGGCGGCATCGCCCCTCACTGGGCGGCATCGCCACTCACTGGGCGGCATCGCCACTCACTGGGCGGCATCGCCCCTCACTGGGCGGCATCGCCTCTCACTGGGCGGCATCGCCACTCACTAGGCGGCATCGCCACTGGTAGCTCGGCCAGTGGAAGTATCCTCCTGGTAACTCGGCCAGGGAAAAGTGTCCTCCTGGTATCTCGGCCAGGGTATGTGCCCACCTGGTAACTCGGCCAGGGGCAATGCATCCATCTGGTAGCTCGGCCAGTGGAAAGTATCCTCCTGGTAACTTGGCCAGGGAAAAGTGTCCTCCTGGTATCTCGGCCAGGGCATGTGCCCACCTGGTAACTCGGCCAGGGGCAATGCATCCATCTGGTAGCTCGGCCAGTGGAAAGTATCCTCCTGGTAACTCGGCCAGGGAAAAGTGTCCTCCTGGTATCTCGGCCAGGGCATGTGCCGACCTGGTAACTCGGTCAGGGGCAATGCATCCATCTGGTAGCTTGGCCAGTGGAAAGTATACTCCTGGTAACTCGGCCAGGGAAAAGTGTCCTCCTGGTATCTCGGCCAGGGCATGTGCCCACCTGGTAACTAGGCCAGGGGTAATGCATCCATCTGGTAGCTCGGCCAGTGGAAAGTATCCTCCTGGTAACTCGGCCAGGGAATAGTGTCCTCCTGGTATCTCGGCCAGGGCATGTGCCCACCTGGTAACTCGGCCAGGGGCAATGCATCCATCTGGTAGCTCGGCCAGTGGAAAGTATCCTCCTGGTAACTCGGCCAGGGAAAAGTATCTACACAGCTGGGACCGCCGTCACTCCAAACGGCTCCCACAACAACACCCCACTCATAGGCGAGAAGAACCGACTGACGCGGCAAAAATCCGAAAATCCCGATAGACCAGTGCCTAGAACCCCAATCAAACAAGAACAGATTCTAGGCTCAGCCTATCGAAGTTCTCGATCCTTTACCGTTCAGGGATTCGGCCCCTCTCGGTTAAAGTGGGAAACTATCTCAGCACACAAACTCCTGGGTCTCGCTCTGCTCTAAAAGCTCTGTCTCCCGCTGCTCGGGTACTCATCCGGTGCGGGGTGTGTCCTCTTTACAACACGATGTCTCAGGGGTATCGCAACCCACTGCAAAACAACAAACGTCAGGACACAACAACCATACGACCCAATCCAGCGAAAGTCTAAGACATGTCATCCATTCCATAGCATTATGTTGTCTGGAGCCAACATAATCGATTAGGAGAATAAACATGCCAAACACTCATCCCGTCTCTTGGGAGAGGTAAAAACTCAATCAAGACTCTCGCTAAAAGTCACGACTCTCACGTAGTCATTCTAATGTCCAACCACAAGCCTAGGGTTTCTAAGTCCACCACGACCTACAACCTAGGCTCTGATACCACTCTAATCTGTCACGCCCCGGGGACGAAACTACGACCCGGGCTCGCTAACAGATCCGCCATCTGTACGGAAACTGCCGTACAGACGAAGCGTCTAACCTGCAAAAAGAATCAACTACAGTATACAGATATCAGAGCTAAAAGTAAACTACTAAAACTGAAATCCAAACACTGTACAACTGAAAATAAAAACAATATCCATCTCCCAAATTCGATCATATAAAGAGTCCTCTGATACAAAAACCCAAAAGGGAGATATCTCCAAAAACATCAGTGTACAAGCTCTCAATACAAATATCCTCACTACATCAGTCTCTCAAACTGTAAGATAAAGTACAACTCTATACCTCACAACAAAGGTCTCTCAACAGAGGAAAAAGAAGTAAACTAATCTACTGAAGCTCTCCTCTAAAGGGGTACCACTACACTCCAATGACGGGTAGGGAACTAGCTCGCGACTCCCTAGCCTCGGTCAGAAGGATCAGCAACTGGAGCAATAGGAACAGGAGAAGAAGTTCCTGGGGAAAAAGACACCACGACGGGTGTGAGAACTACTTCCCACAGTAGTTCTCAGTGGGTGCCGTCAACAAGCCCAACGGTCTGCCCACTAAGTCTACTAGAGGTAAAAGATAACAGTGCAATGAAATCTGAACAAGAAAAGCTGGAGCTACTCTACAGCTACCATACCTCTATCTAGATACTCAAAAAGTGGAACATATGAAAGTAAAAGAGACCACTCGCACCCAAGGTGCTCAATAGACCCAATCGAACTGACTGCCTCATAGGGTCCAGTCAAGCCTGCGCCTGTCGACTAGGAACGCGCCTGCCCACTACCACACATCCCCATGAGGACGGGATTTACGTGGGGCGTCCTGCCCGACTAACTCACCCCTCGCGCAAAACTGCCTCAACAGGCCCATCGTATCCACAGCGGCATCTCAGGGACGCGACTCTAACTGAGGAAAACGGCGCGGCATAGAGTATCACAAATTGGCATAAGCAGGCTATAGTCAAAAACCACGCTCACTCCCAGAACGGTAGGACTCAAGATCCCCAAATATCTCGCACAACAGTCGGAGCACTCTCTACGACTCAGCTGATCAGCTCACACGGAACACGAGACACTAGCCTCTCCAACAGCTCGCAGCACAAGGCACACTAGCTGGAGGTACTCCACAGCCAGGAACGACCCACAACTCAAGCTAACAATACTGGTCGGACAACACTCAACGACCTGGGATCACCGTTAACCCCAACGGTTCCCAACATCACTGGCCGGAAGATACTCGACGGTCCGGGACTACCGCCTGCTCAACGGCTCCCTCCTACGACAGCGCAACAGGGATACTAGACCTCCCGGGACTACCGTTTACCCAAACGGCTCCCGGCACAGATAAGCAACCCACTACAACTACCAGACTCCACTCTGCTCCCAAACATGAGTGCAAACGCATCCCACACTAAAAGAAAATCCCGACCTCTCGGCCCACTACCCGGGCGAGGATAACACTATGTCCAGGGATAGAAAAACAGTGTGGGTGTCTAAACATAAATAACCCTAGCCCAAGTGAGGATTTTCTACTGGTCTGGTTACACATGCAACATATGACGGGGGTGCTAGGTCAAGTTCCAAGATAGCTGTATTAACAGATGATAAAAGGAATAACAATTCCTACAATCTAGCATGCTACACAAGAAGATAAACTATCATGCATAGTCCTACATCAGTAGAATTACTGTACAGTCCATAAAACTTGGAGATAAGGCCACCCACCTCGATTTGCCACCAATTGCTCGTAGACACTTGCAATTGGCCTCCACGCGATCCGCACGCAAAACGATGCCCGCTGCCGGAGTCTGTACGCAAAACGGAGCACGGTGCCGAAACCCGCCCGCAAAACGGAGTCCGCACGCAAGACGGAGCACGCCGCCGGAGACCGCACGCAAAACGGTGCAGAAAAACACAGTCCCGACTGCGCCGCCGCCGCCGAAACGCTCCGTTTGGAATACCCTGCGCTCCGCGAGGTCCACGGCGCGCCGCCGGACCCCCAAAAATCTCCTCCCTCACACCCTCTCGCTCTCGGAGAAGAAAGAAAAGAACAAGGAGGAGAAAGAATGGCGTGCGGGAGAGAAAGAAGAAGAAGAAAAGAAGAGGAGGAAGGGGATGGTCCACGGTGCACCGGTCCACGGTGCACCAGCCAACCAGGGAGCCCGAAACCCCGGTCCACGCAGCTGGGCACGTGCACCGGGTCCACGCACGCGCCTAGTGCGCCACGTGGCGCGCTCCCACTCGCGCCACGCGGGCGCGCAGGTTGCGCGCCACACGTGCGTGTGACACCGTCCCCCGCGCAGGCGCGGGACACGGGAGCGCCACACGGGCGCGTGCACCCGCGCGCCCGAGCGGGCGCAAGTGGGGGCCCGCCATGTGGCGGCCCCCGCGCGCCTCCCGCGCAGGCGTGCGCGCTTCCCCAACGCACGCAGTGCGCCTGCCGCGCGCCTCGAGCCGCGCGCCGCACCGCCTTGATTTCCGTGCCGTCGCCTCGCCTCGGGATTCGTGCCGCGTCGCCTCGAAAAACGCGCACTTCATCCGGGCTCCAAAACAAACAAGTAAATAGTCCATTCTTAGCGATTTCGCGCGCTGAATCCAAAAACGATGTCCATTTCTCCAAATTCTCATCCGAAAATTGCGGAGTGCCCCTGGATAGCCCACTCGATCCAATTTTCGCGCCGGGTCCATTTTTAAAGTCCGATTTGCCAAATTCCAACTCTAAAAATTCCCGAAGGCTACCGGAGAGGTAAACTCTTACCCAAACTTCGCCCGGAGTCTAATTTTGACATCTGAATCGCGCGAAACCACTTTCAAACACCCGACGGGTCCTCCAATTTCCCACGGGATCTCTTTTAAGCCCAAAGTCGAACACTTGTGTCCAAATTACGCGCAAACACCAACGACAGACCACGCAGGCCTCCAGTGATGCAAACTAAATCCCAAATTGCACCACCAATCCATTTCTTGGGCCCGACACGCGCACAAACACTCCCAAAGGCCACTAAACCAACAATAATCTCTTAAGTGGAAATTCGGGTCCTCGCAGATCGGCTGGTGCAGACCTATATTGACGAGGTGGTGAGACTGCATGGAATACCGTCATCGACAACTTCTGATAGGGACACACGCGTCGTGTCAAACTCCTGGCAAAGTCTGCAGTAGGCATTGGGGACCGAGCTGCAGTTTAGCACGGCAGCCCACCCGCAGACGGACGGGCAATCGGAACGAGTGATTCGGATTCTCGAAGATATGCTTTGAGCCGGTGTGCTAGATCGGGGTGAGGGATGGTCACGCTACCTATTCCTCGTGGAATTTGCCTACAATGATAGCTATCAAACTAGTATCCATATGGCCCCGTACGAAGCCTTGTACGGACGCAGATGTCGATCGCCTAGTTGCTGGGACGACTTGGGGGAGCGGAAGCTGTTGGGGCCAGACCTCGTAGGGGAAACGGAAGCAAAGGTGCGCCTTAACAGGCAGCGGTTGTAGACCGCCCAGAGCCGGTAGAAAGGTTACGTGGACCAAAGGCGACGGGAATGGGAATGTGAGGTAGGGGGCCATGTGTTGTTACGTGTGTCACCGTCAAAGGGGACAAGACGGTTCGGCATACGAGGAAAGCTGAGCCCACGGTATGTGGGATCGTTCGAGATCTTGGAGCGCGTGGGCCCGGTGGCATACCGGTTGGCCTTACCGCCAAATCTTGAACAGGTGCATAATGTGTTTCACGTCTCGACGCTCCGGAAGTACCTCCCCGACCCGTCGCACGTCCGCAACGCTCCGGCCGTCGAACTGCAGAAGGATCTGAGCTTCGAGGAAACGCCAATACGGATCTTGGCAAGAGAAGAAAAAGGAACTTCGTAAACGGACGATCCCCTACGTAAAGGTGCAATGGAGTACCCACGAGGAGCGCAAGGCAACGTAGGAACTTGAGACGAAAGTGAAGGAGTGTTATCCTGAGTTATTCAGCGAGGGTTGAGGTTAAGTTTCGGGGATGAAACTTCTTTAAGGGGTGAGTGGTGTAATATCACAGATTTTTGGTAACGTTTTACCCTCCTGCTAATAAAGATTATGTTTGGAGTAATCGATGTAATGGGTTTACTGGAGTGGATAATTCTGAGGTGCGGGTATTTTTCTGCGATAGAGCTCTGAAAACGGAGAACGGCGGTGCGATCGGATCCGGATTCCGACTTACGGAACTCCCGGAAAGGGGTAGAAAGTGATCGCAATGGCCAGGGGGTGCATCGAAATCCGTGTAAGTGATTTGGCACGCTTTCCGAGGAAAAAGGAGGGAATTATCTTTAAAGAATTATCCCGAAGAATATTAATTGAGGAATTAATTAATTGAGGAATTAATTAATTGAGGAATTATCTCTAAGGAATTATTCCGAAGGATCTTATCTAAAGGAATTAATTAATTGAGGAATTAATTAATTAGGATTTTAATACCCGATGTGGATTTTGCCGTACAAGAAGATTTAATTTGTGACTTCTCCGGAAAGAAAGAAAAAAAAAGTGAAACCCTAACCGAAAGAAAGAAAAGGTGAAACCCTAGCTTGAAAAGAGAAAAGAAAAGGAAACCCTAACCGGAGGAAAAAAAAATAGAGAAGAGGAAGCAGAGGGACCCGATCGCCTCGATTGACGTGCCGGAGACCGGAGAACGAGACGCCATCATCTACGGGGAGCGGATCCGGATCCCCAACGCCGCGAGGGACAAGATCGATTCTTTAATCCCGATAGATCGAGGTTAGCGATCGTTATTTCTTTTGGTTGGATTAATCGAGGGTTTTTCGTGTTCTTTTAAGGACAACTTTTTCGGTGCATTGATCACGGGTTCTTGATTTTGATTTTTGATCAATGTTTTAGTCTTTAGATTTACCGCGGTTTTGTTCGGAGGTTTTTGTGGGTGTTTTGTCGGAGCATGGGAGAGTTAACGGGAGGCCGCCGTCGCCGCCGTTGTTAAACGGGAGGCCGCCGCCGCCGTTACCATGTTCACGGGGTCGTCGCCGGAGTCGCACGGGAGCGAAAACGGAGAAGAAAGCCGCGAAAGGGGGGTTACTGTGCAATGCCGTACAGCGCGGTCCACAGGCCCGAGCGTGCACCTGGCGCACGCCCCGCGGCGCGGAAGCCGCAGACCCGGCGCACGCTTTCGTGCGCCGGCCCGGCCCGCTCAGGCGCGGTGCACGCTACAGCGTGCACCCGGTGCGCGCCTCAGGCCCCTGCGGCCGTGAGCCCGGTGCGCGCTCGTGTCGTGCACCGGCCCGGCCCAGGATGCGCGGTGCACGCTTCCTGTGTGCACCCGGCGCATGCCGCCCAGCCGCCGACGCACAGAACCGGTCCACGACCGGCTCCGTGCACCAGCCCCCAACGGAAGGCTCCGGTAGCTCCGTTTTCGGCCCGTTTCGTCCCGTTTTTGAGTGTTTTTGACCACTAGGATATTTCTAACAACAATGGAGTTCTTCGGGACAGTTTTTGGTTCGACGGTTTTTCTGTGGGATGACACGGTCCGCTTGGCACAGTCATTTTGGTTTTTCGTCGGTCTATGGTTATAGTGGTCGGGACCACTGTTTTGCCTAATTAAGGTAAAAGTGTTAAAAGGCGTTTTTGATTATTTTATTAGGCCGCGTGAAGTTCGGATTCGCCTAGGAGGAACATGGGAGCGGTCGTTTATCTTCACTCAGGTGGGTAGGTGTTGGTTATTACCGGTGTGGTGTCGTTTCCGAATACTCGTTTTGATAAAGTAGATACGGTTACAGTTTGACTAACCCCCTAGTATGTGAATCCCTTTTACTATTTCAATCAAGCGGCTGCGGTCGCAGGTGCGTTATACTTTTCTGGTTATAGCGGCTGAGGTCGCAAGGCAATAAAAATACTCATATTGCTTACACGCACACCGGCAGTTTGGCCACTGCAGAGGGTGTATTTTTCCGGAAAGATGGTAAGTCGTTTACCCGTGTACCCCACAAGGGGAGGTTAGTGGGGACCCCTCAAGGGGATGCGGCTGCTACTTGGGCAGTCGAGGGGTTGGAGGCACCAAGGAGATGAGTACGGTATTGGGGTTGGTGCCCAAAATATTCTGAAAGCTGGGGTAGGTGCCCAGCAGGACTTTCAACAGGGATTTAGCGATACATGAGGGGGAGGGGAAAATTAAATGCTCCGGTGACGCGGTGTGTTCTTTCTATTTATTGCGTTTACTTGCATGTTCTCTACTTTATCAGTCACTGACAACCCACTCTGTGACAGGTTCGAGTAGGGGTGGATTTCGGGACGACGGTGAGGCATCAGTTAGAGGACACTAGCTAAGAGGGCTAGTAAAACGATACTTTATTTTATTTACCTTTGGTTATGGCATTACTATGGTTAGTTTAGCTGTGATTCATATACTGTGGTCTCTGATGGATGTTGGGATGAGGACTTTCTTGTAACTAACAGATGAATGATCAACTACCTCTACCAGACTCCACTCTGCTCCCAAGCACGAGTGTAGAAAGCATCCCACACTAAAAGAAACCCGACCACTCGCCCCAATACCCGGGCGAGTAAAACACTATGTCCAGGAAGAATAAAAGTGTGGATGTCTATAGCAAAATAAACGTAGCCCAAATTGGAGTTTTCTAAAGTCTGGCTGAACATGCTGCATATGACGGGGATGCTAGGTCAAGTTCCAAGATAACAATAATTTTTAACGGATAAAAGAAAGCATGGAGATGATAGGATCATCAGGTAACATAAGGAATAACAATTCCTACATTCTAGCATGCTAAACAAGAATTTGCTATCATGCATAGTCCTACAATAGCAGGCTTAACGTACAGTCCATCAATCTTGGAGACAGGGCCACCCACCTGAAGGTGCACAACTGTCCAGGGTCGCACAGCTAAGAAAGCCCAGAAACAAATATACGAGCACAATCACCAAGCCAATAGTACCAAAGTAGTGTTCAAAGCATCCTGGTACAAAATAGATCCAAAAATTACACTTAATTCCACTAAATTCCACAGTTTTTAAAATCTGCGATGAAGAGTCTTCTTTCTGTGAAATTTTCACTTGTAAAACAGCCTCTAAAAATTCCAGTAAAAATATGAAGGCGATCCTCGCGAAGTGTAGATGTCGATAGAGCCTTGAGACATCGAATTCCGATGTCCAGAAGTGGAGATAAAAATCTGCGAAGACCTTGCTGTCCAGGAATCTCACCAGCAAAACAGGGGCTCAGTAAAACCTCGAAAACTGTGCCAAAACCCCAAATTTAGACAAAACAGTCAACAGGAAAGTCGACGATATACCTCTCGTGAATCCAACGCCACAAAAATCGTCCAAAAATACAGTCAGGGTAGCTCTGTAGACCTTCTAGACTGAAGTGCGACGGAAACGGGCTTCCAACTAAAAATCGTCGCACTGCGCTCCGATGCCGAAGTCGTCGACGCCGCTGCTTCCAAAAATTCCGAGCCTCTGCCAGAAGATGCGCAACATGAAGATCTCAAACTTTTCTAAAGCGGTTAAGGGCAGAGGAGCTCGGGAAAGGGGGCAAAAAGCCCTAGCAAGCAGCCTATTTATAGGTCCAGCCCGAAAATCCGCACTTTGGACTTTTGGCCCAAAGATTCGGGCGCCCGGTACTTCCGGGCTGCTACAGTAACGGACCCGGCCCATTACTGTTCACGCCCGGAAAATCCCCAGGCCGCCACGTAGCCACCCGAACAGGGTACAGCCAAAAGGGCCAACCGTGTTGCGCCACGTGGCAAGCGCCGGAGCCGACGCGTGGCGCCCACGAGCGGGAATCGCGGGTCAGCGCTCCCACGTCGCGCCCACGCGCGCCTGTCGGGCACGCAGCCCGAGGCAACTGCTCCCTACCCCGTGGACCGCGCGCACAACGCCCAACCAACCACCAAGCGACATGTGGCCAGCCCACGGTCCACCGTACACCCCGCCAAACCCGTGGACCGCGCCCACTGCGCCCGCCAACCGGGAGGCGCCATGTGGCGAGCGCCCGGGTGCACGCCTCCGCGGTGGACAGCGCGCCTCCGCCGCCGCCGGCCGCCGCGCTCCGCCGCCAGCCGCCGCCGCCGGCTCCTCTCCGGCCGCCGGAACAGTGTTCCCACACCTCGAAATGCGTGTTTTCGCGTCCGGGCTCCGAAAAATACAAGTAAATAGTCCATCTTGACCGTTTTCGCGCGCTGAATCCAAATCCGATGTCCGATTTGCCAAATTCCACTTCTAAAATTTCTCAAAAATTCCCGAAAAAGCAAGCTTGATCCGTTTTTCATGCCGGGTCTATTCCTTGGTTCCAATAAGCGCGCAAAAAAACCCCAATCACCCAAAATGGCCTCCTGTGAAGCAATCTTGCTCCTATTATCACCAGAAATCCATTTCCGGGCCCCGACACGCGCACAAACACTCCCAGAAACCACTAATCCATCAATGAGTGTCACGCCCCAGGGGTTTATTTTAGCGGAAACGATTCATAAAAGGTATGTGTTTGGCGCGTATAACATTTTTTTTTTGAAAAACCTTCTTCCCCGGCGCGTGCCCAGATCCGCCGCATATACAGGATCACTATGCAAACGGACAGAGTCTCCCCTGTATATGCACGGCGTCGCGGTTCATACATTGTCCAAAAACGGATATTCACTCAATCACAACAGTTCGGACATACACCCATTCACAAATGCTGAATAAATCTCACGGCCGATCAGTTTAAAATGATAAATCCACAATTGTTGAAACGGCGCCCACCCGACGCCTATATTTTGAAAACACTTTTCGAAAGCAACATAAACCCAGAGGTTTTGGAAAACAGTGCCCACACGACACCTAGGTTTTGAAATCCATTTTTGAAATCCATAAATCCATAAGGTTTTGGAAACGGTGCCCACACGAGACCCATATTTTTGGAAAACGGTTTTCGCAATCTTTTCTTTTGTTTGCTCTTTTATTTTTCTTAAAGCGGCCAACAGAGATAAAAAGGAATTAAATAATTCAATAATCACCATGCCGACATCCACACCGACCCCACGAGGGTATCGAGAACCACACCACAGTCTACAAATGGTAAATGGAATGCGAAAGAAAGATAGAAAGTACTGTTCGGGTCTCCAGGGACCCAGAAACTCCTGCCGCGGCCTCACCGTCGCCTAACTCTCCCCCCTGTAGGAGCCTGTCGCAAAGTGGGAAGTCAGCGACTAACAATAATGATAATAACAAAGCAGGGTAAAGAAATACATCCAACCGTAGCCTATCCGGAGCAACCACCCTCGCAAAAGGGAAAAGTAAAAATGAACACCGGTACACCTGCAATGCCCGACCCCGTCGGACAACTAAACCGAACGGGTCGCACCGCTCCCACGTCGGACAACTAGACCGACGGGTCGACCCTCTCCCACGTCGGACAACTAAACCGAACGGGTCGCACCGCTCCCACGTCGGACAAATAAACCGAACGGGTCGCACCGCTCCCACGTCGGACAACTAAACCGACGGGTCGCACCGCTCCCACGTCGGACAACTAAACCGAGCGGGTCGCACCGCTCCCACGTCGGACAACTAAACCGACGGGTCGCACCGCTCACGCCTTGGCGCATCCAAGCCCCACAACTATAGGGGCCCCACTCCGTCCTAGTGGGTATACACGGGACATGGACCACTTTTTCGGAAAAGCGCACCCTTTGCGGTGGCCAAACCGCGGGTGCGCGTGCTGCGGCCTCGAGCAAAGTAACCAACATTACCAAGAATAACAATACCAAGAATACTCACAAATAAAATGATAACGACTATCACGTTAGCAACATTAAACGTATCATCAAGAGTTCACAAATAAAACGATAACGACTCTCACGTTAGCAACATTAAAAGTATCATCAAGAGCACTCACAAATAAGACTATAACGACTAAAACAAAACCCACCTGTCTCGTGCGGTAATCGATGCTCGATTCCTCCGCATCTCCGCCCGCTCCTCGAAACTACAAAGAGAAGACTCGGGAAGGGAAAGTCAGTATACCAAACCCCGTCGGTAAAAGACAACGACTACAACAACCGGTTCTTGTCTCGGGACGGGGCCCTAGGTTCCGGCAGCGGCGGCGGCGACCGCGGCGTGGGCGTCCCCGCGCCGCTTCGCTGGTCCGTGCACTGCTCGGGTCGCAAGCGCGGCGGCCCCCGCGCGGCACTCGTGGCCCGCGCGAGTGGCCCCGCATGGCGCCCAAGCTCCGCGCGGGTGCCCAGCCCGCACGCGCGGTCGGCCCCGCGCGGCGCTCAGGGCCCGCGCGGTGCCCTAGCCCCGCGCGGGTACCCAGCCCGCACGCGCGGGCGGCCCCGCGTGGTGCCCTAGCCCCGCGCGGGTGCTCAACCCGCACGCGCGGGCGGTCCCGCGCGGTGCCCTTTCCCCGCGCAGGTGCTCAACCCGCACGCGCGGGCGGTCCCGCGCGGTGCCCTAGCCCCGCGCGGGTGCCCAGCCCGCACGCGCGGTGGCCCCGCGCGGCGCCCCCCTCCCGTACGCGTCCGACGTCTCCCGGCGGCGGTGGCACGCCCGACCGGTCCCCCCTCCCCCAACACCTCCGGCGGTGGACGAAAGAAAAATCCTAAATTAAAACTTAAAACAACTCACCGTTTCCCTTGCGCTCACACCTCGCCGATCAAGAAGGCGGAAGGAAACGGGTCTCCGCGCGCTCGCTTGCCTGTTTTCGCGGGGAGGGCGATGGTTCCTCTCTCTCCTCGAGTGCCTCCGCTTGGTTCCCCACGCCGTCGGGTAGCGGGACGGAGGGTTTGGGCAACGTGGTTCGCGTCCTCGTTCCTAGATGAGCTACGCACAGGACAAGGGGAGTGGAAAACAAAACCCTAATCTCAAAACGTGAGCAATTAAAGTGATCGGCGGAATGAGAAATAGGAAATAACCCCAAACCTTAACCAGAAGGCTAGGCCAATCGGGTGCGAACCAGGGTCCGGCTTGCCTCGATAAACGTGTTAGTCGCCTGAACTACCGGCAATCTTCTGGAATTTATTCTGGGAGATTCCGGGGTCAGAATCCAAAACCGATCACGCTGCCGTTCTCCGTTTCGCGAGCTTTATTGTCAAAAAATACCCGCGAGCCCCGACAGTCTGCCCAGAAACAAACAAATATTACCCACCCTTCAGACCCCTTTAGCAGACCACGGTGCAAATACAAATTAAAAAAAAAAAGATCCGTGTGTCCTGAAACCTGCAGATATTACAATGAGCCCTTAAGTGGGGATTCGGGTCCTCACAGTACTGTTCCGGCACCGGGGGCAACGCTGGCGGTGGCGGGCAGCGGCGGAGCGCGGCGGAGCAGGCGCGGGCAGGCCGCGGCGCAGGCACCGGCAACGCGCGGGCGCAGGCAGGCGCGCGCGGTGCAGCGGGGTGTTGTGCCACGTGGCATTTTCTGGTTGGCGAGATTTGACATGTGGCAGTCTTGGGTTGGCTGGTGCACGGGCGCGGTCCACGGAGCTGGGAGGCAGGTGCCTCGGGATGCGTGCGCAGCACGGGGGCTCAGGTGGCGCTGGCGCGCACGTGGGCGCGGCGGCCGACGCGTTGACGCGCGGTTCCCGCGCATGGGCGCGCCACGCATCATCCTCCGCGCGGGCCACGGGCGCATGGTGGTTAGCTTTCTTGGCTATTGCCTGTTCGGGGCCACGTGTCAGCCTGAGGTGAATCCGGGCGCCGATCAACGGTCGGATTTCGGCGGATTCGGGCGCACTGTTTGCGCCCGAATTGTTCCGGGCGCCCGAATGTGGGGACCCAATGGTCATTTCTTGAATTGTTTTGCTGGGCCTATAAATAGGCCTAGAAGATCTTCATTTTTGGGCTGATGGAGGCCTTTTCTCTCGGTATTTCTTCAGAGAAGTTCTTCCTCTCTCTCTCCTCCACCCTTTGATGGATTCCCAAAATTTTTGGAGGTCGTGGCATCGGCGTTTTCTGTGACGCGGCGCACTTCGTCGCTTCTTCGGTTTTGGCTCCTATCGTCGCTTTTCGGTGCGCAAGGCACCCTGGATCACCCGGTTGCAATTTTTGGATGATTTTTACGGCAGCGTGTTCTCGAGAGGTACGGATTCATTTTCTGTATTGATCGTTTTGCCTCATTTTGGGTTTTTGGCACGGTTCCCGAGGTGTTTTGTGACCCCTTTTTCTGTTGTGAGATTTTGGACAGCGGAGGCTTGTCGATTTTCTATCTTGACATACGAGAATCGGAATGAGGCGTTTAAGGACTCGATTAATATCTACTCTTTGAGTGGATCGCACTCGTATTTTTACTGGATTTTTCTGAGATCGTTTCGAAGGTGAGAATTAAGCTTCTTTGCTACTGTTTTTTCAACAGGATTGTGTTCTTGAGGAAGTGGCTTCCAATATTGTTCTAATTGTTTCTTGGCCTACAGGTGTCGGAATGGGTTGTATAAATACTCATTTTGGGGCTACTCGTTGTGAGGATCGCAACCGTGATTTTTCTGGGATTTTTGGAGGACTGTATGCAGGTGAAAATCCCCCTATTCTCTGCTAGTTTGTAAAAATAGCAAGGTGCTGTTTTGGGGAGTTGGTTTGTATACCGGAAGTGACTTTTGTACAGTGGTTTGCTGGTTTTGGTGTTTTGCGAGGAAATGGGAGGTTGGACAGTGAGGAGACTTTTACAGTTGTGGATTGCGCTTTTCAAGGTGGGTGGTTGTTATATCCCTCTATTCTGACATACCCACTAGGAATATTAGAGAGATCCTTTCATTGGACATATTGAATGATCACCTAATGGACATGCATGCTTAAATTAAAATAATTGTGAGCCTATCATATGGAAAATACTATTGTGGAAATCTGATAGTGGTTGGGACTTATACATGTTTGCATGGATATAATATTGGCACTTAACCTTGCATGTGGAATTTACTTTCATGTTGGGGTAATATGAAATGTCTTGTGGGAGGGTACCACTTGAGGATCTTTTGGACATGCATAGGTGGATGATTTATGTGAGGGTAATTAGTGGATTATAGACATGTGTGGTTGGATAATGATTTTAGCATGGTGGTTATATCCATGCGGAGCAATCAATTGATACACATGTGGAACCACTATTTGTCACACTTTCTTTTATCTTTCATGAGGACATAAGCATGCTTGTATGGACATTTAGTGTAATACCACAGTTTTTCATGTAACGTTTTACCCTCCTGCTAAGACATTCTGAGAGATCTGTGAGGTTGTTTTATTTTACATAGGGTGTGAGATTATGTATTGAGGATTTTTATTTATTTCAGATGTTCAGTTTGATTCTGTAGTTTTTAGTTCTTTTTCAGCTCTGATACATGTTTAGATATAGATCTTTTGCAGGGTAGACGCTTCGTCTGTGCGGCAGTTTCCGTACAGATGGCGGATCTGTTGGTGTAGCACTCGAGAAATTCAAGTGTGGTTGCGGGCGAGGAGGCAGATCTAAACCTTAGTGATTTGCACACCGATGCGCGAATTGCACAGTTTTCGATGCACAAATTTTGCTTTTCGGTCCGAGTCTGATCCCGGAAATCTGAGGTCGCCAGTGCGACCGTCTCATCGAATCGAGTGGAAATGGTATAGACCGTTTGCTGATCCGACGGTCGGATCTTCCGGAAATCAGCGAGAAAACTAGTGGGGCCCGCGACTTAAGTGAATAGTGTTTTGAATAGTAACCCTCTGAACTAATTCCCCTCTCGAGCAACGTCGGCCGATTCGCGGTCTGGAGCCTGAATATAGTGGTCCAGATAGTCGATTTTAACAGCTTCGACATTCTGAACGCAATGACGCTGACGAAATTTCTGTTTGACGACTCGATCGTCTCGAAAAGCGTGAAATACTTAGAAATTCGCACTATTTTGCGAAAAGCTCTTATATTTTATGTATCAAATGGCGAGATAATTCTTAGAGAGGGTGTTCTATGTATGATTTTACTACAGTGAAGGACCCAACTCTAACTAAGGATAGGTGAGGGGTTAATTAGCATTTTTGTTACAATTTTACCCTAAACTATAGTCGAGTAACCCTAACCGAACCCGAGTGGCTTCTCTGTGGAAACCGCAGCCCCCACGACCCCTCTCCTTCTCCTCTGTGATTCCCGAACCGCACGCCGCCGGCCGCCACCCCCCCTTTGCCGGAAAAAGCAAGAAACCAACCTTGTTTTCGAGTGGGTTGGGGAGGTATCATCTTAGGGCTTGGGATCTCTCCAATTTACATCTGAGATCATCCTCAGCCACCAGAGAGCCAGATCCGAGAATCCCGACGCCCAGAACCGCCGCGCGCCACCGGGCCACCGTCTTCTTCTTCCTCAGGTCCGACGAGGTGAGCCTCTCTTCTTGGTGAGTTTTCTTGCAACCTGGACCCTAGCAGTAGGCTACTGACACCAAGAAGATGATCCAGGTCAGGTCCCGAGGTCTGTGGACCTCCGGTTGTCGGCGGGTTGAAGAAGGGCCGTCGGAACCCTAGTTCTTGGCCGGAATTGCGCGCGCTGCCTCCGGAGCTCCGGCGTTGGAAAAAACTTGACCAGAAGTTCCTGCTGGCCCCCAGGAAGACCTCCAAGAAGTTTGGGAGGCTTTGGTGCATTGTGGAGTGCGGGGGAGCAAACCCTAGAAATCGGGTTCTTTGGGTGGGCCGAGCAACGCCGCCCGCCGCCGCCGTCACTTACTCCGGCGCCGGCCAGCCCTAGTAAGTGTTCTTAAACCTCAGGCTTTCTTCTAGACGGGTTGCATGCAAGCCATGCAGTCTCTTTTCCAAGTTGCCATTAATGGACTCCTAAAGCTCCATTATCTTCTTCCTCGGGTTGGGGGTACACAGGGGCTTCCAAGCTGGTGCGGCTGAGGTCCATTGCACATCTGGAGGTCGTAGGAAGGCTGTGCTCACAGTAGTTTGAAGCTTGACCGAAAGGCAAGAGGGCTCGGCCAACTTGAGCTCCATCAAGAAAAGTGTGGGATCATCTTGCTCCAGCAACCATACCAGTTGTGCTGCTACCTCCCACAGGTGAGCCCTCAAGTTTTTGTGATGTCCTCTAAATGACGCTCACCTTTGTTGCTGCCCAGAATTTCTGAAATTAGAAATGCCCAAAGTCGAGCTCTTGTTGTGATTGTGTTGATCCTACACTTGGGTTTGGTGGTTTTGCTGGGGCTCAGAGGTGAGCCTCTATACATTTGAATATCCCTGAGCATGGTGCTCACTTTAAAAATGGAAAAGAACCAATGGAAAAATAGTTATTGCAACATTGAGCCTCAATGCACAGTAATCATGGGCCAACTTGTGTTTTTGTTGCCCAACCTGATTCCAGACTGTGAGCACGAGGTCCAGCACATCAAAATATAATTTCTGGTAAAATATTTTGATTTAAGATGCTCTGGATTAAAAGTTATAAATTAATTAGTGAAAAATTACCTGTTTATTATGCAATTTTGAAAAGTCTAGGGGGCTTACTGCAATTGTAACAAAGTGGAAAGTTGTAATTAATATTTATATGATTTATGGACCTTCCGTTTAGGTTCCGAGGTTTTTCGTTGAGTGGAAATTGCTTAACGAATCGTAAATCGGCAAAATTGTCGGTTTATCGGCGGTTCGCGCTAAATACATGTTTCTGTGACTTTGACGAACTCTATTGACACGTGATGTTATCGTAGGCCCCAGCTGTTCAGCACCAGCCGCCCAGTAGTCTAGCGAGAGCTCGGGATCAGCCTACATTCAGGTGGGTTTTTGCTTTGGGACTTAGCGTCGGGTTTCCGGCATTTGTACCTTGTTTAATATAGGTAATTAATCGTGCTAACATGGTAGCCTTGTGGATTTTATCGTGGAATATGTTTGGTGCTATGGTTACTCTATTCGTATTTGGTGCTATGGTTACTTTGCTCGTATATGTGGTACTATGGTTACTTTGCTCGTATATGTGGTACTATGGTTACTTTGCTCGTATATGTGGTACTATGGTTACTTATGCTCGTAGTTGCGACACGCGCAGCCGCGGTCTGGCCACCGCAAAGGGTGCTCTTTTCCGGTAAAGCGGTCTCCGACCCGTGTAAACCCACGAGGTGAGGTAGTGGGGGCCCCCGTAGGTGTGGGGTTTGAGGCATCAAAGGGGGGGGAGCGGTGCGATCTGTCGGGATAGGTGCCCGACGAGGTCAGGTGCCCCAAGGTGTGAGCGGTGCGATCCATCGGGGTAGGTGCCCGACGAGGTCAGGTGTGTAGGTGTTACAGGTGTGTAGGTATTACAGGTGTTGCAGGTGTTCGTGTTATCTTTTCCCTCTCGGGAGGGTGGTTGCTCCGGATAGCTTTACGGTTGGCTTTACTACTGTTTCCTGCTTTATTATTATGTTATCGTGTCGCTGATTTCCCACTCCATGACAGGTTCCTTCAGGGGTGAGGGCTAGGCGACGGTGAGGCCGAGTGAGGAGCTTTCGGGTCCTTTGAGATCCCAGACTGTATTTTCCTTTTCTGTCGCATTTCATTACTACTTGTAGACTGTTGTGTGGTTCTCGATACCCTCGTGGGGTCGGTGTGGATGTCGGAACTTTACTCCTTGGATATGTGGATGTTTGAGTTCTTATCTTTGTTCGGCCGATTTTCAAAAAAAAAAGAAAGAAAAAGAAAAGAAAAAGAACTGCGAAAAACCGTTTTCAAAACTTGAGTGTCGTGTGGGCACTGTTTTAAAAAACTCCGTGGATTTATGGATTTCGAACTGTTTTAGAAATCTGGGTGCCGGGTGGGCACCGCTTTTAAAATTGTGGATTTATCCTTTCAAACTGATCGGCCGTGAGATTGATTCAGTTCTGTGCTTGTATGTGTGTTAGAAACTGTTGTGATTGGATTGTTGACTGTAGTTGGATGTTGTACTAGCCGCGACGCCGTGCATATACAGGGGAAACTCTGTCCGTTTGCAGAGCGATCCTGTGTATGCGGCGGGTCTGGGCACTCACCGGGGAAGAAGGTTTTTCAAAAAAATTTACGCGCCAAATGTATACCTTTTGTGAACTGTTTCTGCTAAAAGAAACCCCCGGGGCGTGACAGATCAAGATGGTATCAGAGACTTTCTTCAATCACAACAGTTTGTGCCCGACATCCACAAAGATACCACACTTAGCTACAAATGAATGAATGAAATGAATAAGGCATAGAAGCGGAGAACGCGAGTGATCGGGGGAGGGGGGGGAAAGTATAGGTCCCGTTTCTCGATAGATGGTTGAGTGCTATGCTAGCGGAGTCTGGAACTGACTTGTGTTGCGTGTGTGTGCGGGTTAAGTTTCGTTTCCCGGTTTAGCTCGGTTGTCGTGCTTGAGTAGTCGTGTTGTTTTGGCTCGTGTAGTAGTGTTGTTATGGAGGCTGGGGTCGAGGCCGGCTACCACCGGGGTATCGATGGTTGCTAGGAATCAATGGAGTAAGCAACCAGCGCGGGACACGGTAGGCCTGTTGACGGTGTTTATGCACTTGGTGCGGCTGTTATCACAACAGATCGTTGCGCCGGGTGTTGTTTTTCGAACCCCTCCCTCTGCCAACGTTCTGGTCGTCGTTAGTAATGGCGACGAGTGGTAGAGTAATCCGCCGGTGTTTGTTAGTGAATAGGCGGTTTTGTCGGTCGTGAGCAGCTGGGTAGTCTCTTTGCCTAAGATTGTACCTTCTAGGGCTACTGGTTTTAGGTTACAGCAGATAGTCGACCGATTCTTTTGCATCTTGGACAAGGTATGGGTGGGAATGAGGATTTTTCCCCTACGGTTGTTACCCATAGTTCGGCTTTTTACTGTGGACACTGCGATAGTGGTAGAAATCGTCGAGATGGGGTCTTGGGGTTCTCCTTTGGGTTGAGAAAGGAGACCACCGGGGCTAGCAAATCTTGTTCGTTTGGGCTCGATTCTTTCTTTTAGTTGAGCGGACCTAGAGCTTAGAATACTCCTAGTTGGGAATGTGATCGTTTGGTCTGGGGGTATGCAGCTCGGCTCAGTGCATGGTGCTTGGAAGGGCAATGGATTGGGACCGAGCGGTAGAGGTTAATCAGAGTGTCGCACCCCCTTGGGTGCCAAGACGAAAGTAGGACCGTGCTTCTTGGGTTATGTCGCCAGCTTCCCATGACCAAGGCATAGTCTGAGGTTTTGGGTTGCGAGTTTTGTGATTGTGAAGCAGTACAGATCGGCGAAGGGTTGTTGACTGCATGGCGCTCTGGCATCGGTTACTTTCGGCTAGGATGCCCTGCTTTCAGCTTTCTCTGTGGGGTAGACCTTGTGGTAGGTCTTAGAGCTGAAACATAGCTTTAGTTTTGACCGTCGCCTCGGTAGGACGGACAGTCGGAGCGGACAATCCGGGATGGTGGTTATGCTCCGAGCTAGTAGCCCGTGTTGGTGACGGGCGGAAGTAGTCCGTGTTGGCGACGGGTGGGTTCATCGTTTTCAAAGGAGGATTACTTGTAGGCGGTGACCCGGCTAGTTGGATTGGCACATCCCGGAGTTTTTGTAAGGGTATTAGTGTGGCCTCCCCCTTTGTTGTCGGGTTAGTTTGGGCATTTAAGGGCCGTCGGTCCGGGTTTGGTAGTAGGACCGGGGTACCTCGACGCATCGTAAGACTTTGGTTGCTGACTGCTCAACACCGTCAGAGGTGGTCCACAAACCAGTGGCATCATAACACGGAACTCCAAGTCGAGGAGCAGGCTTACTCATGTTAGTTTTGATCAAGATGGACGGAACGGTAGGGTTGCCGGGCGGGTCGAGCCCGTCGTCTGCCTAAAATCTTAGGGCGGTTCGGTCAGGTAGTTTTTCGTTCACGGTTACCACCGGGTTTCGCCCAGAGATATATGGCGTTTCGCGTGTCATCGCTTCAGGGATGGATTATTGAGCGCCCCAACGGCGTTCGTGGGTGTGATGATCAAAAATTTCCAAACCCTTTTTGGGTCAACTTGCGTGTGTAACGACCCGCGTCTTCGGGTGACCTTACAGACCCTCAAGGACCAGTAAGGGTAGGCCAAACTCCAAAGGTGTGAGTTTGGGCCTCGCGAAGTAGGCTTTTTGGGACGGCTAGATGTCAGGAGAGTTAAGGCCTATACGACCAAGGGACTCAAGGAGACGATTCATCCAATCAAGATCACCCCGGAAAGACGAGTGGAGCAGTCAATGCCTAGAGCGGTAAGAGTCAGACGGGAGACATATCGGTAACCGCGATTACGTAGCAGGACAGACCAACAGCAGACTGTTGGTGGCTTAATTTGACAAGGGATGTAGTATAACGCGTGGCTCGCTACTGGGTCGGTCATCGAATAAAGGCCGAACGTCAACGCCCGGCTGGGAAACTGCAATCTCTCCTAGTGCCAGAGAGAAACGAGCGGATCAGGAGGGGCGCGAAGCCTTTTGGGAGCGCAAGTCGGACATGTTTGGGCACTTTCCCTATTTATGGGATTCCTAGGGCATTTAAGTTTCGGGGACGAAACTTCTTTTAAGGTGTGAGTGATGTAGCACTCGAGAAATTCAAGTGTGGTTGCGGGCGAGGAGGCAGATCTAAACCTTAGTGATTTGCACACCGATGCGCGAATTGCACAGTTTTCGATGCACAAATTCTGCTTTTCGGTCCGAGTCTGATCCCGGAAATCTGAGGTCGCCAGTGCGACCGTCTCATCGAATCGAGTGGAAATGGTATAGACCGTTTGCTGATCCGACGGTCGGATCTTCCAGAAATCAGCGAGAAAACTAGTGGGGCCCGCGACTTAAGTGAATAGTGTTTTGAATAGTAACCCTCTGAACTAATTCCCCTCTCGAGCAACGTCGGCCGATTCGCGGTCTGGAGCCTGAATATAGTGGTCCAGATAGTCGATTTTAACGGCTTCGACATTCTGAACGCAATGACGCTGACGAAATTTCTGTTTGACGACTCGATCGTCTCGAAAAGCGTGAAATACTTAGAAATTTGCACTATTTTGCGAAAAGCTCTTATATTTTATGTATCAAATGGCGAGATAATTCTTAGAGAGGGTGTTCTATGCATGATTTTACTACAGTGAAGGACCCAACTCTAACTAAGGATAGGTGAGGGGTTAATTAGCATTTTTGTTACAATTTTACCCTAAACTATAGTCGAGTAACCCTAACCGAACCCGAGCGGCTTCTCTGTGGAAACCGTAGCCCCCACGACCCCTCTCCTTCTCCTCTGTGATTCCCGAACCGCACGCCGCCGGCCGCCACTCCCCCTTTGCCGGAAAAAGCAAGAAACCAACCTTGTTTTCGAGTGGGTTGGGGAGGTATCATCTTAGGGCTTGGGATCTCTCCAATTTACATCTGAGATCATCCTCAGCCACCAGAGAGCCAGATCCGAGAACCCCGACGCCCAGAACCGCCGCGCGCCACCGGGCCACCGTCTTCTTCTTCCTCGGGTCCGACGAGGTGAGCCTCTCTTCTTGGTGAGTTTTCTTGCAACCTGGACCCTAGCAGTAGGCTACTGACACCAAGAGGATGATCCAGGTCAGGTCCCGAGGTCTGTGGACCTCCGGTTGTCGGCGGGTTGAAGAAGGGCCGTCAGAACCCTAGTTCTTGGCCGGAATTGCGCGCGCTGCCTCCGGAGCTCCGGCGTTGGAAAAAACTTGACCAGAAGTTCCTACTGGCCCCCAGGAAGACCTCCAAGAAGTTTGGGAGGCTTTGGTGCATTGTGGAGTGCGGGGGAGCAAACCCTAGAAATCGGGTTCTTTGGGTGGGCCGAGCAACGCCGCCCGCCGCCGCCGTCGCTTCCTCCGGCGCCGGCCAGCCCTGGTAAGTGTTCTTAAACCTCAGGCTTGCTTCTAGACGGGTTGCATGCAAGCCATGCAGTCTCTTTTCCAAGTTGCCATTAATGGACTCCTAAAGCTCCATTATCTTCTTCCTCGGGTTGGGGGTACACAGGGGCTTCCAAGCTGGTGCGGCTGAGGTCCATTGCACATCTGGAGGTCGTAGGAAGGCTGTGCTCACAGTAGTTTGAAGCTTGACCGAAAGGCAAGAGGGCTCGGCCAACTTGAGCTCCATCAAGAAAAGTGTGGGATCATCTTGCTCCAGCAACCATACCAGTTGTGCTGCTACCTCCCACAAGTGAGCCCTCAAGTTTTTGTGATGTCCTCTAAATGACGCTCACCTTTGTTGCTGCCCAGAATTTCTGAAATTATAAATGCCCAAAGTCGAGCTCTTGTTGTGATTGTGTTGATCCTACACTTGGGTTTGGTGGTTTTGCTGGGGCTCAGAGGTGAGCCTCTATACATTTGAATATCCCTGAGCATGGTGCTCACTCTAAAAATGGAAAAGAACCAATGGAAAAATAGTTATTGCAACATTGAGCCTCAATGCACAGTAATCATGGGCCAACTTGTGTTTTTGTTGCCCAACCTGATTCCAGACTGTGAGCACGAGGTCCAGCACATCAAAATATAATTTCTGGTAAAATATTTTGATTTAAGATGCTCTGGATTAAAAGTTATAAATTAATTAGTGAAAAATTACCTGTTTATTATGCAATTTTGAAAAGTCTAGGGGGCTTACTGCAATTGTAACAAAGTGAAAAGTTGTAATTAATATTTATATGATTTATGGACCTTCCGTTTAGGTTCCGAGGTTTTTCGTTGAGTGGAAATTGCTTAACGAATCGTAAATCAGCAAAATTGTCGGTTTATCGGCGGTTCGCGCTAAATACATGTTTCTGTGACTTTGACGAACTCTATTGACACGTGATGTTATCGTAGGCCCCAGCTGTTCAGCACCAGCCGCCCAGTAGTCTAGCAAGAGCTCGGGATCAGCCTACATTCAGGTGGGTTTTTGCTTTGGGACTTAGAGTCGGGTTTCCGGCATTTGTACCTTGTTTAATATAGGTAATTAATCGTGCTAACATGGTAGCCTTGTGGATTTTATCGTGGAATATGTTTGGTGCTATGGTTACTCTATTCGTATTTGGTGCTATGGTTACTTTGCTCGTATATGTGGTACTATGGTTACTTTGCTCGTATATGTGGTACTATGGTTACTTTGCTCGTATATGTGGTACTATGGTTACTTATGCTCATAGTTGCGAGACGCGCACCCGCGGTCTGGCCACCGCAAAGGGTGCTCTTTTCCGGGAAAGCGGTCTCCGACCCGTGTAAACCCACGAGGTGAGGTAGTGGGGGCCCCCGTAGGTGTGGGGTTTGAGGCATCAAAGGGGGGGGAGCGGTGCGATCTGTCGGGATAGGTGCCCGACGAGGTCAGGTGCCCCAAGGTGTGAGCGGTGCGATCCATCGGGGTAGGTGCCCGACGAGGTCAGGTGTGTAGGTGTTACAGGTGTGTAGGTATTACAGGTGTTGCAGGTGTTCGTGTTATCTTTTCCCTCTCGGGAGGGTGGTTGCTCCGGATAGCTTTACGGTTGGCTTTACTACTGTTTCCTGCTTTATTATTATGTTATCGTGTCGCTGATTTCCCACTCCGTGATAGGTTCCTTCAGGGGTGAGGGCTAGGCGACGGTGAGGCCGAGTGAGGAGCTTTCGGGTCCTTTGAGATCCCAGACTGTATTTTCCTTTTCTGTCGCATTTCATTACTACTTGTAGACTGTTGTGTGGTTCTCGATACCCTCGTGGGGTCGGTGTGGATGTCAGAACTTTACTCCTTGGATATGTGGATGTTTGAGTTCTTATCTTTGTTCGGCCGATTTTCAAAAAAAAAAAGAAAGAAAAAGAAAAGAAAAAGAACTGCGAAAAACCGTTTTCAAAACTTGAGTGTCGTGTGGGCACTGTTTTAAAAAACTCCGTGGATTTATGGATTTCGAACTGTTTTAGAAATCTGGGTGCCGGGTGGGTACCGCTTTTAAAATTGTGGATTTATCCTTTCAAACTGATCGGCCGTGAGATTGATTCAGTTCTGTGCTTGTATGTGTGTTAGAAACTGTTGTGATTGGATTGTTGACTGTAGTTGGATGTTGTACTAGCCGCGACGCCGTGCATATACAGGGGAAACTCTGTCCGTTTGCAGAGCGATCCTGTGTATGCGGCGGGTCTGGGCACGCACCGGGGAAGAAGGTTTTTCAAAAAAATTTACGTGCCAAATGTATACCTTTTGTGAACTATTTCCGCTAAAAGAAACCCCCGGGGCGTGACAGTTGGCGAGCCCGGGTCGCAGTTCGACCCCGGGGCGTGACAGATTAGGTTGGTATCAGAGCCTAGGAATATAGGTCGTTGAGGACTTAGAGACCCTAGGCTATGGGTGGGACAGTAGGATGACTGTCGTGAGAGACGTCACTTTAGTGAGAGTCTTGATTGAGTCTGTATCTCCCCCGGAGGATTGGGGCGAGGAATCTTACATGTTATTTCTCTAAAGTTGATTATGTTGGCTGCAGACAACATAATACTTTAGTATGGGTAACATGTTTTAGAGCTTGATTGGGTCGAGAGAGTTTTTGTCCTAATGTTTGTTCTGTTGCAGTTGTCTTTGATGCCTCCGAGACGCCGTGCGGCGGCGAGGGCGTGTTTGACCTTGGATGAGGAGCCCGAACAGCGGGAGGCTGAATGGACAGAGCAGAGTGAGGTCTGAGAGTTACTGGCCAGGTAGCCCAGATATGTGAGGCGATGCGGCGCCAGGAAGAGAACATGGATGTGTGATGTGCATACTTGAGCAGAGCATCTCCCGGGGTAACGCCAGTAGTACCTTCGGCCGCGACATCGTCGACTTCGACCCAGATCGCACAGTGGGTAGTGCAGGAGCAGCGAGAGTTGCTGACCAGTTGTTGTACTTCACCCAGTTCCATCCCCTGCAGATTTCGGGACCGAGTTTGGAGCCTTGGGAGGCTGAGAACTGGATTGCTGTTATGGGGAAATTGTTTGAGGATTTGTTCATTTCGGAGAAGCATCGGGTGCACTTGGTTGCGCACTTTTGGATAGGGACGTCGAGAGTTGATTGCGTCGAGTTCGTCCTGTTGGACCACCGGGAGCGCAGTGGATGACCTGGAGCGAGATTTTAGGATTGATGAGCAGTGTGCCCCATGTTGCCCAGGATGAGGCCCAGAAGGTTGATCATGTGTGAGAGGGACTAGCTCCTGAGAGAGAGACGTCCAGCGTCGTCGGATTTTTGGGACAGTCGAGTGGATCGAAGTTGCCATGATTTCAGTCTCAGGATCATGAGCCTCAGGGGAGACAGAGACTAGGAGGTTCTCGACGGTTGAGGCACCAGCAGCAGTGTCAAGAGTGTGATATTTGCGGTGGGTCGCATTCATCGCCATAGTGTGACCTCAGGCAGGGGCGATGCCTTTCATGTGGATAGTCAGGACATCTTCAGGCAGAGTGTCCCAGAGTAGTGCTCAGGGTTGCCGCTTGCGACGGCACCCCCACTACCCCTTCAGGATGCAGAGGTTCATCCGATTTATCGATAGGCTGATGGAGCCGTGATGCCGAGTCAGATAGAGCGATGGCCACCAGCATCTTGTGGATGAGATTATGCAGCCGGTTAGAGGACGCCAGGATAGTGGATCGCGTCTTACCAGGTGTGGATTCCTTACGGTCGTCGAAGTTAGAGCATGGTTGATGCCGACACCGCTTGAGTGTGTTTTGTAGAGCAGGACTAGCTTCGCGTGGGCCAGAGTTAGGACTGTTGGCTTGTGCACGTGAGGATCAGGTTCCAGATCACGTATAGCACATGGATGAGTGTTGCCAGTCCTGCCCAGTGCAGTTGGACTGTGGAATTTGATCCATTGAGTATTAGTCCTACATCAGTTCAGAGATGTTGATATGAGGATGGATTGGGATTGGTTATCCCAATGTAAGGCTACCATGGATTGTCGAGAGAGGACAATGACCCTCCGTGGACCTGGTCAGGAGGAGTGTGTTTATAGAGGAGGCTAGACCACGACAGAGGTTGAGTCGTGGTCGTATCGCTTGCTAGCGATTGTTGAGGAGGTGCCTGCGGCGGCACCGGAACTAAAGGATATCCTTATCGTCGTGTGATCCCGGGTGTGAGTCTACTCGAGCTGTTATTAAAGCCGCCGTTTAGTGAGATTGAGATCGAGATAGTGATTGACGTGGTTTTGGAAACTGCGCCGACTTCGATAGCACCTCTTGGAGTATTACCCGTGAGATAGAGAGCTGATAGCGCAGTTGCGGATTCTGTTGGATTGAGGGGTCTATGTGACCCAGTACCACGTCGTGGGAATACGACAGTGAGGATCTGAGAGATTGATACTTGAGTAGGATGCCACGCCGTTGATTCACGGTGTTGATGCCATGCCGTTGGTACGCGGCAGTGATGCCACGTTGTGAGTACACAACGGTGAGGGTTCTATGATGGTTTGAGCACAGACAGGTTGGGATTGTTTTTCGGCAGATGCCTTTGTGAGAGTGGTAGCTTTGTGGGGCCTATTAGCCGAAGGCGGTGCCCAGATGATGTTCAGGATCCAGTAGGGGCATTGTGAGCTTACAGCGCGGTCAAATAGATTGACTAATGCCCTGCCGCCTTTAGGATTTGAGGAATTGAGTGTTCCAGCTATGTTCGGACGGGTTGGCAGCCGGACCCGTCGTGGATATTTGGATTATTTCCGAGGTGACATAGAGCATGAGGAGCACTTGGGGATAGTGCTGCAACTTCTGAGAGAAAAGAAGTTGGATGTTGAGTTGAGAGAGGATGCTTTTTGACTTCGAAAGGTTCTGTGATTAGGCCATATGATTTCAGCGGCCAGAGTAACAGTAGACCCAACGAAGAGTGATGTCGTTTGGGGATTTGCCTTAGCCTATGTGGTGACAGAGGTCAGAAGCTTTTGGACTATGCAAGGCCAGTGTAATTGGGAAGAGTTAAAGCTAAAGAGGATACCAGTATGGATGTAGATGTTTGCCAGTGATAGAGAGAGAATTGAGTTATTCATGGATCCTCGAACCTGAAGTACTTGGATACTCAGGAAGAGTTTGGTTTGAGGTAACGCCGGTGGATAGAGTTTTCAAAGATGTATGATTGATATAGTATAGCATTATCCCAGCAAGGACATTATGATCAGTTACGCCTTGTCTAAGCGAGCAGTGTAACCTTGGAATGAGGTGATCGATTAGTGGGTGCCACTTTTGGAACTTGGAATTTGAGAGTCGAAAATTTCGGGAAATGTTCCCGAGGTTGAAATTCTTCCCCTGTCAAGGGATGTGTGAGCGTATTTGTGGAACTTCAGTATTTTAGTTGCTAAGGAGCAGCGGAGGAGTTATGCCTATTGGAGGCTTGGAGTTTTGGATTTGGAGACCACGATTTTTTTTTTGGAAGCCACCAGCCGCGGGAATATATATTTAGATTTGAGTTTAAGCGGGAAGTTTGGTCCGCGAGTAATTAGCTGGCTGGAAGAAGTATATTTGATCCTTGGCATGTTTTGGATTTCACTTCCTTGGAGTTGGACGAGAATCTGAGTTATCAGAAGCGGCTGATGCAAATTCTTACTTCCGAGGCAGAAAAATTGTGCAGTCGGATTGTACCTTTGGTGAAGGTTCAGTGGAGCCATCATGATGAGTGAGGACGACCACCTGAGAACCTGGGGAAATTGTTGAGGATCTCCTATCCCCATTTGTTTGAGACACCCTCCTGTGTTATGGATTTATTCGGGTTTCAAGGATGAAACCCTTTTTAAGGAGGGGAGAGTGTAGAGTACCGGGACTTTGTAGAGCGCACCGACCTCGCAATATGTCGTGGTGCGGAGTTGTCGCCTTGGGCGTGTTCCTTAGATGTTTACAAAGGATTTCGGGTTGATTCGGATCGACGCGGAAGCCCCAGCTTGAATCGGAATTTTTCGGGCATTGTGCGCCGTTAGAGGACTGGTTTTGTTAGAGCCTCGACTCCACAGTTGTGCACAGAAAAATTGAGAAATAATTGGACATGTGTATTTTCAGATTACAGCGGAGTTCGGGAGGTTCCGGACCGATGCGGAGGACCCGAAGGTGAAAACTGAGTTGGAGTTGGCAATTAATGGATCAGATTTTTGGATTGAGCACACCGACCCCATAGTTGAGCTTTTTGAGTGGGAAAAGCTTTAGACATGTGTATTTTCAGATTACAGCGGAGTTCGGGAGGTTTTGGATTGCTGCGGGAGCTCCGAAGGCGAAAAGTGAGTTGGAGTTGGCTTAAAATGGATTAATTAATTAATTAAGTAAATTGGATAATTAGTCTGAAGGAAAGAAAAAGGAATTTAAAAGAGAGTATGGAATGGAATTAGTGGTTGGTGTTGAAGGGTTTCTTTTTCCCATGCACCATGCACCATGCACCATGCACCAACTCCTCTAATTAGCCCCTTTAATTAGCAATGCCACGTCATCACCTTCTCCATGGAATTGAAACAGAGGAAAAAACTTGAAACAGAGGATTGAATGAATGGAGAAGAAGGAGAATAAGAAGAGGAATTGAGGGGAAATAAAAGATGGGTTTGGAAGAGGTGAAGGTGTGCTTCTAGTGTGGACTTACCGTTGGAAGCCGAGCGGAGCACGCGCGCGTCGAGCCTCATGAAGGTGCATTGCAGTTTTTCTAGAGAGAGAGAGAGAGAGAGAGAAAGCTTGGTTTGAGCTTGGTAATGGTGTTGGAGGTGTGCGTGTGTATGTGTGTGGGTTGGTTGCTGTCCATGAGTGGAGGAGAGGCAGCAGAGGCGCCGCGTGTGCAGGAGCACGAGCGGCCTCTTGCGGTTGGCTTGGCGTTCCGGAACAGGAGTGAGGTTCCGGAACAAGCCTTTGGGTACCGGTACTACATGGAGAGTACCGGTACCCCATTGTGCTGGTTGAGTTTTTTGGTGGATTTAGCAAGGGCAATTCGGTCTTTTCACCTTTCTAACCCTCAAATTGGCCCTGTGACCCCCCCTCTCTTCTCTATTTAAAGACTCCCCCACCTCCACTCTCCTCAGCTAAAGAAAAGAGAGAAAAGAAATGAAAGAAAATAAGGAAAAGAAAAGAGAAGAAGAAAAGAGAGTTAGAGAGGTTGAGAGGGATGGTGCTAAGGTTTCCTGCTGGTTGAGCGGAGCCGCGCGCGCTTCGAGCATTATACAAGGTGAGTTAACAGATTTTTGGTAGATGATCCTTGGATTATTTTTATGGATTTAGCATGAGTTTTGAGTTGGATGTTGGTTGTGTGCTTCTCTTTTGTGCTGATAGAGCTGAGGTTGTGGTTTTTTTTGCACTGCACGGAGCCGAGGCGCGGGCACGTGTGCGCACGTGCTGTGTGGTAACTGTGGAGTGAGCCGAAGCGCGTAGATTGTAATAGAGGGACTCGAGAGGATGTTTCGAGCTTCCGGGGAATTTTCTGGGTTTCCCGACAGTGTTCGCGCGCGCGGCGTGGTTTTCATTTTTCCAGCAGATTCGAGGCAGCGGGCGGTTCGGCGCTTCACCGACTTCAGCGATTGCCTGCAAACTGCTTTTGAGGTGGGTTGGAATTTCTTCCAAAATATACGGAATGCCCTTTAATTCTTCTGAATGCAATTTAAGCATGTCTCGTGTAATATTTTCACTGTTGGTAAATCTGATAGCTGCCTAGAAAATTACAAAAAATTCTTTAGAACCCCAGATTATTTTTAGCATACTCCTGATACTATTTGACACTAGACTGCATGATTAGTTGGCATTAGATTGGCATCTGAACTGTTTTAAAAATCGTCGGACGTGTTTTAGTGAAAACAGGGCTTTAAAAATGGTTTTTAAATAGTGAGATCACCCAGAGGGGTTGAGTTGGTTCAGGATGCATGTATACTCGTGCCGGAGGGCCGAGTGTATTTTTAGAGCATTGTGTGCCGAGTTTCTAGTGTCATGAGAGTTATACTTCCATGTTGGGATTGATGGAATTATTCTAGATCATGGGTCGTGTTTTCTGATTTAGTGGTGGAGGTGGTTCTCCGACTTAGCTTTGAGAGTTTTGGGGTTCTGGCAGATCGAGTCGTGGAGGTTTCCCGACTTGGCCATGGGTTGTGCATTATCAGACTGAGTCGTGGAGGGTTCTCCGACATAGCTGTGAGTGTTTGGGCTTTTTTTGATTGAGTCGTGGAGTCTTTTTCTAACTGAGTTGTGCTTTTTGAGCATCGAGTTGCCGATCTGTTTGATCGTGGATTATAGCCTGCATGTGCCGCTTATGAGACAGTTGAGACTGATGAGATACTTGAGTTCGGTGAGGTCGCTCCCCTCGAGCTACGCCCCGGGTGCTTGTTGTTGATGCGACTAGTTGATACACTAGAGTTCGCTTGAGATTGAGATAGTCCGTGTGGGACGCCCTACGTAAGTCCCGTCCCAGTGGGGATGAGGTGGCAGTAGGTTTGGCGCAGGCTTGTCTGGACCCTATGTGGCAGTAATTGAGATTGGGTGATATGAGAGAGTGATTGCATAGCATGTTCTTAGATGAGTTTTCCTTTGAGGCATATTAGCAGTAGTGAGTGTATGCATATTTATAGTAGAGTTTCCTTGAGCATGATGATTGTGGAATGTTAGCTGTAGTTTTCATTCAGCTTACCTATTATCTATCTATCTGCATACCTATCTGTTTGCCTCCAGTAGACTTAGTGGGCATACCGTGGATATTGGTGACGGTACCCACTGGGATCTACCTTCTGCAGTAGATCTCACACCCGCTGCGGTGACAGTTTACTGAGGTTGCTGTTCCGGCTTAGCACGCGCGGAGACAGCTGGTCGAGGTGAGGGCGTGGCCGAGTAGTTCCTTACCAGCATTGAGAGTCAGAGGTAGATGTACCCGGTATTTTGTTTTATGATTTCACTTTTGTACTGGACATTCTGAGAGATCTGTGAGGTTGTTTTATTTTACATAGGGTGTGAGATTATGTATTGAGGATTTTTATTTATTTCAGATGTTCAGTTTGATTTCTGTAGTTTTTAGTTCTTTTTCAGCTCTGATACATGTTTAGATATAGATCTTTTGCCAGGTAGATGCTTCGTCTGTGTGGCAGTTTCTGTACAGACGGCGGATCTGTTGGCGAGCCCGGGTCGCAGTTCGACCCCGGGGTGTGACAGTAATACCTCGACCTTTCCGCCTTCTGTTTTGGTTCTAATTCTTTTTTTTTTTCAATTGTTAGGGGGGGTTGAAAGTTTGAGAATTTATAGGCTGATCGTCGGGGATGCGAGTATTTTTAGGTGCTAGAGCTCGCAAAACGGTGAACGGTGGCGCGATCGGATTCAAATTCCGACCCCGGGATCTCCCAGAAATGATTTTTGAAGTTCGCTATTAGCTTGGGCGCGTCGGAATCCGTGCAGGCGATCGGCATGCTTTCCGAGGTAATCTGGACCCCTCGTTCTTTTTCGTTTGGCTGAGGATGCGATCTGGTGATTTGATTTAATTCCCCTTTCGTTTGGGTTAGGTCAGACCTGGGTGCGTGCGGGAAAACCCCAATCCATATTTCCCCTCTTTTCAAGATGACATCGTAGGGGATCCAGGCGGAGACACAGGGAGAGGGAAGGAAAATCGCTACCTTTCGGCGGGATTGATCGGGCGAGGAGCGGACGATCTTTTTCCTTTCTCCTTCTCCAGCGAAACGAAGGTGAGCTTTTCGTTTCTACGGGTTTTTCTTTGTGTATCTGCGTTCATCGTTTCGGGGGGAACCCGTCGCGCCGCTGCCGCTACCGAGGAGGCCAGGCCGCCGGCAGCAAGGGGCTGGTCGCAGGCAGGGCGCCGCACGGGCTGGGGCCGCGCGGGGCTGCCTGCAGGCAGGGCGCCGCGCGGGCTGGGGTCGCGCGGGGCTACCTGCAGGCAAGGCGCCGCGCGGGGCCGCCTGCAGGCAGGGCGCCGCGCTGGATGGTGCCGAGCGGGGCTCTGCGCAGGCAGGGCACCGCGCGGGCTGGGGCCGCGTGGTGCTGCCCGCAGGCAGGGCGCCGCGCGGGCTGGGGCCGCGCGGGGCCGTCCGCAGGCAGGCGCCGCGCGGGCTGGCGCCGCGCGGGGCCGCCCGCAGGCAGCGTGCCGCGCGTGCTGGTGCCGCGCGGGGCTGCCCGCAGGCAGCGCGCCGCGCGGGCAGGTGCCGCCCGCAGACAGACCGCGCCACGCGGGCTGGAGCCGCGCGGGGCTGTCCGCAGGCGGTGCGCGCCCGCACGGGTTGGTGCCGTGCGGGGATTTTCGCCGCGCGGGTTTTGGCCTATCCACCGTCAGGGGTCTTAGGGCCGCGTCGGCGTTTCAGTTTCGAGTCAATGCTTGGTGTTTTGGGTGCTAAATCTTAGTGTCACTGATGTTTTCTTCGGGGGGGACGTTGTAGGTTCGGGAGGCACACGGAGACGCGGACGAGCCGAGTGCCCGGTCGTCGCACGCAAGGTGGGTACCTTTTTCCGATGTCTTAGATTCCGGATTTAGGGGAAAGGTGTAAGAATAAAGTAATTGCATGAATCACATTTGTTAACCCTGTAAAGTTATTTTATAATGTTATTGTTATTATGGCGACCAAGTGTCGCGGTGCCCTATCTTATGTATGTGTACTTGGTTACGAGGCTCGAGGTTGCTACACACACACCAGTGGTTTGGCCACTTCGAGGGTGTGCTTTACCGAAAAAGTGGTACGTTGACTCGTGTACCCCATAAGGTGACATAGTGGGGGCCCCCGTAGGTGGGGGGTTAGAGGCACCAAGGTGAGAGCGGTGTGGTTCGCCGAGGCAGGTGCTCGGTGGGGTTTGCCGAGGCAGGTGCTCTGTGTGGTTTGCCGTGGCAAGTGCTCGGTGGGGTTTGCCGAGGCAGGTGCTCGGTGTGGTTCGCCGAGGCAGGTGCTCGGTGTGGTTGCCGGGGCAGGTGCTCGGTTTGCATTATGCAAGGGGGGGGGGGGTTTACCGTAGATTGCACGACGAGGAGTGCGGTTGCTCTTGTTTTATTACGGTTTGCTTTAGTTATAGCCCTTCTTGCATTTCATACTTTATATCATGTGTCACTGACTTCCCACTCTATGACAGGTTTAGTCAGGGGTGAGAGCTAGGGCGACGGTGAGGCCGCGACGAGAGGTCTTTTGGCCCTTCGAGGCTACTGGCGGTGTTTATTTCTCCTTATGCTCATTTCATTACCTGTTAGTAGCTATGTGGGTTTGATACTTTTGTGGGGTCGATGTGGATGTTGGGATGTTTTCAATACTTCTGTGGATGAATGCTTATTTTACTATCTGTTAGTTGGCCGTTTTTTTTAAAACTCTGTGGATTTATGGATTTCGAAACCGTTTTGAAAACATAGGTGTCGAGTGGGCACCGTTTTTAAAACTCTGTGGATTTATGGATTTCGAAACGCTTTTTAAAAATATGGGTGTCGTGTGGGCACCGTTTTTAAAACCCTGTGGATTTATCTTTTCAAAAGATCAATCGGCCTCGTTAAATTCCTGATGTATGATAATCTCGTGTGGTACTGCTTGTTGACTTTTGTGGTTAAATGACTGTTGTAATCGTGACGCCGTGCATATACAGTGGAGACTCCGCCCGTTTGCGGGGTGAATCGATATATGCGGCGGGTCTGGGCTAGCTCCGGGGGAAAGGATTTTCAAAAAAACATATATGCAAATTTATGAACTTTTGGTAGCTGTCTTCCGCTTGTTTAAAACCCCGGGGCGTGACAGATTAAGATGGTATCAGAGAAAAATAACTTTAACCACAGTAGTCGCTGTCCAACATCCACAGAGTACATTACCACTGGCTACTAACAGATTAAATGATCAGGGTATAGGTGCGTAGAGATGCGAGAGTGCGGGATTGTTGAGTAATTGTTCCTCGGTTTAGCTCGGGTGTTGTGCTGGTGTAGTTGTGTTGTTTTGGAGGTTGGGGTCGAGGCCGGCTACCACCGGGTTCTTGATGGTTGCTGGGAATCAATGGACTAAGCAACCGGTACAGGACACGGTGGGACTGCTTGTTAGGACAACTCTAATATAGATCTAAATAGGGGAAAAAACACCTAGAGGGGGGTGAATAGGTGTAAACGATAAACACTCAAAAATCTTTGCGTAATAAAACCCAATGCGGAAATGAAAAATAATACGCAAGATTTTTACGTGGAAAACTCCATCACAGAAGTAAAAAACCACGGGACCGATAACACGGTGAAATCAACTAAGATTATAACACGTACAAAGGTGATATGACGCACTCACAGACGACTCAACCTTTTTCCATACGCTCCGAGTTAATCTTCTCCGCTCGCTCCACGTTGATGTTCTCCGCTCGCTCCGCAACGCGCCTCGAATCCACGATTTGCGTCCAACGCCGAATCCACGGCGTCCAACGTCGAGTCCACGACGTCTGACCGAATCCACGGTCTCCACTAGGTAGTACGTCTCGATCACACGAACGTACCTCGCTCCGAATCCATGAGAGCGGTTGCACCTTGAATCCACAAGGCCACGCGAATCCACGCGCCGATTTTGGGGAAAATCGTTGTTTTGTTGGTGGTGATGATCCGCCGAATACTTAGATCAAAGATAGATCGGAAATTCCATCTAAGTATTCATTAATTTTATTCTACTCAAAATCTGAGTATGAAAACCTAGAATCAAATTAATTAATATAGATGAAGAAACATAGAATTAAATCTAGTTATTTTCTTTCTTCTTTATATGTGGATCTATAAGTTTTTCTCCGTTAATATTTTTCCGTCATTTCTCGGAGTATAAAACTTATTGTGGATTACCCTAAAAGATGATATTAGGGTTTATTTATAGGTTAGAAACCATTGGAAGAGGATAAGAATCAAAAACTAACCTTATCTGGAAATTTTCGGGTCGACGGTCCGGACTGGAATAAGTCGTTCCGGACTGTCGTCATTAAACAGAACTTTTCCAGAAAACAACGTTCGGGGTCCGGAACGAAGTACCACGGTCCGGACTGTTCATACATTTTCAGTAAACTCCACGTTCGGGGTCCGGAACAGAATCAGGTGTGTTCCGGACTGGATTTGCGCATGAACTACCCTATGTTCGGGGTCCGGACTGTATTACCCTATTCCGGATCCTGAACATATAACTTGTCTAGTTTTTTGATTTTTATGCGATTAAAAATCCATCCAAGTATTTCTACACTATAAGAAGTATTCGGATCACCAATAATGTTTAGTTAAACTTACCTGATCCTTTTGAATTCTTCTTTCTTGAGATTGAGGTATATGATCCAAGCTTCTTCATCTTCAATCTCCAAGACTTAAACACTTTCACGAAATACGCCAAAACTAAAATCCTTAACAATCTCCCCCTTTGGCGGTTTCGTGACAAAACAGAGATCCACTTAAGAAAATTCAAAAAGATATTTTTGTTGCTATCACCATACAACAAAAATGTACATTAACACTACAAGAAAATAGATCTTTTGTGGCCAATATTTTGTGGCCAATTAATGAACCCTACTATATTAACATTTTTTGTAGCTATTTTCAACATTTCCTCACTATTAATCTTAACTCAAATTTTCATATACATACCGTAGGAATTTAGTAATGAGCGCCGCTAATTCGATGCAGTATTTGCGGCCATCGCTAGATTTTGGCCACAATAATAGTAAGAAATAATTGTGACAAATATTATCGCCACATATTTACTTTTCAATTCACCATTTGTCACCATCGATAACGTTGGGCCACTAAAATAATAATAATTAATTGTGGCGAATTTGTATGGCCACACATTTATTAAGATTTTCGTGGCTATTTTCAACTTGTCTTCACTATTAATCTTAATCAGAATTTTCGTATACCTACGGTAGGAGTGTTTTAATGATCGTCACTAATTCGATGCACTATTTGTGGCCAACAATAAATTTTGGCCACAATAACAATAGTAATTATTGTGGCAAAAAGAAGTAATTCTTGACAAGAGAAATCGTTAGATACCTCAAGAATGTTTAGCATTAAAAAGAAAAACAAACAGAGAGATAGAGTTTAATACTCACCATGATATTTATACAATCAGATATGTAATAAAATATCAATCAGAGATAGACATATCTTCTAAGCAATAACATCCAAATGTCATAAGTTTGTTAGTAATCAAACAACTTGTTAGTAATAATACATGCCCAAATAGTTAGTCAAATAGTTAGTCAAGGCATGCATTCATTCACAATACAAAACGAAAAGTTGTTTTGATACTTACCTCCAAGGTTTTAGTATCCAAAAGTTCTCACAAACTTGTCAAACCATTGTTCACCATTGTTCATATCTCTTTCCCCCTTTTTGTCACAAAAATAGCCAAAATTACAAAATAAAAGGGAGTTAACAAGTTCAAAAACAAAAGGAAATGTAAGAACTGAAACTAAAAACCTGCAAAACAGAAAATTAAAAAGAATCGATTGTCGGACTCTGAGTCCTCAGAGCTACTACAACCCATTTTCGAAAACATTTTCTTCACCAACTTTGTCATCGACGTGAACTTCTTTGTCAAGGTGATCTGGGCTGCTGTGATGAGTTCAAGTTCATCAGAAATTCACTTCTGCTCTTTAGTGATTTGTTCTTGTTCAAACGATAAACGTTGTTGTTCCTTATAAATCGAAGTAACAGACGCTTCATCATCCGACACAGGTACTTGTCGTGAAGGTGACGCAGAAGTGCCGACGGAGGGTTTCGTCGCGCGCGGAGGAGTTGGGGTGGCATGAGGAAGTTTATGCAAAGACTTAACAACTGTTGACTCATTAATCATACCTAAACAGTGTTGATAAGTTGTCGAGCTGATATCAACCTGGAATTTCTTTAAAATCCTCATTATGATCAATGGAAATGGTAGTCTTTCCATGGGATGAGGATGCTCAACGTACCTTGTCATCCTATTCCAAATGATGTACGGAATATTGATATTTAACCCCACTGCCTCAGATGGATGTCCTAAGAGATATAAGAACAGCATTCGATCCCATCTTAAGACTTTCGTCTGCATGTTTGGAAGAATATTGTAACATGTGATGAAGTTGAGGAACCGGTACTCAAGTCGAAGTTCTTTGGACTTGATAGAATTGCCTGTTGACTGAGTTTCCTCCAAACATATTTGTCACGCCCCGAGTGTAAACAAGAACTCGAGTGCGACATACAGATCTGCCGTATATACAGTATTACCCGCATATACGAAGCGACACAATAACTCAAGCAACCAAGTGTAGTGTACAAGAGCATGTATAGCCACAGAAAGTGGCACAGAGCGAGAAATGAACATAGACTACTATAAACAACACACAACCAACACCAAAACTCCAAAGCCTTAACCACAACAACACCGCCATATGCAAAACATCCTCCAACAATGAACAAGTTTCCAACCAAGATCAACCAATCCAAATCCATAATAGAGGTACAGCTCAACTTGAAATGAAACTAAATACATAAATTCCACAATACTCAAAAACATCAGTAATAACACTCCACCAACACTACTACATGAATCAACTCCAAAATATACAACTCCAAAATCATCATAATACAAGTCTACTACAATATCCCATACACAATCTGTATACCCCACAAAATATACAAATGTAACTCCCATATGAATACAACTCGAGGACTGACATAATACATAAAGCTGGCACCAGCCAGACCAAATATACAGTAGTCGGGGTACATAAAAACTGAAAGAAATAAATAAACTATAGGGCGACCTCTATCAAAACCATCGGGGTGGAGCTCTATCTATTCCGCGACTCCCTTGCCGCGCCCTGCCTGTATCGCTGCTCCAGAAGAGATCACTGGGAGCAACAACGGGTGTGAGAACTACTAACAGCAGTCCTCAGTGGGTAAATCATCGAACCTCCGACCTACCCACCGAGTCTACCATAAGGGCAAAGCAGGTGATAGTAAGAAGAATAACAGTAATAGCTGAAAAGGAAACTACTCTACTATGCCCAATACTAACAGAATAAAAGAGTGTATGCATGAATAAAGGTAACACTATCCTCGTGTATCAATAATGCCCTCAACTGAATGATCTCAAATAGACACATGCATACCTCATAAAAAGACAACTAATGGGCTATATGGTATCCTCAACTGTATGAATCTCAGATATGTATATATGTATGTATGCATAACTCATAGAAAGACAACTACTGAGCTATACGATATCCTCAACTGTATGAATCTCAAATATGTATATATATGTATGCATCATGGAAAGATAACTGTCAAAGTATAACACAATCAGATGGTCCTGGATAGGGCCAGACTTGCCTGCTCTCACATCTCAATAGAACCCAGTATCCGATCGGCACACGGCACGATCCCAAAGTATCCAATCGACCGGCACACGGCTCGGCCCTAAGCCTACTCCGGAGTGGCACTCGAGGGGAGCTGTCACGCCCCGGGGTGGAAACTGCCACCCGGGCTCGCCAACAGATCCGCCATCTGTACGGAAACTGCCGTACAGACGAAGCGTCTAACCTGCAGAAAGAATCAACTACAGTAAATAGATATCAGAGAGCTGAAAGTAGACTACTAAAACTGAAGTCCAAACACTGTACAACTGAAAATAATACAATATCCATCTCCCCAAATACTATCATATACAAAATCCTCTGATACAGAACTCAAATGGGAGATATCTCCAATAAGTACATCAGTGTACAAGCCCTCGATACAAGAAAAATATCCTCACTACATCAGTCTCTCAAAATGTAAAACGAAGTACAACTCTATACCTCACAACAAAGGTCTCTCAACAGAGGAAAAAGGAGTAAACTAATCTACTGAAGCTCTCCTCTGAAGGGATACCGCTACACTCCAACGACGGGTAGGGAACTAGCTCGCGACTCCCTCACCTCGGTCAGAAGGATCAGCAACTGGAGCAACAGGAACAGGAGAAGAAGTTCCTGGGGAAAAAGACACCATGACGGGTGTGAGAACTACTTCCCACAGTAGTTCTCAGTGGGTGCCGTCAACAAGCCCAACGGTCTGCCCACCAAGTCTACTAGAGGCCAAAGATAACAATGCAATGAAAACTGAACAAGAAAACCTGGAGCTACTCTACAGCTACCATGCCTCTATCTAGATACTCCAAAAAGTGGAACAGATGAAAGCAAATGAGACCACTCGCACCCAAGGTGCTCAATCGACCCAAACGAACTGACTACCTCAAAGGTCCAGTCAAGCCTGCGCCCGTCGACTAGGAACGCTCCTGCCCACTACCACACATCCACATGAGGACGGGATTTACGTGGGGCGTCCTGTCCTACTAACTCATCCCTCGCGCAAAACTGCCTCAACAGGCCCATCGTTGCCTCAACTGCAGAAAACTGCCTCAACAGGCCAACCATCGTATCCACAGCGGCATCTCAGGACGCGACTCCAACTGAGTAGAACGGCGCGGCATAGAGTATCAAACATTGGCATATGCAGGCTAGTCAAAATCCACGCTCACTCTCAGAACGGTAGGGCTCAAGATCCCCAAATACCTCGCACAACAGTCGGAGCACTCTCGACGACTCAGCTGCTCGGCTAACTCGAAACACGAGACACTAGCCTCTCCAACGGCTCGCAGCACAAGGCTCACTGGCTGGAGATACTCCACAGCCAGGGACGACCCACAACTCAGGGTAACAAAACAGGTCGGACAACACTCAACGACCTGGGACCACCATCAAACCCAACGGTTCCCAACAAGACGGACCGGAAGATACTCGACGGCCCGGGACTGCCGTCTGCGCAACGGCTCCCTCCACGACGGCACAACAGGGAAACAAGACCTCCCTGGACTACCGTTTACCCAAACGGCTCCCGGCACAGATAAGCAACCCAGTACAACTACCAGACTCCACTCTGCTCCCAGGCAAGAGTGTAAAAGCATCCCACACTAAAAACAAGTCCCGACCTCTCGGCCCACTACCCGGGCGAGAAAACACTATGTCCAGGGATGAAGGAACAGTGTGGATGTCTAAGCATAAATAACCCTAGCCCAAGTGAGGGTTTTCTACTAGTCTGGTTACACATACAACATATGACGGGGGTGCTAGGTCAAGTTCCAAGATAACTACTTTAACAGATAATAAAGGGATAGCCATTCCAACAATCTAGCATGCTACACAAGGAAATAAACTATCATGCATAGTCCTACATCAATAGAATTAATGTACATTCCATAAAACTTGGAGATAAGGCCACCCACCTCGATTTGCCACCAATTGCTCGTAGACACTTGCAATTGGCCTCCACGCGATCCGCACGCAAAATGATGTCCGCTGCCGGAGTCCGCACGCAAAACGGAGCACGGTGCCGGAATCCGCACGCCAAACGGAGTCCGCACACAAAACGATGTTCGCTGCCGGAGTCCGCACGCAAAACGGTGCACGGTGCCAGGATCCGCACGCAAAACGGAGTTCGCACGCAGAACGGTGCACGGTGCCGGAGTCCGCACGCAAAACGGTGCACGGTGCCAGGATTCGCACGCAAAACGGAGTCCGCACGCAAAACGGTGCACGGTGCCGGAGTCCGCACGCAAAATGGTGCACGGTGCCAGGATCCGCACGCAAAACGGAGTCCGCACGCAAAACGGTGCATGGTGCCGGAGTCCGCACGCAAAACGGTGCACGGTGCCAGGATCCGCATGCAAAACGAAATCCGCACGCAAAACGGTGCACGGTGCCGGAGTCCGCACGCAAAATGGTGCACGGTGCCAAACACAGAAAGGAGCAAGAGGGTCAGTTACAGTCTAAAAGATCGCCCCAAAACTGTACAAAAATACAGTAAAACCAACACACGGGACCTACCCGACTGCGCCGCCGTCGCCGCAACACCCCCATCGGAAGCCTCGCGCGCTCCACGAGGCCCGCGATGCGAAACGCCATCTCCCACAACCTCCTCCCTCACTCTCCCTGTCGCTCGGTTGGAGAAGAAAACGAAGAAGGAAAGGAAGTGGCTTGCGGGGAGGAAGAAGGAGAAGAAGAAGAGAAAGGGAGAGAGAGGGGTCCACGGTGCACCGGTCCACGGTGCACCGGCCGGTCCACCGCACCCACACGGGTGCACCAGGTCCAGGCAAAGCGGCGCGCTGTCACGTGTCGATCGTGTTGGTTCGACCGTGACATCCTTGGGGGCCACTTTTGGATGACATTTGGTAGGCATTTGGGTTGACAGAGTTCGGGTTTGCGAAGTTGGGACAATCCGTCAGGGTTGAGCCGCGGGCGAACCAACGGAGGCAATTCCCTAGCAATGGCCCATGCCATGACCATGAAATGGTGCCGCATGCGGGGTTTCAAAACGTACCCCTCGGTGAGCACCTTTGTACCCCCGGGGTGCCAAAGAGGTGGATGCCTCGTGGGTTATATAGAGGAGGGGTTGGACACTTGCGAAGTGGCCCCGACTCCCCCGTTGGCCTATAGGACATAGGCCATCCCTTGGCGAGCGGAGTCGCCAAGCCTAAGTTCGTGTGAGCGGGATTTGATGGTCGTTGAGCACACGGGCTTAGGGTAATGCCAAAGACATGAGGTCGACGGCATTACGGAGCGGGGTTGGCCCAGAGGTTTTGCCTCTCGGTTCGCTTGCACTACCTTATGCCGTTTCGGATCTCTGTAGTGGAGCGAACGAGCGGATGAGGGACAGTCTTGCGAAGGTTGGTCCGCCTCAATGGACAAGGCTTGCGAAGGCATGTGGGTGTCGAGCGGGGATTCGTGAGGCGCGAGGCCTACGAAGTTTGCGAGGCGAAGGAACGGCCGGTCCGCCGTAATGGACAAGGCTCGCAAAGGCAGCGGTGCCGAACGGGGATTCGTGCGGCGCGGCCCACGAAGTAAGAGGAGACAATTGATGCTAGTTTTCGTAAAGCGAGCCATGGAGAGGACCAAGTGTGTTGGCGGCCGTGCATGGCTGTGCAATGGAGGTGCCGAATGGCTAGCGGAGCGGAGCGAGGCTGATTCGATTGTGAGCGACATCCGTCAAGCAACCTTGGATACTGGGCCGAGTGTGTTGGCGGCCAAGCATGGTCGTGCAATGGAGGTGCCAGGGGGTTGGCGACGCGGGGAGAATGTCGCTAGGTTGGCAAACCCTTGCGAAGGGAACACACGCGGGAACAAGTAGTGTGGGGTATTCGGGAAGCGGACCTTGGACCGAATCGGGAGCGATGTCGGAACTAGGTGGCCGGTGGAACGGGACATGCCCGACTCGATTATGGATCCTGTCGTGGGAATTGCGGGGCGCGCGGCTCCTTGGCAAGGCAATGGGCTGGCAGACGGGCGAGATGCGTGGGACAGGTCGCTCGATTAAGCAGACGAGCGGAACGCGCAAGGGCAACTCGCTCGGGCCCATTCAAATGGACTAAGTTGTGAGAACTTGTATTGTCCTGGATGTTTGCTTCAGAGGCAAAGGGACATTCGGTTAGTAGCACTCTCGAGGAGAGTTTGTCCGGCTAGGCGGAATATACTCGGTTTGAAGGCCAGCCTCGGTGGCGGGGTTGTTTGTTCGGAACTCGCGGAGTTCGACAAGGGGTTCGACGTAAGGCGCGGCACCGGGCAGTCAGGCTCGTGGAGGAGCATGCTTGGTTAATGCTTGAGTTTGATCCCGCTGTTTAAGTTCGAGGGCGTGTCCGTGGCAAGGGGACTCGGGAAGGCTGGCTCGGGTGTGCGACACTTGAGCGCCGCATGGGGTAATTTTAAGGCGAAAAAACTGACCCCGTGACAAGTAGTATCAGAGCTAAGTTGAGCTCATGGGTTGAAGATTTGGCCGGAAGGTGCGACCTTGGCGGCGAAGTTGGTGTGAGTGGAGTCACTCCAACGAAGGTACTAGGCGTCGGCGAGGCACTATGGCGGTACTACGCTTGTGGGAGATGCGGAGTCAGAGTGCAGCGGATTCTAGTACAATACTTGTAAAAATGGCTAAGTCCGGAGTCGCGTGGCAGGCGACGAGGCAATGATTGGGAGAATCATTATGTGGTCCGTGGTCGCGGTTACCACGGAGTGGAATTAGGCGGGTGCCTAAGGAATCCGAGCTCGTGAAGTGGTGTTCGCGGCTTGGGAAGGAGAGGAACACATTGTGCGACGATGTGCTTCCGGGATTGTGGTCTCGCAGCGGATGAATCTCTAGAAGGGAAGGATTGGGATGCAGCACACGCGGCAGAAGGGTTTCTTCGTAGTGACTGAGTTTAAGTGTTTCAGTACAAGAAGATCGATGGGAGATCGATTACTCTTCGAGTGTGTACCCATGAATTGAAAAGAGTTATCTCGATGCGAGAAAGAGATCGCAATTGAACCTGTACTCCTAGGGTAAGGAGAAAAGTCTGTATCTGGGCAGGGCGGTGACAGCATTGATTGTTCAGAACAGCATCCACGTGTACAATGGACGAATGACGTGGATCCCGCTGATGGGTGTAGTCAAGGTTGTGGTAGAACCGAAACTCGCGCAGCGGAAGTGGGCATTGCGAATGCCTGGATTTGGTCTGAGTGCGCTCGGCGGAGCTTGCGACTCAGGGTGGGGGAGCACATTTGAGCAGAATGTGGCCCCGATGTTTGGTAACTTGATAAGGGATCTTGTCTAAGGAACGTGGCGGAGAAAAACACACATGTCAGAGGAGTTAACTTCGTGGAGCACAAGTTGGGAACCAAGACTGATCGGGTCCGTGGCAGTAACAGCTAAGCTTTGGGCTAGGTTGTGAAGTGGGCCAAGGGTTGCTGGATGGTTTGGTGTTTCTCACTTGGGGCGAGAAGGCCGATGGGAGATCGGTTGCTCTCGATGGTGTGGCCACAGGCTGGACGAATGGGACTCCCTATTCGAGCGAATCAAACGATGAGATTGGACTTTGTTCAGAGGAACAGGGTAAGGAGCTATGTTCGGGAAAAGCAGTGACAGTGCTAAGGTCTCGAGATAGCGGGCACGTATCCGTGCGACGGATCGTGTGGGCTCTGCTGGCAGATTGCAAAGGTTGTGCGAGGACCTGAGCTTTTGGAGCGGAGAGACTGGGACTCGAGTGTAGACGAGGAGACAAGTCATGACACTCGGGTGGACCGTGGTCCAGGATCGCCTAGTGACAGGTTGCTGGGAGGGGAAAGACTCAGTTGTCAACTCAAAGGGTCGAGGTATCGCAATTTGTGAGGGGGTGGACGTTGGATGGCGACATCACCGTTATCAGCAGTTGTGAGAAAGACTAGCAGATGGGTTAAGCTTGGGTTCCGTTCAGCGGCTATTGCGAAGGCGATTGCTGGAGGTATGGAGGTCGGCAAGTTTGAGCAATGGAAACGAGGTGTCATTAGTCTCGAACTTGGCCGAGGACTTTGGTGGAGGACCGAAGTCGGGTTTAGCGAAAGCCTAGAGGGAGTGGGCTTGAGCGACCGGGAGTACAGAAGCCAAAAAGTGCTAAGCAGCAACGAGTAGCGAAAGTGCGGAGCAGTCAGGAGGCATAACAAGAGTTCATGGTGGAGCAAGTAGATGTGCGAAGTAGCCGAGGACAAGCTTGTCTCGACGAAAGACTCGAAAACTCGTGGAGACCATGGTGATGGCTTGACGTTATGTGATTGCAGTGGCATTTGTGAGGCAAAAGTTGTGTGCGGAGTGGCACGAGAAAGGCAGAAGTACTCATGGATATTGGAAGGGGTTGGATGTGATCTGGCCCGACCACAGTTTGTGTCTAGGGTGTTCCACGGTGGGGAGCCCTGGATTGACATTGGGATATTTTGAGGTGGAGAAGCGAAGTCGAGCTGCGAGCTGATTCGCGTTGGACGCTCCAAGACGTTGGGACGTTTGGAGTTTGACCTCGGAGGGAGCGAGGGAGGGCCACTCTACTGATTTCAAAGGAACTCGTGCACGCTTGGATAGGTATATTCGCGGAGTATACCGAGTGCACTAGTTGGTCCGGTAGCGTTCTGGGAAGAGATCGCTAGCTGGAAATGGATTTCTCTGCGAGGGAGGCACAAGATTGGCTACTAGCTGCAGGAGACTTGGGATAAGTAGGGGCGAAAGGGACAGAAGGGGTGAGTAGCGCCTCGAGAAGGACCGAGTTGCAGTGGAGTGCCAGTGCCATCTGGGTTGTCGTGAGCAGACGACAAGGTAAAAATTCTAGTTCCGTGAAGGAGTTTTGTGGTGCGGGGGAGGCATCCGGAGATGGGGAGCTTCAACTCAAGGGGACAGAATGGATTTCACAGTGTATTGGGTCAGCGTGGCATGCGATGCCAAGGCCGAGGGCGGCTCTGATCTAGGTTTGGTCGAGAGGACCAAGGAGTTTCAGCAACGCGTTGGGTAGCGGACATACTCAAGGGAGGGTCAGTGTGGCATGCGATGCCAAGGCCGATGGTAGCTCTGATCTGGAGTAGTGGTTGGCAGCTATCAACCAAGCTGGAAGCACGGAAGCGTCACGTTGGGTAGCGGACATGCTCAAGTGTGGGTCAGTGTGGCATGCGATGCCAAGGCCGAGGGCGGCTCTGATCTGGAGTTGTAGTTGGCAGCTATCAACGAAGCTGGAGAACGGATGGACATCGACGAGGGCGTCGATAACTTGGGTGGGGGAGTCTGTCACGTGTCGATCGTGTTGGTTCGACCGTGACATCCTTGGGGGCCACTTTTGGATGACATTTGGTAGGCATTTGGGTTGACAGAGTTCGGGTTTGCGAAGTTCGGACAATCCGTCAGGGTTGAGCCGCGGGCGAACCAACGGAGGCAATTCCCTAGCAATGGCCCATGCCATGACCATGAAAATGGTGCCGCATGCGGGGTTTCAAAACGTACCCCTCGGTGAGCACCTTTGTACCCCCGGGGTGCCAAAGGGGTGGATGCCTCGTGGGTTATATAGAGGAGGGGTTGGACACTTGCGAAGTGGCCCCGACTCCCCCGTTGGCCTATAGGACATAGGCCATCCCTTGGCGAGCGGAGTCGCCAAGCCTAAGTTCATGTGAGCGGGATTTGATGGTCGTTGAGCACACGGGCTTAGGGTAATGCCAAAGACACGAGGTCGACGGCATTACGGAGCGGGGTTGGCCCAGAGGTTTTGCCTCTCGGTTCGCTTGCACTACCTTATGCCGTTTCGAATCTCTGTAGTGGAGCGAACGAGCGGATGAGGGACAGTCTTGCGAAGGTTGGTCCGCCTCAATGGACAAGGCTTGCGAAGGCATGTGGGTGCCGAGCGGGGATTCGTGAGGCGCGAGGCCTACGAAGTTCGCGAGGCAAAGGAACGGCCGGTCCGCCGTAATGGACAAGGCTCTCAAAGGCAGCGGTGCCGAGCGGGGATTCGTGCGGTGCGGCCCACGAAGTAAGAGGAGACAATTGATGCTAGTTTTCGTAAAGCGAGCCATGGAGAGGACCAAGTGTGTTGGCGGCCGTGCATGGCTGTGCAATGGAGGTGCCGAATGGCTAGCGGAGCGGAGCGAGGCTGATTCGATTGTGAGCGACATCCGTCAAGCAACCTTGGATGCTGGGCCGAGTGTGTTGGCAGCCAAGCATGGTCGTGCAATGGAGGTGCCAGGGGGTTGGCGACGCGGGGAGAATGTCGCTAGGTTGGCAAACCCTTGCGAAGGGAACACACGCGGGAAAAGTAGTGTGGGGTATTCGGGAAGCGGACCTTGGACCGAATCGGGAGCGATGTCGGAACTAGGTGGCCGGTGGAACGGGACATGCCCGACTCGATTATGGATCCTGTCATGGGAATTGCGGGGCGCGCGGCGCCTTGGCGAGGCAATGGGCTGGCAGACGGGCGAGATGCGTGGGACGGGTCGCTCGGTTAAGCAGACGAGCGGAACGCGCAAGGGCAACTCGCTCGGGCCCATTCAAATGGACTAAGTTGTGAGAACTTGTATTGTCCTGGATGTTTGCTTCGGAGGCAAAGGGACATTCGGTTAGTAGCACTCTCGAGGAGAATTTGTCCGGCTAGGCGGAATATACTCGGCTTGAAGGCCAGCCTCGGTGGCGGGGTTGTTTGTTCGGAACTCGCGGAGTTCGACAAAGGGTTCGACGTAAGGCGCGGCACCGGGCAGTCAGGCTCGTGGAGGAGCATGCTTGGTTAATGCTTGAGTTTGATCCCGCTATTTAAGTTCGAGGGCGTGTCCGTGGCAAGGGGACTCGGGAAGGCTGGCTCGGGTGTGCGACACTTGAGTGCCGCATGGGGTAATTTTAAGGCGAAAAAGCTGACCCCGTGACTGCGCGGCCACGTGGCCGTATCCCAGCAGGCCACGCGGGCGCGCAGCTCACGCGCCACACGGGCGCGTGACACCCTGCCGCCCACAGGCGCGGGACACGCGCCCGTGACACGGGCGCGCGCCCCTACGCCCGCGCGGGCGCCAACGGGGGTCCCGCCACGTGGCGGCCCCCCACGTGGCCCGCGCAGGAGGCGCGCCTCCCCCCTGACGCGCTGCTGCCCGTCCTATCACGCGGCCGCCTCGAACCGCGCGCCTTGACCCCGCGCGCCGCGTTCGCCTCGGATCCGTGCCATGCGCACACCTCGATAAACGTGCCGTTTTGCCTCGAAAAACGCGCACTTCATCTGGGCTCCAAATCCAACAATAAATAGTCCACTCTTAGCGATTTCGCGCGCTGAATCCAAAAACGATGTCCAATTCTCCAAATTCTCACCCGAAAATTTGCCGAATGCCCACTCGATCCGATTTGCCCAATTCCAACTCTAAAAATTCCCGAAGGCGACCGGAGAGGTAAACTTTTATCCGGACTTCACCCCGAGTCTAATTTTGACATCTGAATCGCGCGAAATCACTTCTAAACACCCGACGGGTCCTCCAACTTCCCACGGGGTCTCAATTTAAGCCCGAAGTCCACCACTTGTGTCCAAATTGCGCGCAACCCACACAGGCCTCCAGTGATGCAAGCAAATCCCAATTTGCATCACAAATCCATTTCTGGGCCCCCAACACGCGCACCAACACCCCCAACAGCGACCGAAAGCTGCCCAACACCCAGCAACCCTACGCGGGGGATTCCGGGACCTCACATCCTCCCCCACTAAAAGAAAGTTTCGTCCTCGAAACTAGATCAAGCCCATCAGGAGTCAAGAATACCACGGCTAGGTATCTAACAATACGCCTCCAGCTCCCCCACTCGCTCCTCGTGATTACTCCGCAACAACAACAACAAGTACGGTATTACCCGATGTGCACTTCTCTCATCTCTCGAGCCAGAAATTGCAACGGGCGTCCCTCGTCCTCCAATAAACACAGATCTCAAAGGGGCAAGTAAATCACGGGCGAGGAAAAAAAAACACATCACTACTGAGCTGAGACGTGAAAAACCAAGGGCTCCACTAAAAGGCTGGGGGAAAACTGAAATAACCACAAGTGTAATACGCACCAAACCACAACATGGTGCCACCCTCAACAAGACGACCCGAAGCATACCGCAGACTCGTCCAATAAGGAAAGGAAAACCAATAAGTTGGGGTCTTCACTCGGTTACCTCCCGATCCGAAACCACTCGAGTGGACAACACAACTGCAGGCTACCCTCAAAAGGGATACCTCTAGAGACACAATCTCGTGCCACAGTTGGTCGCTCAACATGCTATCATAACCCCAACGGACCCACGGGTCGAAGTCGATCCCTCACTCATAAAGAGCACCCTGACGGGGACCAAACCATCGTGTGAACGGGACTGAAAACTGGCTCACAAGGCGATCATAAAGCTGATGCCCAACTCGCGGTCAAAAGCCCGAAACATCCAAAAGACTCTCACCGTTGTGTACCTACAACGTGGCATCACTGCCGTGCACCCACGGCGTGGCATTACTGCCGTTGTACCAACGGCGTGGCCTCACTGCCGTGCGCCAACGGGCGTGGCATCACCACCGTGTATCAACGGTGTGGCATCACCACCGTGTATCAGCGGTGTGGCATCACTGCCGGTGTATCAACGGCGTGGCATCACCACCGTGGTATCATCGGCGTGGCATCACCACCGTGTATCAACGGTTGTGGTATCACCACCATGTATCAACGGTGTGGCATACTCAAGTATCAAGGCCTCAGATCTCCACAGCCCTATACCGAACACTACCACGAAAACCCGGAGCTGAGGAAGGGCCAAAAGATCAACATGCAAAAACCAGGGCCCCAACTGCACTGGGTAGGACAATAACTCCCATCTATGTGCAACACGTGATCAGGTATTTGAACCTCATGAGCACAAGCTAAAGGTCCTATCTCTAGCCCATACATCAATGCAAATGCCCTAGCACTCTCACAGCTATGTCGGAGAACCCTCAACGACTCAACTCATAGCAACACCCCCCCCCTCATAGGCGAGAAGAACCGACTGACGCGGCAAAGATCCAAAAATCCCGATAGATCGGTGCCTAGAACCCCAACCAAACAAGAACAGACTCTAGGCTCAGTCTATCGAAGTTTTCGCTCCTTTACCGTTCAGGATTCGGTCTCTCTCGTTTAAAGCGGAAACTATGTCAACAAGCAACTCACGGCTGGAGACGCTCCCGGTAGTCCATCAGGACGAACTCGACGCCATCAAATCTCGGCGTCCTGTCGGATCATCTCAATCTCACTAAAATAACCACCTGGTAACTCGGCCGGAGGTGAAAATCGCCTCAACAGGCCAAACCTTCGCCACTCACTAGGCGGCATCGCCACTCATTGGGCGGCATCGCCACTCACTGGGCGGCATCGCCCCTCACTGGGCGCATCGCCTCTCACTGGGCGGCATCGCCACTCACAGGGCGGCATCGCCCCTCACTGGGCGGCATCGCCTCTGGTAGCTCGGCCAGGAAAGTATCCTCCTGGTAACTCGCCAGGAAACGTCCTCCTAGTAACTCGGCCCGTGATAATTATCCATCTGGTAACTCGGCCAGTGATAATTATCCATCTGGTAACTCGGCCAGTGATAATTATCCATCTGGTAACTCGGCCAGTCATAATTATCCATATGGTAACTCAGCCAGTGATAATTATCCATCTGGTAACTCGGCCAGTGATATTATCCATCTGGTAACTCGGCCAGTGATAATTATTCATCTGGTAACTCGGCCAGTGATAATTATCCATCTGGTAACTCGCCAGTGATAATTATCCATCTGGTAACTCGGCCAGTGATAATTATCCATCTGGTAACTCGGCCAGTGATAATTATCCATCTGGTAACTCGGCCAGTGATAATTATCCTCTGGTAACTCGGCCAGTGATAATTATCCATCTGGTAACTCGGCCAGTGATAACGCCCTCCTGGTAACTCGGCCAGGGAAAACGCCCTCCTGGTAACTCAGCCAGGGAAAATGCCCTCCTGGTAACTCAGCCAGGGAAAATGCCCTACTGGTAACTCAGCCAGGGAAAATGCCCTCCTGGTACTCAGCCAGGGAAAACGCCCTCCTGGTAACTCAGCCAGGGAAAAATGCCCTCCTGGTAACTCAGCCAGGGAAAATGCCCTCCTGGTAACTAAGCCAGGGAAACGCCCTCCTGGTAACTCAGCCAGGGAAAATGCCCTCCTGGTAACTCAGCCAGGAAAAACGCCACCTGGTAACTCAGCCAGGGAAAATGCCCTCCTGGTAACTCAGCCAGGGAAAACGCCCTCCTGGTAACTCAGCCAGGGAAAATGCCCTCCTGGTAACTCAGCCAGGGAAAACGCCCTCCTGGTAACTCAGCCAGGGAAAATGCCCTCCTGGTAACTCAGCCAGTGAAAATGCCCTCCTGGTAACTCAGCCAGGGAAAACGCCCTCCTGGTAATTCAGCCAGGGAAAATGCCCTCCTGGTAACTCAGCCAGGAAAAATGCCCTCCTGGTAACTCAGCCAGGGAAAACGCCCTCCTGGTAACTCAGCCAGGGAAAACGCCCTCCTGGTAACTCAGCCAGGGAAAACGCCCTCCTGGTAACTCAGCCAGGGAAAACGCCCTCCTGGTAACTCAGCCAGGGAAAACGCCCCCTGGTAACTCAGCCAGGGAAATGCCCTCTGTTGGGTTATATGTAATAGGATCTAAATAGGGGAAAAAACACCTAGAGGGGAGTGAATAGGTGTAAACGCATAAACACTCAAAAAATCGTTGCGATAAAAAACCCAATGCGGAAATAAAAATAATACGCAAGATTTTTTACGTGGAAAACTCCATCACCGGAGTAAAAAACCACGGGACCGATAACACGGCAGAAATCCACTAGAATTAAAACACATACAAGGTGATTTACCGTACACACTTACGACTCAACCTTTCCATACGCTCCTAGAGGATCTTCTCCGCTCGCTCCGCGACGCTTCACGAATCCACGATCTGCGCCCACGCCGAATCCACGGCGTCCAACGTCGAATCCACGACGTCCGACCGAATCCACGGTCTTCACCCATAGCACCCTTCGAATCCACGAACGTGCCTCGCTCCGAATCCACGAGAGCGGTTGAACCTTGAATCCACAAGGACACGCGAATCCACGCGCCGATTTTTGGGGTAAATCGTTGTTTTGGGTGGTGATGATCTGCCGAATACTTAGATCAAGATAGATCGGAAATACCATCTAAGTATTCATTAGTTTGATTCAACTCAAGATGTGAGTATGAAAACCTAGAATCAAACTAATCAATATAGATGAAGAAACATAGAGTATTCTCTAATGATTTCCTTTCTTCTCTATATGTGGATCTAGAGCCGTAAAAGATGATATATGAAAATGACGGCTATTTCGTTCACAGTGGATTACCCTAGAAAAAGAGTCATAGGGTCTATTTATAGGTTAGAAACCCTAGGAAGGAGATAAAATCAAAAACCTAACATTTCTGGAAATTTTACGGACGGCGATCCGGATCGTGTTAGCTGTGATCCGGATCGTCATAACGATCAGCCAATCCAGAAAAACGAAGGTTCGGGATCCGGATCGAAGTGCTTGATCCGGATCGTTCATACAGTTCACCAAACATCAACGTTCGGGATCCGGATTGCGAAGCCTGATCCGGATCGTTCAAGGAAGTTGGTAAACTCAACGTTCGGGATCCGGATCAAGAGACTACGATCCGGATTGAACTGATGTATGAACGAACCACCTTCGGGATCCGGATCGAACAACCTGATCCGGATCCTGAACATGTCCCAAGTCCAGTTTTTGATTTTTATGCAATGAAAGATTCTTCCAAGTGTTTCTACACTACAAGAAGTATTCGGATCACACAAAATCTTTAGTTAAACATACCTGATCCTTTTGAATTCTTTTTCTTGAGATTGAGTTAAATGATCCAACTTTCTTCACCTTCAATCTTCAAGACTTGAGACTTTCACGAACTACGCCAACTCAAATTCCGTAACAATCTCCCCCTTTGGCGGTTTCGTGACAAAACCAGATCCACTAAAGAAAATTCAAAGATATTTTTTGTTGCTATCACCATACAACAAAATTTACAAAGGAGATCCAAAATACAATACATGGTTAAACTCCTAAAACAGACTCTAGACTTAGACATCTGTACTCTCTGCAAAAAGAAATCATTCTTGACAAAAGAAATCGTTAGATACCTCAAGAATTTTATATCATCAAAAACCACAAACAGAATGAAGTTTATCTCATTCATACTTACCATGACATTTATACATTCAGATATGTAACAGATCATAGTTAAACACCAACATATCCTTTTTGCAATCAAAAACCCATGTCATGAACATGTTTGTGACATCTTATATATATAAAGATATGTAGGTTATCAAGTTAGAACAACATATCTTCTATGCAATCAAAACCAAATGTCACAACTTGTAGAGAACATCAACTTGTTAGTTATATTACATGCCCAAATAGTTAGCAAATAGTTAGTCGAGGCATGCCTTCAAACAAAATATAAGACCCAAAAGTTGAAGTTCCATTACTTTTCAGTTGAGGTTTTACTTACGATGTTCACACAGTCACATCATCATTGTTCAAGTTGAGATCATACTTACCTTGATATTTCATACTTACCTTGATATTCATCATTCATTGTTCAAGTTCTCTCTAACTCTCTCCCCCTTTTTGTCACAAAACAAAGCCAAAATGTAGTTAAGACTACGAAATGTTAGGAGAGTGAAAAGTTCCAATAAAACGTAAAACCTGAGAACTAGCTAAAGTAAGTATAAAACTAAATCAAGTCAAATCCTGCACAAAAGAAAAAAAAAAATGAGTCAAAAGTAATCAGTTGTCAGAATCTGAGTCTTCAGAGCTTGTGCACCCATCTTAGAGAGTATCTTTCGCATCCGCTTGTCCATTGAATTGATCTTCTTCATTATGGTAATGTGAGCTGCCGTGGTAATCTCAAGCTCATTGGTAATTCTTTGTTGTTCCTTCAAAACTTGTTCTTGCTTAACAGATAGTCGTGTGTTGTTCCTTGATAATCGATGTTATTGATGCTTCATCATCTGTGCTGGGTGCTTGTCGAGATGGTGATGCGGCAGTGCTTGTACTGTGCTTCGTTCCAGATGCAGGAACTGGAGTGACATGCGGCAACTTATGGAGGGATTTGACAATGGTAGACTCATCTATCATGCTCAGACATTGATGATAAGTTGTTGAAGTAATGTCAACCTGAAATTTCTTTAAAATCCTCATTATAATCAAGGGAATGGAATTCTCTCAGTGGGATGAGGATGCTCACATATCGCGCCATTCTATTCCAGATAATGTACGGAATGTTGATATTCAATGCCGTTGCCTCTGATGGATGTCCTATGATACAACAAACAACAATCGGTCCCATCTCACAACCTTTGTCTGCATATTTGAAGTATATTGTAACATGTGATGAGTTTAAGAAGCGATATTCAAGACGAAGTTCTTTAGATCGAACAGATTTTTTCGGTTGATTGTGTTCCCTCGAGACAAATTCCCTCTATACTTTTCGCCATAATGTGTTTGTCAAATTTACCCCCTTCAAGTAGTGAACTCCTTTCTTGCTGGCTTCCATTCCCAAAACCTCGCCAATCAATTGTGGAGTAATCTTAAACCTTGTGCCTTGGATATTCGTGTTAACTCCATAGGACCGTTCTCAAACTCTCGAAGATGCGTGCATTAGTATAGAAGGTCCTCACATGATGCAAACAGTAGCCAAGAGTTTCTGGGAACCGACATACTTGAATGAGGTTAGCTTGTTCAATCAGAAGACCAAACCAGGGGAGTGACCTTGCAGAGCCTCAATGTTAACATGCCTTTCACCAATGCATTCGCGATGTGCAAAGGCTCGAAGACGATCAGTGTTAACGAATACTTCTTCCAAGCGATGTGGGGAGTCAGGAGCTATCGGCGTGTCAACATTAATGTCCTGTCGTAGCCCACAGCGTTTAGTTATTCTCTTTCTTTTCATGGAGATGTTTGTGATGCCATTGATGCTTTTCCTGGTTCCTTAGTTGCCTTTACTTTTGATTTAACAGACGCCTTTCTCCTTGAATCATCAACGGTTCTTGTTCATACATTGAGTCATCATCATCCGTCATGCCGCCCCGTCAACCTCATGACAATCTACCTCAGTGTCACTGACCTCGACATTCACCTTTTTGTTGGAGGTTCTTGGCTCTCTTCAGTTTATTTGTTGGGCGAGTGTGCACCATGAGACTAGGAGAGAGGATTAACCAAGAGAGGGCCATTGATCAAAGTGCTTGAGTTCAGAAGGTGTCCTGTGAAAACCACTCAAGAACACAAAAATTCTTAGTTTTCAACATTAGAAAAATTGTATCCAAAGAATCATATCATGTAGAGAAGCTAAGAATCAAATTATTTTTGCAAAAAGAATTTTAAAAGTGGATCAATTTCAAGATTT
>CM055060.1:15402479-15442553 GCA_029204045.2 Tillandsia leiboldiana | reverse complement strand
ACTTGGAGTAGCCTTTGAGCAACTAATCGTGCCTGTTCCTGATGATAGTACCATCCTCATTTTTCTTGTTCTTGAAGATCCATTTGGTACCTATCACATTGTGTTGCTTTGGAGGCTTCGTTAATTCCCAGACTTTGTTTCGCTCAAATGATGGAGCTCTTCCTGCATTGCTTTAATCCAGTAGTCATCCTGAAGAGCTTCATCTATGTTCTTTGGTTCGATTAAAGATACGTAGCAAGCGAATCCACAAACCAACTGCCTCCGAGTTCTGACTCCTTCTTGTGGATCTCCAATATATTCGATTCCGGATGATCCTTGGAGATTCGTAACGTTTGTTGAAACGGAGTACTCGGAGATATATGAGATGATTCCTGCACATCAGATAAACTAGAAGAACCATTAGATGCATCATTAGTATTGGAAGTATTATTATGAGAAGATGCACTAGCAGGAGAATCATCATCTAGAGAGATATCGAGGGTAGATTTTCCAGTTTCAAAGTGAAAAGCTTCATCTACTTTAACATTTATAGATTCTACGATCGTCTTAGATTCAATGTTAAATACTCGATACGCTCTGCTATTCGTAGAATAACCCAGAAAGATCCCTTCATCACTTCGAGAGTCGAACTTTCCAAGATTTTCACGGTCACGTAAAATGTAGCATCGACTCCCGAAGACACGAAAATATTTGATGTTGGGTTTTCTACTAAACCACAGCTCATATGGTGTATTTAAAGTTCCTGGGCGCAAGTAAACTCTATTTATGACATAGACAGCGGTGTTCACAGCTTCAGCCCAAAAATGTAGCGGTAAATTCCGGCTATGAAGCATCACACGCGCCATCTCTTGAACAACCCTGTTCTTGCGCTCAACAACACCATTCTGCTGAGGTGTATAGGGTGCCGAGAATTCATGTTTAATTCCATTTGAAGTGCAAAAATCAATGAATTTTGAATTTATGAATTCTCCACCTCTATCTCTTCTAACACGAATGATCTTTTCATTCTTTTCAATCATAATACGATGGCAAATCTCATGAAAAGAGTCAAACGTATCAGCTTTCTCTTTCAAAAATGCTACCCAAGAAAACCGAGAGAAATCATCAACCAATAAAAAGATGTACCATTTACCTCCCAAAGATGGTTGACGGGTCGGCCAAAAGAAAAAGAAGAAAAGAAGATAGTCTACATAAACTACACAAGATTTAATCGTAACACGATTAAAGACAATGAGGGGTTTCACCTTTGCATACCCAAACCTTTTGAGTTTTGGAGTATGTCGGCAATGGTTGAGAAGTTTTCCTTGATGAAGACGTCTTGCAAGATTGGTCTTTTTCTTTTGTCATTGTCTTGTTTGAAGTACTACCAATGTCCTTTTCTTTAGGAGAATCCTTCTTTGAATTCCATGGTGTGAACTTATTGGTAGCAGTTGCAAGATATGGTTGATTTGATCCTTGAGCTCCCATCTTGCAATTTCTTCCAATGTGCCCTGCAAAATTACAACGAAAGCATACCTTTGTGCTTGATGATTCTGAAGAGGATGAAGTAGGCTTGTTGTCATTGGTTGTCATGATTTCCGGTGTCGGAGAAGGAGATACCGACTGAGGCACAAAGACTGTTCCAACCGAACTAAAATTGTCTTCAGTTCGATTGTATCCGAGGCCGAACTTGTTTGTTTGACCAAGACCAAGAAGTTTATCCAACTTACTCCTTCCCAAAGAGAATTGCTGTAAGTCATCCTTGAGTTGGCAAATGGTCTCTGTCATTTCCAATTTTTCCCGTCGGGCCTCGCCGTAGAGCTTCAAGAAGTAGTTCGCTTTGTTCACCATATCTATATAGTTCTTCTCGAGTTGCTCATTGGACTCTTGAAGGGAAACATTTTCTTTTATCAGTTTATCCCTTTCCACTTCAAGATCGGTCGAGAGAGAAGTTACCCTTTTTACTTCTTCTTCGAGATCCTGCAATCTCCCTCTCAACCCCTTGTTTTGCTTAGCCGGTTTCTTTAAATCCCGTAAAGATCTGTGATAGGCTAGAGCAAATTCTTCACCTTCCGAATCATCCGATTCGTTGTCCGTTGCGTTCTTTTCAACAGTAGAGTTGGACAACGACTCAGATGTACTTGCCATAAAGCACATGAAGGGTGAAGATACGGACGCGTGGAATGCGGCGGAGCTCTTTTCTTCATCACTCGAAGACGACTCATTTGACGTTGAGTTGTCATCCCAAGTGACGACTTGCATCGCCTTCTTCTTTGCCGGATACTTGTTAGGACATTCCGTTGCAATGTGGCCGTAGCCTCGACATTTGAAGCATTGTAGTTGTCCCTCTGAACTTTTCTTATCCTTTGAGAAGTTCTCTTGCTTTCTTGACTTGTAACCTGAAGTACCCTTGCCTTTGTTCGACTTTCCGAAGGATGGAGATTTGCTTGAGTTACCCCTTCGAAAGTTGCGGCGAAACTTCCTTGTCAAGAGAGCGAGCTGCTTCTCAAATTCCTCCATAGAAAGGTTCTCGTCATCGTCTGAGGAGGATGTATCCGCGTCTTCTTCCTTAGTTGTTTTCAACGCATAACCTGAAGACTTAGAAGTGGATGCCTTTCCAGAAGAATTGTTAGTGGTAAATGTCATTTCATAAGTTTGTAATGAACCAACTAATTCTTCTACACGTATTTCGTCCGGGTGTTTAATAGTTTCAATGGCAGTAACCTTTGGGCGAAATCGTTCAGGAAGAGTTCTTAAGATCTTTCTTACAATCTTAAATTCTGGAATCTTCTCTCCCAGATTAGCACATGAGTTTACGATGTCTTGCAATCGTGTATAGTAGTCCGTGAAAGATTCATTTTCTGCCATTAAGATAGAGTCAAACTTGCTCGTAAGCATTTGCAGTTTCTGAATCTTCACGAGGTTAGTTCCCTCATGTGTAACCTGAAGAACATCCCAGATTTCTTTCGCAGTCTCACATGCCGAGACGCGAGAGAATTCAGTTTGAGATAAGGCATTAAAGATAGCATTAATTCCCTTGCCATTGTAAGAAGATGAATCTAACTCTTCCTTGGTCCATTTCGACCTAGGTTTTAAGGTGCGAACATCACCAATAAGTTCAGTTGGATTAGTCCATCCTAATTCAATCGATTGCCACACCCGTTCGTCGATGGAAATTAAAAAGGCTTTCATCCGTACTTTCCAGTACGCATAATTCGTTCCATCGAAGAACGGGGGTCGGTTGATGTTTCCACCTTCAACCATTGTTTACAACCCTATTCCCGCTCTGATACCACTTGTTGGGTTATATGTAATAAGGATCTAAATAGGGGAAAAAACACCTAGAGGGGGGTGAATAGGTGTAAACGCATAAACACTCAAAAAATCGTTGCGATAAAAAACCCAATGCGGAAATAAAAATAATACGCAAGATTTTTACGTGGAAAACTCCATCACCGGAGTAAAAAACCACGGGACCGATAACACGGCAGAAATCCACTAGAATTAAAACACATACAAGGTGATTTACCGTACACACTTACGACTCAACCTTTTCCATACGCTCCTAGAGGATCTTCTCCGCTCGCTCCGCGACGCTTCACGAACTCCACGATCTGCGCCCCAACGCCTGAATCCACGGCGTCCAACGTCGAATCCACGACCGTCCGACCGGAATCCACGGTCTTCACCCAATAGCACCCTTCGAATCCACGAACGTGCCTCGCTCCGAATCCACGAGAGTGGTTGAACCTTGAATCCACAAGGACACGCGAATCCACACGCCGATTTTTGGGGTAAATCGTTGTTTTGGGTGGTGATGATCCGCCGAATACTTAGATCAAAGATAGATCGGAAATACCATCTAAGTATTCATTAGTTTGATTCACTCAAGATGTGAGTATGAAAACCTAGAATCAAACTAATCAATATAGATGAAGAAACATAGAGTATTCTCTAATGATTTCCTTTCTTCTCTATATGTGGATCTAGAGCCGTAAAAGATGATTATATGAAACATGACGGCTATTCGATTCACAGTGGATTAACCACTAGAAAAAGAGTCATAAGGGTCTATTTATAGGTTAGAAACCCTAGGAAGGAGAATAAGAATCAAAAACCTAACATTTCTGGGAAATTTTACCGGACGGCGATCCGGGATCGTGTTAGCTGTGATCCGGATCGTCATAACGATTCAGCCAATTCCAGAAAAATGAAGGTTCGGGATCCGGATAGAAGTGCTTGCTCCGGATCGTTCATACAGTTCACCAAACATCAACGTTCGGGATCCGGATTGCGAAGCCTGATCCGGATCGTTTCAAGGAAGTTGGTAACTCAACGTTCGGGATCCGGATCAAGAGACTACGATCGGATTGAACTGATGTATGAACGAACCACCTTCGGGATCCGGATCGAACAACCTGATCCGGATCCTGAACATGTCCCAAGTCCAGTTTTTGATTTTTATGCAATGAAAGAGTCTTCCAAGTGTTTCTACACTACAAGAAGTATTCGGATCACACAAATCTTTAGTTAAACATACCTGATCCTTTTGAATTCTTCTTTCTTGAGATTGAGTTAAATGATCCACTTTCTTCACCTTCAATCTTCAAGACTTGAGACCTTTCACGAAACTACGCCAACTCAAATTCCGTAACACCCTCCTGGTAACTCAGCCAGGGAAAATGCCCTCCTGTAACTCAGCAGGGAAAACGCCCTCCTGGTAACTCGCCAGGGAAAAATGCCCTCCTGGTAACTCAGCTAGGGCGGGGTGTGTCCTTTACACAACACGACGTCTCAGGTGTATCGCAACCCACTGCACAACTACCAACGCAGGACACAACACCATACGACCCAATCAGCGAAAGTCTAAGACACGTCATCCATTCCATAGCATTATGTTGTCTGTAACCAACATAATCGATTAGGAGAATAAACATGCCAAACTCTCATCCCGTCTCTTGGGAGAGGTAAAAACTCAATCAGGACTCTCGCTAAAAGTCACGACTCTCACGTAGTCATCCAAATGTCCAACCGCACGCCTAGGGTTCTAAGTCCTCACGACCTAACAACCTAGGCTCTGATACCACTCTAATCTGTCCGCCCCGGGGTGGAAACTGCCACCCGGGCTCGCCAACAGATCCGCCAATCTGTACGGAAACTGCCGTACCGACGAAGCGTCTAACCTGCAGAAGAAATCAACTACAGTAAACAGATATCAGAGAGCTGAAAGTAGACTACTAAAACTGAAGTCCAAACACTGTACAGACTGAAAATAATACAATATCCATCTCCCCAAATACTATCATATACAAATCCTCTGATACAGAACTCAAAGGGAGATATCTCCAATAAGTACATCAGTGTACAAGCCCTCGATACAAGAAAAATATCCTCACTACATCAGTCTCTCAAAATGTAAAATGAAGTACAACTCTATACCTCACAACAAAGGTCTCTCAACAGAAGGAAAAAGGAGTAAACTAATCTACTGAAGCTCTCCTCTGAAGGGATACCGCTACACTCCAACGACGGGTAGGGACACTAGCTCGCGACCTCCCTCGCCTCGGTCAGAAGGATCAGCAACTGGAGCAACTGGAACAGAGAAGAAGTTCCTGGGGGAAAAAGACACCACACGACGGGTGTGAGAACTACTTCCCACAGTAGTTCTCAGTGGGTGCCGTCAACAAGCCCAACGGTCTGCCCACCAAGTCTACTAGAGGCCAAAGATAACAATGCAATGAAACTGAACAAGAAAAGCTGGAGCTACTCTACAGCTACCATGCCTCTATCTAGATACTCCAAAAAAGTGGAACAGATTGAAAGCAAATGAGACCACTCGCACCCAAGGTGCTCAATCGACCCAAACGAACTGACTACCCTCAAAGGTCCAGTCAAGCCTGCGCCCGTCGGACTAGGAACGCTCCTGCCCACTACCACACATCCACATGAGGACGGGATTTACGTGGGGCGTCCTGTCCTACTAACTCATCCCTCGCGCAAAACTGCCTCAACAGGCCCATCGTTGCCTCAACTGCGAAAAACTGCCTCAACAGGCCCAACCATCGTATCCACAGCGGGCATCTCAGGACGCGACTCCAACTGGTAGAACGGCGCGGCATAGAGTATCAAACATTGGCATATGCAGCTAGTCAAAATCCCGCTCACACTCTCAGAACGGTATGGCTCAAGATCCCCACTACCTCGCACAACAGTCGGAGCACTCTCGACGACTCAGCTGCTCGGCTAACTCGAACACGAGACACTAGCCTCTCCAACGGCTCGCAGCACAAGGCTCACTGGCTGGAGATACTCCACAGCCAGGGACGACCCACAACTCAGGGTAACAAAATAGGTCGGACAAACACTCAACGACCTGGGACCACCATCAAACCCAATGGTTCCCAACAAGACGGACCGGAAGATACTCGACGGCCCGGGACTTGCCGTCTGCGCAACGGCTCCCTCCACGACGGCACAACAGGGAAACAAGACCTCCCGGGACTACCGTTTACCCAAACGGCTCCCGGCACAGATAAGCAACCCAGTACAACTACCAGACTCCACTCTGCTCCCAGGCAAGAGTGTAAAAGCATCCCACACTAAAAACAAGTCCCGACCTCTCGGCCCACTACCCGGGCGAGGAAAACACTATGTCCAGGGATGAAGGAACAGTGTGGATGTCTAAGCATAAATAACCCTAGCCCAAGTGAGGGTTTTCTACTAGTCTGGTTACACATACAACATATGACGGGGGTGCTAGGTCAAGTTCCAAGATAACTACTTTAACAGATAATAAAGGGATAGCCATTCCAACAATCTAGCATGCTACACAAGGAAATAAACTATCATGCATAGTCCTACATCAATAGAATTAATGTACATTCCATAAAACTTGGAGATAAGGCCACCCACCTCGATTTGCCACCAATTGCTCGTAGACACTTGCAATTGGCCTCCACGCGATCCGCACGCAAAACGATGTCCGCTGCCGGAGTCCGCACGCAAAACGGAGCACGGTGTAGGAATCCGCACGCCAAACGGAGTCCGCACGCAAAACGATGTCCGCTGCCGGAGTCCGCACGCAAAACGGTGCACGGTGCCAGGATCCGCACGCAAAACAGAGTTCGCACGCAGAACGGTGCACGGTGCCGGAGTCCGCACGCAAAACGGTGCACAGTGCCAGGATTCGCACGCAAAATGGAGTCCGCACGCAAAACGGTGCACAATGCCGGAGTCCGCACGCAAAACGGTGCACGGTGCCAGGATCCGCACACAAAACGGAGTCCGCACGCAAAACGGTGCACGGTGCCGGAGTCCGCACGCAAAACGGTGCACGGTGCCAGGATCCGCACGCAAAACGGAATCCGCACGCAAAACGGTGCACGGTGCCGGAGTCCGCACGCAAAACGGTGCACGGTGCCAAACACAGAAAGGAGCAAGAGGGTCAGTTACAGTCTAAAAGATCGCCCCAAAACTGTACAAAAATACAGTAAAACCAACACACGGGACCTACCCGACTGCGCCGCCGTCGCCGCAACACCCCCATCGGAAGCCTCGCGCGCTCCACGAGGCCCGCGACGCGAAACGCCATCTCCCACAACCTCCTCCCTCACTCTCCCTGTCGCTCGGTTGGAGAAGAAACGAAGAAGGAAAGGAGGTGGCTTGCGGGGAGGAAGAAGGAGAAGAAGAGAGAAAGGGAGGAGAGAGGGGTCCACGGTGCACCGGTCCACGGTGCACCGGCCGGTCCACCGCCACCCCACACGGGGTGCACCAGGTCCAGGCAAAGCGGCGCGCGGCCACGTGGCCGTATCCCAGCAGGCCACGCGATTGCGCGCAGCTCACGCGCCCACACGGGCGCGTGACACCCTGCCGCCCACAGGCGCGGGACACGCGCCCGTGACACGGTGCGCGCGCCCCTGCGCCCGCGCCGGGCGCCAACGGGGGTCCGCCACGTGGCGGCCCCCGACGTGGCCCGCGCAGGAGGCGCGCCTCCCCCTGACGCGCTGCTGCCCGTCCCATCACGCGGCCGCCTCGAACCGCGCGCCTTGACCCGGTGCGCCGCGTTCGCCTCGGGATCCGTGCCACGCGCACACCTCGATAAACGTGCCGTTTTGCCTCGAAAAACGCGCACTTCATCCGGGCTCCAAATCGAACAAATAAACAGTCCATTCTTAGCGATTTCGCGCGCTGAATCCAAAACGATGTCCAATTCTCCAAATTCTCACCCGAAAATTTGCCGAATGCCCACTCGATCCGATTTGCCCAATTCCAACTCTAAAAATTCCCGAAGGCGACCGGAGAGGTAAACTTTTATCCGGACTTCACCCGGAGTCTAATTTTGACATCTGAATCGCGCGAAATCACTTCTAAACACCCGACGGGTCCTCCAACTTCCCACGGGGTCTCAATTTAAGCCCGAAGTCCACCACTGGTGTCCAAATTGCGCGCAACCCACGCAGGCCTCCAGTGATGCAAGCAAATCCCAATTTGCATCACAAATCCATTTCTGGGCCCCCAACACGCGCACCAACACCCCCAACAGCGACCGAAAGCTGCCCAACACCCAGCAACCCTACGCGGGGGATTCCGGGACCTCACACGAGCGACCCACACGAGTAAAGTATGTAACCATAAGTATCTGATATAGCAGGACTGGATCATGACTCTAAATAAGTGGGTAAAACCATCCACTAAGGAAGCCCGATCCCTCACCTCCAATCTGATGCAATAATAATAATAATCGGTCCAACCGCCCACAGTTCGCGATTGCCGAAACAATAACCCGAGTCGATAATCTGGTGCTATCCCACCCGACTCAACAATATAGCTATACTATTCCCATCCCCGCTCTCTAACCCGAGCAATAATAGCATAAGAGGAAAGAAAAGGGTTTTCTCCTAAGTTTGATTCCAACATGAATAGTATAGCATGAATAAAAGAGATATGGCCTATCTATATGTCTAGATATCAAGGAATAGTTCTCACACATGATTAATATAGTTTTCAACAAGAAACTTAAATATAAGCATGATTAAACCCATATAGATAGTAAGCATCACACAAGGTTGCACTTTTGGTTGAGTCGACTTGTAGGCCGCAATTTCGATGTGCTCAACAACCCACCTGCTAGCTCAGTAAACTGGAATTTAGTTGCAAAGACTTTCAGCGACCAAGGTATGTTGTTCGATGCTTCTCCAACAACTTGTAGTATGCCTTGAGCTTCCTGTTGGAAAGAATTACTATAAAGACATTACAGCTTGCCCGGGTTCCAAAGACTTGCATCAATAGAGAGAACTCATGATCTAATATATATATCTAGTAACTCTATTACCTCAGCCCCACATTTGTTTCCTTAGGTTTCCAATTAATGTCAAATTAGCAAAGAGTTTACAACAACTAAAATCACTCTTTTCATAAGTCCAAGAAAAGAACACCTTACTACCCCCAATTTTCGATGTGGAAATATAAGCTGAGGTTCAACTTGCAATAACTTCCAATGGAAACACCTTTACATGTTGAACCAAAAAGTAAACTTGTTCATCTTGCACCTAAGATTATACTCATCCCTTAAAATTAACCACCTCAAGTACACTTAACCACGAAATCATATAAAACCCTCAATTTACCACCTAAGCCATTACTAACTTGCATGCAGATTTTCAGCAACAATGTACTGCAAATAGGACTAAAGATGACATATAAATTCTTATCCAAATTTCAAGAGTGAGGTATCAAATTGTTCCTCTCGAAGTCTAGAAGATAACTCAACATGAAATTCATCATTTCATAAAGAGGAGAAAAAGATATCTCAATATTACTATATGCTATCCAAAACTACACTCTGCACATAGAAGCTCAAAGATGGTAAAATTTACCTTAATAGAATCAAGAATTAGCCTTCCTCTTCAACACGAAAATTGTGGGTCTCTGCGTCTTAGTGAATTCCCCGCAAAAATTAGCCTAAAATTCCACTTCTTCAGTCCTAGGGAGCAAAAACACTAAACATTGCTCAAAACCACAACCAGAATCTCAGCTGTGCACAAAAGTCTCAGAAATGGCTCAATTTACCTATTTTAATGTCCAAATCTGAGGATCTAGAAAATACAAAAGTTGTAGATATTTAAATCCTGAAAATTTTTCATCAAAAACCAACTTAAAATTCCACTTGTACATCCCAGGGGAGTAAAAACACTAACCTCTGCTCAGAATCCTACACAGAAAACAAGTGTCTGAAAGATTGCTATATTTACCTAGTTTAGAGCTCCAATTAGGTCCAATATTCACTACAAAAGTTGTAGATCTTGAAGTTGTGAAGAGAACCCCGTAAGAATCACCCAAAAATTCCACTCCTATAGTTCTGGAGACCTCCTGGAAGAAAATGCGACGAAGTGGTCCACTCCAATAGTGAACTTCAAGTTCCCTTCATGGAGTTCTTGGGTGAAGAAGATGATGGAAAACCCCTTAATTTCCTTCACAACTGAGTGGAGATAGGCTAGGAATGTAAAAGAACCCATTTGCTGTCTAATGGTGCAATTTATAGCCTCAAAATCCCCTTAAAATGCACCAAAGGTCCATCCAAACACACACACACACACACACACACTTACACTCCCTTGCACCGGATCCCGCGCAAGGCAGGTCGGACCACGCGTCCGACCGGGCGCCCACGCTGCGACACGCGTGTGCAGCGCTGGCGCGCGCTGCAGCCTCCGGTGCACGCGCGGTGCACCGGTCACCCGAACCTGCGTCGCGAGCCCGGTCCAGCGCCGCATGCTCCCCCGCGGCGCACCGCGCTGGCGCACGCCCGTGCGCCTGCCTGCCGTGGACCCGGTGCACGCGCCACCCCCTGCACCAGCGCTGCGCCTGCCGGTGTACAGCCCTACGCCGACCCCCGTGAGCCCGGTTCACAGCTACAGTATGCACCCAAACTCTATTTTAAGCCCAAAAATATCCAGAAATAGTGTATTTCGCACAGTTTTTCGCGCTGAGTCCGTTTTTCTCGTCCATTTGGCGAACTGAGGATTCCGACACACCGAAAAAGTATACTCAAAGCTCTCCAAATCATAATTGTACAATCACCGCACTTCCGTACATTCCTTTATGCGGTTTTCTTTCGCACCGGATCTGAGTTTCGCGTCCTTTTCGCGCACCAACAACTCTAACACACCCAAAATGTGCCGACGAGCAACCAATCCACTAGTAACCCAACTCACAAAGATTTTGGTCTTCACATCCTCCCCCACTACAAAAAGTTTCGTCCTCGAAACTAAACGTCTTCTCGATGAAGTCTCAATAAGTGGGGGTGTGCCGTCCTCACGGCATTCATCACAAGTCTGAAAGGTGTGTCCTCACTATCAATCAATACTCCGCACAGTAGTATCGAGTATCTATCCTCTACTCTCTGAGTCAAAGAACATATCTGCCCGGTCCTTGTCCCTCGGTACCCTCGAGGCAACACTGATAAAATCCTCACTCTGATCTTACTGAATCTGATCTCAACCCTCTCAAGGTAGGGTTCATACTCTATTTCCCACTAATCTTATCCATGTACAGCTGCTACTGCGCTATCCGCTCCCAAGACCACTCATCTGAATAGGGAGACAGGGGGACTGATTTGGTCAATCCATCACAATAACTCTTATAGCCTTCACTCCACTCTGCGACCTCGGTAATCCAGTAACAAAACCCATGATCACATGATTCTATTTCCATTCAGGCATTGGAAGGCTCGGTCACTTGCCAGCAAGACCCTGATGTTCAGCATTAACTTGCTGTCAAGTTTGACCATAAGAAAGGAACAACCCAAAATCTCTATTCATTCCAGACCACCAGAATTATGCCCGGAGGCCTCTATACGTCTTAGTACCACCTGAGGGAATGGTATAAGGTGTATAGTGAGCCTCCCTCAGTATCTGCTCTCCAATCCTTAAATCCATAGGCACACAAATGCGATCCCTGTACCTAAGTACTCCCGCTGTATCGATGGCAAAATCCCCAACTTGACCCTGCTATGTCTGATCTCTAATCCTCGCCAAATAGGGGTCCCCACTCTATTTTTCCTTAATCCTATTTAACAGAGTTCGCTACAAGACTGGAAATAGAAGTCTTGCTACAACCTCAATGTCCAAATGCCTCAGCTGCTCTCATAGTGGCATCTACTGGGTAATCAACAAACTCAAAGAATACACTGCTTGTCTACTCAAGATATCTGCATCCATAATCACTATCCCAGGGTGGTACTATAAACCCAAGTCATAATCTTTTACCAATTCCAGCCATCGGTGTTGTCTCAAGTTGAGCTTCTTCTGAGTGACAAGTATTTCAGCTCTTATAATCAATAAAAATTTTACAATCCTCCCTATACAGATAGTGGCACTACAGCTTTAGTGCGAAACCACAGTGCCCAGCTCCCACTCATAGGTAGGGTAATTCTTCTCATAATCCTTCAGTTGACGAATCTTGATTTCAGCTCTTCAAGGCTCTATTAACACTGTTCATCCTAAGCAAATAAGATCTCCTTTCTAGTCCATCCGGTGAGAGGAGTGGAGAGCTTCGCAAAGCCCTTCACAAAATGACAGTAGTAGCCAGCCAACCCAAAAACTACGAACCTCAGTGACCGTCGTTGGTCTAGGCCAAATCCGAACTGCATCAATCTTCGTCAGGTCTACTGCCACACCTGTGGCTGAAATCACATGGCTAGAAATGCAACCTCCTGAAGCCAAAATTCACACTTCTTAACTTGGCATACAACTTCTTTTCTTGGAAAAGTTGCAGCACTATCCTCAAGTGCTCCTCGTGCTTATATCGCTTCGGAAGTATATCAGAAATATCAACAATGAAAATCAATACGAACCGATCCAATAAGGTTGGAAAATTCTATTCTTCAGATCTATATAGGCGGCAGGGCATTAGTTAATCCAAAATGCATCACCGAGAACTCATAATGCCCATACCGAGTCTGGCGTGCGATCCTCAATAAACCTTCGGTCCTCACTCTCAATTAGGGGTAACACGACTGGGGATCTATCTTCGAAAATGCTGAAGCCCACTGCAACTGATCAAACAAATCATCGATTCAAGGCAACGAATATCTATTCATGGTGACCACTTTATTCCATTCTCTTTAATTCACACAAGGTCTAAGTGAGCCATCCTTCTACATCACAAACAGTGATTGCACTCCTCAAGGTGACGCACTGGGCTGATAACATCTTTATTCAACAAGTCTTGCAGATGCGCCATTAGTTCTCTTAACACGGCAGAAGTCATCCTAGAGGGTGCCTTAGAATTGGTGCAGTTCCCCAGAACTACATCAATAGCAAACTCAACCTCCCTATCCGGCGGCATCAATAAAAGCTCAGTAGGGAAAACTACTGGGTACCCGTGGACAACAGGAATGTCTTCGATCCCCAGTGCCGCCGTAGGCACCTCCACCATCGTAACCAACAATACAACACATCCTCTACTCACCACATGTCGTGCCCTGGCAACAGATATATTATCGCTGCGAACAACGTGTTGTGGCATCCTCTGTAAACAAACTCCTTCTGACCCGACTCTCCAAGGATCACTGTCCTCTCTCTGTAATGGATCGTGGCATAGTATCGAGATAACCAATCCATACCAAATACCCCATCGAAAACCTGGAGCTAATGTAGGACCAATAACTCAATGGGTAAAAATCCAAGATCCTAACTGCACCGGTCAGGATCTACAACACTCAACTAGCCTGAGGAGGCCCCACCATCTGCAGCGACATCAGAGGAGTCGATGCAGACGATGATGCAAAGGTCCCAAATGGCCGCATCCGTAGCACCAGTTCTGTCACTACTCGCACTGATGGGGTGCAAGAAATCTGCCTCAAATAACACACCTGTTAGAACATCTCTCCTATTGCTATTGTCCCTGCTGCGTGGCTATCTTGACATTCGAAATTCTCCTAATCTCCGTCCTCTCTGAGATTCGTGACCCAGAAACTAATATCACTGTAGCCTCGGAGATTTTGATCGACTGGTCTGTCCTCCATCAGATTATGCCGGGCGCTTTTTCTCAAACTCTATCGGCTTGCCAAATCTTTCAAACTCGAATGTGAAAACAGCCCTTGGACCCCAGATCATTCGAACCCATTCCGGTCGAGGATTCCAAACCTCGAAGGGTTAACAACTTCACCTTATCAAGCAAGAGCAGGTCCTGGCAATCCTTCGAAATTTGGAAGAAAGCGTTGGCATACCCAAAATCATGTATGTCTAAAAAGAAACATCCTGGGTTCAAGGTCCTGTTATCACAAACTCAAATCAAAATCATTCAGCCATCCTACAAAATAACTCCGAAAATGCTTTCCTTGACTGTCTTATCCCGAACTGCTAGTCGAAAAACATCCAGGCTGCAACACTGGGCCAACCGCCCAACATTTGCCCCTACTCCACAGAGGTCAAAATCAAACCGAACCCCCTGCTCTGACACTATTCAACAATGTTGCCGAGGGCTCCAGGACATGCTGTGCTGGCTCACCTACTGAGTTGACAGCTGCGCCACCTGCTCTTCCTGTTTACAGTTCTTCTTTTCCCAATGGGTCATCTGAACTCTCAACTCATCCATCATGGCAGATCTCTCCTACCCAACCCTCACAGGGTATCGGATTGGAATGCGTAGAATAGATCGCACAAATCAACACACTAAAATACAGCTAACACCACACTCAAAATCAAACCGCTGCTCGACCCAATCTAGCGAAAGTCCAAGACATCGCCCCACTTCTGTAGCCTTATGTTATCTGCAGCCAACATAATTGCCCAGCAGAAGAAGGGTATGTCAAATTCCTCTCTCTACTCCATCAGAGAGTTAATAAACCAAATCACTGACTTTCGCATAATCACGTCTCTCACGTGCTAGTATCCTAGGGTCAGCCAATAGCCTAGGGTTTCCTGAGTCCCAAATGACCTATTCCCTAAGCTCTGATACCAACTTAATCTGTCACGCCCCGAGTGTAAACCAGAACTTGAGTGCGACATACAGATCCGCCGTATATGCAGTATTACCCGCATATATGAAGCGACACAATAACTCAAGCAACCAAGTGTAATGTACAAGAGCATGTATAGCCACAGAAAGTGGCACAGAGCGAGAAATGAACATAGACTACTATAAACAACACACAACCAACACCAAAACTCCAAAGCCTTAACCACAACAACACCGCCATATGCAAAACATCCTCCAACAATGAACAAGTTTCCAACCAAGATCAACCAATCCAAATCCATAATAGAGGTACAGCTCAACTTGAAATGAAACTAAATACATAAATTCCACAATACTCAAAAACATCAGTAATAACACTCCACCAACACTACTACATGAATCAACTCCAAAATATACAACTCCAAAATCATCATAATACAAGTCTACTACAATATCCCATACACAATCTGTATACCCCACAAAATATACAAATGTAACTCCCATATGAATACAACTCGAGGACTGACATAATACATAAAGCTGGCTCCAGCCAGACCAAATATACAGTAGTCGGGGTACATAAAAACTGAAAGAAATAAATAAACTATAGGGCGACCTCTATCAGAACCATCAGGGTGGAGCTCTATCTATTCCGCGACTCCCTTGCCGCGCTCTGCCTGTATCGCTGCTCCAGAAGAGATCACTGGGGAGCAACAACGGGTGTGAGAACTACTAACAGCAGTCCTCAGTGAGTAAATCATCGAACCTCCGACCTACCCACCGAGTCTACCATAAGGGCAAAGCAGGTGATAGTAAGAAGAATAACAGTAATAGCTGAAAAGGAAACTACTCTACTATGCCCAATACTAACAGAATAAAAGAGAGTGTATGCATGAATAAAGGTAACACTATCCTCGTGTATCAATAATGCCCTCAACTGAATGATCTCAAATAGACACATGCATACCTCATAAAAAGACAACTAATGGGCTATATGGTATCCTCAACTGTATGAATCTCAGATATGTATATATGTATGTATGCATAACTCATAGAAAGACAACTACTGAGCTATACGATATCCTCAACTGTATGAATCTCAAATATGTATATATATGTATGCATCATGGAAAGATAACTGTCAAAGTATAACACAATCAGATGGTCCTGGATAGGGCCAGACTTGCCTGCTCTCACATCTCAATAGAACCCAGTATCCGATCGGCACACGGCACGATCCCAAAGTATCCAATCGACCGGCACACGGCTCGGCCCTAAGCCTACTCCAAAGTGGCACTCGAGGGGAGCGACCCACACGAGTAAAGTATGTAACCATAAGTATCTGATATAGCAGGACTGGATCATGACTCTAAATAAGTGGGTAAAACCATCCACTAAGGACGCCCGATCCCTCACCTCCAATCTGATACAATAATAATAATAATCGGTCCAACCACCCACAGTTCACGATTGCCGAAACAATAACCCGAGTCGATAATCTGGTGCTATCCCACCCGACTCAACAATATAGCTATACTATTCCCATCCCCGCTCTCTAACCCGAGCAATAATAGCATAAGAGGAAAGAAAAGGGTTTTCTCCGAAGTTTGATTCCAACATGAATAGTATAGCATGAATAAAAGAGATATGGCCTATCTATATGTCTAGATATCAAGGAATAGTTCTCACACATGATTAATATAGTTTTCAACAAGAAACTTAAATATAAGCATGATTAAACCCATATAGATAGTAAGCATCACACAAGGTTGCACTTTTGGTTGAGTCGACTTGTAGGCCGTAATTTCGATGTGCTCAACAACCCACCTGCTAGCTCAGTAAACTGGAATTTAGTTGCAAAGACTTTCAGCGACCAAGGTATGTTGTTCGATGCTTCTCCAACAACTTGTAGTATGCCTTGAGCTTCCTGTTGGAAAGAATTACTATAAAGACATTACAGCTTGCCCGGGTTCCAAAGACTTGCATCAATAGAGAAAACTCATGATCTAATATATATATCTAGTAACTCTATTACCACAGCCCCACATTTGTTTCCTTAGGTTTACAATTAATGTCAAATTACCAAAGAGTTTACAACAACTAAACTCACACTTTTCATAAGTCCAAGAAAAGAACACCTTACTACCCCCAATTTTCGATGTGGAAATATAAGCTGAGGTTCAACTTGCAATAACTTCCAATGGAAACACCTTTACATGTTGAACCCAAAAGTAAACTTGTTCATCTTGCACCTAAGATTATACTCATACCTTAAAATTAACCACCTCAAGAACACTTAACCACGAAATCATATAAAACCCTCAATTTACCACCAAGGCCATTACCAACTTGCATGCAGATTTTCACCAACAATGTACTGCAAATAGGACTAAAGATGACATATCAATTCTTATCCAAATTTCGATAGTAAGGTATCAAATTGTTCCTCTTGAAGTCTAGAAGATAACTCAACTCGAAATTCATCATTTCATAAAGAGGAGAAAAAGATATCTCAATATTACTACATGCTGTCCAAAACTACACTCTGCACATAGAAGCTCAAAGATGGTAAAATTTACCTTAATAGAAGCACGAATTAGCCTTCCTCTTCAACACGAAAATTGTGGGTATCTGAGTCTTGGTGAATTCCCCGCAAAAAGTAGCCTAAAATTCCACTTGTTCAGTCCTAGGGAGCAAAAACACTAAACATTGCTCAAAACCACAACCAGAATCTCAGCTGTGCACAAAAGTCTCAGAAATGGCTCAATTTACCTATTTTAATGTCCAAATCTGAGGATCCAGCAAATACAAAAGTTGTAGATATTTAAATCCTGAAAATTTGTCATCAAAAACCAACTTAAAATTCCACTTGTACATTCCAGGGGAGTAAAAACACTAACCTCTGCTCAGAATCCTACACAGAAAACAAGTGTCTGAAAGATTGCTATATTTACCTAGTTTAGAGCTCTAATTAGGTCCAATATTCAGTACAAAAGTTGTAGATCTTGAAGTTGTGAAGAGAACCCCATAAGAATCACCCAAAAATTCCACTCCTATAGTTCTGGAGACCTCCTGGAAGAAAATGCGACGAAGTGGTCCACTCCAATAGTGAACTTCAAGTTCCATTCATGGAGTTCTTGGGTGAAGAAGATGATGGAAAACCCCTTAATTTCCTTCACAACCGAGTGGAGATGGGCTAGGAATGTAAAAGAACCCATTTGCTGTCTAATGGTGCAATTTATAGCCTCAAAATCCCCTTAAAATGCACCAAAGGTCCATCCAAACACACACACACACACACACACACTTACACTCCCTTGCACTGGATCCCGCGCAAGGCAGGTCGGACCATGTGTCCGACCGGGCGCCCACGCTGCGACACGCGTGCGCAGCGCTGGCACGCACTGCAGCCTCCGGTGCACGCGCGGTGCACCGGTCACCCCAACCTGCGTCGCGAGCCCGGTCCAGCGCCGCATGCTCCCCCGTGGCGCACCGCGCTAGAGCACGCCCGTGCGCCTGCCTGCCGTGGACCCGGTGCACGCGCCACCCCCTGCACCAGCGCTGCGCCTGCCGGTGTACAGCCCGTACGCCGACCCCCGTGAGCCCGGTTCACAGCTACAGTATGCACCCAAACTCTATTTTAAGCCCAAAAATATCCAGAAATAGTGTATTTCGCACAGTTTTTCGCGCTGAGTCCGTTTTTCTCGTCCATTTGGCGAACCGAGGATTCCGACACACCGAAAAAGTATACTCAAAGCTCTCCAAATCATAATTGTACAATCACCGCACTTCCGTACATCCCTTTATGCGGTTTTTTTTCGCACCGGATCTGAGTTTCACGTCCTTTTCGCGCACCAACAACTCTAACACACCCAAAATGTGCCGACGAGCAACCAATCCACTAGTAACCCAACTCACAAAGATTTTGGTCTTCACAATATTCCCCTTACAACAGTTTGCCACATCATATTCGTTAAACTCCTTCATTTTAAGTAGTTTATCCCTGACCTGCTATATTACATCCCAAAGACTTCGCCAATTAACTGTGGAGTTATTTTAAGTCTTGTCCCTTGGACGTTCGTATAAAACTCCATTGGACTGTCTTCATTTTCTTGAAGGTACCGTGCATTTGTGTAGAAGGTCCTTACCCGATGTAAACAGTATCCAAGCATTTCTGGGAATCTGCACACTTGAAGAAGATTGGCTTGTTCGATCAGATTACCAAACTCCGGGGAGTGGTCTCGAAGAGCACCAATGTTAACATGTCTTTCGCCAATGCATTCTCGATTTTCAAAAGCCCTTAGACGGTCTGTATTAATAGACACTTGTTCCTCACGGGGTGGTGAATCAGGAGCTATTGGTTCGTCAATTTCAACCCCTCGTGCTCGTCCTAACCGTCGAGCTAGTCTCTTTCTTTTCATCGAGATAGATGAAGATGGCATTGGTGCTTTGCCTTTTTCCACAGCAGTAGGTGCTGTCTTTTCCTTAGGTGAACTAGGGGACTTCCCTTTTGACTTAACAGGCGTTGTTTCGTCGTCCATCAATTCATCCCAGTTCACATCTTCCTTATCAGATTCCGTCTCGGTGTCGTTAACAAGGACAAACTCACATTTTCGTAGAGTTTTCTTCGCTCTCTTCAATTTGTTCGTTGCTCTAGTGTGAACCATGGCAACAAGAAGAACTATTATCCAAGTGAACACCATTGTTGCTATTGAAAGTGAGAAACCTGCGAGCACGAACTCAAAACACGAAAAAATTGTTTATTTTCAAAAATTTGAAAAATTGTACCTAAACAATCATTATCGTGTAGAGAGACAAGGAATCAAATTAGTTTTGCAAAAAGAATTTTAAAAATAGATCAATCCCATGATTTTCAAAAATTCTCATTATATGCCCTAAAACCGAATTTTCAGAAATCGAAGCCCAAAAATCCGTTAATCAAGAGAATACCTAGCATATAATCAATCCCAAATTGCCGACCAACGGAATAGTATGATGAATACATCAAATAGTTTTGGGAAAGCAAGACAAAAAAAAAAAAGAAGTCATAACAAAAAAATGGTACTGAGACCATTTGTCCTATATGTGCAAATAGAATTCGGACAGATCTTTTCCCGGGGTAGACCATGAAACTAAAAGAATTGAAAGGACCCATTCAGGAACAAGACAATGACATCGTGATTTTAATATCGATGAAACAATACATCAATGATAGGTTAGTTTAATAAGTTCAGTAATCTCTTTTTTTTTTAGAGGGAAGGGAGAAAACTAATCTACTCAGAGTTCTTATTTCAAAAGAAATTTGACCAAAAACCATCTAGAATTGAATTCCACCCATGATTTCCACTCACGTTTATGAAGAACAATGCAAAACAGTGGAAAATCAAATTTTGATCAAAGAAACTTACTTTGATCCGAAGAACTCGAGTTGGAAAGGCTCCAAATTGGTTGATTTCTAGAGAGAGAAGCTCTGGAGACTTGGAAACAAAAGATTGTTGTAAAAAGAAATCAAATCCCTTTTGTTTCTTATAAGACCAAGCCGCGGTCCGGAACGGATCAAGAATCCAGTCCGGATCGGCTACCCGCAGAAAATTCCTGCGTTCGGGATCCGGAACGGATATTCCAGTCCGGATCGGCTCCAAACTTTTTCTTCAGAAAAATTTAGGAAAATTCCAGAAAATCCAGAAAAAGTATGTAAGCACTTTTGCATGTTAACTTTAAACAAAAGTCATCATTTCACATCAAAAGAAATAGATTATGTAAAATCTATCAATAATATCCAAGTAATGAAATGAAAATTTATAAAAATTAAAACCTTTAAAGTTGAACAAGTTCAATGACATCTATCACGATCTTATGAGTAATGCGTTTATCAAATCATCAATATGGTAAAGAAAATGAAGTACCAAGATCGATAGATGTTTGAAATCCCAAATAGGTTAGATAATATATCTAATCAATTTATTGTAAGGAGTGGCTCTTTGAGCATCTTTCAATAAAATCCCCACCTTATACCAACCTTGGAATTTGACAGAGTCAAGTATTCCAAAAAGCATTTTATCTTATCAACTTGAAAAACCATGCTTGGTATACATGTGGTAGCTGCACACAGTACTCGGACGACCGAGGTGGTAGCTCTTTCCTCCATGTGGTGGTAGTTTTCACACTCCTCATTGGGATGTAACTCTTTCCACATCTTATGAGCATAAATATTTTAACAAACTCCCCCTCAATTGGTTATCAATTATTTAAGATATAAGGTATTCAACCAAAAATTGATCTCGAGTTTTATACTTAACTTAATTTTCAAATATGATAAAAACTATACCAAGAGATCATATGAGAGAGAAATTGACTTTGATCAATTAAAGATGACTTAATTGACATAAATGATCATTGCATCAAATGAATTGTTATGATATCCAAAGCATAATAAATTTCTAAATATATGAAAGGATGCAAGTAAAGTCAATTATACTAATGCTCAATTAATGTTCTATGTTCAAGTATAGATAAAGAACACAAACAAAAAAACAAAACCTAACCTAAGCAATGATTTCAAAAAGTGTTATTTCAAAGAAAGCATTCCAATTGCTTTACGTAAATGAATAAACCGTTTTTGATCCAAAAGTTTTGATAAAATGTCAGCTAATTGATCCTCAGTTGAAATATAGGAAATTTGAAGAATATTTGATTCAACTAGCTCTCTTAGAAAATGATATCTAAGTTCAATGTGTTTTGTTCTCGAGTGCAATACAGGATTTTTAGAAATATTTATAGCACTTGTGTTGTCACAAAGAATAGTTACCGAAGTTGCTGAAATTCGGAAGTCGCTCAACATGCTTTTCATCCAAATGAGTTGAGTTGAACAACTACCCGCTGAGATATATTCCGCTTCGGCAGTCGAGAGTGCTAAGCAGTTTTGCTTTTTACTATGCCATGCAATAAGACAATGGCCAAGATAAAAACATGCACCACTCGTACTTTTCCGATCATCCACAGATCCTGCCCAATCGACATCTGAATATCCTATAATGTCAAGCGTTGTTCCCATAGGATACCAAATTCCGAAATTCAGTGTTCCTTTGACATACCGGATGATCCTTTTCACCGCTTTCAGGTGAACCTCCTTTGGTGCTGATTGATATCTCGCGCAGATCCCAACACTAAAGGATATATCCGGGCGACTAGCCATGAGGTAGAGTAGACTTCCAATCATGCTGCAATAATGCTTCTCGTCTACACTTTCACTAAGAGATTCACTTCCTAATCCCTTATTGCTAGTTCCCATTAGAGTCGGAAAATCTTTAGAGTTTTCTAAATCGTATTTCTTCACCAACTCCCTTGCATACTTGGATTGGCACAAATGGATGCCTTCTTCATTTTGTTTCACTTGCAATCCAAGAAAGTATGTCAGTTCGCCCATCATAGACATCTCAAATTCGCTTTCCATGGTTTCAGCGAATTTAGAAGCATCATTGTCTCTAGTTGCACCAAATACAATGTCATCGACATAGATTTGTGCCACAATGAAGTTATCCTGATAATGCTTCACAAAGAGAGTCCGATCTGCTCCCCCTCGAGTATAGCCCTTTTCCAATAGGTGCTTTGTTAACCTTCGAACACGAACGATCTTTTAATGCCGTTGGAAGTGCAAAAATCAATGAATTTAGAATTAATGAATTCTCCACCTCTATCACTTCGAACACGAACGATCTTTTCATTTCTTTCAATCATAATACGATGACAAACCTCATGAAAAGAGTCGAAAGTATCCGCTTTCTCTTTTAAAAATGTTACCCATGAATATCTAGAGAAATCATCAACCAAAAGAAAAATATACCATTTACCTCCCAAAGATGGTTGACGAGTCGGTCCTATTAAGTCCATATGGAGTAATTCTAAGGGCCGATTGGTACCAACGTGGTTTAAGTTCTTGTGTGCAACCCTTGATTGTTTTCTCTTTTTAACAACCTCCACACACAATGTTATCTTTAAAAGAAAGTTTAGGAACCCCCTTAACCACGTCTTTATTTGAAATCCTTGCTAGTTCTTTAAAATTTATGTGACCTAGTCTTTCATGCCAAAAAGTTTCGTTATCCAAAGAAACTAGGTTACAATTTTCAGAAATTTTGTTTGAAACAACATAGCAATTTTTTTCAGATCTAACCCCTTTCAAAAAGAATACATGGTCCTTATCAGTTACAATACATTCTGCAGATGAAAAATTAACTGAGAAACCATTGTCACAAAGTTGACTTATACTAATGAGGTTAGTCTTTAGGCCTTCAACAAATAAGGCATTGTTCAAAACCGGGCATTCTGGAATAGCGATTGTTCCTTTTCCTACAATTTTGGAAGAACGACCGTCTCCGAAAACAACATGTCCTCCGGAGATTTTCTCTAAAGTTTGAAAACTATTTTTGTCACCGGTCATGTGACGGGAACATCCACTATCCAGATACCAAGACGAGTTGTCATAGGCATGTAAAGAAGTATGAACAACAAGAAGAGGGAAGATTTCACCTTTGCGTACCCAAACCTTTTGAGTTTTGGAGTACGTCGGCAATGATTGTGAAGTTATTACCTTTGGTGAAAGCGTCTTGATTGATTTGTTGGGTTATGTATAATTGGATCTAAATAGGGGAAAAAACACCTAGAGGGGGGTGAATAGGTGTAAACAATAAACACTCAAAAATCTTTGCGATATAAAACCCAATGCGGAAAAAATAAATAACACGCAGAGATTTTTACGTGGAAAACTCCAAACCGGAGTAAAAAACCACGGGACCGATAACACGGTGAAATCCACTAGAATTAAACACGTACAAGGTGATATACCGTACTCACAGACGACTCAACCTTTTCCATACGCTCCTAGTTGATCTTCTCCGCTCGCTCCACGACGCTTCTCGAATCCACGATTTGCGTCCAACGCCGAATCCACGACGTCCAACGTCGAGTCCACGATGTCCGACCGAATCCACGGTCTTCACCCAATAGCACGCTTCGAATCCACGAACGTACCTCGCTCCGAATCCACGAGAGCGGTAGCACCTTGAATCCACAAGGCCACGCGAGTCCACGCGCCGATTTGGGATAAATCGTTGTTTTTTGGGTGGTGATGATCCGCCGAATACTTAGATTAGAAATAGATCGGAAATACCATCTAAGTATTCATTGATTTGATTCTACTCAAAATGTGAGTATGAAAACCTAGAATCAAATCAATCAATATAGATGAAGAAACATAAGATAGAATCTATGATTTCCTTTCTTCTCTATATGTGGACCTTAGGCAGTATATAAGATGACGGCTTTTAGGTTTAGCGGCTTCTTTTTGGATTAGCCCTAGAAAAAGAATGATAGGGTCTATTTATAGGTTAGAAACCCTTGGAAGAAGATAAGGATCAAAAACTATCTTTTTCTGAAATTTTACATGACGACGATCCGGATCGGAGTTCGGCCATCCGGATTGCAGTAGCTAGAAAAATAGTTTCCAGAAAAACGAAGGTTCGGGATCCGGATCGAAGTGCCTGATCCGGATCGTTCATACAATTTCACCAAACATCAACGTTCGGGATCCGGATTGGAAAGCCTGATCCGGATCGTTCATAAAACATGGTAAAACCAGTGTTCGGGATCCGGATCAAAAGAATCTACGATCCGGATTGAACTGGTGTATGAACGAACAACCTTCGGGATCCGGATTGCAAAGTCTGATCCGGATCCTGAACATGTCCCATGTCCAGTTTTTGATATTTATGCAATTACAAGTTCATCCAAGTGTTTCTACACTATAAGAAGTATTCGGATCACCAAAGATATTAAGTTAAACATACCTGATCCTTTTGAATTCTTCTTTCTTGAGATTGAGTTATATGATCCAACCTTCTTTACCTTCAATCTTCAAGACTTAACCGAATTCACGAAATACGCCAACTTAAATTCCGTAACAATCTCCCCCTTTGGCGGTTTCGTGACAAAACATAGATCCACTCAAGAAAATTCAAAAAGATATTTTTGTTGCTATCACCATACAACAAAAATTTACAATGGAGATCCAAAATAAAATACATGAGTTAAACTCCTAAAACAGACTCTAGACTTAGACATCTGTACTCTCTGCAAAAGAAATCATTCTTGACAAAAGAAATCGTTAGATACCTCAAGAATTTTATATCATTCAAAAACCACATACAGAGATGAAGTTTATACTCATTTATACTTACCATGACATTTATACATTCAGATATGTAATTTGATCATAGTTAAAACACCAACATATCTTCTATGCAATCAACATCCAAATGTCATGTTAGTGAACATCAACTTGTTAGTTATATTACATGCCCAAATAGTTAGTCGAATAGTTAGTCGAGGCATGCATTCAAACACAAATGAAAACCAAAAGTTGAAGTTCTACTTACCTTTCAAGTTGAGGTTATACTTACCTCCATAGTTTCAAGTTTCTTTCTCACAAACATTGTATCATTGTTTATACTTCTCTCTCCCCCTTTTTGTCACAAAAGTTAGCCAAAAATTACCAAAATGGAGAGAATAGTTAACAGTTCAAGTACCAAAAGTTTGAGAACTAAAAACTAAAAACTAAAACTTAAAAACCTGCACAAGAAAATTATTAGAAATCAGCACAAGTCAATCATCTGAGGCAGAGTCTTCAGAGCTCGTGCAGCCCAGTTTTCTCAAAATTCCTTTAAGCATTCCCGAAATCGTAGAACACTCTTGTTTCATCTGATGTATGTCCTTGGACATCTTTCTGAGTTCTAGAGCCATTTTATCTTGTTCTTGGTTGATGGAAGATTCTACGTTTGCCTTTTGGTCAATTCTTCTGGAAGTTGAAGAACGTTGTGTGACGACTGACGGAGCAGTCTGACCTTCATTCCGAGGAGATCTTCTTGGCAGAGAATGTGAATTGTCAAGAGGTTCATTGCTTGGCACATTCTTTTTCCTTGCTTGCTGCTTAAGTATTGAGGAAGACTTCAGTAGCTTCATGTTCTTTAGGTAAACCTTATTTTCTTCATCAATACCTTGTTGTACTTCAGTAAGAAATGTGTCCCAATCTTCTTCGTCTTCAGATTCATTTTCAGTTTGAGGGATATTCTTTGTTCCATCTTGACATGTTTCATTTATTTCAATACCTCGAGCTCGTCCAAGCCGTCGAGCAAGTCTTTTTCTTTTTGTCTTCCCAGAAGTTTCTTCCATTGGAGCTTTGCCCTTTTCAGCAGCAGTAGGCGGAGCCTTTGATGCTTCCGCAGGCGCTTTTTCTTTCGAAGCAGTGGGTGCTGTTGCTTCAACTTGCAATTCATCCCAATCGATCGATTCCGTCTCAGATTCCGTATCGGAATCATCTTTTGCTTTCTTCGCCTTCTTAGTCCTGTTGGACTTGACAGTGTCTCTAGTATGGACCATAGTAGCCAGAAGAAGAATGATCCAGGTGATCACCATTGCTACTAGATTCTTGTGAAAAGGAAATCATATGAGCAACACCTCAAGAACACGAAAAAATTGTTAATTTTCAAAAATTAGAAAAATTGTACCCAAACAATCATTATCGTGTAGAGAGACTAAGAATCAAATTAGTTTTGCAAAAAGAATTTTAAAAATAGATCAATCCCATGATTTTGGAAAATTCCTATTATATGCCCTAAAACCGAAATTTTTGAAATCGAAGGCAAAAAAAATCGTTTATCTTGAGAATACCTAGCATATAATCAAAACTAATCTACCCAGAGTTCTTATTTCAAAAGAAATTTGATCAAAAACCATCCACAAATGAAATAGATACAAGAATTTCATCACGTTTTGAGGAAGAATATGAAAAACTGTGAAATACCGAGATTTTGATCAATAAAACTTACTTGGAATCGAAGAAATTGAGTTAGAAAGCTTCCAAGATGGATGAATTCTAGAGAGAGAAACTATGGAGACTTTTGAACAAAAGATTGGAGTAAAAAGAATTCAAAACCCTTTTGTTCTATATAAAACCCTAGCCGCGATCCGGATCAGTTCGTGATTACGATCCGGATCGGCTACCCGCAGAGAAAATCTGCGTTCGGGATCCGGATCGGCATGTCCAATCCGGATCGGCTCCAACTTTTTCTTTAGAAAATTTCAGAGAAATTCTAGAAAAACTAGAAAGAGATTGTGAGCACTTTTGTGTATCAACTTTAAACGAAAATCATCGTTTCATACAACAAGAAATAAATTATGCCAAATCTATCAATAACATCCAACAAATGAAACGAAAATTTATAAAAATTAAATCCCTTAAAGTTGAACAACTTCAATTACATCTAACTTGATCTTATGAGTAATGCCATTATCAAATCATCAATTCGGTAAAGAAAATGAAATACAAAGATCAATAGATGTCTGAAATCCCAGATAAGTTAGATAATATATCTAGTCAATTTATTGAAGAGAGTGGCTCTTTGAGCATCTTTCATTAAAATTCCCACCTTATACCAACCTTGAAATTTTGACAGAGTCAAGTATTTCAACATGCATTTTATTTAATCAAACTTGAAAAACCTTGCTTGGTATACATGTGGTAGCTGCACACAGTACTCGGATGACCGAGGTGGTAGCTCTTTCCTCCATGTGGTGGTAGTTTTCACACTCCTCATTGGGATGTAACTCTTTCCACATCTTTTGAGCATAATACTTTTTCTTTGACTCCCCCTCAATTGGCTATCAATTATTTAAGATATAAAGTATTCAGCCAAATATTGATCTCGATTTCATACTCGACTAAACAGTCAAATAAGATAAAAACTATACCAAGAGATCATTGAGAGAGAAATTGACTTTGATCAAAACAAAGATGAGTTAATTGACATAAATGATCATTGCATCAAATGAAATATTATGATATCTAAAGCATAATAGATTTCTAAATATATAAAAAGATGCAGTTAAAGTCAATAAAACTAATGCTCAATTAATGTTCTATGTCTAAGCATAGATGATGAACAAAAACACAAAAACAAAACCTAACCTAAACAAAAGTTTCAAAAAGAGGTTATTTCAAGGAAAACATTCCAATTGCTTTACGCAAATGAATAAAACGTTTTTGATCCAAAGGTTTTGTTAAAAAGTCAGCTAATTGATCTTCAGTTGAAATGTAGGAAATTTGAAGAATATTTGATTCAACTAGCTCTCTAAGAAAATGATATCTAAGTTGAATGTGTTTTGTTCTAGAGTGCAACACAGGGTTTTTTGAAATGTTTACAGCACTAGTGTTGTCACATAAAACAGTTACCGAAGTTGCTGAAATCCGGAAGTCGCTCAACACGCTTTTCATCCAAATGAGTTGAGTTGAACAACTACCCGCTGAGATGTATTCCGCTTCGGCAGTCGAGAGTGCAATGCAGTTTTGCTTTTTACTATGCCATGCAACAAGGCAATGGCCAAGATAAAAACATGCACCACTCGTACTTTTCCGATCATCCACAGATCCTGCCCAATCGGCATCTGAGTATCCAATAATATCTAGACTTGTTCCCATAGGATACCAAATTCTGAAATTAATGGTTCCTTTGATGTACCGGATGATCCGTTTCACCGCTTTCAGGTGAACCTCCTTTGGTGCTGATTGATATCTCGCGCAAATCCCAACACTAAAGGATATATCCGGGCGACTAGCTATGAGGTAAAGTAGACTTCCAATCATTCTGCGATAAAGTTCCTCGTCTACATTCTCACTAAAAGATTCACTTCCTAATCCCTTATTGCTAGTTCCCATAGGAGTAGGAAAATCTTTAGAATCTTCTAATCCGAATTTCTTTACCAACTCCTTTGCATACTTGGATTGACACAGATGGATGCCTTCACCATTTTGTTTCACTTGCAATCCAAGAAAGTATGTCAATTCGCCCATCATAGACATCTCAAATTCACTTTCCATGGTTTCTGCGAATTTAGAAGCATCATTGTCCTTTGTTGCTCCAAAAACAATGTCATCGACATAGATTTGTGCAACAATGAAGTTATCCTGATAATGCTTCACAAAGAGTGTCCGATCTGCTCCCCCTCGAGTATAGCCCTTCTCCAAAAGGTGCTTTGTCAACCTTTCGTACCACGCTCGCGGTGCTTGTTTTAAACCGTAAAGAGCCTTTTTCAAACGAAAAACATGGTTAGGTAGTTTACAGTCTACAAAACCTTTCGGTTGAGCCACATAAACTTTCTCATTTAAAAACCCATTTAAAAACGCGCTCTTAACGTCCATTTGAAAGAGTTTTATTTTAAAGTGACAAGCAATAGCGAATAAGATACGAATGGACTCGAGTCTAGCTACGGGGGCGAACGTTTCATCAAAGTCTATACCTTCTATTTGAGAGTAGCCTTTAGCAACTAAACGTGCTTTGTTCCTGATGATGGTACCATCCTCATTTTTCTTGTTCTTGAAAATCCATTTAGTACCGATCACATTGTGTTGCTTCGGAGGCGTCGTTAATTTCCAGACTTTGTTACGTTCAAACTGATGGAGTTCTTCCTGCATTGCTTCAATCCAGTAGTCATCCTGAAGAGCTTCATCGATATTCTTTGGTTCGATCATGGAAACGTAACAAGCGAATCCACAAACCAACTGTCTCCGAGTTTTGACTCCTTCTTGTGGGTCTCCAATGATGTTTGATTCAGGATGATCCTTGGAGATGCGTAACGTTTGTTGTAATGGAGTACTCGGAGGTACATGAGATGATTCCTGCACATCAGATAAGCTTGAAGAACCATTGGGTGCATCATTAATATTGGAAGTATTATCATGAGAAGATGCACTTACAGGAGTATCATCATCAAGAGAGATATCAGGGGTAGATTTATCAGATGCAAAGTGGAAAGCTTCATCTACTTTAACATTTATAGATTCTACGATCGTCTTAGATTCCAAGTTAAATACCCGATATGCTCTACTATTTGTAGAATACCCCAAGAAAATCCCTTCGTCACTTCGAGAGTCAAATTTTCCAAGATTTTCGCGGTCACGCAAAATGTAACACCGACTCCCGAAGATACGAAAATATTTGATGTTGGGTTTTCTACAACACCATAGTTCATATGGTGTATTTAACGTTCCCGGGCGCAAATAAACTCGATTAATAACATAGATTGCAGTGTTCACAGCTTCAGCCCAAAAATGTAGCGGTAAATTCCGGCTATGAAGCATAACACGTGCCATCTCTTGAACAACCCTGTTTTTGCGCTCGACAACACCATTCTGTTGAGGTATATAGGGTGCAGAGAATTCATGTGTAATGCCGTTGGAAGTGCAAAAATCAATGAATTTAGAATTTATGAATTCTCCACCTCTATCACTTCTAACACGAATGATCTTTTCATTCTTTTCAATCATAATACGAAGGCAAATCTCGTGAAAAGAATCAAAAGTATCAGCTTTCTCTTTTAAAAATGCTACCCATGAGTATCGAGAGAAATCATCAACCAATAAGAAAATATACCATTTACCTCCCAAGGATGGTTGACGTGTCGGCCCCATAAGATCCATATGCAACAATTCCAAGGGCCGTTTGGTACCGACGTGATTCAAGGATGAAAGAAGAATTCACCTTTGCGTACCCAAACCTTTCGAGTTTTGGTGTACGTCGGAAATGATTGTGAAGTTGATACCTTTGGTGAAAGCGTCTTATTTGATCCATTGCTTTTCCTTGACGTCGTCGTCTTGTTTGATGAACTATAGAGGCTCTTTTCCTTCAAAGAATTTGCATTTGATTTCCGAGGAATCACCCTTTTGGTAGTCGTTGCAAGATGTGCTTGAGTTGAGCGTTTGGCTCCCATCTCGCAATTTCTCCTTATGTGCCCTGCAAAATTACAACGAAAACATACCTTAGTGCTTGACGATTCCGAGGAGGGTGAAGTAGGCTTGTTGTCGTTGCTTGTCGTGAATTCCGGTGTCGGAGGAGGAGATACCGACTGAGGCACAAAAACTGTCCCAACCGAACTAAAATTGTCTTCAGTTCGATTGTATCCGAGGCCGAACTTGTTTGATTGACCAAGACCAAGAAGCTTATCCAACTTACTCCTTCCTGATGAAAATCGCTGTAAGTCATCCTTGAGTTGGAGAATGGTCTCTGTCATTTCCAATTTTTCCTATCGAGCCTCGCCGTTGAGCTTCAAGAAGTAATTCGCTTTGTTCACCATATCTATATAATTCTTCTCGATGTAGTGTTCTGGTTTTTCCCATGCAACTTTTCGATGAATCCACTATGTAGAACACCTAGTGTTGGTGTGTCTGGCCCATGGTGCATCAAAGGGGTGCCACGGATGGACCTTGTGAGACTTTGATAGCTGATTTGGCCTTCGGCTGCATTTGCCGAATTTTAGAAAAGGTTTTGGGCCAATCTGAGGTTGGATTTGGATTCAGCGCGGAAAAACGCTTAAAAACGGCTATTTGCTTGTTAGATTTGGAGTCCGGATGACCAAAAGCGGGCTTCTGGAAGTTTTCGGGGGTTTTCGGTGCATGGGGGAGGCTCGTGGACCGGCCTGAGCCACGTGGCGGCCCATTATTGGCCGGCTCACGCAGCTCGGTCCACGGGGGGAGCGCGGTGGGTGCATGGACCGCCGTGCGGGCCACGTGGCGCGTCCGGAGTGGCGGGTGCGCGCGGCGCGGTCCAGGGAAACTGCGCGGCTGCGGTGGACCGGGGGCACGACGCGTGGCGGCCTGGCATTGGCTGGCCCACGAAGTCTCGGTCCACAGCGCGCGCAGTGGAGGCGCCTCGGTACGGAGCGCGCAGGGTTGGCAGACGCGTGGTCGGCCGCACTCGAGTGCCGCCACGCGTCGGCCCGCGGTTGGCGGGCCGTACCTACCCCCGCTGACTACGGGGGGACACGCGGCGCGCAGTGAAGGCCCTTGCTTTGATGTCCCCTGTTCGTGCACACGTGGCCGCTCCTGGGCGTTTCGGGCGCATCGGATGGAAGCCGTCCGACCGGGTTTCCGGGCGCAGTGCGCCCGAATGTTGCGCCCGAAAACCCGGCCCATTAGAGTTTGGGCTGAGCCTATAAATAGGCTACCTTGTTTCGTTTGGGGGCTTTTTGGACTCCATTTCTCAGAGAACCCTTCAGAGAAAATTTCCCTTCCTCAGTGTACTACCCTTTGGAGGACTTTGGAGATTTTTGGTGGCACGTTTCCCGAGGTTCACTATTTTACGGCGCGGCGCGACTCTTGTTCTCCGGCGACCCGCTTCGCCCCTTCTCAGTGTTTGGACTCCCCCGACTCACCCCGACTTCGGATTTCACCGATTTTCGCGCCGTTGGACTCACGACAGGTAGGACTTCAACTCCTGTGCTTTGAGGTTCTTCATTTTCTGTGCTGATCTTGGAGTTTTCGGAGCACCCATTTGACCCATTTTTCTTCGCGGACTTTTGGACAGCACCGCGGTGTTCTTGCCGTATCTTTTCGCTCAGACGTCGGATCCAGGCGATTCAAAAGGCATTTTTCATCTAGATTTCGCAAGGAGTCTCCTGGATTTTTCTCAGATTTTTCTGGATTTCTCTCGAAGGTGAAAATCTCCTTTCACTGTGGATCTTTGACACAGATTTTCTGGACAGATTGGTTTGAGGTGTTCCACTTGCAGAAATTGTAACTCAGCGTAGAAAAATCAGATTTGAACGTGCAGGTACTCGTTCCGACGGGCTCGTCGCAAGGATCGCGATAGTATTTTTCTTGGAATTTTCCGGGCATTTTCTGCAGGTGAAAATTGTGGAACTTTGGACTGTGGTATTAGTGGACAGATTTTGTAACTGTGAATGTTTAATTTATGTATGTTTCTTTGGATACGCTTTTGGGTCAGGGATTCGCGCTTGAGGTGGGTGATGTTTAAACCTCCTACTTATGACTTGTCACTAGGCCTATTGGAATGCTCTTGATCATGTTGTTAGTAGAACTGTGAAATGGACCTAGCATGCTTGTATGAGATCTTGATTTCTTTGTTAATATTTGCATTGTCAGAAAACTACAAGTTAGTAGGTTGTGTTTCCATGCTTAGATATGTAGTATAATTACTTGGAAATTATGCTAAATCCATAACATGTTGAATGTTTAATAAAAGGTTGGGACATGCGGTTAGAATACTTAAAATGGTTTCATCAAGGGAAGGACTTTTGCATGCTTGAATGGTCACCTAGATAGGCCACTGTTTTTCTGCTACGCTATCATGCTGGAATTGACTTAGGAGAAACCATGTTTCATTCTTTCTCTAGTCACTTAGACATAGGGGATAGTATGCTCTGATTAGAGCAGGGACTGGGAAAGTGTAGTCAGTTTTGGGGATTTGGGGACAGGCAGGTTGAGGACAGGGCACCCGCGGCGACCGGGGATTTCGGGCGGTTGACCGGACTGTTATTAGTGTATCAGATTTGGGGATAGGGGACCGGGACTTCTTTAGTAGATGGGTTGTTCCCACTTAAGTAGAGTCTTGGTCCAATCCGACTATATCGGGTTACTGGAGACCGTGCCGGTCAGGAGCCGGTCTGTTGCTGTATTTATGACCGTGCCGGTCAGGAGCCGGTCTGTTGCAGTACTTATGACCGTGCCGGTCAGGAGCCGGTCTGTTGCCTCGGGGATGGGACCGTGTCGGTCAGGAACCGGTCTGCATCCCGCAGCGGAGATGGGAGTTAGTGGGCATAGTAGGCAGTACCGGTGTTCACCGGTGTCTAGATTGGGTTACCCGGGCAGGCATATGTATACGCTGACGTATGCATTTAGCTACTCCTTTAGCTTATTACTTGAGAGGCATCTTCGTGATGGCTTTTATCAGTTGTTGTACGTATAGCTCTCCCCCTTGTTTTATCTCTCCGCCTCTTGTAGTCCTAGTGGGTAGGTCTGTGGTAGAGGTTTACCCACTAGGGGAGGCTACTGTTTTTATAGTAGTTCTGACCCCCACTGTTTTCCCTTTTCTTGTGCCCTTTGTTTTGCAGAGTCATCTGTTGGAGTTGCGGGACCCTCTTCCCAGGATCGAGGTAAGAGGATTGCTGACTAGATAGCTGCTACCCTGAGCTTGAGTTTGGTAGTTTTGTTGTATCCCCTGTACACTCAGACGGTTGTATTTTCTTTTATTTTGGGTCTGGCTACGGCCAGCTGGTTGTATTTATTTCGTGAGCTGGGAGAGACACATGTATATTTCATGAGAGATTATTGTACTTTTATTTCCAGCATTTGTCTGAGATGTACTAGTTTTAGTTTAGCTCTGTTTTATGCTCCAGTATTATTTCTTTTATATCTGAGCAGGTTACCAGCGCTTCGTGTACACGGGGAATACCGTGTGCACGGCGAATATGTGGATAAGCCCGGGTTCTGGTTTACACCCGGGGCGTGACACTCGAGTTGCTCATTGGACTCTTGAAGGGAAACATTTGCTTTTATCAGATTATCCCTTTCCACTTCAAGATCGGTCGAGAGAGAAGTTACCCTTTTACTTCTTCTTCGAGATCCTGCAATCTCCCTCTCAACCCCTTGTTTTGCTTAGCCAGTTTCTTTGAATCCCTCAAAAGTCTGTGGTAGGCTAGAGCAAAATCTTCACCTTCCGAATCATCCGATTCATCGTCCGTTGCAATCTTTTCAACAGTGGAGTTGGACAATGGCTCGGATGTACTTGCCATTAAGCACATGAAGGGTGAAGATGTGGACGCGTGGAATGCCGTTGCGCTATCTTCTTCATCACTTGACGATGACTCATTTGACGATGAGGTGTCATCCCAAGTGACGGCTTGCATCGCCTTCTTCTTGGACGGATTCTTATTTGGACATTCCGTTGAGATATGGCTGTACCCTCAGCACTTGAAGCATTGGACTTGTCCTTCTGAGCTTTTCTTATCTTTAGAAAAACCCTCTTGCTTTCTTGACTTGTAACTTGAAGAACCCTTGCCTTTCTTCCACTTTCCGAAGGATGGAGTTTTGCTTGAATTACCCCTTCGAAAATTTCGGCGAAACTTCCTTGTCAAGAGAGCGAGCTGCTTCTCAAGGTCCTCAATAGATAGGTTCTTGTCATCGCCTGAGGAGGTTGAATCCGCGTCTTCTTCTTTTGTTGTTTTCAATGCATAACCTGAAGACTTAGAAGAGGATGCCTTTCCCGAAGAATAGTTAGTAGGAAATGTCATTTCATATGTTTGTAAAGAACCAACTAATTCTTCTACACGGATTTCATCCGGGTGTTTAATATTTTCAATGGCTGTAACCTTGGAACGAAATCTTTCAGGAAGAGTTCTTAATATTTTTCTTACAACTTTAAATTCTGGAATCTTCTCTCCCAAGTTAGCACATGAGTTTACGATGTCTTGCAATCGTGTGTAATAGTCTGTGAAAGATTCATTTTCTGCCATGAAAATAGAGTCAAACTTGCTCGTAAGCATTTGTAGTTTTTGAATCTTCACAAGGTTAGTTCCCTCATGCGTAACTTGAAGAACATCCCAGATTTCTTTCGCAGTCTCACATGCCGAGACGCGAGAGAACTCTGTTTGTGATAAGGCATTAAATAAAGCATTAATTCCCTTGCCATTGTAAGAAGAAAAATCTATCTCTTCCTTGGTCCATTTCGACCTAGGTTTGATGGTGCGAACATCACCAATAAATTCAGTTGGATTAGACCATCCTAATTCAATTGATTGCCACACCTGTTCGTCGATGGAAATTAAAAAGGCTTTTATCCGTACTTTCCAGTACGCATAATTTGTTCCATCGAAGAACGGAGGTCTGTTGATGTTTCCACCTTCAACCATTGGTTACAACCCTATTCCCGCTCTGATACCACTTGTTGGGTTATGTATAATTGGATCTATATAGGGGAAAAAATACCTAGAGGGGGGTGAATAGGTGTAACAATAAACACTCAAAAATCTTTGCGATATAAAACCCAATGCGGAAAAAATAAATAACACGCAGAGATTTTTACGTGGAAAACTCCAAACCGGAGTAAAAAACCACGGGACCGATAACACGGTGAAATCCACTAGAATTAAACACGTACAAGGTGATATACCGTACTCACAGACGACTCAACCTTTTCCATACGCTCCTAGTTGATCTTCTCCGCTCGCTCCACGACGCTTCTCGAATCCACGATTTGCGTCCAACGCCGAATCCACGGCGTCCAACGTCGAGTCCACGACGTCCGACCGAATCCACGGTCTTCACCTAATAGCACGCTTCGAATCCACGAACGTACCTCGCTCCGAATCCACGAGAGCGGTAGCACCTTGAATCCACAAGGCCACGCGAGTCCACGTGCCGATTTGGGATAAATCGTTGTTTTTTGGGTGGTGATGATCCGCCGAATACTTAGATTAGAAATAGATCGGAAATACCATCTAAGCATTCATTGATTTGATTCTACTCAAAATGTGAGTATGAAAACCTAGAGTCAAATCAATCAATATAGATGAAGAAACATAAGATAGAATCTATGATTTCCTTTCTTCTCTATATGTGGATCTTAGGCCGTATATAAGATGACGGCTTTTAGGTTTAGCGGCTTCTTTTTGGATTAGCCCTAGAAAAAGAATCATAGGGTCTATTTATAGGTTAGAAACCCTTGGAAGAAGATAAGGATCAAAAACTATCTTTTTCTGGAATTTTACATGACGACGATCCGGATCGGAGTTCGGCGATCCGGATTGCAGTAGCTAGAAAAACAGTTTCCAGAAAAACGAAGGTTCGGGATCCGGATCGAAGTGCCTGATCCGGATCGTTCATACAGTTTCACCAAACATCAACGTTCGGGATCCGGATTGGAAAGCCTGGTCCGGATCGTTCATAAAACATGGTAAAACCAGTGTTCGGGATCCGGATCAAAAGAATCTACGATCCGGATTGAACTGGTGTATGAACGAACAACCTTCGGGATCCGGATTGCAAAGTCTGATCCGGATCCTGAACATGTCCCATGTCCAGTTTTTGATATTTATGCAATTACAAGTTCATCCAAGTGTTTCTACACTATAAGAAGTATTCGGATCACCAAAGATATTAAGTTAACATACCTGATCCTTTTGAATTCTTCTTTCTTGAGATTGAGTTATATGATCCAACCTTCTTTACCTTCAATCTTCAAGACTTAACCGAATTCACGAAATACGCCAACTTAAATTCCGTAACATGATTCATCGCTTTTTCTTGACGTCGTCTTGTTTGATGTACTACCAATGCTCTTTTCTTTTGAAAAATCCTTCTTTGATTTCCGGGGAGTGAACTCATTGGTAGTTGTTGCAAGAGGTGCTTGATGTGATCTTTTCGCTCCAATCTTGCAATTTCTTCTTATGTGCCCTGCATAACCACAACGAAAACATACCTTTGTACTTGACGATCCCGAAGTAGGTGAGGTAAGGTTGTTGTCGTGAATGCAGTGATTTCCGTCGTCGGAGGAGAAGATACCGACTGGAGCACAAAAACTGTCTCAACCGAACTAGGGCTGTCTTCAGTTCGATTGTATCCAAGGCCGAAACGGTTTGTTTGACCAAGACCAAGCATCTTATCCAACTTGCTCCTTCCAGAAGAAAATCTCTTTAAATCATCTTTAAGTTGGAAAATGTTCTTCGTCATTTCCATTTTTTCCTGTCGAGCCTCGGAGTAGAGCTTCAAGAAGTAACCAGCTTTATCAACCATTTTTACATGTTCCTTCTCGAAATGCTCATTTTTCTCTTGAAGTGAAACATTTACTTTGATCAAGTTATCCCTTTCCACTTCAAGATCGTTTGAGAGAGAAGTTGCCCTTTTTACTTCTTCTTCGAAATCCTGCAATCTCCCTCTCAAACCCTTGTTTTGCTTTGCCAGTTTCTTTGAATCCTTTAAAAGTTTATGGTAGGCAAAAGCAAAGTCTTCACCTTCAGAATTACTCGATTCGTTGTCCGTTGCATTCTTTTGAACTTGGAGGAGTTGGACAATGAATCGGATGTACTTGCCATAAAACAGACGAAAGGTGAAGTTGTGGACGCGTGGAATGCCGTTGCATTATTTTCTTCATCACTGGAAGATGACTCATTTGACGTTGAGGTGCCATCCCAAGTGACGGCTTGCATCGCTTTCTTCTTCGACGGATTCTTATTGGGACACTCCGTTGAGATATGGCCGTACCCTCGGCACTTGAAGCATTGGACTTGTCCCTCTAAGCTTTTCTTATCCTTTGAAAAACTCTCTTGCTTTCTTGACTTGTAGCTTGAAGAACCTTTGCCTTTCTTCGACTTTACGAAGGATGAAGTTTTACTTGAATCACCCCTTCGAAAGTTTCGGCGAAATTTCCTTGTCAAGAGAGCAAGCTGCTTCTCAAAATCCTCCATATATAGGTTCTCGTCATCGTCTGAGGAGGATGAATCCGCGTCTTCTTCTTTTGTTATTTCAACGCAAACCTGAAGACTTAGAAGAGGATGCCTTTCGAGAAGAATAGTTAGTAGGAAATATCATTCATATGTTTGAAGTGCACCAACTAATTCTTCTACACGGATTTCGTCCGGGTGTTTAATAGTTTCAATGGTCGTACCTTGGAATGAAATCTTTCAGGAAGAGTCCTTAAAATCTTTCTTACAACTTTAAATTCTGGAATTTTCTCTCCCAAGTTAGCATATGTATTCACGATGTCTTGCAATCGCGTATAGTAATCTGTGAACGATTCATTTTCGCCATGAAATATAGTCAAACTTGATCGTAAGCATTTGCAGTTTTTGAATCTCACAACGTTGTTCCCTCATGTGTACTTGTAGAACATCCCAGATTTCTTTCGCAGTCTCACATGCCGAGACGCCAAGAGAACTCAGTTTGTGACAAAGCATTAAATAAGGCGTTAATTCCTTTGCCATTGTAGAAGATGAGTCAATCTCTTCCTTGGTCCATTTCGACCTAGGTTTGATGTGTGAACATCAACAATAACTTCAGTTGGATTTGACCATCCAACTCGATAGATTGCCACACCCGTCTGTCGATGGAAATTAAAAACGCTTTCATCCGTACTTTCCAGTAGGCAATAGTTTGTTCCATCGAAGAACGGGGGTCTGTTGATGTTTTCCACCTTCAACCATTGTTTACAACCCTATTCCCGCTCTGATACCAATTGTTGGGTCAACTCTAAAATAGATCTAAATAGGGAAAAAAATACTAGAGGGGGTGAATAGGTGTAAACGATAAACACTCAAAAATCTTTGCGTAATAAAACCCAATGCGGAAATGAAAAAAATACGCAAGATTTTTACGTGGAAACTCCATCACAGAGTAAAAAAACCACGGGACCGATAACACGGTGAAATCACTAAGATTATAACACGTACCAAGGTGAATAACACACTCACAAACGACTCACCTTTTTCCATACGCTCCGAGTTGATATTTCTCCGCTCGCTCCGCAACGCGCCGCGAATCCACGATTTGCTCCAACGCTGAATCCACGGCGTCCAACGTCGAGTCCACGACGTTTGACCCTCCACGGTCTCCACCAGTAGTACGTCTCTATCACACTAGACGTACCTTGCTCCGAATCCACGAGAGCTGTTTGCCACCTAAAAAAAAAAAGGCCACGCGAACCACGCGCTAATTTTGGGAAATCATTGTTTTGTTGGTGAGTGATGACCTCCGAATACTTCCAAGCTCAAAAGAAGATCGGAAATGCCATCTAAGTATGCATTAATTTTGTATTCTAACTCAAAATCTGAGTATGAACCTAGAATCAAATTAGTAATATCGAGAAGAAACCATAGAATTAATCTAGTTATTTCCATTTCTTTCTATGTGGATCTATAAGTTTTTCTCCGTTAATATTTTTTCCGTCTTTTCCGGAGTAAAACTTATTGTGAGTAGGCCCCTAAACGTGAATTAGGGTTTATTTATAGGTTAGAAAACCATTGGAAGAGGATAAGAATCAAAAACTAACCTTATCTGGAAATTTTCAGGTCGACGGTCCGGGACTGAATTAAGTCATTCCGGACTGTCCGTCATTAAACGAACTTTTCCAGAAACAACGTTCGGGGTCCGACCGAAGTACCACGGTCCGGACTGTTCATACATTTTCTGCAAACTCCCACGTTCGGGGTCCGGAACAGAATCAGGTGTGTTCCGGACTAGATTTGCGCATGAACTACCCTATGTCGGGGTCCGGACTGTATTACCCTGTTCCGATCCTG